>OX387429.1:9906306-10562133 GCA_947563755.1 Lochmaea crataegi | reverse complement strand
AAACATTCCAGTAAAAACCGCATGTTTCTATCTCAAAACGTTTAGATGGGCAGTTAAAATGAGGGAAAATAAAGATGGACACCCGGTATATGTACACTTATTAAAACTTTATTAAAATAAATAAAATAAACTAAAAATGCAAACAACAGCAACGACTGAATGAATGACTTGGACTTATAACATTACTGAGTGTTGACAGTTCTTTTTTGACGTGCTCACGCACAAGTGAGAGAGAGAGAGAGAAAGAAAAGAACGTGCCATCCACGCAACTGAACCGGGTTATGATGTCGCCCAATTTAAGCATCACTGAATTCATTCTAATTTTTCGTAAATTCTTGACCATTTTTCAAAAATTTTGATAATTTTTGACAATTATTGACCATTTTTTAAAAATTTTTGACTATTTTTTCAAATTTTAACAATTCTTGACCATTTTTTAAAAAATTTTGACAATTTATTCAAATTTTAACAAATATTGACCATTTTTGACCATTATTGATCAATTTTGACATTTTTGACAATTTTGACCATTTTTCTAAATTTTAACAATTATTGACAATTTTTGACAGGTTCTGACCAATATTGACCATTATTGACAAATTTCCAAAAATTTTGACCATTTTTCAAAATTTTTTGCAATTTTTAACAATTATTGACCATTTTTTATAATTATTGACCATTTTCCAAAAATTTTGATAATTTTTCAAAAATTTTGACCATTTTTTCAAATTTTAACAATTATTGACCATTTTTGAGAATTATTGACCAATTTCGACAGTTTAGACAATAATTATTGATCATTTTTGACAATTTTTCTAAAATTTTGTACATTTTAGACCATTTTTCCAAATTTTAACAATTATTGATCATTTTTGAGCATTTTGAGAGGTTCTGACAATGACCATTTTTGACAATAATTGTTGACCATTTTTCAAATTTTAACAATTATTGACTCTTTTTTGACCAAATTTTTAAAAATATTTAACAATTTTAGACAGATTCTAACAATTATTGACAATTTAGACAGTTTTTGACCATTTTTCCGAATTTTTGAGAATAATTGACCAATTTCGACAGTTTAGACAATAATTATTGATCATTTTTGACAATTTTTCTAAAATTTTGTACATTTTAGACCATTTTTCCAAATTTTAACAATTATTGACCATTTTTGAGCATTTTGAGAGGTTCTGACAATGACCATTTTTGACAATAATTGTTGACCATTTTTCAAATTTTAACAATTATTGACTATTTTTGACCATTTTTAAAAATATTTAACAATTTTAGACAGATTCTAACAATTATTGACAATTTTTGACCATTTTTCCAAATTTTTGGCAATTATTAACCATTTTTCCGAATTTTTGACAATAATTGTTGACCATTTTTTTTATAATTATTGACAAGTAATTACCATTTTTGACAATTTTTAATCATTTTTCAAAATTTTAAAATTATTGACTATTTTTGACCATTTTTAAAAATATTTAACAATTTTAGACAGATTCTGACAATTATTGACCATTTTTGACAATTTTTCAAAAATTTTGACATTTTTTAACAATTATTGACCATTTTTGACAGTCTATTATAATTATTGACCATTTTTTAAAATTCTGACAGTTTTTGACCATTTTTCCAAATTCTTGACAATTTTTGGCAATTATTAATATTAACCATTTTTTCAAAATTTTGGCAGTTTTGACAATTATTGACCATTTTTCCAAATTTTTGACAATAATTGTTGACCATTTTTTATAATTATTGACAATTAATGACCATTTTTGACAACTTTCAAAAATTTTGACAATTTTTGATCATTTTTCAAATTTCAAACAATTATTGACTATTTTTGACCATTTTTTAAAATATTTAACAATTTTGACAATTTTTGATCATTTTTCAAAATTTCAACAATTATTGACTATTTTTTAAAATATTTAACAATTTTTGACAATTTTAGACAGATTCTCACAATTATTGACCATTTTTGACAATTTTTGGCAATTATTAACAATTTTTTCAAAATTTTGGCAGTTTTTGACAATTATTGACCATTTTTCCAAATTTTTAACCATATTTCAAAATTTTTGAAAATTTTTCAAAATTTTTAACATATTTGGCAATTAGAGAGAGAGACCGACCGTTTGGGAATCTCGGCGTGTATGAGAGAGAGGCGTGCCTACGAAAAAGAGAAGAAGGCGGCTAAGGAAAAGAGGGGAGAGAGTTAGCGCAGCGGGCTGCCGAGAAAGAGAGGAAGAATGAGTCATCGCGTGACGAACGCTTTTTCGTAACATTACACGTTTCACCAGTTCACTAGCCTTCCCAAAAGTCCTAAGTCGTGCAATAAGAAGCAAGCTTCAAAAATGTAGAGAGGTCCAAAATATGGTACTATTTTACATAATTATGGTATAGTACGAATGTATATGTATGTAAGTATATGTATAGCAATGCCTTTTTAAATACCTGCCTTTTTTAGTAATTCCTAGAAATCTAACGCAATGCACCGAAATATCCACTAATTCCTGCTATGCCTGTGCAATTCCCGCAATGCCCAAGTTTTGTACAACATAAGGGGGCATCCATTAATTACGTGTGCTTAGAATAGGGAGGGGAGAATAATCGAAAATCTCACATTAACTTATTTTACGGATATTAAAAAAATTATTTTGAGTGTTCATTTTGCCCGCTAAAATAAATGTCATGTCTATTAATATTATTTAGTACGAGTATTTACTTAATGTAAATAAATTCAGTATTGTTGCGAGGTCACCAACTCAAAACCGGTCCTGTATCTCTACTGTAAATTTTGGTGGCTGCGCTCCTTTCGAGAACATTCTCGAAAAGACATTCTGCTTACGCATAGGACGAGCGCGGAAAATACTAGAATTTTCGAGAAAGACTATATATACGCGGGTTTTTGAGTGAGTGGAGGAATTAGTGAAACGGGCAGTAAAGAGTTAGTCAAGTTTAAAATATTTTTAGCGTCAATCTCACGTAAGGGGAGTCCAGACAAAGGGGGGGAGGTTAGGAGTCTAAACTGGCCGAAAAAGAGCTCACGTAATCAATGGATGCTCCCTAATGCCCCAGCGCTTTTACCCCCCGGTTTGGGATCAGCACAACTAAAACCACTTCTGAAATTTGAAAAACTTGATAGAAACAAAGCAGAATTTGTAAAAAGCATTTTGTCAAATAAATTTTAATGAAAACTACTCTCGAAATTAATTGATTTACAATCGCAAAATCGATTTAAAACTCGATTCATTTCATCAGTAATGTTGGGATTTTATTTGATGATTTCTATTACTGGCACCAGAAAGCGGAAATACTTTACATTTTACGACTCTGAATCTAAATATATAAAACAAAAATCTGCTTCAAGATTCTAAGATTCGAGTGTTTTACTGGTAGAAGATACAAACAAGTATATATTGGGATTCGATTTCCTGCCGTCGTATTAAATATATTATCTACAACGAATCTGGCTGATTTTTTTTCCGATTCGTCATCAAAATGCATCCAATCCACTACAACTTAGAGTCGTAAATAAATCGTCGACCTTGTAGATAGCGAAATAGCTAGTCGAACTGAAACTATCGAATATTAATCATATTTGAAACGCACACGTGGAAATTTTAAAGTGCTTGTTCGTAACGGATTACGTCGAATTAGAGGGGGATAATCTGCTTGCTAGGAATGGAGAACTATCGATAGTGCTATTTTTACTATCGATTATTATCGATAATTTTCGATAGTTTTATAATCGGTAACATCATTGTACGATTTTTATCAAAATGTTAAAAATATACATAAATATATATATATTTATTTCAAAACAACGTATCAACTTTGTCAAAAATGGTCAGAAATTTTGAAAAATTGTCAAAAATGGTCAATAATTGTAAAAATTTTTGAAAAATGGTCAATAATTGTCAAAAACTGTCAAAATGGTCAATAATTAACTAAAACTGTTAATAATTGTCAAAAACTGTCAGAAATGGTCAATAATTTTGAAAAATGGTTAAAAATTTTGAAAAATGGTTAAAAATTTTGAAAAATTGTCGATAATTGTCAAAAACTGTCAGAAATAGTCAATAATTGTCAAAAATGGTCCATAAATGTTAAAATTTTTAAAAATTGTCAAAAATGGTAAATAATTGTCAAAAATTGTTAAAAACTGTCAGAAATGGTCAATAATTTTGAAAAATGGTTAAAAATTTTGAAAAATTGTCAAAAATGGTCAATAATTGTCAAAAACCGTCAGAAATAGTCAATAATTGTCAAAAGTGGTCCATAATTGTTAAAATTTTGAAAAATGGTTAAAAATTGTTAAAATTTTGAAAAAATTGTCAATAATTATAAAAATGGTCAATAATTGTTGTAAATTGTCAAAATTGTTGAAACATGGTCAAAAATTTTGAAAAATTGTCAAAAATGGTCATAATTGTCAGAACCTGTCAAAAATGGTCAATAATTGTTAAAATTTGGAAAAATGGTCAATAATTAACTAAAACTGTTAATAATTGTCAAAAACTGTCAGAAATGGTCAATAATTTTGAAAAATGGTTAAAAATTTAGAAAAATGGTTAAAAATTTTGAAAAATTGTCGATAATTGTCAAAAACTGTCAGAAATAGTCAATAATTGTCAAAAATGGTCCATAAATGTTAAAATTTTTAAAAATTGTCAAAAATGGTAAATAATTGTCAAAATTTTTGAAAAATGGTCAATAATTGTCAAAAATTGTTAAAAACTGTCAGAAATGGTCAATAATTTTGAAAAATGGTTAAAAATTTTGAAAAATTGTCAATAATTGTCAAAAACTGTCAGAAATAGTCAATAATTGTCAAAAATGGTCCATAATTGTTAAAATTTTGAAAAATGGTTAAAAATTTGAAAAAATTGTCAATAATTGTTGTAAATTGTCAAAATTGTTGAAACATGGTCAAAATTTTTGAAAAATTGTCAAAAATGGTCATAATTGTCAGAACCTGTCAAAAATTGTCAAAAATGGTCAATAATTGTTAAAATTTGGAAAAATGGTCAAAATTTTTGAAAAATGGTCATAATTGTCAGAACCTGTCAAAAATGGTCAATAATTGTTAAAATTTGGAAAAATGGTCAAAATTTTTGAAAAATTGTCAAAACTATCAATAATTGCTAAAATTTGAAAAATGGTTAAAATTTTTGAAGAAAAGGTCAATAATTGTCAAAAATTTCGAAAAATGGTCCAAATTTTCGAAAAATTGTCAAAAATGGTTCAAAATTGCCAAAATTTTGAAAAAATGGTCAATAATTATAAAAAAACTGTCAAAAATGGTCAAAAATTGTTAAAATTTTTGAAAAATTATCAAAAATGGTTAATAGTTGTCAGAACCTGTGAAAAATGGTCAATAATTGTCAAAATTTTTGAAAAATGGTCATAATTGTTAGAACCTGTCAAAAACGGTCAATAATTGTTAAAATTTAGAGAAATGGTCAAAATTTTTGAAAAATTGTCAAAAATGATCAATAATTGTCAAAATTTTCGAAAAATGTTCAAAAATAATCAATAATTGTCAAAACTGTCAAAATTGGTCAATAATTGTCCATAATTGTCAAAAACTGTCAATAATTGTCAAAAACTGTCAATAATTGTCAGAAATTGAAAAAAAATGGCGGATTTTTTGTATTTTTAACAGCAATTTTCTCTTCCAAAAGTGAATTTGAATTTTTTTAAAAATGTTCTATAAGCAATGGGGGGCTTTCTAATAAGAAAAAAATGCGTTACAAAATTCCAAGGGTCGCGAACATTACCGAATCCGTCTTAGATTCTGATTCTTTCTCTCCCGTTTTTCTCTCTTTCTCTTCCTTCTCTCTCGCTCTCTTTTTTATCTTTATCTCTCTCCCATCTCTCTCTCTTCCATATATATATATCTCTTCCATCTCTCCCTCATCCCTCTCTCGCTTTCTCCCATCCCCCCCCCCCTCTCTCACCCATCTCTTCCTTTCCCCACCTTTCTCTCTCTTTCCTATCTCTCTCCCTCCCATCTCTCGCTCTATCCCAGCTCCCCTTCTCTCTCTTTCTCTGTCCCATTTTTTGATAGCAATTTTACTCCATATCAGCTTTCAAAATATATTTATATTCTTCACCTAAACATCTCGACTATCGATAGTACCGAAAACTATCGATTTTTTTCGATAGTCAAAAATATCGATAGTTATCGATAAACCATCGATAGTTCTCCATTCCTACTGCTTGCTATTCGTAGAAAAAGATATGGGTTGAAGGTTGCGAAAGTTTATTTTATGTAGAATCAAAGAGGGTTAAAAATAATTGAATTTGTTGCTAAAGTTTGTACAAAAACGATTGCAGAAGTTAGAGTACGTGTTCGTAACATCAAATTTTTCCGAACTATAAGGAATTATAAGATCGTGATTGATTCGTTAGGTTATCGAATCCAAGCTGTAAATTGATACATTTTTTCGTTTTCGTTGTACCACTGCATGTGTACAAAAGGAACAATTATTCCTGCGCGCGCACCGAAACAGGGGTATATTCATGAAATATAGTACTATTGTTACGAAGTCACCAACTCAAAGCCAGCCCTGTCACTCAGCTATAAATTTTGGCGAATGCGAAGCGTCTGTTTTCTAGAGTCTTCTGGTACGACAGTGATTACGGATACGAGGAGCATGGTAAATTCAAGAACCTTCGAGAATTGAGAAATACTGTATATACGAGTTATTACAGAGCTGGTTCACAGACAGTTCTTAGTAATCAGACAGTGGATGAAATAGTGAATTATTTAAGATAAATAGGGTAATATTCAAGTGGTAAAGATAAATTAGAATGATTATACCGAGTGTAAATAAATTAGTAGACATACCCTTTACAGTTTATTCATAAATACGGCAGAGTAATACATCTTAGTGAGTTCGTGACCCTTGCAAAACCAATACAGGATGAACCATCCCGGCGATTATCTGTCTCGGGTAGATAGCTTCACCCCGTATTAGTGCCAATCGATTGATGAATAAACTATAATCATATCCCAAATTTGTGTTACGAGTTCCTGAGACACCCTGTAATAATGACTATAGCTTGTTTTTGTTTATTATATAATATTACTGTGTTGACAATTTTCTCATATTGATTATATCCAGTACGTATTAGGTATATTATTACCGAGCCGTATCGAAAAAAAAATATTGATAACGTCACATGTTTGCCAACTTGCAATTTAGTGACAGGAAATCATC
Organism: Lochmaea crataegi; assembly: GCA_947563755.1. Classification (NCBI taxonomy): domain Eukaryota; kingdom Metazoa; phylum Arthropoda; class Insecta; order Coleoptera; family Chrysomelidae; genus Lochmaea; species Lochmaea crataegi. The sequence continues at coordinate 10,554,889 of OX387429.1, read as the reverse complement.
GTTTATTAATAGATTTAAATCGTTAGGATATTATTTGCGAGTTGCGAATTGGTGGGAAATCATTCATCAGCTTTTTTTTATATGTAAGTGTTATTATTATTATTATTATCGATATAAGAAATCGGTATATTTTTTGTTTTAAAATGTTAGGATGTCGTTAGAATATTTCTATATTTTTGAAGTAAAACTTCTTTACGCACGCTTGACTTGGGGAGTAAGCTGGTGAATGCGTGACGAGAGCGTTACGAAAAGTGTGATCGGGCATGGCGAACGAAAGTTGATGGGAGATATTAGTGTTAGTGAAGATAGAATTGGCCTTAGATCAGATTATCGTCGAATTCGGGTTTTCAGAGCTCCAGGAAGACAAGCTAGACTCCAGGCTGCCAGATCTATCCCAAAATATAAAGAAGGAACCGTAATGTTTTGGGGAGGTATTATGAGGGGAGCAAAAAGTCTTTTGCTACCTCTCCAACAAACTTTAACCGGTCGGAGGTATGTTGATTTGGTGTTAGAGCAGGTAGTTAGGCTTTGGCGTGGTGCAGTTGAGGATAATTTGATCTTTATCCAAGATAATGCACCTGCTCATACTAGCAGAGTAGCGTTTATATTGTCAGTATTTACCTTCGTATTTTCAATTTTATTTCGTATCCATATTGAATTCAAGTAACGATTTTTAACATTAGTTGTTTTTAACAAAAACCGTGTTTTGAAAAATACCTTACCTTTAAAGCAAAGCATAAATCAGTTTCTATTATATTATATAATAAGAATTATTATTTTCAATACTTTTATTAAAATAGGTACCGTACGCCATTGGTACGTTTATGACAGATATGGGCCATGTTTCCTCGCCCCTTGCCGATGCCGCGTAGCTTCAGATAGACTTGCCACACTATAGGTTTAAATTGAACAAAATTGTAATTCATTTTAAAGTTCATACTTTGTGAATTTTCGGGTGAATAATAACAAAAAATTATGACAGGAAGTGACACAGACTCTGAATATGAAAGCGGTGCTCCAGGACCATCAACTAAGAAAAAAACTACGTACGGAAATTATGCATAAAAAGTGTGTGACAACATATTCAAGAAAGACCCAATAAACTGATAATGAATCACGAAGGTAAGTGCGTCGATATCTCATACTAGTTGCTGGCGTCGTAGCGTCATATGCAACGTTCCTTTTTCCTTGTCTATTTTCTCCCTCTACTAATACTACTCTCGATATTGGGGCGCGTTTGATTTTCTATCCTTTTCTTCTGTCTCTCGTATCTCTTGCTCTCTTTCTTTCTCCTTGTTACTCTTCCGTATTTCGGCCTCGCGTTTCTACAATTTACTTCGGCAAATTTTTAAAATAGGATCGAATTTTTCAGTTGTGTGGTTTAAAGTACACTAATTTTTTTTCAAAATTTTAGTCTCGGAAATTTCCCATACGTTGTTTTACAAAGTTTTTAAGGAAGGGGAAGGGCGTGAGAATAAGTATTGGGTATTTTTCGAAAGGGGAAGGAAAAATACAATAATATTTAAGTTGTACCGATTTTTGGCAGTATTTTTCTATAATTTGTCGAAATCGATTATTGTTATATATTTGCTTTTTTGATTTCAACAAGAATTTTTGTAATAATTATTAGGAAATGGAATAAATAATACACACATAGTTTATCTTTAAACTTGAATATATCTATATTTCAAAATCGTCACGAGTAAGTTTGAACTTTTCTGTGTGAGAACTGAACTAAGACTATCTAAAAAATACATCAAAGGGCAATTAAGAATACATAATATCCACACAAAGGTTGTTTACAAAACTATTTTTGACAGACGATATTTTATCTTAATACATGTTTATATTTTACCCATAGCTGACAGCACTTGAAGCCATAAACTTTTATATTTTATTCTTATTAGGGTGACAAGTATTATTAAGATATTTATGGCATAGTACCCGCAAATCCAACAATAATATTGTTACGCGAGCTACTGCATTAATATGCTCACTTAGTGCCCCCAGTGAAATCCCCGTATGAGACGACTATGGCTCCTCCGCCCAATTTTCGAGAAACATCGGTGCGTCCGCCAGAACATCGAGAATATCCAATGCACCCGCGAGAACGCCGAGAAATTTCGAGAATTACGGCGTGCGAGTATAAATAGGCCACCAGCTTCGCTGCAGGCAATTAGTCAATCAGTCAGTGTTGATACCGAAGGAAAGTAATCGCGCTTCGATAAAGTGTTTATTAAGTGACTCTCATATAAATTATAATTAGTGTGTTTAGTGTATTACATAAATTATTAAATAAGGACTGAATTACATATAAATCTGTAAATATAAATTAATTGTAAATATAAATTAGAATAAACGTTACAATACCAAAAACAATCTAAGAATAGACTGATGGGAAGCATAATATAAAAAATAGCCTTTCTAAAATCTTCATTCTACGATAAATTTATTGGATCATTTAATAAATCAACGAAAAACGTTACTTTCACTATTCAATTTAGATCGTTTATCTTTAAACGAATAACAATCCCTTTTCAAAGTTGTCAGTAAAGATAAACCAACAAATATGTTATTATTTATTTATTTATTTACCAAGGGGACGTCCATTAATTACGTGAGGCATTATTGAGGATTTTATGACCCCCTCCTCTCCCTTGGTGAGATGTAGTAGGATTTTTCTCGACCCCCTTCCGCCACCCCTAATCTTACGCGAGATTTTTCAAAATTTGTGTTTTGGGTGTCAGATTTTATTCAAGATACGTTTTTTATTTTTATTTAACTTTAACGCAATTTTACATAGTGTTCCACTAGAAAAAAAATTACATGATATTTGCCAAGACCCCCCTCTCCCTCAAGTGAAATTTGGTAAGATTCGGCTCGATCCCCTCACGAAATTAATGGACGCCCCCTTTTCTTTAAATTCTAAAAGGTGATAGGCATATATTAAGTTACAAATTGGCGCCCAACGTGGGGCCGAACCACCCTTAAAGATAAGTCTCACGCTCAGCTTTCTTAGGACCTAATCGTATATTAATTTATGAATAAAAGTGTATAAAGACAAAAATAAAGATATTTTTAGAATAAAACCATTTCCAGTATCCTTTTTTTCAACTTTCAATTATCTTTGGAGGCGGCAATTAAGTACGTGATACATTTTTGAGGATTTTTTGCTGATATTCTGCTCGATCCCCTCCCACCCCTGAACACCTCGCGTAATTAATGGACGCCCCCCAATTTGTAATTGTTCAGACATGCAAAAAATTTAAATGGCTCAAGTGATAAACCGAACCTAGTAAAATTCCAAATAATTTTAAAATTTAATTATTAGATTGACGATGCTATAAAAGTTGTTTTTGAAAATTAGAAAATTTTTATATCTTAAAGAAATCATTAATTTAGGTATTTTTACGATAAAAATTTTTTTTTAATTACTTTCAAGAGAATAATTTAAAATTTATAATAAATAAATTAAATATGGAATAAAATCGAAAAAAACTAAAAGCAACAGCAGAGCGTTCATATCGTCTTCAGTTCAGTGGCCTTTTGTGACCAAAAAAATGTTGTTGATGACAGAGGTTTTCATGCAATATACAGGGTGTCCCAGGACATAAAATTGCCCGTATATCTTAATCCGTTAATTTTATCGAGAAGTCACAGGAGGAATTTTTTCTTTTAAAAACCAAATAAAAGTTATATTTGACAAAAAATTGCCGCATCGACCACCGAACTTATAGTCTAGTCTATAAGCTTGAAATGGTGTTAATTCTACATACTTTTATTAAAATTATGTGGTTTGGCTCATTCGAACCGGAATAATGTCTAGATCATTGTGCCAAATAAATAAATTAGCCCATAAAAAATTCCAAAAGTTATAGACAATTAAACACCAAAAAAAATAGTGTTTGGTTTGTAGCTTATTGTTCGTAAATTATAAATATTTTCGAAATTTGAAAAAAAGATCCTTAAAGAGGTGGAGATTTAGTAAAAAAAAAGTTCCAACTCCCGGAACTGTACCTCCATTATTTATAATTTTAATTTAACGCTGAAAATAGTCCTCCGCGCGCCATTGTTAGGTTGCGCGCACGACCTCGAATTTTTTTTTAAGTACTTGAAGTTAATTGAAAAATCTAAAAAAAATATGGTATAATTTAAACACTTTAAAGAATTGACTCCCGTTGGAATTTTTCATAAAAACAAATTTTTCAATATGCTAGACGATTGTTAATTAATTAACAAAATTGTTTCAAACTCCCTTCATTGCAATAAACTAAAAAAATTGTTTAAATAATTGCCGTAAAATTATTTCGCTTCGTGGAGCTCTTCTTATATACAAGATTGCGCCATCAAAGTTTTAAAAATGTTAATACTTTGTTTATAATAAGTAATGTAAGTTAGCAAAAAATGGCAAATTTATTGTTAACTTGAAAAAATTATTATAAACAAAGTATTAACATTTTTAAAACTTTGATGACGCAATCTTGTTTTGTATGTATATAAGAAGATCTCCGCGAAGCGAAATAATTTAACGGCAATTATTTAAACAATTTTTTTTAGTTTAGAACGATGAAGGAAGTTTGAAAAAATTTTGTTAATTAACAATCTTCTAGCATATTGAAAAATTTGTTTTTATGAATAATTCCAACGGGAATCAATTCTTCAAAGTGTTTAGATTATACTATAATTTTTTTAGATTTTTCAATTAACTTCAAGTACTTAAAACTTGAATTTTTTCAAGTGACGTACTCGCTTTAGAGGCCGTGCGCGCAGCCTAACAATGGCGCGCGGAGGGCTATTTTCAGCGTTAAATTAAAATTATAAATAATGGAGATAGAGTTCTGGGAGTTCGGACTTTTTTATTGGAAATATCCTCCTCTTTAAGGATATTTTTTTCAAATTTCGAAAATATTTATAATTTACGAATAATAAGTTACAAACCAAACACTATTTTTTGAAGGTGTTTAATTGTTTATAACTTTTGTAATTTTTGATGGGCTAATTTAATTATTTGGCATCTGGACATTATTCAGGTTCGAATAAGCTAAACCATACAATTTTAATAAAAATATGTAGAATTAACACCATTTTAAGCTTATAGACTAGACTATTAGTCCGTACCCGAGTTCACAAGTTTATGACACCAAAAAGTGTGCAATTATGGTTTTAATAAACGGTTAAAATTTTACTAATTTACAATCATTTAATAATGCCTAACCTAAACATTTTTAATTCCCAACTTTGGAGCCCTATAGCTCGTTAACGAAAGGCGTAAGAATAAAAATTTATATATTATTTTTTGTCTATCTATCAGCTCCCAACTTTTTGGTACTGGGACTTATGGTTTATAGCATATCTTTGGTATTTAAAAATTAATTTTCCAAATATAAACTTACAACCACATCTTCAAGAACAAAAAAGAACTATTTATTTACTAAATTTACCCATTAATTATACAGGTTTTCCCGTAAATTAGAGACATGATAGATCGTTAACAAATATTTAAAATACCCAAATACAACCTTATTAGTTTGTGAGATACAGGCTGTTGAAGGGTGCAGAAAAAATACACATTTTATTGCATATCTTCTCGGGGGATGAAAGTACAAATTTGAAATTTTTTGTAGGTTATTGTCTCTTCAAAACACATCAAAAGTATTAATTCAGTAAAATTCTAATAAGCCAGAGGCGTGGTACGATGGGTTCGTAAACTTTTATTGTACCATATTTTTGAAACATCTTGTATTTAGAGCTAAAAACTTTTGTCTGCAATTATTTATTAAATTTCCTACATAAAAAGTATTCTTTGTTGGAACTCGATACAACACTCTATTTTCAATATTTTCAACTTTTTATTGCAGTAAGACACTTTTTCAAGTTGTAATTTTTTTTAAACAATAAATTTGGTAAAAGTTTCTGAACCCCTCGTACCACGCCACTGGTTCATTAGAATTTGACTGAATTAATACTGTTGATGTGTTTTGATACAAAAAATTTTAAATTTGTACTTTCATTCCCCGAGAAGTTAAGCAATAAAATGAGTATTTCTTCCGCACCCTTCAATAGCCTGTATCTCACAAACTAATAAGGTTAGAGAAAAATTGTATTTGGCTATTTTAAATAATTCTTAACGATCTATCATGCCTCTAATTTACGGGACACCCGGTATAAAATCACTTACAATCTATGAGCTACGTTTACTGTATCCCTATATCAAAATTATTCATCCCCGCTTCTTCGACAATAAATGAAAATAATCTCATCTTTAGTCTTTACCAAGGCAACGTGTTCGAATAGACACCGAATTTCAACAGAGAGAGAATATAAAATAACAAAACAAAACCTATAAGGGCAACAACATCGTCATCTTCCAGCGGTGATGGCAACATCGCAAACAACATCCACAAATACTCGACGTTCCATTTGTTGCAAATACCGAAGAAAATGATGAGGAATTTACAGAAGAACATCTCGAGGTAGTGGAAATCATTTTGTAATTGTGTTTAAAACGTTAATTTAGAATAACATTTTGAGCAGAAATTTTATTAATTTTATTCGAGTGATATACAGGATGTACCAGAAGGTTCGTACCGAAATCTTGGAAGATGACAGAAGGGTTAACAATAATTATTATAGTACTCCATATAAAATTTTTGTCGTTAATGATTCTGCATACAGGATGATTGATTAGTGTGATAAAACTCAGTAGGTCCGTTATTCCAGAGGCAAGAACAAACGCTGGAGGGGTGCGACCAGAGAGGAAGTACAGGAATGGATGGAGGAAGAAATGGAGAGGAGTATGAAGGAGCGTTTGGGAGTAGGAGAGATTGGATGGACCGGAAATTCGGGGAACTACTTCTTGACACAGGTGCTCACTGGACGATTGGGAAAAGAAAGACTGGAGTGTGCAAGAGGTGTGAAGTGGAGCATGTGTTTAGATGCTGGAGGAACGAGGAAGTGCTGAAGAAGTTGGAGAGTAAACTAGGGGAGGTGGCGGTTTATTGGGAGAACATGGTGGAGATAATATTGGGGAGGAATGGGTGGAGGTGAGTGGCGTAGTGGAAAGCATGATTAGGGGAGAGAATGACTCGATATGGGATGATAAGTAAGGAGAAGACGACGGTGTGAGCAGAGAGTGTGCGGGGGACCGCCGCTCGTCTCGGATAGTGATTTCGAGGCGGGGGTAACGGCGAGTTTGATTGGTAGGTAGGCATCCTCTTGGGGATGATTCCAACACTGATTGGGTCCTGGACAGGACCCATTCGAACATGAGTTTCCCATCTTGACCCGAAAAAAAGGTATGTTATCCTGAAAGATATCAAAAAAAGTTAACTATAAAAATTGTAGGCAGCTTTAAGTCTCATACATCAAAATTAGTTACAATGTTACACATGAAACACCCTATATTTTACTTCACTTCCCCATGACAAAAATATAAAGATGTAATCTGTTATACAGGGTATTTTAAAAGTTATAACCAATTTTCGTAACAAGTTCAAGGCACTGTATAATTAGATAAGAGAATAATAATCTATTGAAGCCAAAGATAAACATTATTTTACAAAAATTCATTAAATCAAATACACTACTTTCTCAGTATGTAATTTTAAATTAAATTAAATAAATAAATATTAGCAAAATCATTTTTTTAAGTAAAATATAATTTAAGAAAAAAACAACAGCTTTGATCTGGTACCGAGTTATGAAACACCCTGCAACATTGTAACTAATTTTGAAATATGAAGCTTAAAGTTGCCTACAATTTTTATAATTAACTCTTTTTGGTATCTTTCAGGATAACAGACCTACTGAGCTTTATCATACTAATCAATCACCCTCTATCTATACAGGGTGATTCATTAAGAATGGGCAATCTCTGAACTGGAGATACTACACACCAAAATATGGCGATTGAGCTTAACATGTCTTATACAAATGTTGCAGGTTTACGAGATACAGGGTATTTAAAGTGGGAATTTTAATTTGAAATTTCTTAATAATTTTGTGATTTTAAGCAGCATCGTCTTGAAAATTGGCAACTTTATGTTTTTTGGCATGAAAATTATGAATTTTATGCTGAATTTACAAAATGGTCGAACAAAAAATGATAGAAAGAGGCTATATAACTAAATATACTGAGCAAATAAAAGATAAATGGAAAGCTTTAAAGACTCAATACAATAATTGTATTAAAAACAACGCTAAAAGTGGTATGGATAGAAATGAATGCAACTATTTTGGGCTACTTGAAGAAATATTAGGAGGTCGTCCTACATCGGCTCTTGAAGGTAAGGATGCAGATATAATTGTACAAGTGGAAGAAGACATTTATAATCAGGAGCTGAGCGATTTTTTACAGTGATCAGAATCTTATTCTGAAATACAGATCGAAGAAACACCACATACAAGTAGATCAAGAGCCCCAATTGAAAAAACTTACAACTCTAGCAGAAGCAAGGGTAAAGAAAATGATTTTTTTGATAAACAAATGTCCCTAATGACAGAGTTTTTTAAAATGCAAGAGAAATCCCAGGAAAAGGCAGCAAAAGCTAGATCTGATGATTTAAACAATATTTTACAAACATTTTCAAGTACAGTGGAAAATATTTTCAGAACCCCCTTCCCTACTATGGCAATGAGCCCTTACATGGTTCAATCTGTTCGTTCTTCATCTCACACAAGACCACGAGGTTCTTCAAGTAGCTCTGATGAAGAATATGAAATCTCACACAAGACCACGAGGTTCTTCAAGTAGCTCTGATGAAGAATATGAAAAAATAATTGTCAAAAAAAAAACGATTTTAGAGGTAGGATCACAAAACGCATATTATAGACATTTCTGCACTAAGCACTTATGTGTACTAAACCGGTTAGCAATAACCCTGTACTTAGCACATGATGCTAAAGTATACAATGCTATAGCATATTTTTTCTCCACAGTTAAAGGTTCTCTAACGATGTTCAATTCTGAACATAAATACTTTTTCAGTCGAAAACATATTGTAACGTTTATTTTAATTTATATTTACAGATTTATATTTAATACACTCCTTATTTAATAATTTATGTAATACACTAAACACACTAATTATAATTTATATGAGAGTCACTTAATAAACACTTTATCGAGGCGCGATTACTTTCCTTCGGTATCAACACTGACTGCCTGCAGCGATGCTCGTGGCCTATTTATAATCGCGCGCCGTGTAGTTCTAGAAATCTCTCGTCGTTCTGGTGGATGCTCTGGGTATTCTGGATGTTTCGTATTTTGGATGGTTCTCGAAAATTGGGCGGAGGAGCCATAGTCGTCTCATACGGGGATTTCACTGGGGGCACTAAGTGAGCATATTAATGCAGTAGCTCGCGTAACAATATCAAATTAAATGATGTTTTAGATAAACGAAAATTACGGATGAAATCTACTTCAGTAGTAATTTCACAATTCTCTCCCACCAGTCAAGACTCCTTTCTTTGCGCCAACAACGTTTCTTTCTGTATGATCTAATAATCCGTCCATTATTTTTCATAAAATTCACAGAGCTCAAATTGATTTGGTGCATGAATCTTATCATATCATTTTGTCGCTTTATGTATGCAGCCTCCTCTTCATAAAAAAAGATACCAATGAGGCAATTAAACCAAAAGTTACAGTTAAAAGGGAAACTTTTTTGACGTTTTGATTATTGATCATTATGACTACTAATCAACCAAAAACACGACGGCATTTGACACTATTGTCAGATAAAATGTCAAATCTCAAAACGATTTGAAGTGTAATTGAATCCCTATCATGAAAACAGAGATCGGTATTGGATTCAAAATGAATTCAAGACTCCATAAAAACGTAGTAATTTACCGCGCTCGCACTGCTCGCACAAAGTAGATGGATCAACTCCGAACTTGAACATATTAACCATGGAGGCTATACAAGGAGATCGAACTCCATGTATTCCAATTTCTGGTCATTATAGAGGGCACCACATAAGTTGCGATACCAAAAAATCTGACGGCAGCCAATCATAAAACTCGAATTCATGATGTTTTATTGGTTGCTAGCTTCTTTGACAGTTCGATGTTCACGTGTGAGGTAAGTGAGGTTAGGTCACATAAATGGAAAACATTGTGAATAAGAAATCCGTATTTTGTCCTCGTTTTCAAAAATATCGAAAATTGTAAAATAATCAGTTCCACTCTGTGCTGCTGAATTTATTTATGTTTTTACGTGATAAAAAATATGAATATCTACTATCATGTCTTCTCTTCAGTATGGAATTTTAGAACACTCTTAAAGGTCCAGCACAGTTAGAATGAGTATGTCTTTAAAAGAGAAATTTGAAGAATAAAGAAGACACTCTACGTGCAAGTAAGTATATTCTAGAACAAAGTTCACAAGTTGGATTGCCCAATCATAAAAAATAAATTGAAGATGAATAAAGAGATATGTTTACAATATGTATAAAGTTTTTCAGAATCTGGCTTCCTAAATAGTAAAAAAATCTTAGCTACACAAAAATATGAAAAAAACGGAGGAAAAAAAAAGGAAAAATAACTTGAAATGCTTGGAGGAAATGTGCCACTTCAAATGTACTATATTAAATGGCCTTCGAATAATTGAGAGTTGCAACTAGAAGAAATACAGTTTGAAAACATAGAAAGTATGTATAGATAAATAGCCAGTAGTCATAAGCTCTAATAACACACAAATTTGGTCCTATTAATAAGAAGTAATAAAACAATTACAGAATTAATAATATCTAATATTTTAGGTTATTTTCCATGAAATGAAGGAAAAGATTATTGCTTCTGAACTGGTCAAGCCTTTACAAGAAGAAATTATGAAAATATTGAATATACAGAGAGTTGCACGAGAAGTAATTTACTACACACTATGTAACTTCTTTTACCTAAATATAAAGTGTACAATCCTTCGATCATTAAACATTGTTCAAAGATACGATCAGTATTTTGTCTCTAACTTGATACCTACCTATCCTATGGCCTGTTATACTTACTACGAGTAATAAGTTAACTGTTAAAATAAGGTTATTAGGATACTTCATATTGACTGCTCAATTTACCAATAGGCTTTCTAGGATTACGAGTAAATTTTGTCTATTCTGGCAATACATTTTGACTGAAGGATATCAGAAAATACATATTATAGGTATATATCTTAATACCAGATTGGTTTTAGAGAAAATGCTCAACTATGCATTCACTATCGAACCTGACATCAAATATACAAACCTCTAGTCTATGATGAAAACATAGTGCTGTTATTTTTCTAGGCATTACTGAAGCGTTTGATGGTTTTTGGAACTGTGGTATATTCTACAAACTATATGAAATGATGTGTTGTAATACTTGCTTTTAATCTTGAAAACTTAGTGATAGAACACCACAAGTAAAAGTGAATTACAGTTTTATTCCAAACATTTAAGGACTTCTCCAGTGTTCCTCACTGTCCTATTTGCTCTACAATCCATCTATCTTGTTACAACTATGATTTAGCAACAGAACATTTAAATTTGCATACATATTGCAGTATATAGATAACATCGCTTTGATCAGTCATAATAATCTCAAAAAACGGTAAATAAGCTATAAAAACTTATAACAGAATACTGAAATGGTTTAACATGTGTAGGATGAAGCCCAAAGTCTTAAAACTCAATGCATATTCTTCAATCTGTTCAATAAGAATGAAAAATACAATATATTTTCAATCAATAGGTACAACTTACTAATGACATTAGTTCATGCACAGATTTTCAATATAAAATATATTTAAATAATTCCTTATCATACATGAAAATAGTTTTTTTAAGTACTTTAAAAATACAAAAATTGCAATTAACAAAAGTTTATTTCCTAATGAAGCAAACACAGTGAAAGTCACAATTAGTAACATACATAAGTACGTACACAAAATATATAACTGTGGACGTTCTGTAACTGAACTTGCACAAAACATTCTCTACACTATTTTGAATCCTCTGTGTTTTATCTATGAATGTTATACTACAAGTGTGGCACACTGGCATTAGGTAGCTGAAGATTGGTAAGAAATAAGTGTCACCGATTAGTTTCAATGTCTTATGGTTTTAGTAATCCCTACATTGGTAAAGTGCACCAATAATTGGCAAACATAAATTTTATTCTATTTGATGTATATATTTGCTTCAATGTATGTTCTCACCTTATTTATATTTTCATTTCCTATTTTTATCTGAATATCAACTGAATTTATATTTTTTTGTATAAAGAACATGCCAGTAATATTTTCAAATTAGTATTACAGCTTATTCCTTATCAACCATCTCTGGTTTTTTTTTCAAATCTTTGTTCACCTTTTTTCTTCCAGTTCTCTTAAATTGTACTTATATAGAACATAATAATGTCTTCAGCAAAAGTAAAGTATTTTGTGTGCATTGTGCTTTTTCTGGACTTCTCACAAGTAAGGTATATAATTTAAGTCTATCATAATAAATATTTCCTTTCCTACCTAATTTTTATCTTTGAATATTTATTATTTTTGGTAACTGAAAAAACTTTGGTTTACTTAAATTAAATTCAATTCATGTCTTCCTTTTAAATAATCTGCACTACCAACCACTATTGCAATAAATTTCAACAACATTATCAATTTTTAACAATTTTAATTTTCTAGTTTTTATAATTCACAAGTAATGTTTACTATTTGCCTACTGTCAAATTGGTGAAATATAAAAAGTAAGGTTATTGTCGTGACAGTTTTAAAGTGGTATCTTAGATACAATGCGCGACGCCGCGGTGAAAAAACAAACTACTTAGATTGACGATTTTGAGGACACTTTTTGTCAATTTTCCCGTATGAGTTCGATCTCCTTGTATAGCCTCCATGATATTAGCTCTAGTGTGGACACGAATGTTCGCTCCTGCTAGCTTTTATGGTGAATACGCACCTTTATCTGGCCACCCGATAAAATGAAAAAAATATTTATTACCTTAATACTAAAAACTGTAAACAATAAACATTTAAAAAAAAAAAAAAAGAACAAAGTTCAGCGATTTTGCATTGTAATCGACAAAATTATCTAATTTGTGGTCATTGTTGTGTATGGCGTGTTCGAAATAAATTGGACGCGTCATTTCAATGCCGTCGAAGAAGAAGAATGAAGAAACTTTTAATCGTCTCCGAGTATTACGTGAAACATAAATTTAATTGTTCATTATACAATAATTAGAATATTCATTGAATAAAAGCGAGTTGAGAAACATCAGAAAAGTTATCAGTACAAGGTCAACGGTTATGTTTTAGTTTGTGTGGATAGATGTATATCGTTCGTTAAGGTAATATTTTCCTAACAGGAAGCTCGGTTTATCCAATTAGATAAAAAGAATTTTTAGTCCATATTTCCAAGCATTAAGGGAATTGACAGAGACTCAAAAAGGATAAAGTATAATAAAACTCGATGATAATAATACAACTATCTCTTCAACGTCATGGTTACACATCGACTGCCTATTCCAGGTCACTTTCCTTTTCCGATTCCCCTCGACCCTTACCCATGAGTATATGTTACAGGAGATGAGATAAACAAAGGAATTTTTCAAGAAAGACCAAATACTCAAAATCAACCAGATCCATCTCAACCAGCACTAACACACAATCGTGTTACCCAATTTGAAGAAGAAGAACAGAATTCTGAGGGTGAGGAGCAAGGCGAAGAAGTTGTTATTGAGAATGTTAGGAAAGGTATCGATACAGAAGAAAATGATGTTGTTAGCGATGAAGAAGTAGGATCAAGACTTTTAAGAAACAGAACTAATATCAACAAACCAAAACGACTAGACGATTACGTAATGAGTGCAGCAACAAGTATAGAAGATTTTCAAGAAGCAATGAACAGTGAATATAAGCAAGACTGGTTAGAAGCTATGAGGAGTGAAATAAATTCTCTGAAAGAAAACAAAACTTGGTCACTAGAAGATCTGCCAAAAGGAAAGAAAGCAATTTCGAGCAAATGGGTCTACAAAGTAAAAAGGGGATTGGAAATCGATCAAGAGAAAGATGGTTCAGTATGTGTTGGTCAAGTTAGATATGCAACCAAGCTGCTTGAAAAATTTAACATGGAAAACTGCAACCCTGTCTCTACTCCAATCGTAAAGGAAAATATACAGTTAGGGAAGGAAGACGAAAAAGTATCAACTGAAAATTTTCCATACATGGAAGCAGTTGGTGCTCTTCAAATATGTTGGACATATTATATCAGAAAATGGAACTGAGGCAAATGATGAAAAAATAAAAGCAATTACAGAATTGATAACTCCAAAAAATAAAACAGAATTGCAGAGATTCATTGGATTGATCTATGTAGCCAAATTTATTCCAAACTTGGCTGAAAAAACATGGGGAGTGAATGAGGATGAATGTTTTGTGAAATTGAAGGAACTAGTCACCAGTGTTCCAGTTTTGAAACATTTTGAAAGAAACAAGAAAACTGTTATTTCTGTAGATGCCAGTAAAAATGGTTTGTAAGCAGTAATAATGCTTATCGCTTATGCCTCAACTTCTTTGAATGGAACACAAAGTAAATATAGCCAAATTGATAAAGAGCTGTTAGCCATGGATGTAATATATTCCACTACTATTTATATGGCACAAAGTTCACAGTGGAAACAGACCACAAGCACCTATTGTCTCTTGTTAAAAAACCTTTAGATAGTTTGTCTCCAAGACTAGAAAAAATGATGCTAAAACTATTAAGGTATAATTTTGAACTGGTTTTTGTACCTGGAAAACAACTTTCTGTGGCAGATATGCACTCTTCAGTCGATACATCATCTATAGATAACCAGATAACATTTATGGCAGCAATTATAGCTTCAACCAATGCTATTGAAGAAATGAGAATTGCTACCTCAATGGACAATAGGCTTTAAAAGGTGATCAAACTCATTTATGAAGGTTGGCCAAAAGATAAATCATGTGTTTCAACCGATCTTTATTCTTTCTGGGAAATTCAGGATGAGCTCTTTGAAGAAGATGGGTTGATTTATCTTGTCATCCCCGAAAATAAGATACTCGAAGTATTGAGTCAACTGCATAGTGATTGTTACTTGTAAAAACAAAGCAAGAAACACAATGTACTGGCCTGGAATGTCTAAGAATATTGAAGAATTTATAGAGAAATGTAATGTTTGTATGAGCTATTCCAGACTGAATACAAAGCAACCACTAAAAAACCATGAAATTCCTCAGTATCCTTGGATTAAAATAGGAATAGATCATATCCTAGTAGATTACCATTCAAAATTTGTGGAAATTTGAAAAATGCTGTCAAAAAATTGGATTGAAGCTTTAGAAACAGTTTTCCGAACCCACGGAATAATGTCAGATTGTGGCCCTCCATTCACCTCTTTTGAATATAACCATTTTGCAGAAAAATTTGGTTTCAAGATCACAAATTCTAGCCCACACTACCCAAAATCAAACGGTATGATAGAAAGGACAATTCAAACTATAAAAGGCCTAATAGAGAAAGCAGCGAGAAGTGGTGGAAATGAATTCCAGGTTATACTAGAATATAATAGCAGTCCAAAGGCATCCTTACCATCTCTATCAGAAATGCTAATGGGACGAAAACTCCGTAGTAAAAATATATGTTTAATAGAGAATTTACAACCACTTTTCGAGACTGAAACTACTTATGAAAAGCTATTGGAACAGCAAATAATAATGAAAAAATATAATGATCAACATGCAAAGCAGTTGGAAGAATTTCAATTGAATGAAAATATATTTTATCAAGAAAATCATAGAAATTGGAAGCCTGCAATAATTTTGAGGAAATGCGAAGACGAATAATGGTTCAGTGTTGCGACGAAACAGAATCTACTTGCTTCCAGATAATTTTCCTAATTTTCATGATGAGGATGAAGCTGAAGCGATGACTGGAAGACTTCTAGATGGAAGTAGCTGTAGTACAGATAAAAACAGCTCAACAGAAAAGGAAAGGAGCGAGGGTCTAGAAGAAGATCCGGTAGAGCCTGATCCAGATGTAGTTAAAACAAGAAGCGGTCTATCCATTAAAAAACCAAAAAAGTATTTTGATTAAGAGGGACATGTTATGTAATGATCTAGATATTGTGATGGGAATAATAAATAAAGTGAGTTGTCAAATAATACTTGTCACCCTCCATTCAAACTAGTGGCCTTTATAGTAGGGATGCGCGATACTATCCGATATTCCAGTGTATCGATACCTTCACTTCCGATACTCGATATTTTGTATCGATACTATGCTTTTCGATGCATTCCAAGTATCGATAAATTTGTAGTGTATCGATACCTTGCGTTATCTATAGTGATGAGCGACATCGTGATTTTTTAATCACGTTGTGAAATGATATCGTGCTATTTTTAACGAAATTAAAAATGAAACACGAAAAATGCAGTTTTTTGCGTTTTTCGAGCTAATTTTGAGGTTATGTGGAAAAGTCACTGATGTAAAAGTTGTAGATTTTCAAAAGATCTACAACTTTTATAATCAACTTTTTATTCTAGAACCTCAACTTTTTCCACCACCCTAACAAAGTGTTTTTTACCGAAAAAACGTCATAACTCGAAAAATTTCCAATATTTTATTTTGAAATTTTTTTTCATGGTTTGTGACTATCATAGCTGTCTTCTACTAAATTTTCATCAAAACCGAACATTTTTTAACGAAACCAAAAATAAAAAACGAAAAATGCAGTTTTTTGCGTTTGTCGAGCTAATTTTGAAGTTATGTGAAAAAGTCACCAATTAAAAAGTTGTAGATTTTCTCAAGATCTACAACTTTTTTCCTAGAACCTCAACTTTGGCCGGAAAACGCAATAATGTCTTTTTCCACCATCCAAACAATGTTTTTTACCGAAAAAACGTTAAAATTAGGAAAATCTCGGATCGTTAACGTATCGATACTGCGAGTATCGATAAATTAATATTCGATATTCTACTGTATCGATACTTTACGTTCCGATCCGAATCGATACCCAATATCGATACTTTCTAGTGTATCGCGCAACCCTACTTTATAGAAGACACGAAACTTCTGGAATGTAAGTAGATAACATGGGAAATGGTACAAAGATTCAGTTCAAGTGCCTGGGCTGTTGAACACAACCCAAACGAATAAATGAATGAATCATTTGACCAAGGCCGGATCTCATTGCCATAAAATATATTTTCACTTTTGGAGCTCCATAACTCAACGATCCTGCATTCGTGGAAAAAAAAAGAAAAAATACAACTGTCATTTGTCAATTTATTTATTAGATTATGCCCTTTTGGGAATAATAATACACCACGCCACTGTGCTCCGACAAAAAAAACGTCTCATTCCGAGGTAAACAACACACAAACAGACGACGAACAAAAAAAAAAAGAAAAACAAAAACAACCAATACCGGACGGTCGTGCCTCAAACCCACCTTGAAAAGTCTACCTGTCAATTCGACTTCAAGCGAGAAGAACTATCGACTCCAAACAAAACGCCAAACCTGTTGCATCCAATAATTATTTATATATATATTTAAATAAATCGAAATAACTTTTTTATTATATACTAAAATAGAACAGTAAAATACATAATATAAATATTCGTTATCGCGTATTATCTTGTTTACGGAACACACCCCATTTCAAGATAAGTAAACAAACACCCCCCAAGCTAACTTCTAAAAATTTATTTACCATGTCGGGTCCCATTTCTTTCGTATCCTATTTAAAATCGCATATTCCTTTTAACGCACTTTGCCACAAATTTATTATTGATTTTCTTTTCAAAAAATATTATACGTTATCAACAATAACAACAACAAACAACACTGTTTAGGTATAAATAATCGCCACAAAAACAAAACGCAACCGGCGGAGTTCCCGGCGTTCACTATTATTCTTTCGTAGTTAAAGGTGCGGCATTCAGCGTCAGACTGAGCTTAACAAAGAACCATCGAGATAGACGCGCCTGCGCGACGCTGCAATGCGAGAGTTGATTTGACCGGCTCGTGTAGCAGGCGGCGGGTTTTCGCTTGTACATAATATACACGGAGGATGAAGGTGCGTAACGTTTAAGAAGCGGCGTTGCCATACTTGATAACCATTTCTTCTCGATATTAAAAAAATAAAATAAAATAAAGGCGAGTATGTTTAATAGTAGGTTCACTAAAAACCTGCTATTGTCAGCTGTCATAGAGTGACAAGACATATCTATGTACCATCTTCTCAACATATCGACAGTGTTACCAACTTAGTGGATTTTCCACTAAAACTGGTGGTTTCGACCCCCCTTTTAGTGGTGAAATATTGCTTTTAGTGGCTGGTGGTTTTTTCTAGTGGTTTAGTAGAATTCAGTTTCAATTACTGAAAATGGTATCACTTAACCACTAAGCTACTAAAGTGTTACGAAATATATTACTTTTACTTCATTTTTAATTTTTTGGAGTATTTACTTTTACTGTGTAGGCAACACTGAATTGCCTCATTCTAAGCTGATGTTGAGAGACTATTTAGTAGGGTTGCGCGATACACTAGAAGGTATCGATATTAGGAATCGATACGGATCGGAACGTAAAGTATCGATATGTTAACGATCCGAAATATTCCTAATCTTGACGTTTTTTCGGTAAAAATCACCTTTTTGGGGGATGGCCAAAGTTGAGGTTCGAGAGAAAAAAGTTGATGATAAAAGTTGTAGATCTTGAGAAAATCTACAACTTTTTAATTGGTGACTTTTTTACATAACTTCAAAATTAGCTCGAAAAACGCAAAAAACTGCATTTTTCGATTTTTATTTTTAGTTTCGTTAAAAAATGTTCGATTTTGATGAAAATTTAGTAGAAGGTAGCTTTGATAGTCACAAACCATGAAAAAAGATTTCAAATTGAAATATTGGAAATTTTTCGAGTTATAACGTTTTTTCGGTAAAGAAGACTTTTTGGGGTGGGGTGGAAAAAGACATTATTGCGATTTCCGGCCAAAGTTGAGTTCCTAGAATAAAAAGTTGATTATAAAAGTTGTAGATCTTATGAAAATCTACAACTTTTTCATTAGTGACTTTTTCACATAACCTCAAAATTAGCTCGAAAAACGCAAAAAACTGCATTTTTCGTTTTTTATTATTAGTTTCCTTAAAAAATGTTCGATTTTGATGAAAATTTAGTAGAAGGTAGCTTTGATAGTCACAAACCATGAAAAAAGATTTCAAATTGAAATATTGGAAATTTTTCGAGTTATAACGTTTTTTCGGTAAAGAAGACTTTTTGGGGTGGGGTGGAAAAAGACATTATTGCGATTTCCGGCCAAAGTTGAGTTCCTAGAATAAAAAGTTGATTATAAAAGTTGTAGATCTTATGAAAATCTACAACTTTTTCATTAGTGACTTTTTCACATAACCTCAAAATTAGCTCGAAAAACGCAAAAAACTGCATTTTTCGTTTTTTATTATTAGTTTCCTTAAAAAATGTTCGATTTTGATGAAAATTTAGTAGAAGGTAGCTTTGATAGTCACAAACCATGAAAAAAGATTTCAAATTGAAATATTGGAAATTTTTCGAGTTATAACGTTTTTTCGGTAAAGAAGACTTTTTGGGGTGGGGTGGAAAAAGACATTATTGCGATTTCCGGCCAAAGTTGAGTTCCTAGAATAAAAAGTTGATTATAAAAGTTGTAGATCTTATGAAAATCTACAACTTTTTCATTAGTGACTTTTTCACATAACCTCAAAATTAGCTCGAAAAACGCAAAAAACTGCATTTTTCGTTTTTTATTATGTTTCCTTAAAAAATGTTCGATTTTGATGAAAATTTAGTAGAAGGTAGCTTTGATAGTCACAAACCATGAAAAAAAATTTCAAATTGAAATATTGGAAATTTTTCGAATTATAACGTTTTTTCGGTAAAGCACACTTTTTGGGGGGGGTGGAAAAAGACATTATTGCGATTTCCGGCTAAAGTTGAGTTCCTAGAATAAAAATTTGATTATAAAAGTTGTAGATCTTGAGAAAATCTACTACTTTTACATCAGTGACTTTTCCACATAACCTCAAAATTAGCTCGAAAAACGCAAAAAACTACATTTTTCGTTTTTTATTTTTGGTTTCGTTAAAAAATGTTCGATTTTGATGAAAATTTAGTAGAAGGTAGCTTTGATAGTCACAAACCATGAAAAAAAATTTCAAATTGAAATATTGGAAATTTTTCGAATTATAACGTTTTTTCGGTAAAGCACACTTTTTGGGGGGGGTGGAAAAAGACATTATTGCCATTTCCGGCCAAAGTTGAGTTCATAGAATAAGTTGATTATAAAAGTTGTAGATCTTGAGAAAATCTACAACTTTTTCATTTGTGAATTTTCTACATAACCTCAAAATTAGCTCGAAAAACGCAAAAAACTGCATTTTTCGTGTTTCATTTTTAATTTCGTTAAAAATAGCACGATATCATTTCACAACGTGATTAAAAAATCACGATATCGCTCATCACTATAGATAACGCAAGGTATCGATGCACTACAAATTTATCGATACTTGGAATGTATCGAAAAGCATAGTATCGATACAAAATATCGAGTATCGGAAGTGAAGGTATCGATACACTGGAATATCGGATAGTATCGCGCATCTCTACTATTTAGCAGTATGAATGTTATAAAAAACAAGCAGAGGAACAGAATGAAGTTGAATCTTTTAACTGCTATATTAAGAATACGCTGTGGTTTAAGATTGGAAGGAATATGCTGCAATGATTATGAAATTCAAACGAAAGAAATAAAACAAATCTGTACCAAAAAATCATACAAACGTGAATCCGACGATGGTACAGACAAAAATTGATCTGAAGAAGACGAATTTTACAATATTACCTTTTTATATAGTTATTGAATAATTTTTGTTCCACATTTTGGCTTGTTGATTTACTACCATAATACATCTATGTTTACTACTAATATTTTAAGTATGTTGATTTACTGATTTTAAATATTTTATTACGTAATAATAAAGAACATTTTTTACTGATATAACTACTTTTTTCTTTGGTAAAAACCAATAACTTGTTTAGTGAAATTTTAGCGATTTTTAATCGTTTTTGGAGTAGGACCGATTTTTGTTAGTGGTTTTATGGTGGTTCTAGAAATTGAATCTGGTGGAGAGCTATTTTATCTGTTGGCAACACTGCATATCGAATGTATCTTGTAAATGTACACATTTATTTTAAATATATTTCTTTGACACTTAATAATCCATTAGTATAAATCCTCAACACCTACACAACCAAACAGAGTATACACTGTCAAATTTGACAGAAGCCGTTCTTTATCTAATGTCTTAGTTTGGCGTACAATATAATATTCATTATTAATGCTTTAAATATAAGAAATCTGATCTGAGAATTCTCACTATACACTGCTCTCTCAGATAACATACGGAGCATGGAACACCAAGAAGGAACACAAAACACATCAGTCAGAAAAGCGTGAAGCGATAGACATCAATTAATTTGTAAATAACTAGATTTCTTCCTAGAAAAGCGCCTTGTAAGCAATAGAAATGGCACTGAACCGTATAAACTGAAAACGTCTTGCATTGCATTGAAGGTTCTAAAAATCCACGCCCATGGTAGACTTTTTTGCTGGTCTAATTTCCTCTAGATCGGTCGATAGTAAGTTAGACTTAGAACAGCCACTACTTCTCTTCAGGATAAGGCCATTATCTTTAAGGCTTCCAGGTGCTGCCGACAAGGTGGTCATTATTGATGGAAGACTTGCATAGCGCTCTCTAAAGAAGACTACGCAGACGACCTTGTCATCCCGGCAAGGACCAAATCAGGAAAGATAGCATATAATATCCCCCAAAAGACGTTGGACGATGTCCACAGTTGGTGCCAGAGGGAACAGATGAATGTCTATTAACCCTGGTAAAAGTGTAATAGTCCCCTTCGCTAGGAAAGAAAGTTTCCTGCATTGGTGAGGTTATTCCATTTGCAGCGGAAGTAAAATATTTGGGGATTATCCTAGATACAAAATTTACATAGAACGCTCACTTGGAAAAAGTTATCCATGAGGCCAGACTATCCTTGTGGACATGTCGCAGGAACTGTGGCAAATCTTGGTGTTTGGGACCCAAATAAATCCATTCGATATATGTAATGATTGTCAGAGCTATTGCTTGGTGGTCGAAAACTTTACAGCTTACAGCTCTCTGGTATACAGAAACAGGATTGTCAGGAAATTACTGGAGCCATCAGTACCACACCGTCAGCAGCCATGGAAATCCTTCTAGACCTACTCCCTCTACATATATTTCTGGAAAGGAACAACATATAGAATTGCCCATATTTCTAAATGCACAAAACAGTCTAGTGGACACTGAAAGTCATAGTATTCTGGAAATGACCTCTGACATAATGCCTACAACAGTAAACTACGACCTGCCTTATACCGTCCTAATTCCAAATGGAGACGAATGGGTCATCCGTAAGGATGAACTATTAAGAGCAGACAGCTGTTGGTACACAAATGGATCAAAAACACCATCAGGCTTTGGTGCAGATGTATACGGGCGCAGACTTAGGACAGAAATTTCAACCTCTCTAGGATCCTATGCAACCGTATTTCAAGCGGAAATTTACGCCATTGCTTCATATGTGGAGAGATTGGAGCAAACCAATCTCACACATGAATCAATAAAAAATTACTCGGACGGCCAAGCGGCTTCGAAAGCACTTAGCTCTTACCGTGAAACGACGAAATCGGTATTAGACTGTCAAAAAAGACTTTCTTCAATAGAGTATAGCTAGGCTGAATCCCTGGCCATTCTGGCATGGATGACAATGAGAAGACGAACTCTCTTGCAAGGGAGGATGCCGCACGCGTTTTTATCGGATCAGAACCTACAATTGGCATCGTAATAAGCTTTTCCAAACAAACACTAAATACCTGAACAGCAAGAAGAGCTTTAGACTTCTGGCATAATATACCAGGATTGGTTCATTCAAATGCTTTTATACATCCTTCGAAGAATATCTTCAAACAAATGTGTTATATTTTTACTTTATAGTACCCTTGTTACCCCAATTGGAACAGGTAGGGAATGGAGTTAATCTTTTCAGTGATATTAAATTTTATTTCGGATGCTGGCTAGCTACTTAATTTAATGCTTTTCGGAGAGTGGTGTGGGTTTATGAAAAATCTCTAGTTCAATGCCAAGTATGTATTTAATCAGAGTGCCCGTTAATATTGCTGTATACAGTTGAAGAAATAAAGTGATGAGTATACACTGACCAAGAATAGTGCTGAGCAATACAATATAATTCCCAAGTAGAACTATTTATTTTTAGATTAAGCAGACTGAAAAATCTGGTTGAAATAAATAAAACTAGTACTTCTACTATCTAAACTAAGCAACTTTATGATGAAACAACTAAACTATAAGCGATGCCTTTATATTTAAATCCAGTGATTAAAGATAATAAGATACATAATCCCATCGAAAGAAGCTTGAGCTAGAAACCAAAGGGGCACAGTTTAGGAAGCACACCAAACCAGGCAGGACGGTTCAATATTACCAGAAAGTAAAGACTAGATCTTACTTGGTTAATGAATATAGCTTCCAAGTATAGGTGTTCTTCTCCGTAATAATAATCAGGTACGATCCAAAGCCTCTCGCAGCTTATGCCAAAGTATGTATCTGCCTGAAGCCCATCTAGGAGGTAATGCATAAGTTACCGTCTCTAGGAGGTTGTAGGATGTGCGGCCCGGAAAGCTTCTTGGGTAGCAGTGAATGAGGACAAAAGAAGGCCTGAAAACCCATGGTTGGTTATAATTATGCAGAAGGAAATATTGTAGTTGACGATGATGACTTACCGTAGTTGAAATTTGGCCTTTCAGGTAGGTAGCAAAGTATACAAATCCACTAATGTGGGAACCAACCTTTGAAATATTGTACAAAATACTTTGTCTACTTTTCCAGTTTTGGCTTTAAAAATCCGATTTCAATCGAAATTCACAAGACCACATGGCCCAAGGAAAACCAGCCTTTCTTTGAACGACCAAAGCAAAAAACCAAGGAACAGCAAACGGAAACTGTCAGTTCTTTTAACTAGGGAATTAGTGGTGATCAATTGATCAATTAAATCATAACCAAGGTAGGCACAATTATGTTAATTTGAAGATTTTGGAACAGAAGAAGATCCTTTCTCAAGGTCAACCTCTATTGTACTTGACAGTGTAAACATTGTCAAAGGTTAATAAATAATTGAAAACATTTTTAGTGACTTGATTGATAGCAGCGGTGAGTGTTTACCCTCTTAATTTAATCTAAAATAAGGGAAAATCATTTATGCAACTTTATAAGTTTCTTCAAACCGTAACAAATGTTAGACTATAGCAGGCATGACCTGCGTTGTCTAACAGGCCACTGTCATCTGAATCATCAGGTATCTGATGTTTGGCAGGGTGTCTCTCTCTCTCTAGCCCTTGGACCTAAAATATAATTCACCAAACAAACTATCGGGCTTTGTTAAGAAGCTAAATTTGTTTGGTGAAATCTGAATGGGTATGAGCCACAATAGACTCTTATAGACCCACTCACCACAAACCTAACCTAACCTACTAAAATCATAGTATCCTTGTTCGTACTTAAGTGGGATTGTATTATAGACAAATGCTGTTTCCTGGTATTTCTAAAGAAAAAAACCATTTAATTTATATAGTTATTCAGGATATTTTACTACTTCCTTATATAACTCATAAAATACCTTATATAATAGATATTTTTATTACTTCAGGAACCGGCTATGGATCAAAATAAAAATAGTAAACGACACTTGGCAACATTGCCGCCTTAAACTACTTGACAGTCAAGTAGAAGCTCAACCGAAGACACGTACAAGACCGACAATTATTAGTGGCGACACTCGAGAGCCGAATAGTTAAGATAGACATATCACATATATAATTTTTTTTCTTCTTCTTCTTTTCTTGCTTCTGTACCAATATAATTTCCTCTCCATCCGGTGAGGGCTTAAAATGGCCAAACGTTTTAATGAATCGTCCGTCACCTACGTTAAACGACGGTTAATATACCGGGTGACTAAAGTTATTCCAAAAGAATTTCAATCTTCACTGATCGTTCTTGGATGGAGAAGTTTCTTTAGTTGGATCGTATTCAGATTGTTATATAAACTCAGAATATGTTGATTAACAAAACGTTTGTCACTGACAATGCCAACCCATACACTGCTTTTGCTGTAGGATTAAGTGGCGCATTTATGGAAATTCGGATTTAAATGTAGGTTGAACAAGGAAACGGGGGTGTTGATGGCAAGCATTAAATAACTAAAGGTTGCAGTTTTAATTAATTTGTTGAGTGTATTTTTAATATATAAAAGATGGGAGAGAGTGGGGATGCCAATTTAATAAAATTATCATACAACGGATGTTAACCAACTTAATGTCATTTAAAAGGGAATCAAGGTTTCAGTAAAATATTGTAATTGTGATCTAGTATATTTAACAGAAAGCAGATGGCATGGTCTGAAGAGTTAATAAGTCTCACAATTATTTCAATAGTCTGAAATTCTGCAAAAAGTGTGAAAATTGCATCTCTATACATTTTTTTTTAAATTTCTAAATTCCTTCTGAGATACCGCCGCTCACCTCACTTAATCAAACACCCGGTACTATAAAAAACACTTTTTTTTTAATCCCAGACAATTTCTATGTCGCAAAGTCTGGTTTAGGTATAAAAATATCGGCGCCTAAATAAGAGCCACCTTGTAAGGACAAATTATATAAGGCGACAACTAGCAATTAGAAGGAAATAAGGAAATCGATGGAAAATTGAACATCTCTAGAAATGGCTTGGCTGATATAATGAGTTCTACTTATTTATTTAGATTGATGGATAACGGCAGCAATATAATTGATATAAGATATTTTCAAAAATACAGGGTGTCCACAAAAACATTTTATAAATCGGAGATCAGCTACTCAAGGTAAAAATAATGTTAGTTCTTGATATAAAAATTTGCAGAAGCTTAAAACTGGTCGTAACTCTTTGTATCATTAACATCCTATGTAATATGATGGTTTGGAAAGCCATAAAACCCCATCGGGTGATGAGTGAAGATCATTCCAAAGTAGTGACAATGTATAGTTACAAAACATGATTATATTCCATAATAAAACAGGTCTTTACTGTATCAAAACTCGATTTATTCAATCCTTAAAGGCAATACATTTTTATATTTCGTATTAAATTGCTTCCCTTGGAAATTTGGTATCGTAAGTTCATAAGTAAACAGTAATTCTGACATGCCCTCGTATAGCAATAATACCATGTATATCCGTTAAAACAAAAATCTCATTCATCTCACTAACACCAGTGACCAAAAGAACCAGATGATGGGAAAATAGAAGAGAAGAAACAAAAAAAAACGGATCGAATTTTCGGCAGTTCATTTAGAGCAATCAGGAAAAAACAACAGACAATGGAGGACCGGGGTTTCGGCCCATTTCGCACCCCCTTTTACGATTTATTGATTAAACGTCACCGCTGCTTCACGATATTTTGTTGTTCACGGTTAACTGGCTTTCATTTCGATATTAAGGACCATAGGCAGTAGAACGTGCAGTTGCATTTTCAACAGTAGTTTTAAAATATCAAGTGGATAAACTTAAACTTTATTTATTGTCAATAGATTTATTTACGACGTTGCATAATTTTTGTTCTTCCAATTTCATTTTTGGCAATTACAGAGATAAAAGTATACAGTTGCCGTAAACTTAGCCACGGTTATTTAAAAAAAAAGAAGAAGAATAAAATAATATCGTTTATAAACCCTTCCAGAATGAAGTCACTGACAGGTCGGCCATATTGTGCTGAAGGGCACAAATTCTATTTTGCTTTCATTGTTTACTGGTAAACAACGGATAATAGTTAAGACTTCAATCAACAATTAGTTCTTGAAGGTATCCAAAATGCCATCGTTTTGTAGTGTTGATAAGTGTGGAATACGGGGAGGAAGAGATAAGGTTCGCGAGGTGACTATTTAATTGATCTCTCTGATCAACGCCGCGATGCTTGGATTAGTGCTTTAAAACGGTGAATCACAACTTTAAACACCTTTAATAACTAATTGTTAATTGAAGTCTATCTATTATCCGTTGATTACCAGTAAACAATGAAAGCTAAATAGAATGTGTGCCCTCCAGCACAATATGGCCGTCCTGTCAGTGACGTCATTCTAGAATGGTCTATAAGTAGCACGTTTTGGGAGAGTTGATTATAGATTTCAATCTACCGACAAAAAGTCTGTATAATGTTTAAATTATGTAAATAGTGTAAATCCAAAAAAAATTCAATTAAACGAAACCTCTAACCTCAATAATTGTATGGTAGATCTTGAAAATAATAAATAATATTAAAAAACTTTCATCGCTACGTACGCCTATGGTATTTGGTAATGTGGAAGGCAGAAATGACTGATGTGGAAGGGAGAAAATTATGGAAATAAGATGCCAGCTTCTGACGACTAGGCTTATATATTAATTTCGCATTTTGTTGAAAGTCAATTTTGAATTTCTTGATGCTTTGTCAAGTTCACGCAAAATGGTGGAACAATTTCGATGATAAGTGGAAATTTGACATTTTTGTTAATGTTAAGGATATAATTTTCGTGTCGGAAACAAACATAATATTCATCATTTATTTAGTTACGATATTTGCTGTTATTTTTGTTAAAATGTCTACAAAAGAAAAATTTGTTCAATCCAATTAGAGAGGTGAGCAACTTTTTACCCAATACCATATCATACAATGATCTATATATGACACTAAAGCAATAGAAGGGCCTGGGATAGGGTTGTACAAGCCAGGAACCAAATAGTTGACAGCCGGATAAAAGAAGAACACTCACTTAAACTGAAGCCTTCAGATAACCCAAAATTCCTCCAGAGAATACGACTAAAGAAGCTAGTGGCTTGGGATATTCCTCGGGAAGATCAGAGGTACAAAAGATCTTTTAAATATCAGTGTCTGTCACTCCGATACACATACATCTTATCTGTCTAAATTAATAGTCATCTACATGTTTAAAATTAAATATTTATACCTCTAATGCAGCTTTCTTTAAAACTCTATATACAAATATCTACCTCGAAACATAGCATTAACAAAGTTATAATTATCAAAATTACAGTACTCAATGTTCCAGACATTTTGAAACACAAACTACCTCAGTAATACTACTCAATACTCAGTTTTGAGCATAGAAGTGACCACAAACAATAATTAAAGGCCTTGTAACAAATATATGTTCTAAAAATACTCAAAGTATAGGTTAAAACACCAAAAATGTTTATGTCACTCACCTGTGCTTGTTGGTGTCTCATCTGTTGGTGCAATTGCTGGGCCAAACTTTGCGGAGGCAAATAAGGTGGATGATGCAAAGTCATTCCTGCTGCTGGAGGTGGCGGCAATTGATTTGGCATATAAATGAATTGCTGTTCGTGTGGTTGAAGACCTTTGTTGATATTTTGACCACCCATATCGTAAAGGGGTGGCATCGCGGACGCGGCGGCAGCACCGGCACTGCCCATATATGAAATGCTATTAGGAGGAGTTGCCACTTTGTTATTCACTAACGTTGGGTATTTCCATTTTTGATCATGTTGGTTCTAAAAATAAAAACAAAGCATATAGTAACTATAATAAGATATAAAAATATAGCTACTGAATTGTTACTTACATCAACAATTCCCTCATCTCCAGCCCATCTTTGCTGCTTAGGACCGAATGAGGGAAATTCTGGATCTGGCGGTCTTTGAAAAATGTAACCAACTGCAGCATCGTCCTGTGTACGATGCGGCCCTCGATCCATTTCAGCTTTTATTATGCCATCACCTTCTCCACCCCCCAACCACTTCATTGGTGTCGCTAAAAAAAAGTAATAGTTGCAAATTGTTACATCCACTAAGAATAGCTGATTTATAACTGAATCTTAAGCTTTTAGGTAAAATACCCTCCGGTAAGTGAAACCTTACAGCTTAGAGTTTGAACAGTGGGAAAGAGAAATGGCATTCGATAGATATAGATACAGTTCTTCCTTCATTTTATTCAATAAGACTGTCAGAAAATACAGAGAGAGTCATTACAAATAATCGCAACTGAGATAGATACATGAGTACTTATGTTATGGTTACTTTGGGTACTAATAATAGCCTACAATCTGTATAAATAATGATCTCGACTGTTCTTTGCCTTTCTGCCCAATTTTATTCAAACTATTTGACTGTTTAAATATAAACAGTAACAAAACCTTAAGAACCAGCCTTTCAAGTAACACCAAGCATTGTCAATTGAAAGGGCATTGCGGAATAGATGGAAATGAAAGAGTGTGCAAAAGCAGCTTGTAAAGTTTCTAAGTTAATTAAAACGCAATCATTTTCAGATTTAATAAATAGCCACAAAGAATTAGCCCGATATCACAAAAAACAAACAGCAATCAGTATTTACATTTATATTCTCAACTTCCCAGTAAAATTAACCTCTTAAATTTAGATTATAGCAAAAGACATCAGGTAATTTTACACGATTAAAGGTAAATCATGGACGTTTTCAGGCTCACGTTCACAAAATAGGTATTTTGTACCTGCGATAGTACATCAATAACGGACCTTAACCACATTTTTTTTTGCATGTGAGGATCGACTGGTAGAAAGAAAAGAACTTTATAATTCCCTCTTCTCCTACAACTTTCCCATGCATGTTAATTTATGTTCACTTCTGGCAAAAAACGAAAATGCTATTTTTGACGTGCTTATAAGGTTTATTACTGATTCTAAATTGGAAATATAGACTTTTCCTTCTGATTAATATCTAGGCGTTCTATACTCCCTTTGGTTAATGGACACACACACACAATGACTACGTAATGGATGGGATTTTTTAGTTTAGAAGAAACTTATACCAACAACATAGATAGTTTCATATCTGCACCACACTAAATAAAAAAAAATGGAAGGGTTATCATAGAATGCCTTTTCTACGATTACATATTAAAAATATGTATGCTGCTGGCTGGAGAATTTTTGGCAATGGCTTGTTGTAATAAGTTAAAGTGTCAAACTTTTGTAAATTTTGAACCACACTATCAGTGAATTTGTTTTGAAAGCAATTAATTACCTACAAGTATCACAGCAGACAGTGATTAGAAAATATGAGGAGTTGTATGATCAAAAAAAGGTTCATTATAAAAACATAATAATGTGCAAATATAAATTGTATGTGCGTCTATGCTGTCTTCCGATTACACAAGATAACAATTACAATTAATATTGTTAAGATGTCAACAACTTATAAAATTATATTGTAAGACTCTTTGTAACCGTGTAGCATGTGTATAAATACAGCAATGTTTAATCTTTATAAAATAGATAATCAATATTTTTTATAAATAATCGAATAAGCAAAACCCTGACAATGGCAAATGAAATATCGCCATCTGTCAAATTTACCAGAGTTTTTCGTAGGTTTTCATCAACGATTCGATTAAGTTGTTGACATTGAAATAAGCAGTCAATCAAATATCCATTTTAAAACGATTTTAACCAAAGTTGAAAATACTTTTAATTTGTTTACGACTTGATATTTTGTTATTCCCGGTACTAAACAAAATGATGGCGTTTTGACAACTATCAATAACAAAGAATATTGGTGATATATTCTTCAACTGCCAGCGAAAATAAAGCCGTTTGCAATAACAATTAACTTACTTATTGTTGACCAGGAGGCACAACCTACATCAACTAATTGTATTTCTTGAAATTTTCTACGATCTTCGGCGTCGGCTTTGTTAAGATATTTTCCACTGTACACAAACACTATTGGAATTCACAATTTGTACACTATTTTTTCAATTCACGACACAAAATATTATCACTAACTATACAATAAACTATTTACAATTTACAATAAGTACAAGATTCGCGATTTACGCCATTTATACAGGATGAATTTTAGAGATTTAAAAATGACAGCAATTTATGAGCTCTCTCGCCATCTTGAAGTTATGCGCACGCACCATGAAACTGCTGTTCTTCAAACAAAGCTGCAAAGCAACCACCAATACAAAATGTTTACGAGTATCCACTATCTATAGGTGACCACCAATACATTTCATTCGAATATTCAGATTACTTTTTTTATTGTAAAAATGCAATATAAACGTTATCAAAACACTTCGGTGTAATCGTTCAACTTTTCATTTGGATTTACCTCAACGTAGTTGTATGTGCAAACAAACTTTTGTGACGTTGCCAAACTATAGTTTTTTTCTCTTTACTCTAAGAAAGATAGAAATGTCAATCTGTCATTTCTTCTTTTTTATTGACATTGGCCTCGTAATGCATGAATCGAAGGTGTTTATTTACAAATAAAACACTTGTATAATAGTCTCAGATTTATTCAATATAAGTATTTATTTATGCGAAAAGTGTGGATAAGATACAAGAAACAGTAACCAATCATTCTATATGAAAATATATCAAGTTTTATCAATATAACCTAACATTAAAAACTTTCAATCTCTCTACGTTTAAACATATAACAATATTAATAATGATGAATGTAAATAGTATAACTTACGTCTCTTACAGCATTAAGCGGGCTCACATTTTAGCATTTTCGTTCAAAATAACTCAACAAAGATGTTACCATTTCTCGACATTTACTGTTTAATTGCTTGGGCATTTTAATGCGTTAAACTACACACTGCAGATTTGTTTGAATAATTAGGTATGAAAATAACTGTTTTTTCTTTAAATCCGAAAGAAACTATTTATTCAAAAACACAAAAAAAACTTGTAAATACTGTAAGACGATGATCGAATGTTAATAAATGTCAAACTAAACTGAAGATTTTACCAATTGATCTGACAACGTCTTGAAGTTTTGCCAACCCGTAGACTGTAAAATGCCCTATCCATTAAGTATACATTGTATTTACGATTGGTAAATTTATATTTATTCTGTTCAACAGGAAAGTAACTAAAAATGAAGTCATCGTCTTTTTATCGGGGGAAATACCACAAGAGCTCAGATTTGGCCGGATATTTTTTCTGGTTGTTTTCGAATACTGAATTTCATTGGCAATTAAAGTAGAGCTGTTCTGATAAAATCATATTTTTTCAGAACATATTTTGTCAGAACAGATCGAGTTGAATTACCTATATGCAAGTAAGTATGAGAAAACAACCTTATTTTTTGGTACCTCGTCATCTTCTTCGTCGCTTTCATTTATTATTTCATTTATTTTCTGGGAGTATAAGAGTGATTTAGCAAGCGAAAACTTAAAAGATAGGTAATCTTCAATGTGTTTTTTGGGAATTCCAGCTGCTAAACAATCTTGTTTTTATTGTAGCCAACTAGCTGCAGCACAAAAATCAATAAAGGCGTAAATTCATTTGTTCTACTCCTCATAGGGTACTTTTACATGATCCTATCCAGCAAATATACTCCGCCCATGCTTTCATTGTAGTGCCTAATAT
This sequence comes from Lochmaea crataegi, assembly GCA_947563755.1. NCBI lineage: Eukaryota > Metazoa > Arthropoda > Insecta > Coleoptera > Chrysomelidae > Lochmaea > Lochmaea crataegi. The sequence continues at coordinate 10,522,320 of OX387429.1, read as the reverse complement.
CACTGATGGACGATTTATTTGTATGTATTTTTCATCCTTTATCGACCAGCGCCTACACAATCCCAGCGGTTCAGCTCCAAATGCTGCTGAAACCATATAAATGGGTTTGGAATCAATCCATTTTGTAACAGCTATTTTGTGATCTTTTCTAACCAGATTATCGTGGGAGCCCCTTCCTGATTTCCTTAGATCTTTATCTGTCACAAACTGCATATCAGTTTTTGGTATTCTATTTTTCATTAGTGTACCTGATACTTATGTAATTCCGCCACTGCTTGTCCTCTAAACTCTAAAGGTACCAATTTCTACACAAATTCGATTGAATACTATGGACGTGTTGCGTTATAACCCCGTAAACGACTACATAATACTAGGATTGAAGCTAGCAATTTAATTGAGCACACAATTGATAAATATAAGTTTTTAGAAAATAGCCTTGCAATGCTTCAATAAAAACTATGTCATTGTAATGAAGATTTGATTGGTCTATAATTCACTAAACCAATCATTAGGAAGAGGTGTTTTATAGAAAATCATGAAAGGTCAAATTTAACTTTTAATTGTGCATTTTTATGTATAGTTCACCGAAACCACCTGATATCCTGTTATATGGTTTATTTACGATAAAAAGACGATGACGTCATTTTTAGTTACTTTCCTGCTTAACATAATAAATATAAATTTACCAACCAACCGTAAATACAATGTGTACTTAATTGATAGGGAAATTTACAGTCTATGGGTTGGCAAAACTTCAAGACGTTGTCAGATCAATTGGTAAAATTCTTCAGTTTAGATTGACATTCGATTATATTTACAAGTTTTTTTGGTGCTTTGGAATTAATAATTTCTTTCGGATTTAAAGTAAAAAACAGTTATTTTCACACCTAATTATTCAGACAAATCTGCAATGTGTAGTTTAACGCATTAAAATGCCCAAGCAGTTAAACAGTAAATGTCAAGAGATCATCTTAACATCTTTGTTATTTTGAACGAAAATAGCAAAGTAGGAGCCCGTTTCCCGCCCCTCTTAATGTTGTAAGAGACGTAAGTTGTATAGTGTTACGCGAGTTACTGCATTAATATGCTCACTTAGTGCCCCCAGTGAAATCCCCGTATGAGACGACTATGGCTCCTCCGCCCAATTGTCGAGAACCATCCAAAATACGAAACATCCAGAATACCCAGAGCATCCGCCAGAACGACGAGAGATTTCTAGAACACGGCGCGCGAGTATAAATAGGCCACGAGCATCGCTGCAGGCAATTTAGTCAATTAGTCAGTGTTGATTGTTGATACCGAAGGAAAGTAATCGCGCCTCGATAAAGTGTTCATTAAGTGACTCTCATATAAATTATAATTAGTGTGTTTAGTGTATTAGATAAATTATTAAATAAGGACCGTATTACATATAAATCTGTAAATATAAATTAATTGTAAATATAAATTAGAATAAACGTTATAATAGTATAACTAAACCTAATGTAATGACCAACATTTTTAATTCCATTGATGGCAAATGCCGCTCAATGGCGTGCATATAATTTTTTTATAAAATCGAATATTGTGAAATAATGTTTTTAATTCAAATTAATATAGTACAAAACAAATATAATTTTCTGTAAATAATGCTCATTTAGCCAGACTATCTGAATTCGATTATCTAAGCCATATTTTTGCGATCTAGCGTCTTTAAGCGGATTAACAGTGTAGCTTAAGCGTGACCTCATAACGGTGACGTCACGCTTAACTTCGCAAAAATGGAAAATTCTAGCGATATTCTGACATATGACAACGACATTTCTCTCACGACACATACATACTTTACTTTGATCATTTTTTTATTTCTGAAATTCTGAATCTGTAGTAAGCAAAATAATATTAATATACCTACTAATATTGCTTTTTTTAAAATTTGTGATCTTAGAAGTTAGAATGAAAAGGAGGAGAGACTCTCAAGAAGCTCCCAAGAAGAATAAAAAGTTTGCAAATAATTTCTTCAATTCTAAGAGACTATCACATCTGATCAATTTATGAGGAAGAATGGATAACCCGTTATCTAAATTATGATTTTTATATTTTATTTCGAATGTCTAATAGGGTTGCGCGATACACTAGAAAGTATCGATATTAGGAATCGATACGGATCGGAACGTAAAGTATCGATACAGAAGAATATCGAATATTAATTTATCGATACTCGGAGTATCGATCCGAAATTTTCCAAATCTTGACGTTTTTTCGGTAAAAAAAACACCTTTTTGGGGGGTGGAAAAAGACATTATTGCGATTTCCGGCCAAAGTTGAGGTTCGAGAGAAAAAAGTTGATGATAAAAGTTGTAGATCTTGAGAAAATCTACAACTTTTCAATTGGTGACTTTTTCACATAATTTCAAAATTAGCTCGAAAAACACAAAAAACTGCATTTTTCGATTTTTATTATTAGTTTCCTTAAAAAATGTTCGATTTTGATGAAAATTTAGTAGAAGGTAGCTTTGATAGTCACAAACCATGAAAAATGATTTCAAATTAAAATATTGGAAATTTTTCGAGTTATGACGTTTTTTCGGTAAAAAACACTTTTTTTTTGGGGGGTGGAAAAAGACATTATTGCGATTTCCGGCCAAAGTTGAGTTCCTAGAATAAAAAGTTGATCATAAAAGTTGTAGATCTTGAGAAAATCTACAACTTTTTAATTGGTGACTTTTTCACATAACTTCAAAATTAGCTCGAAAAACGCAAAAAACTGCATTTTTCGTTTTTTATTATTAGTTTCCTTAAAAAATGTTCGATTTTGATGAAAAATTAGTAGAAGGTAGCTTTGATAGTCACAAACCATGAAAAAAATTTCAAATTGAAATATTGGAAATTTTTCGAATTATAACGTTTTTTCGGTAAAGCACACTTTTTTGGGGGGTGGAAAAACACATTATTGCGATTTCCGGCCAAAGTTGAGGTTCTAGAATAAAAAGTTGGTTATAAAAGTTGTAGATCTTGAGAAAATCTACAACTTTTACATCAGTGACTTTTTCACATAACCTCAAAATAAGCTCGAAAAACGCAAAAAACTGCATTTTTTGTTTTTTATTACTAGTTTCCTTAAAAAATGTTCGATTTTGATGAAAATTTAGAAGGTAGCTTTGATAGTCACAAACCGTGAAAAAAAATTTCAAATTGAAATATTGGAAATTTTTCGAATTATAACGTTTTTTCGGTAAAAAACACTTTTTTTGGGGGGTGGAAAATCACATTATTGCGATTTCCGGCCAAAGTTGAGGTTCTAGAATAAAAAGTTGATTATAAAAGTTGTAGATCTTGAGAAAATCTACAACTTTTACATGGGTGACTTTTCCACATAACCTCAAAATTAGCTCGAAAAACGCAAAAACTGCATTTTTCGTTTTTTATTATTAGTTTCCTTAAAAAATGTTCGATTTTGATGAGAATTTAGTAGAAGGTAGCTTTGATAGTCACAAACCATGAAAAATGATTTCAAATTAAAATATTGGAAATTTTTCGAGTTATGACGTTTTTTCGGTAAAAAACACTTTTTTTTTGGGGGGTGGAAAAAGACATTATTGCGATTTCCGGCCAAAGTTGAGTTCCTAGAATAAAAAGTTGATGATAAAAGTTGTAGATCTTGAGAAAATCTACAACTTTTTAATTGGTGACTTTTTCACATAACTTCAAAATTAGCTCGAAAAACGCAAAAAACTACATTTTTCGTTTTTTATTATTAGTTTCCTTAAAAAATGTTCGATTTTGATGAAAATTTAGTAGAAGGTAGCTTTGATAGTCACAAACCATGAAAAAAAAATTCAAATTAAAATATTGGAAATTTTTCGAGTTATGACGTTTTTTCGGTAAAAAACACTTTTTTGGGGGGGTGGAAAAACACATTATTGCGATTTCCGGCCAAAGTTGAGGTTCTAGAATAAAAAGTTGATTATAAAAGTTGTAGATCTTGAGAAAATCTACAACTTTTACATGAGTGACTTTTCCACATAACCTCAAAATTAGCTCGAAAAACGCAAAAACTGCATTTTTCGTTTTTTATTATTAGTTTCCTTAAAAAATGTTCGATTTTGATGAGAATTTAGTAGAAGGTAGCTTTGATAGTCACAAACCATGAAAAAAATATTCAAATAAAAATATTGATTTTTTTTCGAATTTTGATGTTTTTTCGGTAAAAAAAAATTTTTTTGGGGGGTGGAAAAAGACATTATTGCGATTTCCGGCCAAAGTTGAGGTTCGAGAGAAAAAAGTTGATGATAAAAGTTGTAGATCTTGAGAAAATCTACAACTTTTCAATTGGTGACTTTTTCACATAATTTCAAAATTAGCTCGAAAAACACAAAAAACTGCATTTTTCGATTTTTATTATTAGTTTCCTTAAAAAATGTTCGATTTTGATGAAAATTTAGTAGAAGGTAGCTTTGATAGTCACAAACCATGAAAAATGATTTCAAATTAAAATATTGGAAATTTTTCGAGTTATGACGTTTTTTCGGTAAAAAACACTTTTTTTTTGGGGGGTGGAAAAAGACATTATTGCGATTTCCGGCCAAAGTTGAGTTCCTAGAATAAAAAGTTGATCATAAAAGTTGTAGATCTTGAGAAAATCTACAACTTTTTATTTTGGTGACTTTTTCACATAACTTCAAAATTAGCTCGAAAAACGCAAAAAACTGCATTTTTCGTTTTTTATTATTAGTTTCCTTAAAAAATGTTCGATTTTGATGAAAAATTAGTAGAAGGTAGCTTTGATAGTCACAAACCATGAAAAAAATTTCAAATTGAAATATTGGAAATTTTTCGAATTATAACGTTTTTTCGGTAAAGCACACTTTTTTGGGGGGTGGAAAAACACATTATTGCGATTTCCGGCCAAAGTTGAGGTTCTAGAATAAAAAGTTGGTTATAAAAGTTGTAGATCTTGAGAAAATCTACAACTTTTACATCAGTGACTTTTTCACATAACCTCAAAATAAGCTCGAAAAACGCAAAAAACTGCATTTTTTGTTTTTTATTACTAGTTTCCTTAAAAAATGTTCGATTTTGATGAAAATTTAGAAGGTAGCTTTGATAGTCACAAACCGTGAAAAAAAATTTCAAATTGAAATATTGGAAATTTTTCGAATTATAACGTTTTTTCGGTAAAAAACACTTTTTTTGGGGGGTGGAAAATCACATTATTGCGATTTCCGGCCAAAGTTGAGGTTCTAGAATAAAAAGTTGATGATAAAAGTTGTAGATCTTGAGAAAATCTACAACTTTTACATGGGTGACTTTTCCACATAACCTCAAAATTAGCTCGAAAAACGCAAAAACTGCATTTTTCGTTTTTTATTATTAGTTTCCTTAAAAAATGTTCGATTTTGATGAGAATTTAGTAGAAGGTAGCTTTGATAGTCACAAACCATGAAAAATGATTTCAAATTAAAATATTGGAAATTTTTCGAGTTATGACGTTTTTTCGGTAAAAAACACTTTTTTTTTGGGGGGTGGAAAAAGACATTATTGCGATTTCCGGCCAAAGTTGAGTTCCTAGAATAAAAAGTTGATGATAAAAGTTGTAGATCTTGAGAAAATCTACAACTTTTTAATTGGTGACTTTTTCACATAACTTCAAAATTAGCTCGAAAAACGCAAAAAACTACATTTTTCGTTTTTTATTATTAGTTTCCTTAAAAAATGTTCGATTTTGATGAAAATTTAGTAGAAGGTAGCTTTGATAGTCACAAACCATGAAAAAAAAATTCAAATTAAAATATTGGAAATTTTTCGAGTTATGACGTTTTTTCGGTAAAAAACACTTTTTTTGGGGTGGAAAAACACATTATTGCGATTTCCGGCCAAAGTTGAGGTTCTAGAATAAAAAGTTGATTATAAAAGTTGTAGATCTTGAGAAAATCTACAACTTTTACATGAGTGACTTTTCCACATAACCTCAAAATTAGCTCGAAAAACGCAAAAACTGCATTTTTCGTTTTTTATTATTAGTTTCCTTAAAAAATGTTCGATTTTGATGAGAATTTAGTAGAAGGTAGCTTTGATAGTCACAAACCATGAAAAAAATATTCAAATAAAAATATTGATTTTTTTTCGAATTTTGATGTTTTTTCGGTAAAAAAAAATTTTTTTGGGGGGTGGAAAAAGACATTATTGCGATTTCCGGCCAAAGTTGAGTTTCTAGAATGAAAAGTTGATTATAAAAGTTGTAGATCTTGAGAAAATCTACAACTTTTACATCAGTGACTTTTCCACATAACCTCAAAATTAGCTCGAAAAACGCAAAAAACTGCATATTTCGTGTTTCATTTTTAATTTCGTTAAAAATAGCACGATATCATTTCACAACGTGATTAAAAAATCACGATATCGCTCATCACCATAGATAACGCCACTTGCCGCTACCACTAAAAATCCCGTATCGCAAGGTATCGATACACTACAAATTTATCGATACTTGGAATGCATCGAAAAGCATAGTATCGATACAAAATATCGAGTATTGGAAGTATCAAGCGTTTTAAAGCGTGACGTCATTACTTATTCGCGAAAATGAAACGCTTTAATCCGCTTAAAGACGCTAGATCGCAAAAATATGGCTTAAACTCCTTATATTTAAATCCACAATTTAACAAACATTGATAATTATATTCAGGAATATCTCGCAATTTAGCACGAATTAGTTCTAAAGTTGGTACTATATAGTCCTTGTAAAACCCGTAAACAATCCGTTGAATAACATTTTTCGTAGCATTGTCAACCTTATTCAGTTTTTGATTCGGTCGTTTTCGCTTTAAAGAATGATCCGTAACAGTGCCTAGTTTAATTACTTTATAAATCGTTGTAAACCCGATTTTCGCTAATTCGTGAATTCTCGGGGGTAATAACCACGAGTGCTTAAAAATTACCGATAATTTCCATGAAAGCTTGTTGTTAATAATTCCACGAGTTCGAAGAACGAGTGGAATAAGACAACAAGCTTGTGTTTTTGGGTACACTTTTAATGACATTTTTGTCAATTTCCCGTTATGTTATATCTCTCGCCACTTAATCAACTAACCTCACTAAACCAACAAATAGATATTATATTAATAATACTATTCTACCCTAGATTAACTACAATTTTCTACAACTAAGAACTAAACTCACTCAACCAACAAATAGATATTTCATTAATAATATTTATCTACAAAACAATTCACGTACACCTCTGGTGGGCCTGGTTGAAGTTCCGTGAAGTCGTTAAAATTTTTTTTGACACAGTGGACCGCATTAATAACTGACCGGTTTCTTCGTTATATTATGCCAAATACTGGACTGGATGTATTCGATTTTCATTGCATGGTTGCTATGTTGCCAGCTATTCAAAATTTTCTTAAATATAGTAACATGCATAAAGTTGTTTTAATTAATTTTTCTTCTTCCAGCAATTTTAAGCGACTTATTATAATGCTTACTAATAAATTTATTATTTTTATTCATTATTATTAGAGAGATTGAAAGTTTTTAATGTTAGGTTAGTTTGATGAAACTTGATAAATTTTTAAATATAATGATTGGTTACTGTTTCTTGTATCTTATCCACACTTTTCACATAAATAAATACTTATATTGAATAAATCTGAGACTATTATACAAGCCTTTTATTTGTAAATAAACACCTTCGATTCATGCATTACGAAGTAAATGCCGATAAAAAAGAAAAAATGCCAGATTGACATTTCTAGTTTTCTTAAAGTATAGAGAAAAAACTATAGTTTGGCAACGTGTCACAAAAGTTTGTTTTGCTACGTCATCGTCTTTTTATCGTAAGTAAACCATATATTGGGATATTTGTATATTAGAATTGTTGTATTTACAACATTTATCATAGGTCGCCCTGTAGTTTTACTTTGCACACATGTAAAAAGGGTGGCCTATATGCCCTGTATTCTTTATGGAAATATTTCTTAAAACTATGCATGTATGTATGTCTACGTACGTCTTTGGCATTCCTCAGATTTCATATAGAGCACATTTTATGTACATTATTCCATACGAATTCTTAAAATTCTTCGGTAATGTATAAAGTTTGCAAATATGTGGGGAAGAAGACGTTTTATGAACATATATATGTGGCATGTGAATACACGTAAAGTTTTACTGGTACAGTAGATTTACCTACTGTTTTGAAGTTTAATGAAATCGTGGTTTTACCAAAGATTAAAAATATTTTTTTTGTAATCTTTGGTTTTACTACAAAAAAAAAGTCCACTCACGGGACTGCCGACAGAAGTGTAAATACTAATAAATGAATCCCTTTTAAAAATTTTATCGTATGCCCATCTTAAATGGAATTTTTCACAAAAAAAGTACACATATATACACAGTATACACGAGGGGCCTAGTTCCAAAGTGTACAATCTCCAGCTTAAACAATTTGTTCATAAAACATGAAAAACCTGTCAGTTGAATCTAAAGGATTTTTTTTGAAATTTGATTATTTTATTGGAAAATAGGCATGATAAGGAGCAATTTCACAAAATTGTAGGAAAAAAATGATTGTCTTTGCAAAAATATTTCCAAAAAAACTATGGAGATTGTACGTTATGAAATTAAGTGATGGAGATTGTTCACTTTGAAAGTGAAACAATATTTTTTAGTTCAAATAGATATTTTTATTCGGATTAAAATACGTTCAATCCATATTATTAATAAAAATGAGTATAATAAAAAAGTTTTTTCTTTAAAAATTTAAAAACTACAACTGGAACTGGGAATCTCAGGTTCGAATGGGTCCAGGACCCAAACAGTGTTGGACTCATCCCCAAGGAGATGCCTACCAACCAAACCCACCTCAAACTCGCCGTTACCCCCGCCTCGGAATCACTACCCTAGCATACTTCGAGACAGGCGGCGGTCCCTCGCACACTCTCCGCTCACACCGTCATCTTCTCCCTCCTATCACTCCTGCCTCTCATGCCATATCGAGTCCTTCTCTCCCCCTTACCATGCTCTCTACTACTCCACTCACCTCCTCCCCCCTCAACATTATCTCCACCATGTTTTCCCAGTACACCGCCTCCCCTAGTTTCCTCTCCAACTTCTTCGGCACTTCCTCGTTCCTCCAGCATCTAAACACATGCCCCACATCATCCTCCACTTCACACCTCTTGCACACTATTTTCCCAATCTTGCGGAGGTACCCTACTCTCGACCCATGTCCAGTGAGCACTTGTGTCAAGAAGTAGTTCACCTCCTCGAATTTCCGGTCCATCCAATCTCTCCTATTTCCAATCGCTCCTTTTAGCGCGCCCTCATACTCCTCCCACCTTCTCTCCATTTCCTCCTCCATCCATTCCCGTACCCGTTCTTTGGTCGCACCCCTCCAGCGTTGGCTCCTAGCTCTAGCCAACACGTCCAATGGGTAGGACCTTGCCAGCACCGCTGCTGCCAGTCCACCCACTGTCCTGTACCCCTGCACCACCCTCAGCAGTATCCCTCTCTGCACCCGCAGAAGTGGCCTAACCCTCGCACTCACCCCCGAGTTTTCACCTCACACCTCCACACCGTACACTACCGTCCTACCAATTACCCTCCTCTTCCACTCTCCCGGCCCTTTCACATTACACATCAATCTCCCCAGCCATACTGCCCTCACTTTACCCTTCTCTGCCGCCTTTACCATATGGGTTTTGAAGGATAATTGGCTATCCAACCACACCCCTAGGTATTTCACAGACTCCTCCATGCGAATTCTCCTTCCCTTAACCATCACCCCCACTTCCCTTGCCCTGCTCCGTCCCTTCACTAGCAACCCCACCGTCTTATCTTCCGCCACTTCCAGTCCGCACTGCTCTATCTTCTCCACAATCTTCCTGCACATTCTCTCCGCCTTTCTTTCTATCTCCGCCTCTCCCTTTGCCGTACATACCAGACACACATCATCCGCATACACCACATACTATCCCACAAACCTCATCAAACACACACTTCCAAGAACCGAGCCCTGAGGCACTCCAGCCTCCATCTCATATCTCCTCCCTCTGGAGTCTACAATCACACGCCCCGTCAGGTAGTCCTCCACCAGGTTAACCAACCCCTGCTCCACTCCAAGCATCAGCAACGCGCTCAACACTGCCCGTTTGCTGACACTGTTGAACGCGTTCCCGACGTCGAAGAACACGAGTAGGGCCAATTTCTTCTTCCTCCAGCTGCCCTCCCTAGCTCTTTCCACCAAACCCATCACCTTGCTCAGTGCCGAGATGCAAGATTTCCCCTTCGTGAACCCGTGCTGGAACTGTAACCTGGTACCTGGAATCTTACAAAAAGTTAGATTGTCAAAGTAGAATCATCTTCTTCCTCTTTTGCTTCACATAGTACCATGTCCTCTTTAGATTCATTTTGGCTCTCTCCTTCCAGCACAAATTTATAAAATTTTAATCTAGGGATACATTTCCAGTCTTCTCCATAATGTGAACTCAGGAGGTTATTGACATCAACTTTTTTATTTTCAGCTGTTTCATTCAATTCATTCAATGATGATATCCGGATCCATATTAAGGATGCTTTTCCCTCTTTTTGCAATTGATTTTGCCTCGCCCAGATCTACTCAATAATTACTTTTTCCCTGGTCTCCTACTACCCCATTTATATTCTTCGTTAATATCATTCGCTTCATTTTGGAAAAAGCAACCTGACCTGGCAACTTTATGAATTTGCTTGTTTCTTCCTTCCAGTTTTAAACTTCAACGTCTTTTCCTACCTTGAGCACATTTGCGTACTTCGAGAAGATATTGATATATTCCTCTGGCTCTAGAATTACCTCCTTCTTGCGAATATCTCCTTCAATGAGACCAAACACTTTGTCTGGGGGTATAAATGAATGTCCTCTTACCGGAAAAGTGTAAATCATCTAGAATAATGTGTATCAATATGTATTGGAGATTGTACACTTTGCTTTGGTTGACAAGGTAGGAATTTGTACGGTTTGGAACTCAATTGCAATTGGAGATTGTACGTTATGGAAATAAGCGTCATTTTCTACACTAAAAGTCGACTGTGCTTTGGAACAAAATTATGGTATATTGAAATAAGCATTAAGAATTACATCAAAAACACCATCTACCTAATTTTTTTTTAAATTGGAGATTGTACACTTTGTAACTAGGCCCCTCACATATAGCTCATGGAAAGCGTGACGATGATTTATGCAACACTATATACGTTTCATTGTTAATTGTGTTGCATAACCAAAAGTATTGTGTATTGCATAAAAGCATAAAGATGTCGAAAAATCCACGTTTTTTCTTCACCCAAAAAAAGTACTCAACGCGCCTAAAGAAGTTTTCACTTCAATAAAAAAGATTCATTGAAAATTATTTTAAAAATATTTGTAAGTAGTTTGTTTAAAACTAAAAAACGGTCTTTTTAATTGGATCCTAAAAATGCACATAGAAAAATAGTATAGTTGGTTCGGAGATATTCTGTACTGATTTTAATCTACTTTATAAGTAAACTCAAAAGTACCATTTTTTTTTGCAATATATCAATTTTTGTACGCTTATGTCATTAAAAATCTGTCTTTGAACAAAAATCTAAAAAATAGGCAAAAATACTCTTATTTTATTGGTAATATTCAAATAATTCAATTCAAAATCTATTCATCGTTAGATATACAAATATGCAATCATCGAATTTGAAATATTCACAATAAATATTCCCTCCAATCTCACTCTTAACGAATCTGCTGATTGCCATCCTTCCTCCTACTGGAACGAGAAAATCTGCAATTTGCAATTCAGTTTCATTCGAACGTTGGGATCATTCGCACACCAGTAGCGGTACGTCGCGGGTAACAATTTCCACAAACGGGAAAATGTTTTTTAAAAACGAACGAAAAAATTTGAAAGAAAATATTTTTAAAATACCTTCGAATATATCCGATAAATATTTGAATATTTTTAATATATTTTGTCGTCAAACAAGTAAAGGTAGCTGGAAAATCGGCTATTCGTGGATGATGTGGTTTTTATTTCTTTTATGTAGTTTTCCGGGTGGTTTGGGGCTAGTGCATAACCGAAGGGTGTTGCAGGGTGCCTACTGGGTAGGACAGGACTTTCATACGTATCCACATCCTGGAAAAATGCCTGTTGTAGCCAGAGACGTAATGGTGAATGTTGTTAATAGTTTAGGATTAAAACTATTGGCGGTAAGAAATTTATTTTTAAAATAAACAATTATTTTTATTAAAATTTAAAAAATATACAGCAATATATAAGCAAAATCTAGTTGACTACTGTCAAAAAATACTTAAAAAAGATATTAATTTACTTTTTACTGTATTTTTGAATTATCTTCATTATGAATAAAGGTATGTTTTTTTTTTGTTTGTCATAATAATGTGATAATTTGGAGGTATCCAATTAAAACAATAATTTGTTCATGTTGAATTGATTCCAACAGGAAACAGTTTGTATTACAAATTTAATGATTTCGATATTTTTTTTTCAAATTGCATACTAATTTAACTTTTATTTATAAATGCAATAGTTAATATTGTTTTTCTGCCAGAAATTACATTTTTGTTAATTCTTCGTGGGGCGATTTTAACTCTCTAGTACCATACCTCATGAAAATGTCAAATTACACATATATGAACTATAGGGAAAATTTTAACTAGAACCTAAAGAACTAAAATTTGAAGACAAAATGGCCGAAATGCATTTGACCGGCCATTTTGTAGTTGTTGGCTAATTTTCAGATTTTGAGTTTAGAAAGTTATTGATCTAAAATTTTTTAATAATTAGAGTGGTCTCGCTAGTAAGCCACAAGTAGTCGGCCACTTGAGTCTCTTTTTAATAATAATTTGAGTGTCCCGCCAATTTGAAACAGGTTTCTTCTTTACCAATAAACATTGGGTTAGGTGCATATTGTTATGTCATATAGCAATGTGCGCAAACTGAATCTCGCCCAATACTAGTTTTACATATGTATTGTTTTCAAGTTGTAAATCTATACCAAATAAAGACAGTTATTATGATTATTATCCATCTTTCTCTAACCTAAAAATCAAAGCACTCCCTTTCTTACGTCAAGTTTTAGTACTACAATTCCCGCTTAAATATATTATATATATATATACATATATAAACAAAAGGGAATTCTTGACGGTAGATAATTCAATAGGTTTTATATATCTTAGGGATTCCGTCGTAAGGAGGGCTTAATGAAACTCTTATCTACTACCCAATATATATATATATATATATATATATATATATATATTAGTCTATACATTTCTAGTGAAATGATTGGCGGATCCCCTCTTCATAGATGGAAATCTAAATGGTGAAATTTATGCCGAAATGTTAGACAGAGGTATAGAGCCTCTTATGATTTATGAGCTGGAAAATCAAAGGGACGCCAATGGAAATCTTGCTCTAGATGAACATTTATTGCACTTCCAGCAGGACGGAGCACCTCCTCATTATGTACGCCCAGTAAGAGAGTGGTTGAATTATCATTATCCGGAGCAGTTGATTGGTAGGAGAGGACCCATTGAATGGCCACCTAGGTCACCAGATCTGACACCGCTCGATTTCTTCCTATGGGGTCACTTGAAATCCGTTTTATTCAAAACCCAAGAATTGTACAGGAATATAGGGCTATTTCACCAGAGACTCTTCAAAAGGTCCGCAAACTGTTTGAATATCGACTGTACTCGTGTTTAGAAAACAATGGAACCCATTTTGAACAATTCATAAAGTAATTATAAATGTAAAAGTTGCATTATTTAAAAATTAAATACATTCCACACATTCGTGAGATAAAGTATAGTTTGGCAAGTCTATCTGAAGCTACGGGGCATCGGTAAGGGGGGAGGAAACATGACCGATATCTGTCATAAACGTACCAATAGCGCACGGTACCTATTTTATAAAAGTATTAAAAATAATAATAATTATTATATAATAATTATATATAGAAACTGATTTATGCTTTGCTTTAAAGGTAAGGTATTTTTCAAAACACGGTACCTATTTGTTAAAAATCGTACTTGAATTCAATATGGATACGAAATGATAAAATACCAAGTAAAACTGAAAATACGAAGGAAAATATTGACATTATAAACGACACTGGATAATCAATGTCAATCAATTGTCAAAGTGAGAGGGAAGAACACACGCACGCACTTGCCAATAGGAAGTCAGGTGGTTACCTAGCAACGGAGGTTCTATAAATATTCACCAATTGAGTTAGTAGGAGGGCGTGGTAATTATGATTTTTGCACGACGTTGCCGGCTTGAAGGAAACCCATAACATATTTGGAAAAGTGTTCATCTTTTAATATTCAGAAATTGAAAAAATAATGTTAATAGACAAAATCCAATGAAACAAGCACATTAAAGAACTAACGTTTAATCATTATTGACATATTGTTGATAATAAAAAGTCCATTTTCTAATTATTATCACTACATACTTAGCACTTTAGGTTTTTCATAGTTAAACGTGGGAATATCGAATGTTTTCGACCGCATTCCTTTCACAGCTTCAGTTATGTTTGCCAAACTATACTTCAATTTAAAAAAAAATTATGAAATTTATCTAAGAATTACATAAGGAATTCAAAAATGGTAAAAGCCATTTAAAATTTCAGGGGTAGGTGCCCTGGGAGTTGAAAGTAATATGTAAACAAATGCCTCAACAGTTTTCCCCCTTCGATATGTCATTAGTTTGGGCAATATTAAATGCCGTTCGTTTACAAATTGACACCCTGTATATTTAATTGACTGCTCACACTTTCAAATTACACGTAGTTACCATTTAATACTAATTTTAAAGAACTGTATTTAATGTGGGTACGTACAGTATACCTATATTCAGGATGTTAGATAGACTATTGTTATTTTTTAACATTTTTAGTGTCTAGGTCACCAAACACATTAAAAAAATATTATTACATACAACTATATATTTTTAGTATTTTGTAAACTGTAATTTCACTTTTGTATGTATAGCTTTTTGTCAATCGGAATTTTCACCGTCGTAAGTCGTTTTTTTTCAATATTGTAAACAATAGGTATTAATCAAACTAAAATGGTGATTTATGTATATTTTTTACCGATATATATAAATATTATCTATTATTTTCTATAATTTAATCTACAGTTAATACCCAAAAAAATGAATCACAATCGCTTTTTACCGATTGTAAATTGAGAAAAAAGACAAAATAAAAACATTGATAACGAAAATTAACAAAAAAATACGTGCTTAATTTAGTTTAGTTAAACTGATTTATGATTTACTTCCCACGCCAAACAAATATTATCTGATAAAGAAAGCAGAAATAACAATTAACAAATATTAATAAATAATGATAAAAGACAGACAGATAAATACTTCATAAATAATCTAAAAATGTTTAGCTGAAAAACTTTAATGAGATACTATTATAGATATGAAGAAACCTTCCTTTTATTTCATCTTTTCAAAAAATTAACCTCATTTTTCTTTGGCGATACAGATACATTCAAACACAAACGGAACATAAGGATTTAATGTATTGTCCGATCTAAATAGTCCACCAACAAAACATTTCTATAAGTTCACTTCAAAAAATATCAAGTATTGATCTGGACAGCTGGATTCAGAACCAATGTATGAAGCCCCGCCCATTCTCCTTCCAAAATTTGTTAGTTATGTGCGAACTGCGATTTAGTATTGAATAATTATTTGATGGGGGTAGTAAACGTCGCTACATATTGAAACAATATTCTTACGTTTTATGTTGTTAAAATCGAAAATTAATTGTTAAATTCTCTTTAACAATCAATGTTTCGAGTTAAGATAATATGTTTTGATTTCTTTTGGCAATAACGGCTTTCAAAATAAAAATAAATTCGTAAATAAAACAAAATAAGATTCTTTAAATTGTACTCTACCTACCGACTGCTGTTTACTGACTGCTAATTAAGGACCGCCCACAGTTGAGAATACAGAGTGGTGGGAATTGTACGATATGTTATAGGTGTCCAAATAAACGATTGTAATAATCGTGTTTTTAATCTGTTGAAGCTGGATGTTGGTCGACTGGTTCAAACGCAGTTCTGATACAATGCTTAAAATCCCTATGTTCCGTTTGTGTCTGAATGTATCTGTATATGGTACACAGACGGATCTAAAACTGACATAGGAACAGGAACTGGAGTCCATGGTGCTATACCAAGGTGCAATGTCCACGCATCGTTGGAGAAGTTTGCATCTGTATTCTACGCTATCGACACGTGTTTGCAAATGAACATCGAAAGGGGGTATAGAGGCCAAAAGATCCTCATACTCTCAGATATTCTGGCAGCACTGAAATCTTTAGCATGTCCCCAGATCAGATCTAGACTGGTCTACAAAAACTTTTAATCCTGGCAAACCATAATAGAGTAACTCTTAAGTGAGTCCCGAGGCACAAGGGTATTGTAGGCAATGAAAAGGCAGACAACCTAGTCTAAGACTGCATTCACTGGTCCTGAACCAGTATTTGGAATATCAAAATCTGCTGCTTGGTGGATTCAAACTAAACATCAGTCGTACTGGAGACACATACCAAGACAGGAACACAGCAAACTCCTGGTCAAAAAACCCTCGGAGTCACTGACTAACGAAATATTAAACCTCAGCAGGGTCCAGATAAGGAAAGTGATGGGATTACTCACTGTCTCATTGGAGATATCGTTTCCTAGGACTAGAGTATCCAAGGGAGGATTTCTCCAAGAAGGACATAGTGAAAAGACTGTTGAGTCTGATAAGGGCTACTGGTCTCTTCACATAAACGGTATAACCAAGAGTACAAAAAGCCTAAAGGCTTAGGTGCCGGTGTCTCTAAGCCTCTGACTGGTAGTGCCGAACTAATCAATCAATAATCAATCTTTGAATATTGTTTGAAAGACATTCAAGGTCATCGTCTCAAGTTATCAGGCCGATTTGGAGGGCTGAGAATACAAACAGACCAATAACTAATTTGACAGTTTGTCAAAAAATAGGCTCAAAGTTCACGGTTTGCTGTAAATCGACATTTTAGAATTTTGTTGATATTTTGGTTTTAATAATCAGGTAAATTTTCTTAGTATAATAGATATTAAAGACAAAAAATTACTGAATTTTTTTTTGCTACATGGACTAATTGTAGTATGTGCTTTACCAGAATACAAATATACCAATTTAATATATTGCATAAAAACAACGCAATACTTTTTTCAAATTAAAACGCTTTTTTCTACAGTCGCGCGTAAAATGCCAAATTATTATGTTCAAATGAAATCGTAAAGTCGACAAATGCCGAGGATTGTTACTTTACGCTCTCCGAATTAACTCAATTGGTGAATATTTAACAATTTATCAGATTAAAAATCAAATAAAATTATATGAAAATTTTGAAGTATGGTCAAAAATTGTCAAAAACTGTGAGAAATGGACAATTTTTGTCAAAAACTGTCAAAATTGTCAATAATTGTAAAATTTTTGAAAAATTGTCGATAATTGTCAAAAATTTTAAAAAATTTTGAAAAATGATCAAATATTTTCAAAAATTGTCAAAAATGGTCAATTGTCAAAAATTTTGAAAAATGGTCCAAAAATTTTGAAAAATGGTCCAAAAATTTTCAAAAATGGTCAATAATTGTCAAAAACTGTCAAAAATGGACAATTATTGTCAAAATTGTTCAATGATTGTCAAAAATTGTTAAAATTTTGAAAAATGGTCGATAATTGTCAAAAACTATCAAAAATGGTCAATAATTTTGAAAAATGGTCAAAATTTTTGAAAAATTGTCAAAAATGGCCAGTAATTGTTAAAAACTATTAAAAATTGTCAATAATGGCCAATAATTGTTAAAAACTATCAAAAATTGTCAAAAATGGACAATTATTGTTAAAAATTGTCAAAATTCTGAAAAATTGTTGATAATTGGCAAAAATTTGTTTTTGAAATATGGTCAAAAATGGTATATAGATGTCAAAAATGGTCTAAAATTTTGAAAAATTGTCAAAAATGGTCAATAACTATCAAAAATGGTTAAAAATTGTTAATTATTTTTAAAAACTGTCAAAAATGGACAATTATTTTCAAAATTAGTCAATAATTGTCAAAAATTGTTAAAATTTTGAAAAATGGTCGATAATTGTCAAGAACTATCAAAAATGGTCAATAATTTTGAAAAATGGTCAAAATTTTTTGAAGAATTGTCAAAAATGGCCAATAATTTTCAAAAACTATCAAAAATGGACAATTATTATTAAAAAAAATTGTCAAAATTTTGAAAAATAGTTGATAATTGTCAAAAATTGTTAAAGTTTTTGAAAAATTGTCAAAAATTTTGAAATATGGTCAATAATGGTCAATAATTGTCAAAAATTTGGAAAAATGGTCCATAATTGTCAATAATTATCAAAAATGGTCAAAAATTTTGAAAAAAGGTCTAAAATTGTTAAAACTGGTCAAAAACTATCAAAAATGGTTAAAAATTGTCAATTATTGTTAAAAATGGATAATTATTGTCAAAAATGGTTAAAAATTGTCATCATTTTGAAAAATGGTCAAAAACTATCAAAAATATTTAAAAATTGTTAATTATTTTAAAAAACCGTTAAAAATGGACAATTATTTTCAAAATTGGTCAATAATTGTCAAAAATTGTTAAAATTAGGAAAAATAGTCATTAATTTTGAAAAGCAGTCAAAATGGTCAATAATTGTTATAATTTTGAAAAATGGTCATTAATTGTTAAAATTTTGAAAAATAGTTGATAATTGTCAAAAATTTTTAAAGTTTTTGAAAAATTGTCAAAAATTTTGAAATATGGTCAATAATTGTCAA
The DNA here is from genome assembly GCA_947563755.1 of Lochmaea crataegi. NCBI lineage: Eukaryota > Metazoa > Arthropoda > Insecta > Coleoptera > Chrysomelidae > Lochmaea > Lochmaea crataegi. Next base: position 10,503,453 of record OX387429.1, on the reverse strand, counting down.
ACATTTGGAAAAATGATCCATAATTGTCAACAATTGTCAATAATTATCAAAAATGGTCAAAAACTTTGAAAAATGGTCTAAAATTTTGAAAAATTGTTAAAAATTGTCAAAAATGGTCAAAAACTATCAAAAATGGTTAAAAATTGTCAATTATTGTTAAAAATGGACAATTATTGTCAAAAACTGTCAAAAATGGTTAAAAATTGTCATCATTTTGAAAAATGGTCGAAAATGGTCAAAAACTATCAAAAATAGTTAAAAATTGTTAATTATTTTTTAAAAACTGTTAAAAATGGACAATTATTTTCAAAATTGGTCAATAATTGTCAAAAATTGTTAAAATTAGGAAAAATGGTCATTAATTTTGAAAAGCAGTCAAAATGGTCAATAATTGTTATAATTTTGAAAAATGGTCATTAATTGTTAAAATTTTGAAAAATAGTTGATAATTGTCAAAAATTGTTAAAGTTTTTGAAAAATTGTCAAAAATTTTGAAATATGGTCAATAATTGTCAACTAAGTTGGGAATTCTGGAACCGTTGGCGATACTTGACACTGAACACTGTTTACACTACCACTACACCAACACTAACACTTTACACTATATTACGCGCGTTTCGATAACCAAGTTATCTTCTTCAGAGACTGAAGAAGATAACTTGGTTATCGAAACGCGCGTAAGATAGTGTAAAGTGTTAGTGTTGGTGTAGTGGTAGTGTAAACAGTGTTCAGTGTCAATAATTGTCAAACATTTGGAAAAATGGTCCATAATTGTCAATAATGATCAAAAATGTTCAAAAATTGTCAATTATTGTTAAAAATGGACAATTATTGTCAAAAACTGACAAAAATGGTTAAAAATTTTCATCATTTTAAAAAATGGTCAAAAATAATCAAAAATTTGGAAAAATGGTCACTAATTTTGAAAAACAGTCAAAATAAATAATAATTGTCAAAAATGGTCAATAATTGTTAAAATTTGGAAAAATGGCCAAAAATTGTCAAAATTTACAAAATACTATGTAAATAAGTAATTAAATAGAGCAGACTTTATCCATTTCAATCATGAGATTTTTGAAAATATGAAATTTTTAAAACTAAAATAGCTAGTACCTGTTGAAGAACTAGTTATTTTTATTCGGCTGGTAAAACAACACAAACGCGGGAGAACGTGAGGGTCAAATTCAAATTTGAATGTCCAAATGAGCTTGGTCTATTTTTATTATGCTTGTATTATTGGTTTCCCTTCCTTTAGTGACATATGGTCTATTAGTATATTGATAAAACTTGTTTAAACGTATCCAGAGATGTACATAACTCAAAATACAAAAATTTGGACTTGGACTGTTCGTATTCTCAGCCCTCCATTTGTCAAAATTAATACGTAGGTAAATGGTGTTGCATACCTACCCCTACTTTTCTCTTCTACTACACTTTTTCTTACTGTCGAACATATATTTTTTTGTTACTAATTCTTTTTCTAGTGTCTTTATTTCTTTTTTTCCTCTAGATGTTACTTATTATTACCTAAGATTATGGAAATATGTCCAATTTATAGAATATATTAATAACTAGTTTACATTTATTTTGTTGTATTATACGTAGTGGTATTCCACAGAAATCGAACAAGAGTGCACTTTTACGACTTTACGAACGCACTTTTGGTTGAAGCATTTGACAAATGACAATAAATGTGTTAGGTCAATCAAAAGTACAATTTTGCGACTTTTCTAACGCACTATTGCTTAAAAAATAACTGAAATAATTGTCTAGATTACTAAGAGTCTAAAGCAATCACTTATTTTTACGATACAATTGTGATTATATTTATTTTAATAAAAATATAAATGACAATACGACAATATGACAAACACCGATCACAAACGTGTGACGTCAACCTTTTGTATATCGTTCGAACTTTTTTGTATTTTCTGGTTTTCCGTAGTTTAAATGATATTTACTCGTTACTATCACACAAAATAATTCAAATTAGTAATCAAAATAAATTTTTAATTTGCAAACTGTGAAATATTTACAGTTATGTGATGTCATACAGACGCCATTAATATTCTACCGTTTTGGTGCGAAATTTGAATAGTATTTTCAAAACGTAAATTTCTCCTTTAAAACCGTTATTTTTTCAAGAAACATCATTTTTTTTAGATAAAGCTTGTGCGTACAAACATCTTGGTACAGTTTTTGACATTGGCGTACTTTCCTAAATAATGTTCACATTTTATATATCTTAAAAGATCGTTATAAAGTGTTTATATTACTATATAAGTAACAAATAAATGTATTCAACTTAAATTGCCGGTCATTACTTTTTTTTTGTTTCCGTTTTTTTTAAGTCCAATACCCTGCGTGAGAAAAGAAGTGAATTAATTAGTTTTATGACTTCATCTACTTTGCATTTATTTATGCTTATTTGATCCGTTTAATTACCCACTTTGAAATGCGAAGGTGATGTAAAAATTTAAGAAGCTACATGAATTGACCTTCAGGGTTACCACTACAAAAATCGAGTATAAAACGCCTGAAATTTTCTAGGTTAGATTTCATTTTGTTTTCTGAAAATTCCGACAAAAACTATGCATATTGAACTGAAATTTTAGAGAGTTTTCATTCCCCAAAAGATATGAAAAAAAGTAAATAGAATTTCGTTTAATAGCAGATCATTCAACTAGGAGCGCATAAATGACAACCGATGTGCGGTTTTCCGGTAGAAGTACTGTGTGTATGAGACCAACTCAAAACGTGTTCTCTTTTTATACTCGTATCCCTACCAAATATGTTAAACTTTCATGTAACCAGAATTCATTCCTGTTACTGTATGTGAATGCTCCATGTAAGTACCCTTCAACGAACAAGTCCAAGAAGAAGAAAAAACGGTTCAACACCTTTTATAATAATTACTAGAGGAAACCAACAAACCGTATCGGGTAATTTTGAAGAGATTACAACTGTTTAGATTACAATGGATTGTGTTGCTCATGTTAGATTCTTTTACAAAATTGCGTTGATACGGAACTTTTATTTAATCAATAAAAATTTACGAATACAAGAAGCAATTTGAAATTATATTCATGCATACAATTACACAAGTCTGCAAAAAAAAATTGATAGCTGTTTTGGTTTTTTTGCGTGTTTTTGGGTGTGCTGAATCCGAAAATGACTTTCATTTTGTCACGTTTTTTGACTGTGACTCTGAGACTCCTTTTGGTACATTTTCGCTTGTGGGAAACATCTGGAAGGTCTCTCTGAAGCGTCCAACACTAGGGTACCATCATTGAGACGCTCCACCTTCCCTGGTATCTTTTTTCCATCTCCTTAATATCTTAGTGAAATCATTCACCTTGCTCTTCTCTCACATCTCCTAAATTTTCTAGAAGGTAGTCGAGGTGGGAATGGAGAAAATGAATTAGGCAACCTAAAGCTTTAAACATTCTTTTGACGATTTGTTGTAGTTATTGCCTAAAAATTATTTCTCTATGACCTCTTTAAAGGCAATCCACCCTTCTCTTTGAGGATCTGACATGGTTGTGATGAATTGTGGCTAATATCTGGTCCAACCAAAAACACCTTCCTTCAACTGTGCCTCCGAGAGGCCTGGAAACTATTAAGTATTTGAAGCAATATCCATCTCTTGGAAGTGACTTTACAAATTGCTTCATCAATCCCAGCTTTATCTGAATAGAACTTTATGAGTAGGCACCATAGTTTCATGCAGGACGATCCTTTCGCCAACTTTAAGCTCCCTCGGAGGCCAACACTTTTTGGTCTTGTGATTTGCTTGGTCTCTACTATCCCATAGACACAAAAGGCAAGGGAATTTGGTAAACCTAGATTGTTGTACGAGCAACATGCCCAAGATTTTTATTTTAAATCACCGCACACTTGCCACCAGTGGTCTTTATATTTTAATTTGCAAAGAACCAATTCCAAGTTCTTGTAGGTTTTCTTGAGGTGTACGGAATGACCGAGAGGAATGGAATAGCTATTGTGAAGCAGAACTGCTTTAAGGATTCTTTTTGAAGAATGACTTCAAGTTAGTCCAAAAAACCACTTTTTTATAATAAAGTTTTGCGTTTTGCAAAATAACCTGACGTTCTGGAATTTTTTTAGTTTTCAGAACACCTACAGTTGAAAACATCCAGACAGCATTTTTGTTATTTGATAGTTTTCAAAATTTGGAAAATATAGAACATTATACCTAATAAAGGTCATGTTAATTCAATTAGAAATCAATAAAATCCGATATTATTTATAATTCTATTAAGCTAAGTACCGTATTAACAGTATCTATTGCATTTTTTTCACCTAATTTTGTTTTGTTTATTTTTTGTATCCTATTAACTGTAACGTTAAAAATAATCGATGCATATCACTATTATTCACGCATCTCATGTCGTTATAATTGTATTGATAAATTTCAACAAGAGTGCATGCCACAAATGGGAAAATATTACAACATCGTTTTTGCAAAAAATTACCAATAAATGTACAGGTTGCTTCGCTTTGATATAGGTATTATTTATCCACACTGATGTACTTATCCACACTCATGTACGTATCCACACTCATGTACTTATCCGCACTCACGTACTTATCCATACTCATGTACTTATCCACACTCATGTACTTATCCGCTCTCAAGTACTTATCCACACTCATGTACTTATCCATACTTATGTACTTATCCGCACTCATGTACTTATCCACAATCATGTACTTATCCGCACTCATGTATTCATCCACATTCATGTACTCATCCACACTCATGTACTTATCCGCACTCATGTACTTATCCATACTCAAGTACTTATCCACACTCATGTACTTATCCACACTCAAGTACTTATCCACACTCGTGTACTTATCAATACTCATGTACTTATCCACAATCATGTACTTATCCGCACTCATGTATTCATCCACACTCATGTACTCATCCACACTCATGTACCTACTTATCCACACTCATGTACTTATCCGCACTCATGTACTTATCCATACTCAAGTACTTATCCACACTCAAGTACTTATCCACACTCGTGTACTTATCAATGCTCATGTACTTATCCACAATCATGTACTTATCCGCACTCATGTATTCATCCACACTCATGTACTCATCCACACTCATGTACCTACTTATCCATACTCATGTACTTATCCATACTCAAGTACTTATCCACACTCATGTACTTATCCATACTCATTTACTTATCCACACTCATGTACTTATCCGCACTCATGTACTTATCCATACTCAAGTACTTATCCACACTCATGTACTTATCCACACTCATGTACTTATCAATACTCATGTACTTATCCACAATCATGTGCTTATCCGCACTCATGTATTCATCCACGCTCATGTACTCATCCACACTCATGTACCTACTTATCCACACTCATGTACTTATCCATACTTATGTACTTATCCACACTCATGTACTTATCCATACTCTTTTACTTATCCACACTCATGTACTTATCCGCACTCATGTACTTATCCATACTCAAGTACTTATCCACACTCATGTACTTATCCACACTCAAGTACTTATCCACACTCATGTACTTATCAATACTCATGTACTTATCCACAATCATGTACTTATCCGCACTCATGTATTCATCCACACTCATGTACTCATCCACACTCATGTACCTACTTATCCACACTCATGTACTTATCCAAACTGATGTACTTATCCACGTTTTGTCTAAAAAATCATCATCATGAATATTTGTAAAGAAGGTAATATTATTCATTTCGATTTTTATTGACTTTCATTATGTACATTATTTTCTATTTAGAATATACTTTTTCAGATTCACAACGAAAACAACGATGATAATATTGCCATATCCCCCTACGGGGCTCTAAGTATTCTAATAGCTTTAGGAGAAGGTCTCCAAGGTGATGCTGTACGAGAACTTCAAAAGGCAGCTCATCTACCCAACGATATATCTTTGATCAGAATCGGATTAAGAGATATCCATCGACATCTCAAGGTATGAGTATATGAGTGACTCGATTGGCACAGTCAGTTTTTTTTTTATAAAATCATTCGTTCACCTTCAAATAGTGTCATGAAATTTGCGACATAAAGTCTTGTAAATACCACAAAACTATGAATTTTTAGGAGAATATACTCAAAACACTAGTTTATTGGGAAACAAATTTACAAGAGCATAACTTGCAGGGTTTCCGTCTTATGAATAAATGTATCTGGACAAATACTGACCCACTCCGGTCCTGTCTTTCAAATCCAAAAGGTATTATTTAATTTAATTATTTTGTTTCCAGAGTTACTTTATCCCCCCAGAAGGATTTTTGGCCGGTCTAACTCTTAACCACGAAAATGTCACTTTAAAATCCAAATACGAAGATATTTTACAATTCTACGGATTCGATATTATGTCTTTCAACAACGCCCTCTACCCCAGTCCATCAACTACTCAGTACCCTATTGCAAGTACCACACATGAAATCACCAAAGCGTCAATACCAATGGAAACTACTACGTTACAACAAACTACAACTGAATCTTTTACTACAAGTGCAACGGAAAGTACTACCCTAACACCAATAAGTACTACTACACTACTTCCGCAAACAATTCCAACTACTGTTACAACAGAATTTCCCATGAACGATTTTAGCGCAAAAGATCCTGAAACTTCCAGTACCACCATTCAAGATATTTTATCAACTACTGAAACTTCAGTACTTACTACAGAAAGTATTAGTACCACAGAAAGCAATATGAAAACTACTGAAGAAATAGTAAGCATAACAAGCGAGGAAAGTATATTAACAGAAGTACCTACGACTATTCTAAGTACTACAAGTAGTATCCCTTATACGAGTAAAGATATTGTTACTACAGAAGAAATTACTACTAAAGGTGAGTCAAAGTTTTGGTCAAGCTCTTAATAGTACCATCTTTGAAGAGCTTTCTCCTCTTATTGTTTGCTCATCAAGCTGTTAAGAGAGGTTTAATCTGAAACGAGTACGACTTTAGCATCAAACAGACACCTGTCAATCTAAAGTTGATGCAGTGGATAACTACATTTAATAATATTAATATTTATTTATTTTTTAGAACCAACAACAACTGACATTGTAACAGTAACAGCTACAGAAATAACAACGATTATACCAACAACAGAATCCATCGCCACTACCAATCCTACCGAAACTACAGAAATAACTGCACCTGAAACTGATACAGTTGATACGACTACTACAGAAGTTAAACCTACAGAATCAAGAGTAACTGAAGTAATAACCGAGGAAGAAAAACCTACAGAGCCAAGTGTAACTGAAGCAACAACTACAGAAGAAGCAGGACAATCCATAGAAACAACTGTTTCTGAAATATCAACTACTCAAACTGAATCATCTGAAACAACCACAGTTGAAGTAACTGCTTTTGAAGCTGGATCAACAGAAGCAGTGACATCCGATTCAACAACTGCAGAAGAAACGCTTTCAGAATCAACATCTACAGACTCGGAAATAGAAACAACGTCCTTATTGTCTTTTCCATATCCAGATGCATCAACACCAGAACCAGAAGTTATAACCGAAAACCAAGTTGATACTGAAAATATAGTCAAAAGAAAGTCCCGATCGAAGGTTGAATCAATAACACTAAATAGTCCAATTAAGGAAACTGATGTCGCAAAACCACTTTCCCTATCTAGCAGTAGAAATAGACGAAAAAGATCTAAACGTGCTTATAGAGAAAGTAATAATAGAAAGGCGAGATCTGTGATCGATTACATGATTGCTAGGTACTATGATAACTACCAGTACCATCCACAACAGAATCAACATGGAGTACCCTATGTGCCACAAACTAAGCCTAGTTTTTTGGTTCAAGGGAAGTACAGAGAATACCAAGTTCAATTTATGAAATATGACACTGTTTTGCCGTTTTTTTACGTTTCACATTTAAATGCTTTAGCTTTAAGTTTTCCGCTTGACAGTCCTCAATATTATTTATTATTATTGCTACCAGTCCAAGAAGATGGTATAGACCAGCTTATTTGTGAATTGAGGTTAAATGGAAGTTTTAAATACATTATAGACAACTTAAGATATAGGCATGTGACAGCTGTTATACCCAGTTTTCTTTTGAAAGGTTATGTCAATTTGACACCTACATTCCAAAAGGTAGGTTAAGACACTAAATTTCACTCTCAATCCAAGAATATTGAACTGTTGTGTACATTTTTAGTTGGGAATAAGAAGAGTGTTTGAACCACGTCAAGCTGATTTTTCGCCGATGACGAATCTTAAAGACATATACATAACAAACATAGAACAAGCCATAACAGTGAATATAAAAAATTACATGGACCCAGCTGCTTTTGGTGAAAGCAGTAAGTACCTACTCCTTTATAATAATCGTGCTATTGCTTAACATCACTCACTAGATATTCTGCGGTTTTTGATTTAATTTCCTTGTTTTATTTGTGGGAAAGTCAATCTATCTCTCTTTCATTGCATTCTTTTGAGAAGCGCAAGACAACCAATAAAAGGAGAGAGTCTACGACATACCTTACTCTATGGTTTTATCTTCTTTTTTAAGATCGATCGATATGATTACTTTTGTAAAATCTGTTTGCAATAATATCAACCTAAATACATTAAAATGCAATTAAAATATAATATATTTCAGAATCATACCCGGCATAACCCATTAAACCTGGCGCAAACCCATGTGAAATGTTCTGGATACGCCACAGAACAAGAAGAGTCTTATAGCCATATGCACCGTATAGATTCCAGCCAGGCTTAACCTTGGAGCCCGATTAAGCCCTGTATTCCGTATGTACCGTATCAAAATCCGTTTTTAAGCTCAGTTCATGTTAAGCTCTTAGTTTTGGCGGCTTAAATTTGTTAAGCTTGGTTTTTGTGAATATATAACCTCACTATTGGTCATAGTTCTGTAGTTTCACCACAGTTTTACTGCTTTTCACTCAACTCTTATATTATTATTAGTTGATCCATTTTTTATTTCTAATCCTGGGTTCTTCTGTTTGCTGGGTGAGATGGAAGTTGAAGAAGAAATTTTTTTGGTCTACTTATAATATGGACATTCTGGACATAATCGATTTTGGATTCCCTCGTCGCTTTAATGAAAGGCCAGATTATTTAGAAGAGTTAGACAATCTGCTTAGCTTTTTAGAAGATTTCGTCTAACTAAAGAGGCAACATCTGAAGTGCTAGAACTCATCGAGGATGATTCGGAGTTTGGCCATGACTTGTAATAACCTGCCTGATTCTATTTATCCATTAATGAATCATCATTGTCTTTCTTTTTTTTTTTGGTGGTGAACTTCCACCAGTTAATAAAGCCTCTTGTTTTTCTCTGGCTACAGTCTTGCGTAGTACCTTCTTTCGGTTTTCATAGCATATTTTCAGGCAGGCTGCATTCCTATATATGGAAGTTATTGATGAACTATTGAAATCATTTTTAATTTCGGACCAAGCCTTTTCTTTCTGGAGAGCCGAAACTCTTGTCGGTTTTTTTATCCTCCAGAATCTTAATCTGCAATTAAAGTTAGTAAATAGAGTTTCTCTGCACTCGTGAAGTTTGGCACTCTAACTTTTTGTTGGCTCATGATGGTCGATTATGGAGATAGAAAAACACTTCCATATATTTTTTGTAGAACGAAATCACTGCCACTGCCCACTTCGCAAATTCAAATTTCAACAATTACATCAACAATCAACAAAGCATTCTGAAGATCTGAACCGTTTAAAACAATTGTGAGGTTAGATAAATTACTGGCTCCTCGATAAATTGCGACGTTGCCAGTAATAATCGCGGTTTATGAAAGCCGTGCTCAATTTCATTCGGTGCATAGTGATAAACTGTAAACGCAGCTTATTTTATTGAGCCCGCTTACATAACCTAAGCTTTATTGGAAAACGGTGCATATGGCCATTAGTCCTCTGTTAAACCCAAATCCTTCCTAATAAAGATCAATTTGAACAGAATGGGCTAGTACCCAGTCGCACTGCAAAGTGTACTCTTCAAAAACAACAAAAATAAAATTACAACGTTGACTGGATGCCCTATAGGATAGGAGGCCATAGAAATCTAGTACAAGAAAAAGAAGAACTTTTGTAGTTTTCCAGCTGAATATTGAATTGGTTATTTTTATTTCAAACGACGCATACCAGACAATAATTTCAAGTAACCTTAACAGTTATTGAATTAAAAACCGTGGAAAAACTGTTTAAAAAACGTTGCCCAATAATACCGAATGCATTTTGTCACCTTGAAAACGATCGTGGGATACTTTTTTGCGCATTATTTGTCGCAGATAAGCATTACCTAAACTTTAATTAGATATTTTGCAATTCGACAAGCTTTTAACTTGATGGCACTGTTTTAAATTAAACAACTGGTCAATTACTGTAGTTAAGCAGCGATAACAATCTACTTAAGTATTTAGCAACACTGAATTATATACCGACACTTTCTTTAATTTTCGGCTAAGATAACTATTACCAACAATACAGGAGGGAATAGCACAAGATATAGGACTTTAATCCAAATAAAATAAAAGTGTATTTAATATTTAATTTATTGTTTTTCTTCTTGCAGGACAATTTCATCAAGAGGCACCTATTGAATTTCGAGCAGACCATCCATTTGTTTACTTTGTAGTAGATGCGGAGTTTCATGTAGTGTTAATGACGGGAAAAGTTGTAAATCCGCTTAACACGAGAATTACATAGATATTAATAATAAATGCTTGTTATTATATTATACATTAAACATTTGTAAATATATTAAATAAAGCCTAATAATAGTTTTTCCCGAAGTATTTAATTCAATTAATCAACATTACGAGCTATATTAATGAATGTTTCTCTATGCCAATAAAATCTTAATATCATGAGCACTTTCTGTTCTGCTTTTACAACATGGTTTCTCTAATTAAAAAAAATTTTCTTTAATAATTTAAACTATGTTCAATGTAATATTGTTTTTATAAAGGATTACCTTTTCAAATAAATCTTGCTCCTTGTTTTGTAAATCTAAATCTTTTTAGAAAATCATTCATTCCAAATCTCGAAATGGTTAGGCCTTTCTCTATAATTTTGAGGGAGTCGACTTTCACCTAATAAAATATCATTTGTTTCTACAAAGTCTTCGTCGTCGCTAAAGTTTTCCATTTGCACCAGAAAAATTTCACAAAATACAAAAAGCATACATATATTTTTTGAGGTTAAGTAACTCTAAACTCGCTTTAAGCCTCCAAATTCAACCAATAGAGGAGTTCAGTCTAAGGTCAGTGTGACCAACAAAAAGTGGTTTTTATGACAAGAATGACAGTTAATGTCTACCATTTAAAACATAAGATTTTTGCAGGTTTTTTTGTCATTACGAACATCTATATTGCTTTATTAAAACAATGAATACACCCCTGAAGCGTAAATCTTAAAATTTAAAATGACGTTTTAGCTGAATTCTCAATCCATCGGTGGCCAGTAATTCTAGGAACTTTCGGCAAATCACCAATTCTCTTCTGTCATTATGTCACTAGTTAAGTCAGATGTCAGTGGAAAAAGCAATCGGAAGAATAAAGAGATACAACTATAGTAAAATTAATACCTATTTAGAGGTACCAGCCGTTTTAGTAACTTAACGTATGCGGCTTCTTGAACCATCTGACATTAACATGAAATAAAAATTTGACGTAACTTCAAAAACGTGACATCTAATAAATTAGTTACGACGTTCATTTTTGTTGGTAATTTTTTGTTTCAACCGATTTATTAATAATAAATAAGGATGGTCTTATTCTAAATGGGTATAAAATTTACTATAACTAGAACTACTACAAAAGTATGGAAAATAAACAATATCAACAAAAACAAATAACACTGACATCTGACATAACTAGTGACATAATGACAGAAGAGAATAGGTGATTTGCCGAAAAAGTCAAAAATGTCAAGTTAAGCTAGGTTTAAGAATTGACTTTTGGCAATTTCGAATGGTTTTTTTGGTTGGAATGGTTAACCGGTCGGATCATAAACGATGACGTCAGACCTTCGGTTCGTGCCAACCCATTCGAATTCTTCGTAAACGAAACGGTTGTCAAGTAAAAATTGACAAACATCATTTCACAACAATTTGTTTGTATAAAGTGGATAAATTTTCTTATTATGCTAAAACGCAAAGCAGTTGCAGCCCTCTTATTAGTAGATACATTTGGTGTTCTTGAACTGGAAGTCTTGAAATTTTCATTTGTTCTGCATTTGATGGAGTTATTCCATAAGCAGATAACTTTCCACCAAGTGCTGCTCTTGTAATGTGATCGATGGTAAATTCATCATCACTTAAAAGTAATTTTAAAGTTGCTCCATCACCAATAAAATGAATTACTTTTTCATTAGTTTCGAAGTCCACTGCACTTAAAGTATATCCATCGAACAAACAGAGCGACCCAAACAACGATAGATGCGTGATCGAAGTATGATCACCATGCGCCTTTGCATCTATTGGCTAAAATAAATATGCCTCCCTTCGCTGGTAAATCGGATTTAACTGCAATCGGCCGGCAGAATTCCTTGTTTTTGGTACATCTCGGTACAGAGTCGGAGAGATCACGTGCACTATGCATGATACTGTTTTGGAACACTCCGTTGCTTGGGATGGACAGACTATAGAGAAACGAAACAGTAATGATGGGATAATCGGAGACTAGAAACAGATAGAATAAATTAGCAGAGGGCACGGTTCAAGTTTCGGTTAACTAACCTTGAACCAGACGATTTATGTCGTCATCAATTTGTCATTCGAATGCGGTTGGTCCAAATATGACGGACCAATCTCATAGCCAACATCATTCGAAATCGCCTTTTATTTTGTACAACAGAATATCCCCTTTAAGCTACTTTCAAATTTGATCTTGGCTTAAACTTGGATTGTACAACCGGCACTAAACTTTACAGGACAGTTCTTTGAAAAAATAGACAAAGGGTTAATATAATGGGCGTCCTGTATTGGCAATGCATAATTTTTCTACGACCTACGAGTATGCTCGCTGAAATTAAATTTTTACCATTAATTGAGACATTGATTGAGGCTACAAATTAGAAGTTGCTTGCATTTGACCGTTTCTACATCTGTCATTTATGGCATTAGATGTTTATATTTCAAATTCATACGTTTCATAATACATATAATGTTGAATATTTTTTTTCAAACCATTGGAAAAATTTTCGGAGAAGATGAAATCAACGACTTTCATGATCCTTTAGATTTTGAGGCTGGTATGATTCTAGATTGTGCGATATCATGGGTATATGTAAGTATCTATACAGTGTGTTCAACTTATACTCCGAATTTTGATACCTCCGTTGACAAAGTGAAGTTTCATATTTCAAAGTTAATGTTTTTTTAAATTTCAGTTTAGTTCATTTTCCCCATACCAACAATATAGGGTTTTACTGGGCACTTTTATGTGAAAATCTTCATTAAATCTCCACCCTGTATTATTTAATATCAATTCGGAAGAATCATCTCTTGAGTCAAAATTGATAGTAAAAGTTTAAAACACAGGCAAGAGAGCCATTTTTAAACAACGATTAAATAACAAAATGGAAGGCTGGGTGTATCAAAGGCAAAACCAAATCATTGGATATAGATTCACCAGACCTTTTAAATGAGGTATGACTTGATACCTAATGCCATTTGAAAAAATTCAAGGGGTATCTCCGGAAGGGAGGGGGTGAATCTGACGTTTATGACATTAGCGCCAAAAACTGTCCCCCTAAAGTAAAAATTTGTGTAAGTGTTTCGGTATTTCTTTCTAATATGTCGCATTTCTGAAATATTATGTATGTATGTATGTAGATTGGGGTGACATTCACTGAGACCTAAAAGATCTATTGTGCCCCCTTACTTCTACTTAGTTCCTGAGGAAAGTCTCAGAGACTAGTAGCTCCTTCAGTCCTATTTCCCGGAGGAATTTTAGGATATCTGCAGGCTTTAACTTAGGTAAATGTCCCTCTTCTATCCAGTAATCTCCGAGGTGTTGTGCCCTAGGATTCTGAATTGCTGTGCAGTTCGCAAGTATGTGGATGGAGGTTTCTTCTTCCATACCACAGAATCTACATTCTTCTTCCTCCACTATTTTGAGCTTTTTCAGGTGCCCATTCAGGCGACAATGTCCCGTAAGGATGCCTGATAAAACTCTTAGTGCAGTTTTACTTTGACTTATGCATTCATATTTGATCTCAACAGGTTGTAGTCACCCAGAAGAATCTTTGATTGCCTTAGTCCTACTAGATCTTTCCAATGGTCAGATCTTCTCTTCTCTTCGGCTTTGCCTATTTCTCCCAATATTACATTGGAGCTGATACCGCAAAAGGGTTCCGGCCCCCAAAAGGGTGTTCCAGTCCCCCTCTTTGCTAGTTCATCTGCTATTTCATTTCCTTTCTATCCCTGTGTGTCCTGGAATCCACAGTAAGGTGACTATATTGTTCTCGCCTAGTTCATTTAGTTTGCCTAGGCATTCCCACACCATTTTGGAACTGATAACACAAGAGCTCAGTGCTCTAATGGCTGCTTGACTATCCGACATTATGATAATCCTTTGCCTTCTATATCCTTTATCAATATTGAACTGGGCACACTTTCTTATGGCGCGAATTTCCGCTTGAAAGATACTCGGGGTTTTTCCCAAGCTTTCAGAGTGTTTGGTTCCTGGCCCGTACACTCCTATCCCAGTTCCTTCTTCTCCTTCTGAAATATTAAGGGTGGGTCCTTTTAAAATGAACACAGTGTATAGGGATGGAACCTATCTGACGGTTGTAAATGGAAGAGGGAGGAAACAGCCGCTCACATTATCTTCGAATGAGAAGCACTGTCTCATTGGAGATATAGACTCCTAGGACTAAAGTATCCAAGGAAGGATTTCTCCAAGAAAGACCTAGTGAAAAGACTGTTAAGGGCTACTGGTTTCTTCACATAAACGGTATAACCAAGAGCACAAAAAGCCTGAGGTGCCGAGGTCTCTAAGCCTCTGATTGGTAATGCCGAACGAATCAATCAACTCAGTCAAGCTAAGGTTATTCCATTAGCTATATTTGAATGGGGGTACCATCCAATGATGTATTGTATTAAAGATAGACCATCCTTCACACATTACTGCCTTTACAATGTTTTGGTCACAACATAAATCTAAGGCCAGTACACTGCACAAATAGCGTATTATTTCGGGAGGGTTCATTTAAACTATTTTATGAAAAACGTTTTTATAGACTAAATGATATACGTTATTAATTTTTCGTTTGAATAAGTGTAAATTATATCAAAAATTTTTAAAACATACCTACGAAGGATTTTAAAGTTAAAGCAGGTTTTGCAATACAGATTATAAGCATGTTAATATAATATTGAATGGCTTATTTTGTTTTTACAAAACTAAGGAATAAACGAAAGTTCATTAAATTGATACACAATAAAATAGAAGAATTAAAACAATAATCATAATAAATATTTATTGTTCTCGACAATTATATAACAAGGATTACAACATAAAGTAACTAACACCCGAAATCGAACTGTTTGACAGTTTAATAAATCACTTTATCAGCAGTTTTTAATTTATTGAATTAGTATTTCGTAGTGAAGTCGAATGTCTATATATTTCTCCAAAATATCGAACCCCTCGTCTTATATCTATACTACGCTTATGTTAATATAACCTTACTTGTGAAATGACCGATTATCTCTCTTACTCCATGTATTTTCATATACTACACATTTTTTCACCATCATAAATGTCTTCTAACTAAGCACTTAAATATACAAATTACAATAAAATACCAAATAAAAGCACAATTATAATTAAAATCTTACTGACAGATCTCAAAAAGTAGTTCGAGGTTGCCAAGCTAAAAATTTATTAACTATTCGATATTGATAAAAAATCTTAACCGAAAAAATGAGCTGGACTGTACGCTGCTCATATCTATTTCAAGTGCTTTTTTTCTTACCTTTAAAAATGTAAAATACTACAAATATCTCAAATATAATCATAATTACACGAGATTTGGTATCATATAAGAATGTCGTCTTAAATATGTTGGTACCCTCCTACAATATCAGTTTTATTTTATATGATCCGAATTCAATATTTTCCAGACATTCAAGAAATTTTTGATGCCCCAAGACATGAGAGTTGAAGGAATCTGTGCACGAAAATGCAGACTATGAAAACTATAATAAATGTACCAATTAAAACAAATTAACAGTTAAAATTTTCTTTTCTTTCTAACCAGAAGTGTATCCTTCCCAATATTTTTAAAAAGTAAAAAAACAACATCATTTAGTTCCGTTGTATTTATTAGACAGTCTGACTGATCAAATACAGCAAATTAAGTTTCACATTATATAAAACTGCTTAATCGAAAAGACCGAAGCCCATATCGTCATCTTCCTCTTCTGATTCTTCTTTCTTTTCTTCCTTTTTGGCTGCAGCGGGAGCAGCAGCCGCAGCAGCTGGGGCCGCAGATGCAGGAGCAGCAGCGGCAAATTTGCTGGGATCCTACAAAAAGTAAAAAAAAAGGTACAAAAAGAATTTACAAGGGATTTTAATAAATTCCTAACAATTTAATCAGAACATGTTATCAACATATAACTCCCAGGTGCTAGTGGGTTCAACTATTGCTAGCTCTAGCACCACATGAAAGCCATTCAGGAAAGAAGATCATCATAATATGTATTCATAAAGGGAATTAAAATTCCAAATAGTCAAGGACATTTTTTCACAATCCTCACTCCCAACCATTTCCTAAACATTAAAGAACTTAGTTGTAAACTATAAACACTAACCTTGATATATTCTTTGATGGTCTGAGCTTCCTTAAAGTCGACATCTGTAACAGCGGCAATAGCCAACAAGTTCTTGAGTCCATTAGCAATGCTGTGTGGAACAGAAGCAATAGTTGGATAGCCAATGGTTAAACATACAGCAGCCAAATTGGCAACTCCAGCCAAGAATGTTTCTCTCAAATCTTCAGGTTTAATGTCCAATATAGCGGGAGCAAAGACAGTACCTGAATCATAAACTTGTTCTACTTGAAGACCGTACGAGAAGGGAGAAATGTTTAACATGTTGAGTAAAGTGGCTTCAGAAGCTCCGACTTTGTCTCCAGGTTTCAAGATATGGACATCGTTGATAATTTCAATAGTACCTTTTGAGATTTTAGTTGGGATACTCAAAGCCTGGAAGAAAGATGTTTTTTCAGGACCCAATCCGGTGTTTTGTGCGGGAATGACTACAGGCAAAGGAGCAATAGCACCAGCTCTTGCAGGAGCTTTAACTTTGTTCTCCAATAGTTTGTCTCTGATTTCAACCAGATCATTTCTGGTAAAAACAAAGCCAACATTTCCTTTGATGTGAGGCACGATCTTTTCCAAGGCAGGGTTGCGTTCCAAATGACCTTTGATAGCTTTACGCATCATGGTATTTTTTCCCATAAGGACCACAGCGCTACCTCGCAATGATATACGGATTTGCTGCATTTGCTTCGAGCCGACATTGTCAGCGCCCACAATGAAACACTTAGGATAATCCTCCAGTAATTGCTAAAACAAAAAGAATCATTGTTATTTATGGATTGTATATAACAACAATTTTATTTTTGGTTAAACAAATCAGAATATGGTTATCAACATTCGTTTTCCACATACTAGTGGGTTCAACTATTTCTAGCTCTAGTATGAGACGGAAAACATACGAAATACATGCGTTCATCATGAAAAATTAAAACATACTAATAGGATATAAATATTTACTTACAATAAGTTTGGTGAAGTAGTTTGACTTCCAAGTAGCCTTGTCCTCCCTACCCATCTTTGCTGTGGTTAGGGACTCTTGTTGAATTTAAGAACTGAAAAATAATTACGTGTTAATGTATAACCTAACTTTGAAAAATATTGTAATATTAAATATTTTGCATTTATTAATGGAAAATACTGTTAGTACATGATTTAAAATTTATTACTAAGAGTTTATAACATAATTTAAATAAATAAAGTTCAAAGATTACCCAAATATTTTAGAAATAAAATTTCACTCTCAACTTACCTCGGCAGAAAAAACAGGCGCAATGAAAAAGAAGGATGACTTTTGTTAGGTTACTTCAGTTCATCTTTACAGTTGTCAAACATAGAGGCGCTGTGAGGGATGTGTATAAGTATAGTTCTATGATTAAAAACATAGACTTATAAATACCATATATTATTAAGTCTATGATTAAAAACGATTTGTTCCTTTTTTATGCATTAGGGATACTCAACAAATTAATTTATAGGAAATACATGTTGTTAATGTTACTCAGAGTGCATTCCGATTTACGCATAAAGCGCGTTGACTGCATAGAAAATTGTTCCGATTTAATCAATGCGCGCATTGATAGCGCTCAGACTTCTGCAATGTTGTACTAACCGTACTGAATTTTTACGCTCCTTCCAGCGCATTGACTGCTTCTACTACCGACTTGAGGCAGTTAATGCGTTTGATGCGGTGATGCAATCTATGCGTCTCATGCGTAATTCGGAACACATTTTCAGCTTGACTTGACTTTAAGTGAACACAGTAATGGATACCGGCTTGACAATGGAAACAAAATTGTATGAGTTTCCAGTTTTAATAGAAGAAACGAATGAGATAATAACCTTATTTTTAAGTGACAACGATATGGAAAGAGCAAACCATGGTAACATTAATATATTATTTTACTTTCATTTATTTGATTATCAGGTTAAGTATTGGTCGTGTTGCTTACATTAGTGATATTTTCCACAGACGCAGTATTTTTGCAAAATCTTGTTGCAAGAGAACAAGCTGCACCTGCACATGATAATAGTAGTGAATTAAATGACAACCCAGGTTATCTATGAACCCTGTGACAGAATGCGCATACAACCGTTCCGAATAACTATAGCGCTTCATGCACATTAATAAAACGGAACGATTTCGAAGCGCCGTGCAACAGTAATGCAGCCTATGCGTTACATGCTTAATTCGGAACGCACTCTCAATAGTTGTCTGTAGACAAACCTGAAAAACGTGTTGTCAGTTAAAAATAAAAAAGAAGAAGAGGCGCGCGAGTATGTCAGCAAGATGTAGTTATTTATCTATAAAATAAAATTAGTGTAACCATTTTTACTTCAATAGTATTTATCTATGACTTCAATAAACAACTTTTATTTAACACATTCCGTACAATATTTATTTTAACCTAACATTGGTTATGGGCCCAGAAGGAATGTGTTAAAAGCGGAAAATTAAAAGAAGTTGAAAGTAACAAAAAAAAATGGCAAGTGTTGAAAACAAACATGGAATTATTCTTTTCAATGGAGATAACTTTGATACTGGAAATTCCGGCTAAACTCAGTATTGAAAGCAATGGATTTAAGTGATATACTAAAAGAAGTACCACAAAGTAGTAGGAATGATGATTGGCAAAAGAAAAATAACAAAGCGTGTATGGTGATTATACAAAGTGTAGCCGATACTCACTTGGAATATGTGAAAGAATCAGAAATAGCATACGAGATGATACAGAAATTAGAGTCTATCTTTAGCAAAAAGGGTACATGCTCCAAGTTTTATTTACTAAAAGAACTGATTAGCCTGAAATATGAGTATGGGAAGAATCTGCAAGATCATTTCTCAAAATGCGACAGAGTTTTTAGAGAACTCAAAAATTTAGGAAGCTCTTCCGAAGAATCTGATATGTCATGTTTCCTGTATTGTCAATGCCACAAGAATTTGAAAATGTAGTTACAGCACTACGAACAATGTCTGACAATGATCTCAAACTAGAATTTGTCAAACAAAGACTTCTAGAGTTTACAGCAAATAAAAATTCTGGCAAAAGTGTAGGAGAGGTACCTTCTTCATTCAATGCAGGACAAAAGGTACTGAAATGTTTCAAATGTGGTAAAGTGGGACACTCTGCAAGTATTTGTGGTATAAAATGTCATGTGTGTGGCAAAATGGGACATAAAGCAAAGCAGTGTTTTAGAAATAAAAATAATAAACAGAATATTGACAAAAATAAAGCCAGTTATTCGAAAATAGATGTTGACAATGGTAGAAAAAGCGAAGGTGATTCTATAGCATTTTGTGCTATTTCGGATGTTCAGTCAAGCAAGACAGAATGGTATGCGGGGGCAACACACCATTATGTTAATAGAGAAGCTCTGTTGGTAAATATGCGTAGATTTACAGAACCTAAAATAATACAGCTGGCAGAAGAAGGTAAGGTCATGGAAGCAACATGTACAGGAGATATTGAAGTAGTAAATAAAGTAGAAAATAAAAATGTGTCGATAATAATACAAAATGTAGCATACCAAATTTAAGAGTAAATTTATTATCAATTTCTACAATGGAAATAGCTGGTTTTGAAATTGTTTGTGTTGATGGTAAAATAATTATAAAGACAGGAAAAACTTGTTAGAAGATTTAAACGTTACTTTAGAATTACCAGTTTGCTTATTTGAAGATAATTAAAGTACAATTAAGCTGCTACAAAATTTTGAAAATAACAAGAGATGTAAACATATAGATGTTAAGTTACATTTTGTATTAGACTTGATGAATGAAAATCTTGTTAAGATTGAATACTTATGTACTAATGTACGCTAATATATTCACTAAAGCCTTAACCAATGAAAAAAAATGAAAATGTTGGATTGGTCTAATGAAAAACTATTAAAATCTGTAAATTCATTTTTACACATTTTACAGGTTTGAGCGAGGGTGTTAATGTTACTAATAGTTGTCTGTAAAACGTGTTGTCAGTTAAAAATAAAAAAGAAGAGGCGCGCGAGTATATCAGCAAGATGGAGTCTGAAATGTAAAAGTTTTTTGTTCCTCTACAAAATTAGTGTAACCATTTTTACTTCAATAAACAACTTTTATTTAACACATTCTGTACAATATTTATTTTAACCTAACACATGTTATTGAGTAGTAATGTTTTTAATAACTCTGCGGCATTAACATTTAATTATAAGTGGAATACATTTCTACCTCACGTCAAATACAACGCCATAATATAGGCAACTAACAGCGTCGATTTAAAATGTCCTCTTTTCTTTAGCGCCTTAGCATTGACCTAGCTGTATTATCTCCCATCTTCGCAGTTCTCGCTCTTTCTTGAATAATAGTATATCATTATAATATAGTTAAAGAGCTTCTATTCTTTAAGTATACCTAAATACTTGCAATATTTATCAGTTGCCTATTAGGAAAGGTAAGGGTAGTGAATACATTCAAAATAATTTGCGACAGACTTTATTGTTTTCTTAACCATTTATTTGTACAACTTATTATACTCTTTACAAAAAATACAGCAATTGTCAACCTATAAACGCACAATACATTAACTAAATCTATATCTAAACTACAAAATATTTCAAATTATAACGCAGACATTATACTACAAGGAGTTTTTTTTCTGAAAGCATCATTGAAATAAGCGTATAAAAATCAGAATATACTCGTTAAAATTGATAGGTATGATTTCGTAAGATAGAGATTTAGGCCTTTTTTTTCTAAAAATTTTGAATAAATAAAATTAGAAGGTACCACTACTGATTAGATTTACAAATATTCTTTTCGCAAACCAAATGTAAATTTCTGATATTTTCTTGTTCACTAAGAAAAGCGCATACCTACGATTTTTACATAGTTTGAAGTAAAATAAAACACAGAATCGAGAATGCACAGCAAAAAATTATAAACCGCCAGCAGTTTCTCAAATATTTTTGCTTTACCCCCCGCCGAAAAGCGTTTAAAAACATGCCTGTAAGTCTTACGAATATTTTTGACAATATGCTTTTTCCGCAAAATATAAATATTTGCTGGTTTCTGATATAATTTCAGGCGCGTTATTATTTCTCCACAGAATATAAATCTATTGAAGTCTATCTAAACTTCCACATTACGATATGATTCATTAAAAAACAATTTAGAGAAACTACAAAAGGTATGAAATTAGACAGATATATTTTTTATTTGAAAATGTATCGTGGTTTGAAGTAGCATTGTTCAATAATTCAAAAATAGTGGTTTAAATGCCAGAGATTTTTGTTTATTTAACCGCCAATTTAGGTAAATTTAAATTTTCTTGGAGAGAATATTGCGACAACATTTGAAGTAAATCACAGTCGCCATCTGTCGATGATGTTGAATACTTCTTTCTAAGGGAAATAGTATATGGGCTGAAAGGGTAAAATATTTTTCGTTAGGGGAGATATGAAATTGCTTTTTAATCATTGTTGTTTCTTTAAATTGGTTACCGCTATCTAAACAATATTCCTCTAATTCTTTTGAGCAGAATAATATTACTTTTTAAAACACTTATCACTTAAAATTTTGTATTTTAGTGCCCTAGATAAATTTGATAGTAAATCAGATAAAAATTTATATTACTCAATAAAAATATAGGTATTCGGTAAAAAGCACCATTTTCAAAAATATCATTTTCATGAGAGATCTTTTTACACTTCGTTGAAGAATCCATGGCCTGTTTGAAAGAAACCTCTTTTGCCTAAGTTCATTAGCATTTGTCTGTTGCGCGTAGCTCCCTCTTTCGCCTTCTTTCTTGCAATTTCCAATAACAATCGATTGCGTAAAACATCAAGAGAATTTACGATTGATAAAGAACCACCAGAATCTCCAATACGTCCTGCTCGCTTCATTCGTACTTCTGGGTTCGTTTCCACCTGAAACAATTTGAAATATTGCAAAAGTCTCATTTAATAAACACCAAACTGGCTTAGGCCGGCGGCACAAGTGACCTCACCACCGGCATAAAATACCAATATATCAATTAAACGTTAGTTCTTTAATGTGCTTGTTTCATTGGATTTTGTCTATTAACATTATTTTTTCAATTTTTGAGTATTAAAATTATTCTCCAAATATGTTATGGGTTTACTTCAACCCGAAAATGTCGTGCGAAAATCATATTACCGCGTACTCCGAACGAACTGAATCGGTAGAGATTTATCGAACAGCCCGCTGCTATGCAACCACCCAGCTATTGGCAAGCGCGTACGATTGTTCTTCCCTCTGACTTCGACTATTGACTGATATTGATTATCCAGTGGCGCTGGTATTATCAGTGTTTATCATTGTTTTTTCAGTTTTATTTGGCGTTTTTCAAACTTTTGTATTTTGCGAAAATGCAACTGCGCATGCTTATAAAAATGACTGATCGTAGCATCACGCGTGCGCACGATACATACTCGCAACTTATAGCGGAATGTACCAGTGGAGTATATTGCGAATAATATAGGTTTGTTCGCGGGTGCAATTCAGAACTAGTTCAGGTACTTTTCGCATGCGCATTCCACAAAATGACGTTCGCGGTTATGTAGTTCTGAATTTTCAATAATAATTCGTTGTTCGCGGATCATATCGGATTGGTTCGTTATCGATTGTGAATCAGTCCTAGCGGTTCTCTCATTTTGGTAAGGACTGAAAGTTCGGTTCGACTGCTCATGCCCAAATGATCAATATGTCAGATTTTTTCTTATTTTAGTAGCTTATGGTTGTTTCTTGTTTCGTTCGTTGTGTTATAGCGTTGTAAGCAAATATCAAAAAAGCTACATTTACTTGTTTTGTTTTCGTTTAGGTTGTGGGAGGTGATCTGTCGTTCTGAGATCGATGGCGGTATAATCAAATTCTTTGATGGTTCGTAACTAGGCATTCGCTCTAGAAAATTCAGAGTTAGTCAGTTCCAAGCTGGTTCGGATTGTAGACCACGAACAGAGCTTTTTATTTGCTGGTTCGTATCTAGGCATGCGCTCTATAAAATTCAGAGTTAATTCCGTGCTGGTTCGGATTGTAGACCGCGAACAGAGCTGTTTATTTTCTGGTTCGTAACTATGCACGTGCTCTAGAACATTCAAAGTTAGTTCAGAGCTGGTTCGGATTGTAGACCGCGAACAGAGCTATTTATTTGCTGGTTCGTATCTAGGCATGCGCTCTATAAAATTCAGAGTTAGTTCAGAGCTGGTTCGGATTGTAGACCGCGAACAGAGCTATTTATTTGCTGGTTCGTATCTAGGCATGCTCTCTATAAAATTCAGAGTTAGTTCCGTGCTGGTTCGGATTGTAGACCGCGAACAGAGCTGTTTATTTTCTGGTTCGTAACTATGCATGTGCTCTAGAAAATTCAAAGTTAGTTCAGAGCTGGTTCGGATTGTAGACTGCGAACAGAGCTATTTATTTGCTGGTTCGTATCCAGGCATGCGCTCTATAAAATTCAGAGTTAGTTCCTAGCTGGTTCGGATTGTAGACTGCGAACAGAGCTATTTATTTGCTGGTTCGTATCCAGGCATGCGCTCTATAAAATTCAGAGTTAGTTCCGAGCTGGTTCGGATTGTAGACCGCGAATAGAGCTATTTATTTGCTGGTTCGTATCCAGGCATGCGCTCTATAAAATTCAGAGTTAGTTCCGTGCTGGTTCGGATTTTAGACTGCGAACAGAGCTATTTATTTGCTGGTTCGTATCTAGGCATGCGCTCTATAACATTCAGAGTTAGTTCCGTGCTGGTTCGGATTGTAGACCGCGAACAGAGCTGTTTATTTTCTGGTTCGTATCTAGGCATGCGCTCTATAAAATTCGGAGTTAGTTCCGTGCTGGTTCGGATTGTAGACCGCGAACAGAGCTGTTTATTTTCTGGTTCGTAACTATGCATGTGCTCTAGAAAATTCAAAGCTAGTTCCGAGCTGGTTCGGATTGTAGACTGCGAACAGAGCTATTTATTTGCTGGTTCGTATCTAGGCATGCTCTCTATAAAATTCAGAGTTAGTTCCGTGCTGGTTCGGATTGTAGACCGCGAACAGAGCTGTTTATTTTCTGGTTCGTAACTATGCATGTGCTCTAGAAAATTCTAAGTTAGTTCAGAGCTGGTTCGGATTGTAGACTGCGAACAGAGCTATTTATTTGCTGGTTCGTATCCAGGCATGCGCTCTATAAAATTCAGAGTTAGTTCCTAGCTGGTTCGGATTGTAGACTGCGAACAGAGCTATTTATTTGCTGGTTCGTATCCAGGCATGCGCTCTATAAAATTCAGAGTTAGTTCCGAGCTGGTTCGGATTGTAGACCGCGAACAGAGCTATTTATTTGCTGGTTCGTATCCAGGCATGCGCTCTATAAAATTCAGAGTTAGTTCCGTGCTGGTTCGGATTTTAGACTGCGAACAGAGCTATTTATTTGCTGGTTCGTATCTAGGCATGCGCTCTATAACATTCAGAGTTAGTTCCGTGCTGGTTCGGATTGTAGACCGCGAACAGAGCTGTTTATTTTCTGGTTCGTATCTAGGCATGCGCTCTATAAAATTCGGAGTTAGTTCCGTGCTGGTTCGGATTGTAGACCGCGAACAGAGCTGTTTATTTTCTGGTTCGTAACTATGCATGTGCTCTAGAAAATTCAAAGTTAGTTCCGAGCTGGTTCGGATTGTAGACTGCGAACAGAGCTATTTATTTGCTGGTTCGTATCTAGGCATACGCTCTATAAAATTCAGAGTTAGTTCCGTGCTGGTTCGGATTGTAGACCGCGAACAGAGCTGTTTATTTTCTGGTTCGTATCTAGGCATGCGCTCTATAAAATTCGGAGTTAGTTCCGTGCTGGTTCGGATTGTAGACCGCGAACAGAGCTGTTTATTTTCTGGTTCGTAACTATGCATGTGCTCTAGAAAATTCAAAGTTAGTTCAGAGCTGGTTCGGATTGTAGACTGCGAACAGAGCTATTTATTTGCTGGTTCGTATCCAGGCATGCGCTATATAAAATTCAGAGTTAGTTCCTAGCTGGTTCGGATTGTAGACTGCGAACAGAGCTATTTATTTGCTGGTTCGTATCCAGGCATGCGCTCTATAAAATTCAGAGTTAGTTCCGAGCTGGTTCGGATTGTAGACCGCGAAAAGAGCTATTTATTTGCTGGTTCGTATCCAGGCATGCGCTCTATAAAATTCAGAGTTAGTTCCGAGTTGGATCGGATTGTAGACCACGAATAGAGCTATTATAGCGTCTTGGTTACTAAACATTCTGGCTTCTAGTTTCTCTTTCAGAATCTAGATAGGAATTTACTAAGAACTGTAATCAAGTCATTTCGAATAAGACAAGGAAGTAGGTGTTTAAAAAAAGGTACAAGTAAACTGCTTTACGGTAATATATTTATTTTAGCAACAAACATTTACAAATAAATAAAATGAGGTAAAATAGTCAATTATTTTTTAAAATACAAATAAATTAAAGCGAGTAAAAACCAATTTTAATTAAAAAAACAATAAAATTATTTTTTTAATTGTTGGTTTTTAATCGCTTCGAATAAACTACATACAAGGTGTCCCAAAATAAAATAGCGATGAAGCTTTTGTAATACAGTAACACTAAAATATTCACCGGAACAAAGTCCACGCAAAGAAAAAGGTTCTTTTATCTTAAAATACACGGGGCTAAGTGATAATAATAAGTGTAGAAACATTTTCACAATATTTTTTTTAGGACACCCTTTATATAATAACCTTAAACTTCTATTGTAATGTCGTTTAATACTGTTAAGAACATACTGTTTTTACTAAAAATAAAATAAATAAATAAATTAATGACTAGAGATTTTTAGGAATGTTCTGTAAACAAATTGTTCAATAAACCACACTGTATAGTCATGTAAGAATAAAATGTATTGTATTGTACAGCGTGTCCCAAATTCGAGGCGTTTCATTGGGATCTCATAAGATATAGAGTAACGGTTAATAGTCTGGACAATAAGTGCCTTTCAGGTCAAACTTTTTTTCTTAGCCTCCGAAAAATTTTAACGAGAGGTCATCAAAAATTGTAAAAGTTATATGCAATTAACTGAAAAAAAATAGGGTTTGTTTTTTTGCAAATAGGTCAAAAACTATTAGACATTTTTCAAATTTGAAAAAAGATTCAAAAAGAGCAGGAGATTTCCAATAAAAAAGTTCCGACTCCCGGAACTCTATCTTTATTATTTATAATTTTAATTCAACGACGAAAATAGGTCACCGCGAATCATGCGTACGCCTCGTCAAAATAATTTGTTTAAAGTATTAATTGTTAGTTTAAAAATTTGAAAAAAAATTAGTGTATTCTGAAGACTTCAAAGAATTCATTGTCGTTGGAAAAATTTCTTAAAGTTAATTTTTCAACAAGTTAATTAACAAAATGTTCCTGAACTTCCTTGTTTTTTGTAAACTAAATTTTTTTTTTAAATAATCGTCTTAGAAATGTTTCTCGTTGTGGAGCCCTTCCTATATACTTACTTAATAAGATCATGTCACAGAAGTTTAAAAAATGTCATTACTTTGTTTATAATAAGTAATATAAGTTAGCAAAAACAGGCATTGTTAACTTGGAAAAATTATTATAAATAAATAATAAAATTAGGAAGGGCACCACGACGCGAAACACTTTTAAGACAATTATTTAAACATTTTTTTAAGAACATTTTGTTAATTATTAACTTGTTGAAAAATTAACTTTAAGAATTTTTTCCAACGACAATAAATTCTTTGAAGACTTCAGAATACACCATAATTTTTTCAGATTTTTAAATTAATAATTAATACCTCAAAAAAATTATTTAAAAAAACTTTAACGAGACCTATTTTCGGCGTTGAATTAAAATTATAAATAATAGAGATAGAGATTCGGGGGAACTGTTTTATTGGAATTTTCCTCCTCTTTTTGAATCTTTTTTCAAATTTGAAATATGTCATATAGTTTTTGACATATTTGCAAAAAAAACAAACCCCATTTTTCAGTTAATTGTTTATAACTTTTACAATTTTTGCAAGCGGCACTTGAATTTTTTCAAAAATCATCTACTCGCTATTCCGAATCGAATGACACCTCGTTCATATTTTTCTAAGGCGGAGAAAAAAAGTTTGACCTGAAAGGCACTTCTTGACCAGACTATAAATTGTAGCAATGTTGCGTATTGAAGGGAAAAAGAAAATATTTGATATCTTATCGCGTTAACCGTTTTCGAAATTCTAATGATACGTATCGAATTTGGGACACCCTATACAAAATTTCAATGAAATCTTTTAAATTTTTTCATTTCTTTGGAACATCGTAAAATTTATTGAATTAATTAAAAGTTTATAAATATAGATATCGTTAATTAAAAGATTACTTTTTTTTTAATATTTTAATTTGCTAAATAGAATCAGAGAAAAAGCTCTAGAGATCATAGCAAGGTCATCATGAAACCTTATAATACTTTGAACTGCACCAAACAAAAAATACTTTAAAACTTGAACTTTTGTCTATTTTAAATAATTAAACCTTTTTGCAATATCAGAATAAATAGTTATTTTAATACTTATGGCAACTTGGCATCGACTTCCCAGACCTTCCTTATAAAAAATACACTCATAAACATTATTCCATTAAAAAAAAATGTTCCAAAGATTACAACAGATTTCATTTTATAAATAAATAAAAAAATCGAAAATAGTACTTAGTAATTTTGAAATTTTAAATTTGTGGCTAAGTGATTCATTTTCTATATCATAACGATCTAATAAATGATTTCTTTTTTTTAACTTGTCTACATTTGAATTACTGTGAATCGCTTAAATTTTCTAAAAATTTCCTGTTTGATCGGACTCGTTCTCTCAGCCTTTCTATCGCATAGGCTTTCCTCAAGGTCTGAATTGGAGCGTTGATGGATAGAGAGGGAGAATCGTCCAAGCTGTTGTAGTATCTGGTTTGTCTTTGAGGGTTTACGTCAAGGTTGAAACGTTTGTTACGAATTTTCTTATTGGGATTTTCCTGAAAATAAAAATTACTTTTTAATTCAATATAAGATCTGTTCCAACCACAATCAGAAACGATCAGAGAATAATCGACCATTGTAGGAATTACGTTTGTTTGCTATGACAAGTTATTCTCTGATCGTTTCTGATATTGCGGTTGGAACAGACCTGTAAATAGATTCTTAAGAAATTTGTGCGTTCGTGAGTGTATTTTGTAGTTTTTTGAAATAAATTTAGGATTCAATATAAACGGTACTCTACCTGGCGGTAGAAAAAGGAAGTACTTTGTTGTACCGGGTGTCTCAATAAAAATGGCTCTAGGCCATAGGTATATCAGATACCGTTAAATTTCCAAGCATTAATGGTGTTGACGGAGACCAATTTAAATCGCAAAATATTTCCCCCTTTGTTCAAAATTTCCAAAAAAAAATTTTGAGGCTTGAAATACGCTAAAAATTCGTAATAAGTGTTTCTTGGGACAAGAAATCGACTGGAACATTCAGTTTTTTGATAAAATCATTCTTTCGCTTCCAAATAGTGTCATGAAATTTTCAAAAATCCACTTTTCAAAACAAAAAATACTCATAACTCGACTAATTTGAAAGTTAGAAGGTTCTAGTCTTTACCAATCGATTCAGGGGAAAATTTTACATATATGAGTGAATTTTGAATCTATATTTCCAAGCATTAAGGAAGTTAGGAAAAAGCAATTTATATCGCAAAATATTTCCATATTTTCCTTTGTTCAAAATTTTCGACAAAAAAAAATAAAAAATGCTAAAAATTCGTAATAAGGGGTTTTTTGGGACGAGAAATCGACTGGCACAATCAGTTTTTTGATAAAATCATTATTTCGCCTTTAAGTAGAGTCATGAAATTTTCGAAAATCCACTTTTCAAAACATAAAATACTCATAACTGGACTAATTTGAAAGTTAGAATTAAGGAAGTTAGGAAAAAGCAATTTATATTGCGAAATATTTCCATATTTCCTTTTGTTCAAAATTTTCGACAAAAAAAATGAAAATTTCTAAAAATTCGTAATAAGGGGTTTTTTGGGACGAGAAATCGACTGACACAATCAGTTTTTTGATAAAATCGCTATTTCGCTTTTAAATATAGTCATGAAATTTTCGGAAATCCACTTTTCAAAACAAAAAATACTCATAACTCGACTAATTTGAAAGATAGAACGATCTAGTCTTCACCAATCGATTCAGGGGAAAATTTTACGAATATGACTGAATTTTGAATCTATATTTCTAAGCATTAAGGAAGTTAGGAAAAAGCAATTTATATCGCAAAATATTTCCACATTTTCCTTTGTTCAAAATTTTCGACAAAAAAATGAAAATTGCTAAAAATTCGTAATAAGGGGTTTTTTGGGACGAGAAATCGACTGACACAGTCTGTTTTTTGATAAAACCATTATTTGGCCCTCAAAAAGTGTCATGAAATTTTCGAAAATCCACTTTTCTAAACAAAAAATTCTCATAACTCGACTAATTTGAAAGATATAACGTTCTACTCTTCACCAATCGATTCAGGAGAAAATTTTACGTATATGACTGAATTTTGAATCTATATTTCCAAGCATTAAGGAAGTTAGGAAAAAGCAATTTATTTCGCAAAATATTTCCATATTTTCGTTTGTTCAAAACTTTCGACAAAAAAAATTAAAATTGCTAAAAATTCGTAATAAGGGGTTTTTTGGGACGTGAAATCGACTGGCATAGTCTGTTTTTTGATAAAACCATTATTTCGCCTTCAAATAGTGACATGAAATTTTCGAAAATCCACTTTTCAAAACAAAAAATACTCATAACTCGACCAATTTGAAAGATAGAACGTTCTAGTTTTCACCAATCGATTCAGGAGAAAATTTTACGAATATGACTGAATTTTGAATCTATATTTCTAAGCATTAAGGAAGTTAGGAAAAAGCAATTTATATCGCGAAATATTTCCATATGTTCAAAATTTTCGACAAAAAAAATGAAAATTGCTAAAAATTCGTAATAAGGGGTTTTTTGGGACGAGAAATCGATTGGCATAATCAGTTTTTTGATAAAATCATTATTTCGCCATCAAATAGAGTCATGAAATTTTCGAAAATCCACTTTTCAAAACAAAAAATACTCATAACTCGACTAATTTGAAAGTTGGAAGGTTCTAGTCTTTACCAATCGATTCAGGGGAAAATTTTACGTATATGACTGAATTTTGAATATATATTTCCAAGCATTAAGGAATTTAGGAAAAAGCAATTTATATTGCGAAATATTTCCATATTTCCTTTTGTTCAAAATTTTCGACAAAAAAAAATGAAAATTTCTAAAAATTCGTAATAGGTTTTTTTGGGACGAGAAATCGACTGACACAATCAGTTTTTTGATAAAATCATTATTTCGCCTTTAAGTAGTCATGAAATTTTCGAAAATCCACTTTTCAAAACAAAAAATACGCATAACTCGACAAATAGGAAAGATAGAACGTTCTAGTCTTCACCAATCGATAGAGGGGACAATTTTACATATTTTAGTGAATTTTGAGTCGATATTTTCAAGGATTAAGGGAGTTCAAAAAAAGCAATTTGTATCGCAAAATATTTCCATACCTACTCCTTTGTTCTAAATTTTCGACAAAAAAAAATAAAAAATGCTTAAAATTCGTAATAAGGGTTTTTTTGGGACGAGAAATCGACTGACACAATCAGTTTTTTGATAAAATCATTATTTCGCCTTTAAGTAGTCATGAAATTTTCGAAAATCCACTTTTCAAAACAAAAGATACTCGACTAGTTGGAAAGATAGAACGTTCTAGTCTTCACCAATCGATTCAGGAGAAAATTTTACGAATATGACTGAATTTTGAATCTATATTTCTAAGCATTAAGGAAGTTAGGAAAAAGCAATTTATATCGCGAAATATTTCCATATTTTCCTTTGTTCAAAATTTTCGACAAAAAAAATAAAAAATGCTAAAAATTCGTAATAAGGGGTTTTTTGGGACGAGAAATCGACTGGCACAATCAGTTAACATCGTAGTTGGGAAGCTCTTAGGCCTACATCATTCTTAATTTTATGACAAAAAAGTGAGGTTATCATACAAAAAATGTACAAGAATTTTAGTTATTTCTATCGCGGTCTCAATTTGAATCCGACGATTGAGTTTTATAGTTAAGAGACAGACTAAGAAAAATCGCGTGAACCATAGATGTTACACCATTTTTTTAAAAAGGGATACGGCTTTAAAATAATATAAATATTATTTGTATTTTTGTCGTTGGTGTGTAACTTAGGAGTGTAAAATGTGTTAGAAATATTAGTGTGTGTGAAAAACAAACATGCTGTATATTATTGTGCATGCTGTAAGGAACTATACACTTAAATAATTATCTTTGAGTACTTACAGCTTTTTTTTGATACATCACTTTTGTAAATACACAAACTAATATTTCATGCATATGTAACCGGAAAAATTATTAATATATAGTTTTAAAAATTTTTTATGTTAATGTACAAAAAATATATAGGCTGATCATTTTAAATGGTACCAACATTGCAATTTTGGAAACCGTAAAAGTTACCAGATAGGTTAAGAGAGTAAAGTTGTATTTTTAGGGTACCATTACATTGTCTGAAACGTCTTTTATTTTCAGAGGTATACGAGAAAAAGTAAATTTATTATTCTTCCTTTTTTCTACCACGTTTCGTGTCTTCAAGGAAATCATTAACTTTTTTTTCTCAAATCGTCACGATTTTGCTTAAAATACTTTGTTTTTAATTCAAAAAAAAAGTCTAAAACCAATCCCTTGTCCAAACACAATAAAAAAGACGCATTGTTTACTTTTATAGCCGGTAAAGTATTTACGTATTTTATTAAAAGAAAATATTGCTTAGAAAAAAAATTCTTACACAAATATTTGACACACAATCCCTCTTGTGCGTGTCTTGGGATATCATCTGAAATCATATTAGGGTAATAATATACACAGAATACGTGATCTATCATTTTTATAACAACGTGTCATTCTTTGATCCGATTTTATCGTTTTCTTACGACTAAATAGGAAAGTAATATCATCCTTATATACAATGGTGAACATTCTTTGCGAAAGATTTTTTCCAAATTGTTTAATTTGAATAAAAAATCAAAATCTTGCATGGTGCTTCAATTTAGCACCAGCATCCTACAGGGTGTTCCAAATTTCGGATAAAAAACATCTTCACATTTATGCACCCCGTATATTTTCAAATTTAACTCTACATACAAATTTCGACCAAAGTATTGCTACAAAAGAATTGAACTACAAATTCCGAAAAAATCATCCAAATCTAATGAGTGGTTCAAGAAGTAACCACTTTTGAAAATGTGTAAAATTTTTGGAGTTCGGATTTTTTTTTGACAGTCAAGTAGATCCAGATAAATGAAAATGTTAGTTTTTTATTATTTGGTAAAAATATCGCGTAGTCGTAAGAAAAATATAGTACATCACTTGTGCGAAAGGGATTTTTCTATAAATAAATAAACGTAATTTTATGAGACTATAAGAGAATTTGGACAATGTGGCAACATTGAAATATGCTCCAAAATAGCATACGTAGGAAAAAATCATCTGTAATGCTCTCATTCTACAGTTCAAATCACATTAATTAAAAGAACCAGTGT
Organism: Lochmaea crataegi; assembly: GCA_947563755.1. Taxonomy (NCBI): domain Eukaryota; kingdom Metazoa; phylum Arthropoda; class Insecta; order Coleoptera; family Chrysomelidae; genus Lochmaea; species Lochmaea crataegi. Next base: position 10,469,905 of record OX387429.1, on the reverse strand, counting down.
TGCCAACTCTCAAAAAAACCCTAAAATCATAACATTCAACGCCTTAAATTAAAAAAAATGGCATCTATATCTTAGCGCTAACCCGCTAGGTCAACAAATAAATGTGAAAATTTTACCCCAAAAAATTCTTCCCCCTAAAAAACTCCCTGTATAGATTTTTTCTCCCTATATCTAGGGAGAAAACCCCCAAGTTGGCATCACTGAAAAGAACGTAAAGTATCATCTAAAACGACATATTTTTCACACATGCGCAATCAAAGAGAGATGGAATCACCGATTTCACTCATTCTTCCTCACTCACATTTTAAGCAGAACTCACCTGATTATCGAATTCGTTAGATTCCATTTCGGTGAGTAAGTAAAATCTTGGATCGGCGACGCCCGTCCATTCGCTACTAGGCCGGTATTTTGCCGTTAATTTCGGCAACAGATAGCTGATTGTTTCTTGATCGGCTGCCATATTAACTGGTTCAAGCTGCCCTCTATTAAAATAACCGGCACCAGGCGACGTTTCTTCGCTGTGAATGCTCACCACCAGTGTGGCACAGACCAAATAGAATGGAGCACGCATTATGGCTGTCTGTAAAAAAAAAAAAATTTTGTCAAAAAAAGGTAGAGTCCAGTCATGGGACTGCCGAAAGAAGTAAGAACACCAATAAATAAATCCCTTTTAAAAAGTACACATATATACGCAGTATACATAAAGCTCATTGAAAGCGTGATGATGATTTATGCAACACTATATACGCTTCATTGTTAATTGTGTTGCATAACCAAAAGTATTGTGTGTTGCATAACCAAAAGTATTGTGTGTTGCATAAAAGCGTGACGAATGAGCAAAAGTATTGTGTTGTATATGTTGCATATAAGTGTGACGGTGACGAAATATCCATGTTTTTTCTTCACCCAAAAAAGTGCTCAACGCGCCTAAAGAAGTTTTCACTTCAAAAAGATTTTAATAGAGAGATTTTTTCAACGGAAATATTGAGAAGCAACGAAGGTAGATTACAAAATTTTCTTATCTTTTATCTTTTCTTTTACTCTATTCATTAATAGAGAAGAATAGAGCAAAAGAATTACAGTTAATAATCTAGGTTTTTATTATTACTATTATTATAATAAATATTATTAAATATACTCACAAATTAAAAAAGTGTAACCAAGTAGCGAACAAACAAAAAGTGACAAGAAATCTAACGATTTCCCGATATATTTGAATAAATTGGAATTTTAATTAATATAAAATAAATATCAGTTCTAGGAGGTAGGGATTTTACAAAGATATCTATTTATATAATAAAAATACCAAAGCTGTTGGAAATTCCATTGAATAGTAATTTAAGTGGGTATGTTGATACTAATCAGCAACTAAATGAATTGTTATTGTTTCTACATTTGTAATTTTTTTTAAATTCAGATTCTATTATTTTTTAAATCGAAAAAGCTGAAATATTTCCTGTACTATATAAAATACGTCAATTCCGTCACATTACACACAAATAGTCGAAAACAAAGTAAATTTTGAAACATTACAAATAATAATAACAGAGTATTCAGATTACTTTATATACAAGGTGTCCTAGTTGAAACTGACACAATTTAAATATTAATATTGATTAAATAACTCAGTGTTCCCAACTCTAAAAACATTTTCTCCCAAAATCTTAAATCAAAACCCCTAAAATCATAACATTTACATGAAAATACCCCTAAGAAAATAATATTATTAAAAAAATCATAAATAATAAATTAATAATAATTATGAAACTGAAATCTGCAAACAACTAAAAATTTTTAGAATTCTCTCTAGCAAATTAATTTAAAAAAAAATGGCATCTATATTTTAGCGTTAACCCGCTAGGTCAAGGTGATTGGCTAGATTAAATTACTCCAGGCTAGGCCCTAATTTTTGTATCTTTATTTATCTTAATAAAAGAAAAAATAAGAAAATAAAAAATGTAAGAAGTCAAGAAATCATTAAAAATATAATACCCCCAAAAAAATCCCATCTCACTTATTCACTTCCAAAATTTGGGGGGAAAACCCCTAAGTTGGGAACACTGATCAGCACCATCTAGTAACTATCAATGACAGTAGTATCATTTGATCAAATCAAATTTTTTTATCAACTCTTATTGAATACAAGTATGGAGTATGAAGAGTAGTGCAATTAAAAAAAACACACAATTAAAATTTTATCACTAAAAATACCCCCAAAAAATTCTTCCCCCTAAAAAACTCCCTGTATAGATTCTTTTTCCCTAAATTTAGGAAGAAAATCACCAAGTTGGCATCTCTGCTTTAGAAAGGTGTAAAAATATACAGGGTGTTTCGTTCAAGTAAATAAAATAATTGTTAGATGAAAATAGGCATAACTGTTGAATGTGATCACTCATACAAAAGTTGTAGATCTTTTCGAGATCTACAACTTTTTTTTCTAGCACCTCAACTTTGGCCGCAAATCGCAATAATATCTTTTCCACCCCCAAATCATTCCTCCCACTTTTCAGCTGTTGCATTTATTTTTCCCTTGTTTGTAATAACCTCCTCAACAACTTCCACCTACCAAACTTTAGATAACATTTTTTTTTCACAAAAAATGAGCTAATTCCTGGTCTAATTGTATTTTATTTTTTTCTCCAATTCTATTAGTTTTAGGAAAAAAATTCAAGAGTAAAGAAAGTTCTCCAAGACTCCATATTTTAATTTCACAAAACTCGAAAAAAAGATTTGATATTATAATCTAACAAGAATGTTGAAAAAATACCGGTGGCTAGTAATTTCGAGTTCACTCACTTTTAGGGATGATATCTGGAAAGGGGGTGAAATGAGGAAATTTTGTCATGGAAAGACCCATCATTGTACCCATTTGACACAATTTTTATTTTATTTTTCGTTAATGGGAATCTAATACAACAAAATCAGTGTGACAAGACAGGACCGTAATCTAAAGAATAAATTCACTACACTTGGAGATTTGAATTAAGTAGGATCTCGGTAAATAAAAACTAGGTCTGTGACTTGGTACCTGTCAATTTCAAAATGGAAGAAATTTCAGAGATGGGGAAAGCACTGGGAAAAATATTAGGAAACTTAGAAGAAATAGAAAATAGAAATGAAAGGATGGAGAAAAAATCATCATCATAGCATTTAGAGCGAAATGGCGGAAATAAAAAGAGAAAATAACCGAATAAGACTGGAGAACCAAGAATTACAAGAGGCTTTAGGCAGGCATGAAGAGAAGATAGAAAAATTAGAGCGTGAAACGAGGAGCAAAAACCTTATAATGCAGGAAGCAAGAGAGACGGAAAACGAAGATGAGCTGCAATTAAAGAATGTTTTACAAAAGGTAATGGAGAAGGTGGAGTTGGAACTTAAAAGCGATGAATTTATGGAGGCTAGAAAAATAGGGAAACAAAAGCCTAACCCAATTAAATCAAGACCTATTTTGTTAGTACTGACGGAATACAAGAAGAAAATAGAAACATTAAAACAAACAAACAAATTAAAAAATACAACAATATGCATAAACGAAAACTTTACTAGAGAAGTACTAATACAAAGGAACTAATACAAAGGAAAGAACTCAGATCGTACATGAAAGAAGCAAGGAATGAAGAACATCAAGCGAATCTAAATTATAACAGACTGAGGATAAATGGAACGGCTTATTCATTAAATGAATCTTTATCTGTATCTGTAGAGTGGGGAGGGTGAATTTAGGCCCACAGCACTTAGGCCACATGTACATCCTCTCGAGGAGTTGCCCTCCTAGGCCATCGTCCATCCTGTCCTTTTCAGGAAGGTGGACAGGTTACTAGGAGACATTTACTTTATTAAATTAATTAAAACAAAACGTGCAAGTGAAGGATACAGTTAGACCATCAGGTTCCAAACACAAAGGAAGAACATTCAGCAATAGGAAGAAGAGGATATTGATAAAGAAAGAATTGTAAAAATGTTTAAAAATCTCAAGGATATAAGAAAAGTAAAAAACTAGCAGCAAAAGTAGCTCAAGAGGATCGAAGCACTGTAAAAATGACTATGACAAATAATACTAGTACAGTAACTAAAACTAACAAAAAACCAAGACAACGTTAGGAAAATATCAAACAGAGTAAAACGGGAACAACAAAAAGGAAACGCATTGAAAATTGGAACATGGAATATCAAAACAACTAAAAGTTGGGAAAATGCACGATGTAGCTCAAGAAATGAAGAATGACGATTTAGACATTCTAGCGCTACAAAGAAATCAGATAGAAAAAAACAAGGGAAAATCGAAAAAAACAACTTTACGATGTATTACTCAGGGGAGGAAAAACAAGAAAAGAATGGGACAGCAGCAATGGTCAGTAAAAGAATACGAAACAAAGTAATTGAATTTAAGCCAATCGACGGTAGGATTTCATATTTAAAACTTGGGAATAAGCAAGCAAATATAAGTATAATTAATACCTATGTCCCTACGGAAGGAGCAAACGAAGAAGAGAAAATAAAGTTTTATGAGAAGATAGGTGAAGCTTGAGAAGACAAATAGGAGACGAAGAAAATAACTGAGAAATAGCTGGAAAAGAAACCATACACGAGAACACAAACGATAACGGCAAAGACTGTGTAATTTAGCTGCGGAGACAAATACATTCATAATCAGTACAAAATTTAAGCATAAAAAGGAGCACAAGAGATCGTGGTTATTCTCAGGAAAGAGAAACGGCAACCAAATCGATCATATTTTGTCATACCGAGGAGCAAACGCGGATACAGGCCACATTGTCCTAATAGCGAAGCTGAATATAACAATATCAAGATACAAACCTTACAAACACAACAAAAGAATGTGGAACTTAAAAAAACTTGGAAAAGAGGAAGGTGAAAATAATTATGCGGAAAACTTAACAAACAAAATGAGATAATGAGAACTCATAAAAAAGAAGGAGTAGACAGCGAATGGAAGAGTATAAAAAGTAGCATTATAGACTCTGCAGAAAAAGAAATTGGATTACAACAAATCAAAGCAACCAAAGAATGTTTCGACGAAGAATGTAAATTGGCAAGCGTAGGGAAAGAACAAGCAAGAAGTAAATGGTTGGAAACAGGGAAAGATGAAGACCTGAACGAATACAGAAAGATAAAGCAAAAAGCAGAAAAATATCAAGTTGGGTTGCAGAACAAATGGAAAAAATAGAAAAGAACAATCAGGATAATAGAAAACTCTTCGATTAAGTGTGAAAGCAATACAGTGGTAAAAGCGCAAATGCAACAGTAAAAATAACAAAAAAAAAGAATGGGAAATATACTTTCAAAATCTATACTAAAACAATCATATTATGGATGCAAATTATAATGATGTAACAACTGAAGAAGAAATCGGCGAACAGCAGAACAGACCCTCTTTTGAGGAATTTATAGATGTTTTGAAACAACTCAAATCAAACAAGGCTGCAGGACCAGATGATATAAATAACGAACTAATCCAACATGGAGGAGAAGCCTTACTTCAACGAATGTATGACCTGATAATGAATATATGGGCAGAAGAACGCATGCCAAACGAGTCGAGCATTGGGCATTTTAAAAAGGAGACCCAACCAAATGCAAAAATTACAGGGGTATAATGCTACTTAACACTATATACAAGATACTAACCAATCTAATAAAAAAAGAACTAAATAAACAGGTTGAATCCAAACTAGGTCAATGTCAACAGGGATTTAGAAAAGGAAGATCAACGATAGACGCCATACACCTATTTACACAGTCAATCGAAAAGTGTTATGAGCATGACATAGATCTACATTACTATTCATTGACTTTCAGCAAGCGTTTGATTCAGTCAACAGAGAATGGCTATTATCTGATATGTGGAACATAAGAATTTAAAAAAAGCTGATAAGATAGTGAAAATGACAATGAATGACTCGACTGCAAATGTGACAACCAGAGACGGAAATACAGGAGACATTAACATTGAAGTAGGTGCAAGGCAAGGAGATAGTCTGTCTACAACTCTTTTTAACATAACACATGATGGGGTGATTAAAGCAATAGACATAAAAGAAATGGTTAGCCACAGCTCCACACAAATAATAGGATTTGCCGATGATTTAGCTTTAATTACCAGATACAAAGAAAGCCTAGAAAAGACTTAATAAAAGAGGCAGCAAAGAGAGGACTGGTAGTCAACCAAGAGAAGACAAAATATATGCAAATTTCAAGGAAGACATCCGCTATAAATTTGGGAGATTATACTTTTCTAAGACTAAATCACTTCAGATGGGGGAATAGTAATTGATGAGAAAAACAACAGAAGTGCGGAGATAAACACAAGAATAATAGCCGAAAACAAAGTCTATTGGAGGTACCAGAAACTACTAAGGGACAAATGCATCAGTAAAAAAACTAAAATTAAAATTTATAAAATCGCGATACGACCAGTAATAACGTATGAAGGTGAAACTATGAGCCTAACTGATAAAGACGAAGAAAATCGCAGAGTCTTAGAGAGGAAAATCATACGGAGAATACTAGGGACAAAACAGATCCCGAACGAAGGGTACAGAAGACTATATAACTATGAAATAAGTCAATACATGAATGGTGAAGATATAGTCAGACATATAAAGGCGCAAGGACTAAGATGGTATCTTCGAAGAAGGAATTAGGACGATCTAATAAGGAAAATCTCTGATTGAAGCCCGCAAACCCCAGACTAGGGGACTTAGATGGGAAGATCAAGTGATTGATGACCTGAACAAAATAGGAATCCGTGACTGGGGTAGAAGAATAGAGGATAGGAAGGAATGAAAAAAATTACAAAGATAGCGAACTCACACCGCTGTAGTAAGAAGAAGAAAACACACGGATTGATCCACCGTACAAAAGGGATCAAAAGAGCTCACAAAGAGCGGCCAATACTCCGACAACAGGAGTGCTGGCCTATATATATATTTCAAAGAAATCTGTCAAGCGGCTTTCAAATTTAAAATTTTTTCTCATAATACGTTTTAAGAAACTTAATTTACGTCAGACGACTTTTTAGATAGAAACTTTCTGTATATTTTTATTCGTAGGTACCGAGTCCGACTTTCTGTCAACTTAAAAAAAGGAATTAAATTTTGTATTATCTCGTTAAATATCGTTTCAACAATAATTACGGAATTGAAAGACGCTTTCCTGACATAAAATTTCTTATCTTATTTATTTCAGAGAAATAACAGCGAAGTGAATGTTGATTTCATTTAAAAATATGAACTGCATAAAATTAATCATTAGAGAGCATTCATAAAATTTGACGAGCTTTCCAATTAAACTTATTCTAAACCGGCTTAACGTTTTTAAATGAAGTTTTATCAGATCTTAGATGCGATATATTTTGTGAAATAACTAATCTAGAAAAAGTTCTTATTTTTTATTAATAAAAATGATAAAGCTCACTACACAAATATTTTCCGAGCTTCAGTATAAACTGTTAGTTCGCGACATTCTTATAAATCTAGTTTAAAATGTATATTACTGAAATTAAGAAAATTTTGAAGAGTTGGCAGTATGGGTTGCAAAAAAAAAGAAGAACTAAAGTGATCTATATTGAAGATACTCCAATGAGATGAAAAAAATGCTTGAGACTGCTCTGAACGGGCAACTCAAAAATCTAAAACTAGAGGAGAGTGAAGAAAAAAAAAGAAGCCTTCATTATTTTATTGGCAGCTAAATTGACAATAATATTGGTAGTGTGTGGCCTGCTTTAACTTTCAACAGCAATCGTCAATATTATTTTGAAATAGGCCTACTTAAATTTATGTCTGTCTTCTATCACTTATTTAACAATTAAAAAATATTCACAAATCAACTTACTGTCAAATTTAAAAATAAAATCCAAAAAGTTTATAGAAAAAATCTTCAAAAACACGCACAATCAAAAAAAATATATTTGTCACCTAACAACACTCCGCATGTTTCGACTGACTTTCAACTGACGAAATTATGTAAATTATTTCAAAATTTCACAATAGTATGAAATATACGGTATAGATAAAATATATTTATTTATATATACACAAACCTTTATAGTCACTTTACAGCCATAAAACTAGAAGCGTAAAATGTACCTATTATACACGGTGATGTAGCTTAGGTATAAAAATTAGCGATTCCTCTAAACTTCATTAAACGATTGTCAAAATATGTGTAACATTGAATAGTAAGTACCTATATTAGGTACCAGCATATCATGTTATATAACAAATAACGCAGGTGATTTTTTTGTGGTTTATATACACAGTGAACAAGTTAAATTCTGTCAATTCTGATACAACAGTCACCGTGGCTATGCAACCGCCACACAGCGCTGGCGTCTTTATAGTCTCGACTGTTTTATCGTGGAGAAAAGGGAGATGGAGGCTTTAATTACTCGAATCGGCATTGTGATTCATTTTAGTTGAAATGTGTCAACGGGCCGATTTTGATTTAAGCCATAAAGTATAGTTTGTCAAACGAAGGACGAGACGAAAACTTGGCCTTTTACTTTAGAATGTTAATAAGCATTTGACTTAATATTAATAAACTACAGTTTAACTCAACTATACTTTTATTGACTATACTCTGCGATTTTTACTCGTCGATTTACCTCTAACAACTGATTAATTCAGCCGCTGTCCATTGTCCACAAGGGGGGCGGTGTTGGATAGAGTGAGAGATCTGCAGCACGGTTACTGAAATTGGTAAGTGTCTAAAGTAGTTTTTGTCTTGCTTTTTATTTGTAAATGAGCAAAGTCCTTCAACGAAAAGTATTTTTGGCCAATATTCTAAAATTCTTCAAGTTTTGTCTGTGTTTTTCTTTTTTTGAAGTGAAAACTTCTTTATGCGCGTTGAGCACTTTTTTGGGTGAAGAAAAAACATGCATTTTTCGTCATCGTTACGCTTTTATGCAACACACAATACTTTTGGTTATGCAACACAATTAACAATGAAGCGTATATAGTGTTGCATAACTCATCGTCACGCTTTCCATGGACTGCTACATGTATACTGTGTATATATGTATATTTTTTTTTTGTAAAAAATTCCATTTACGATTGGCTTACGGTAAAATTTTTAAAAGGGATTCATTTATTGGGGTTTTCACTTCTGTCTCATGACTGGACTTACAACAACTTACATTAAGTTCTAAATTAAAATTAAACGCGAAATATATAATAGAATCACCTTCTATGATCTTGTTTTAATAATCTAATATCCGTTGGCAGAAATTTCCATTATTTTAAAGCTTAGTTATCAATAATTTTATAACAGTGGGGCGCCTCTATATCGCTCTTCATGTTATGTAAACTAAATAAATAATAAAGATAAACTAAAAATACCGAAAAAAACAGGAAAATATTGCATTGAGATAAAAATAACTGAAGAGAGATATAAATAGCTACATTAATTATGAAAATAAGGTTATTATTACATTTATATTTATATACAGGGTCTACTGATAATGTGGCGTTTGGTGGTATCATGGGAGAGGCGGATTTACCAAATGTATTAATGTCAGAAAATTTTTATAAATATAAATGAAGATAGTTTGATTTTTTATATAGCAAAATGTAGGATATGTTTAAAAAGGGCTTATTAGGTACATTAAAGCGAAAACTCTCCATAAGATTTATTTGGAATCGTCAGTGGCGGATTGACACATTTGCCGCCACTAGGCTATTCAAATTTTGCCGCCCCTGCCGACCTCTACAATTCTATACCCTAATTGGCAATCATATTAATAATAAATTTTTTTAATGTCGATCAGATTCCATCACAGCAGGTATAAAAGTTTCACAATACCATTTTGTACAACAAAGCCAAGACTTTTTGGTTTTCTTGGCTTGAGGTAGATTTTAGACAATTTCTAACTCGTTTCCAGCAGCAAAGAAAGCTTTTCTCAGCTGCTGTTGCTGGTGAACATAGAGCTATATGCGAACAGCTAAATACAAGTTAGCATAAACGTTTACCAAATTAGGTTTCCGCAGGAACGAAGATCTTTTCAATGGTCCAGATTCCGGTTTATCGAAATTGGTAAATGTCGTAATGGATACGAGCACAGTTCCTGCATTTATAATGATGGAATTAAAGCATTGGAGTATAGCAAAGACATATTTATGAAGTGATCCGTGCCTAGTGATGAGCAAATCAAGAATCAAGACCAATACCAAGACAGTCTTGGTAACGGTCTCGATCTTGCTTGTCCGGTCTTGGTATTGGTCTTGCTAAAATACTTGTAGTCTTGGTCTTGCATATTCAGTCTTGGTCTAGGTCTTGGACTTGCTTAGTAATCTTGGTCTTGCGTACTCATTATTGGTCTTGCTCAAATAGTTTGTTACTTACTACTTACGTCGTTTTGGAACATTTTCGAGTCTTTTGATAGGTATAAATTATAAATGATCAATAATTCATATATAGAAATCTTAAACACACAAAATGTTTTGTTTCGACGAAAACATACCTATATTCGCACATATCCTATTTAAAACGAAAGTTGTCATTTTTAGTTCAGTCTTGCACTTTGGTCTTGGTCTTGCATTCTCGGTCTTGGTTTTGGTCTTGTTTTTGTTCATTCGGTCTTGCTCTTGGTCTTGCTAGTGTATGTATGATCTTGGTCTTGGTATTGCAAAATCGTAAGACCAAGACGGATTTTGCTCATCACTAGTCCGTGCCCACGTTTCCCTACATATTGAATTGTTTGTGTGGACCTACCAACATTTAGGAATATAAATATGATTTTTCATTTATTTTTGACATTAAAATGTTGGTTCCAAATTTGCCGCCCTAGGCTCCAGCCTACTCAGCCTAGTGGTAAATCCACCACTGGGAATCGTCAATATTTGCCTTTTTGCGGATTATTAGAACTCGTTTCACCTCGACTGCTGACAGCTACGTCAGGATTTTTAACGATACAGGACACATTAGTCATTTTATTATTTCAGCAAAAGCTAGATACTAACCAAATTAAATATTTACAATTTTAATCAAAGTAACATATATGTTACTAACCATAAAAATATGCAAATCCCACTATAAAGGAGCTTATGGTTGTTTACTTTGAGCTGGCAGTAAGTATTCAAGAAAAAATTGCATTTTGTTGGGACAACTAACTTGAGTCAGTTGAAACTGTAATAATGGTTGCGGACTTAGCTCCAGATGAATTATTTATTTGTTACCGGCAAAGTCCTTTATGCAGTCATACCTAGGTTTGCCTAGGCAAAGTCCGCATAGCCGAAAAACTAATGGTATATTCCCTTCCCATTTTCGAAAAAATTTCAAATAACTTGTATTCCACATGCAGTTTTTCAAAATTTTCAAAAAGGGGAAGGGAATATACCATTAGTTTTCCGGCAATGCCGACTTTGCCTAGGCAAACCTAGGTATGACTGCATAACGGACTTTGCCGGTAACATATATAAACCTTAGACAAGGAACTTACCTAATCTAAGATATAAACACTATTTTATTCATCTTTCGGTTATAAATAATTTCAAAATTTCTTATTCCCATACTTTTCAATGGTTTTTAAAATGCCATAAAAAGAACAATATCATGACTTTGTAATCACGATTATCATTATTTGTTTTAGAGCTTCTATGTCTCATATAATTTTAGTAATAAAATAATTTAAAGAAAGCTATGAAACATTTTACAAACAAACAGTATACCTACTTTAGTTGTTAATTTTATAAATAATACTTCCAGAAAAGATATAATTAAGTAAAATTAAGTGAAAATTTGTTTTATTTAACCAGTGACTCGTTTATTTCATGGAGACTAGTCTCCATAGCTTTTCTTATTCAGGAGATTTCATAGAATTGGGTTATTTAACGATAAAAAAAGTAAATTGGGAAGATTTTACATTGGATTGTCCAGGTCTGTGAGGTAACGACATCTATGATATAATAATCAAACTAAATCTCCCACAAAACAATGCATAATTATCCTTTATGTTCCCATAATTTTAAATAAAATACTAGTAGAGAACAATGTAAATACTACCATAAGATCGGCCGTATTACAAAACTCTCGTAAACCAAAATTTATAAAAATCGTCGTTGATAAAAGTTCCATACTTAAAACTCACTCTGTATATAAGAACCTAACCTTTATAAAAATAATAAAAATGTACTTAAATATATTATAAAACCCTGATAATTATATGGTAAATGCAAAAATGTTGCCATCACATTAATCTTTCAAACTTCCAATAATCTGAAACATTGAACTTATCTAAAACTAAATTTAAAGATACTTGTTATTAGATACTTGGTTGCATTAACATTCACATCTAGCATTTACCGAATAATTGCAGTATTCAAAGTTTCAAACATGCCATTTCGATTTCTGCTTAAACCTCTTATTATTTGAATTAGTTATTCCAAAGTGGTAACCAAGATTATTCTCCAACAGGAGAATATTGAGCAGTGTTCTAAAGTGTATTTATACAGCCAGAAGAAAGTTGATTGTTTTTCAGTAAATTTTCCAATTAACTGAAAACTTTTTAGACACCCTGTACATATTTCAAAAAATTATTTTATATTGCCTTTAAGATAGATTTATTAAGAATAAACTATATATAAATGTTTATTTATTTAACCTATCAAAATTATCTGATAAATCTTATAATTATTTATTAAATTGTGTCCTCATCCCTATAATTTAAATTGAAATATTTGATTTATATGCGCGCATATTCCGTTATTTGGATCGATGACCGTTCAGCCGCTCCCCAACTCTATAGTTTCTCCAAAATATACGAACTGAATACGTGCTACATTAAAGGCCTTCTCGTACTGTTGGCTAAACTGTGTGTCATTAATGTCAAAATTCATCATTTATTATTTGTAAATCTAATAATTATTCATTAAAGTGTGTTCTCATCTGTATAATTTGAATTGAAATATTTGATTTATATGCGCGCATATTCCGTTATTTGGATCGATGAACGTTCAGCCGCTTCCCAACTCTATAGTTTCTCCAAAATATACGAACTGAATACGTGCTACATTAAAGGCCTTCTCGTACTGTTGGCTAAACTGAGTGTCATTAAAGTCAATTTCATCCGTCTTTATTAGCGTGTCACTTTGTTGTTATTTTCGAAATGATATTTTTTGTGCCTTTAATAACTTAAAACAATATTAGAATATTTATTATATCAAAATGTCGACAATTCGACGCTCGGCAATCTGGAACGTTTTTACAGAAACTCACAAATCTGATTTTATAGCCACTTGTAATTTATGTTCTCAAGAATTCTCTTACAGATCAACAACTACCAATTTAAAGAAACATCTCCAGAAAAAGCATCCTGGTGTAGACATAAACTGTCCCATGCAACAGCAAAAAGATGAGTAAGTTTGTAATTCATTTAATTGAGTATAATAATTGATAACTGAAAAATCTGACAGAAGTTTTATGGGCTGTCACTTGCTAATCTATGGCTTTATTTATTGTAGACCATTACCAAAAGAAGTTGAGATTGTAATTGGAACACAACTGGAAAATGCCTGTGAATTAAAGTCATTTAAAGTAGAGGTGCAACCTGTTCCTGAACAATGCAATTACATAGTATTGAATACAGCTAAACCCATACCACGACTATGGGATTATTTTACGAAACTTCCATCTTCAGATTGTGTAGCTTCTTGTATTGTTTGCCATAAGGAGTTTTCTTATAAGACAACTACCTGGAATCTTAAGAAGCATCTAGATAGGAATCATCCAGAATTACAAGCAGTAAGTGATGAAACTAATCCTACTTTTATAGTGTATAATTCTGATGAAGATACTTCTAGTAGCGATGAAAATAATAGTAATGATTTAGTAACAAATTCTCGTAAAAATTCGTCTCCTATTTGGAAGTTTTTTACTAAAGTATTTGAATCTGACTTCATAGCAATGTGTAATTTTTGCAGAAAGAGTATTTCATATAAATCGACTATTAATAATCTCAAAAAACACATAAATAGAAAACATTCTGAACATTGTATAAAAAATGATACCTCTGAGAATTTCAATTCAGATGAATATATTCTAGAATCTTCTAGTTCTGACAAAACAATGTCTCCTATGTGGAAATATTTCACGAAAATACCGTTATCTGATTGCATTGCATCTTGTAATTTGTGTCAAAAGGAAATTTCTTATAAATCTACTGTAGGAAATCTTCAAAAACATTTTAATAGAAAGCATTTTCAAGAATTATCAGATAGCGATGATACAAGTAGTGATTCCAATGAGGATAAAGTAGATTCTAATAATGAAGATATTATTATACAACTGCCTTTAGGTAAAAGAGAATCACGAATGTGGGAATTTTTTACAAAAATTGGAGATTCTAAAACCAAGGCTTCTTGTAATTTTTGTAAAAAGATAATTTCATACAGAAGTAGTACAGGAAATCTTCAGAAACACTTAAATCGAAAGCATACAAATAAACCCGATGTTAGTGATGATGAAAATAAAAGTGAATGGGAGGAAAATATTGAGATATTAAACGAAAAACAGGACAGTGATTTAGATGCTAATTCTGCAAAAAGGAGGTCTAGAATGTGGGAATTTTTTACTAAAGTTACAGATTCAGAAACCATAGCTACATGTAAATTTTGTAAAAAAAATATTTCTTACAAATCAACCACTAACAATCTTCAAAAACATATAATAAGAAAGCATCCTAAAAAACTTTTGGTAAATCGTGAAAGAAATAAAAATTTTGATATTAACAATCAAAGTAAAGAATTGTCTAATACAGTTTCAAATTTTGAGAAAAGTGAGTATAAAGTTTGGGAATTTTTCACTAAAATTCCTGCTTCTGATTCTATAGCATCTTGTAATATTTGTAAAAAGGAGTTTTCTTATAAGACAACTACTGGTAATCTTAAGAAGCATGTTTATAGGAAGCATAAACAACTAGTGGTAAGTTAAGGAAATATAGAAAAGTATGCTCCCGCAAATTTACTTCTGTGACCCATATTTAGTTGCATAACTTTTTTTTTGGTACACCCTATATATTTCAAGCTGATTATAAATATACTCCTCGTTGAATAGATAGAAGTTGAAAATTATTTTTTAGGATGTATCAGATGAACAAGAACAAGTATACCAAGAATCAAACGAAGAATTTGATCAAAACAAAAGTGACGAGCTACAAGAAAAGGAAATCGAAGGGCAGTATCAACATCAACCCGAACAAATATTATTAGATAACGCTAAAGTGTTTCCAAGTATCGATAGTAACACAAATGATCTGAATCAACAAATAGACAGTAACACCGATGAACTCGACAATGATTTCTGGAATCTAGATCAATCTGACGATGACGATCCCGATTTCAGACCGTCACCTACTTTTGATGAGGTAGCCGATACGAAAATTACATCTACTGTCAAAAAACGATCGCAGATTTGGAATGTCTTTACCGAAAAACCAAATTCCGATTGTGTAGCCATCTGCAATGTTTGTAATCAAGAATTCTGTTACAGAAGTACCACTAATAATCTTAAAAAACATTTTCAAAGGAAGCATCCCGATGTTGCTTTTGATATTAAAATTGAATGTGTCAAAGAGGTATGTATAATTTTATGCAAATAAAAATAATTTTCCTATAATTCAATCACTTCCATTAGGAAAATATCGCCATGGGACAAGCCGAATCTACTTCACGTATCCACAAAACCGAAGGAGAAGACGACGATAGAGATTCTTCGGATGGTAATACAAAGAGAAAACGTTCGCAAATTTGGAAATACTTTACGAGAAAAAAACCGGGGGAGTACGTTGCGAGCTGTAATATTTGCAAAAAAGAACTGGGTTTTAGGTCGACAACATCGAATTTGAAAAAACATTTAGATAGAAAACATCCTAATGTTAAGATGAAAAGTGAAGATGACGAAAAAGTGAGTTATTAAATTTAAATTGCAGGCTTAAAATAAAAAATATATATTTTTCTTATAGAATACACCGGAAGTTCGTGTGAAAACATGTTTGATTTGTTTGCAAAGCGATCAAACGGAACCTAGAGAATTCATACAAATCAACAACACAAATTCTGAAGAAGAAAAAAGTTACATTACAAAAATTCAAGAAGTTATGAATCAGTCTGTGGTACTTATACCTACGAAATATATATTCTCAAATTACTTGACAATATTTTGTAAATTTTTTTCAGGTCATAGACGAATCGCATGTAATTTGTCTGTCGTGCGTCGACGATTTGGAAAAAGTTATTCAATTTAGAGAAAGAGTATCGAAAGCCTTTGAATTTTGGAGTAAAGTTGAACCAGAACCTGAACTTGATACATACGATAATGATGCAGATGATGTAAACCAGTCGGGTAAGGCTTGTTTGTTCATGTGACGTTTGACAGTTCAACTGCAATCACTTGTTTTGTTTATTTGACATTTGAAGCTTTGACAGTAAAACTTCACTGCACTTTTAGTTTATTCGACATTTGACAGTACAACTTAACAGCACTTGTTTTGTTTATTCCACATTTGACACCTTGACAGTAAAACTACACCACACTTGTTTAGTTTATTCGACATTTGACAGTACAACTTCACAGCACTTGTTTTGTTTATTCCACATTTGACACCTTGACAGTAAAACTACACCGCCCTTGATTAGTTTATTCGACGTTTCACAGTACAACTACTCATCACTTGTTTTGTTTATTCGATATTTGACAGTACAACTTCACAGCTCTTGTTTTCTTTATTCGACATTTGACAGTATTACTTTACAGCATGTGTTTTGTTTATTTGACATTTGAAACTTTGACAGTAAAACTACACAGCACTTAGTTTATTCGACATTTGACAGTACAACTACACCGCACTTGTTTTGTTTATTCGACATTTGACAATACAACTAACTGAACTAACCGCACTTGTTTTGTTTATTCGACGTTTGACAGTACAACTACACCGCACTTGTTTTGTTTATTTGACATGTGACAGTACAACTACACCACACTTGTTTTGTTTATTCGACATTTGACAATACAACTAACCGCACTTGTTTTGTTTATTCGACATTTGACAATACAACTAACTGAACTAACCGCACTTGTTTTGTTTATTTGACATGTGACAGTACAACTACACCACACTTGTTTTGTTTATTCGACATTTGACAATACAACTAACCGCACTTGTTTTGTTTATTTGACATTTGAAACTTTGACAGTAAAACTACACCGCACTTGTTTTGTTTATTTGACATTTGACAATACAACTAACCGCACTTGTTTTGTTTATTCGACATTTGACAATACAACTAACCGCACTTGTTTTGTTTATTTGACATTTGAAACTTTGACAGTAAAACTACACCGCACTTGTTTTGTTTATTCGACATTTGACAATACAACTAACCGCACTTGTTTTGTTTATTCGATGTTTCACAGTACAACTAACCATCACTTGCTTTGTTTATTTGACATTTGAAACTTGATAGTACAATTACACCGCACTTGTTTTGTTTATTCGACATTTGACAGTATAACTTTGCAGCACTTGTTTCGTTTATTTGACATTTGACAGCTACCCTGCATTAATTTTTTGTAAGCATTTTTAAAAATTCACCAAACTTTTTGTATATGCAGACCTCAGTGATTTAGAAGATGGCGAAAGTTTGGCGAAATTCACTTGTAGCAAGTGTAATAAAGTGTTTCCTTCTCCATCTGTCATGCTCAAACACAACTGCCGGCAACAATCTCGGAAAGACAAACCATCTCTGAAGAAGGATACTTCTCAAGAAACGTTTTACTGCGAATTCTGCGGAAAGGCTTTTAATATCCGGTGGAAACTGAATAAACATTTAAAAATGTGAGTTGTGAAAAATTGGTGTATTTTCAAAAAAATTACTTTGGTTTTTATTTTTGTAGATGCCAATCGAACTCTAGCAAACAATTCGGTTGTAACTTGTGTAATAGGATATTCAAAAAGGCATACCATCTTCGAGAACATATGGCGTCGCATACGGGAGAAAGAAATTACAGTTGCAACTTGTGCGGTAAAACTTTCCAGAGATCGTCGTCGAAACACAAACATATGCGTAGTCATAACGCGAAACCGGGAGAAAAATCTAAAAAAACACCGTTTTTGTGTACGATATGCGGCAAAAGCTTCCCTTACAGCAACGGAGCATCAAGACATATGAGGGTTCATCTCGGTGAGCGAAGGCATCAGTGTCATATTTGTTTGAAAAAATTCAGCCAAACGACGCATCTGAAGGTAAAAATTGTAGATTAATTTTTAGCAGGGAAGAAATTTTCTTTTTCATTTTAGGTCCATCTTCGTACTCACTCGGGAGAACGACCGTACGGTTGTATGATCTGCGGGAGAACATTTTCCTTAAACGCTAGCCTTCGTAAACATATGAGACTTCACGTTGGTTCTGGTGATTTTGTGAAGTTAGTGAAAAATCTTGAAACCAGTTTTCCTCATACAGATATGGTAACCGAAGATGGGTTACAAATTTTGACAGCTGTCGCGCACGCGCCTCAAGAAATCGACATGGATGGAAACCAGTGTATTGGTTAATATATTGTATCAAATTTGTAATTTATAATTAAGTGAAATTTAGATTAGTTATTAGTATAAATAAATTGCTTAATTTCTTATTTGGACTTTTATTCTTATACAATAACTATAAAATTAGCCTTGTTCAGCAGAAACCAAAGAAACTGATGAACAGGTGCATCTAAAGCTCCTCGTATAACTTTTAAAATGAAAAATGGTTTTAAGAATTGTGGGGGATAAAAAGGAGGAACTTAAGATTGAGGTCGGTGCTGGTTCAGAGGCTACAATACCAAAATCAGTACGCCTACAGAGGTACTTTAAGGAAAAAGCGTTACACCAACTCAGAGAAGGTGAAATATTATATGCTGGAAAATAAAGAGGTGATGATAGGGACCTTCAGACATTTAATAACATCTGTATAGAAAAGTCTACACATTGGTGGTAAGGGGTAGGGTTGGCGATTCTTTCCAAAAAAGATCGATTTTTAAATCGATTCGAATCGTAACCTGATGAATCGATTCATAAAAAAATCGAGGTCTAAAAGATCGATTTCTAAAAAATCGATTTTTTTCAAGTTTGTATTTTCAATGTAAATATAAATCCATTTTATGAAAAACAAGAAAGATACCATAATAAACAATCTCTGGGATCTCTTATCAGTAAAATCAGGGATTTTTTAGTTCAGGGAATTCGATAATAACAATTATTTTTATTACCATATCAAAGAATCAGATTAGATATAAAAGAAGACATCTATTTTCTAAATGTATTTTTTTCATTAAAAAGTTGATAAAATAGATAATATAGCTTATAGTTCCCAAAACATACCCAAAACCAAACCAGAAAAAATCGAATGTCGATTTTAAAGGGTGAAATATCGATCCACTGAATCGATTCACTACAACATATCGATTTAAAAAATCGATATATTTGGCCCGAAGAATCGATTCTTCGATTAATCGATTTCCTATCGCCATCCCTAGTAAGGGGATGGTATATGGCAGAATAATATAAGATACAATGGTGGCTCAGGTAGCTAGAGGATGCATATAGGAGGGAGTTCACTTTTTTGGTGGAATCTAGTGATGAATGGATTCTTGGAACTCCTGAAAAAACCATCACGGAACCCGGGATATGCCATTATAGCACGAGAAAAATACAATACCATAGTTAAAGCAACGAATATAGACACTTATAGAAGAGTAGGTCTTATGGGGGGTCAGTTGAGTGGCTTACTGACAGATCCTTTAGTTCTGTTAGACAGCCACCGTCGCTGACTTAACAAAGCTATATAGTGCGTTGTCTATATTCGGCGTACTTTCACGAGGCACTGAAAATCGAGGCATGATGGAAACTCCCCCGGCTACAAAACGGCTTTCTCGACCATCTGAACGCCATCCCATGGTCAGTTCGAAACCTGTCGGTCTTACACATTGGCCTGCTCTTCTATAAACATCTATATTCGTTGGTTAAAGATGGAATGAACAATAAAAAAAGGAGGCCACGAGGAGAAATTGTAGAAACTAAGGTAGAGGTTAATAAGTATCTTCGCAACTATTGGAAAAGGTAATAAGGAAAGTTGAGACCACACTATATAGTAGAGGCTAGATGCTGCTTTGGGGAAAATGGGGTATAAAACCTTACATGCTGTTTGGCTATACAACAAGGTGGTAAAGTTCGCCATCAAATTTGCTTCTTCGGTATGATGACTGAAGAATCAGCAAGGTAAAAGACTTGCATGTCTGGGTAACACTCCTACAGCACCAATGGAAGTACTATTAGACTTACAGATGTAAATGGAGTATCAAAAAACTCAAAACTATTAGACAGAGAAAGACCTAAGATTTATAGGCAAACTTAACTGAAGCTATGAAAAGAATGCGGTCGAAAACATTCGATATTGCCAGGTTTAACTAAAAAAGTGCTGAGTATGCACTAGTAATTATATGAAAATAGACTTTTGATTATTAACAATATATTAATAATGATTATATATTAGTGCTTTTATGTACTTGTTTCATTGGATTTTGTCTATTAACTTTTTTTTCAAATACTGAATGATTATTGGGGCGACACTACGTATAAGCGACTTTGCAGCGTCACTGAGTCTTTCGTCTCGATAAACCTTTAAAGACAAAAAAGAAAAACGTAGAGTCCAGTAATGGGACAGCCGAGAGAAGTGAAAACACCAATAAATTAATCCCTTTTAAAAATATCGTAAATGGAATTTTTTACAACAAAAAAGTACACATATATACACAGTATACATATAGCTCATGGACGATGATTTAAGCAACACTATTGTATATATGCTTAATTGTTAATTGTGTTGCATAACCAAAAGTAGTGTGTGTTGCATAAAATCGTGACGATGACGAAAAATCCATGTTTTTTCTTCACTCAAAAAAAGTGCTCAACGCGCCTAAAGAAGTTTTCACTTCAATAATAGCTATGTTCTTTCGTACTGATTCAACTGATGGAACTTATGTGATTAAAGTGGAAGTGATTTTGCAATCAGAACACATTCATTCACTGAATGCCCGAAAGAACGCGCTCATTTTCATCATAGCCTTGAAGACGTTTTCGTGTGAGGTTTTCGACCACAGATAACATGTCATTTGGAGGTTTTTTATTTTTTATTTATTTATTGAGTTACGCTGTGTAGAACAAGAAAAACTAACGAAATGGAAAGAAAATTAATATTAGATTCCCTTGTAAATGTACATTATAAACATCTAGCTTAAAATTTTGAGGTTAACTTTACCAATGTGATCTAACTGATATAATAAATTCCGCGTTTAGAATAATTACTTATGATCACTTTTAAGGTGTAGAGGGGGAACTGATTGAAAACGAAAGAACGATCGCTTAAACTGATCTACCTGATTTTAGTTACATAGATCACTTCTTTCAGTACGAAAGAACATTATGATTACTAATAAACATTTAAATATTTAATTTGAATATGCGACGCTACTGGCACAAGTTCTCAGTTCTGAGATAACGCAGAAACATGTACTCCCTCTATAAAACCTATTCAATTTTCCACGAATCAGTACGTTTTAACATCTTGCGCATGAGTTTTACTTCGATCGCGAATAACTAACAGTTACGCATCGCAGTTTTCCACTGTTTCTCCTTAGCTGTACGATCACTGTTAGAGGTGGCTAACTAACTACTTACGCGTTGTGTAAAAGACTGGTTAAATTGTCAGTTATGTCATACTTGTCACTATCATAATTTTGTTGATGTTTAAATGGAAGTTAAAGTGTAGTTGTTGTTACATTTTAAGTTTTCATAGAAAATCACCGGGTTGTATTAAAAATGTCTACTCGGAGATCACCTGTTTGGAATGTTTTTACCGAATCCAAGGAAACAAAAGGTGCAGCTATTTGCAACATTTGCTCTCAAGAGTTCTCTTTCAGAACCTCAACCACAAATTTATTGAAACATGTTCAGAGAAAGCATCCTGAAATTAACATAATATTGAATTCGTCTACTCATATTGAAAACCAAGAAAGCATGTAAGTTCTTATTTATATATTACAGTTAAAAAAAGGTATCGTTTATAACTATGAAGTTAATCACAATGTTTGCTTGGTTGATAAGCAACACATATTTAAAACTTATGTTGTTTCAGGGGATTACCCGAACTATTGCCCAAAGGAATTGAAATTATTGTTGAAGATGAAGGTAATGGCAATCAACTTAAAGAAGAAACTGAATCTTTCACCGATGATGATAGTAATTCAGCTGTAGATCATTATCATAAACATGTTTCAAGTATGTGGCTACATTTCACAAAAATAGAAACGCCGAGTGGTTTTTCAGCAGTTTGCAATGTTTGTGGCAAGAAGATTTCTTATAAGACAACCTCAAATCTTAAGAAACATTTAGAAAGAATACATCCTGAGCAGTTAGAAGGTGATAGTTACAGTTCTGAAGAGATATCAATTAAATGCGAATTTTGCCTAGAAAATTTTATATCTAAAACTGACTTACAAATACATATACAACAGTATCACCCTGAACAATTACCCAATAAAATACACAGAGAATTGAATAAAATAAGTTTTGTATCATGTAGTAATAAAGAATTTTTAGGTAGTGAAGAAGAACAATTTATATTAAATGATTCTACTGAAGAATTTTCCAATAAACAACAGAATTCCTCTCAAACTACATCTCGTATGTGGAGATTCTTTACTAAAATACCCAATTCTAATTTAGAAGCTTGTTGTAATCTTTGTAAAAGCCAATTATCATATAGAAGTACTACATTTAATCTAAAAAGGCATCTTGAAAGGAAACATCCTGAAGTTTTTATGGTAAGTTACTTTTTTCACTGAATTTACTTAGTTTTTCTTGTTCTTATTGCTTCAACTGAAATTGTTTTGCCAATTTAACACATTTTAGAACATACTTCAAGATCAGGAACAAGCGATTTTGATTGAAGAACCATTTAAACAAGAACTTGAAGATGAAATTAAAAGCAATGAGGATAATTTTGAAGAAGATCAAAATATTAAAAAATTTAATTTTGATATTGATATGAATGCCAGGAGATCACAAATTTGGAATGTTTTTACCATACATTCAATATCCGATTCTATAGCTACCTGTAATGTTTGTGATCAACAGTTTTCCTATAAAAGCACAACCAATGATCTTAAAAGGCATTTTCAGAGGAAACACCCAGAGTTATCAATGGAAAATAAAATAGAACAAGTTATGGTTACGGTTAGTAATTAATACACAAATATTTGTCAAAAGTATACTACGTTGATTCCATTAGGTTAAAGTTGATCCAGATGAAAGCGATACAGTCCCAAATGTAAATACCAGTGAAACCGATGATGATCAAGATTTTCCCAATGAAAAAAAGTACAAAAAGCATTCGATTCTTTGGAATTATTTTACCAAAAGTACAACTGATGAATATCTAGCGACTTGTAATATTTGTAAAAGGAAATTGTGTTATAAAACTACCACAACGAACCTTCGAAAACATCTTAACAGTAAACATCCACACATTCAGATCAATTTGATAGGTGATCAAGACCAGAAGCAGGTATTTTTAATTAGATTATTAACTAAAAAAACACAAGGGTTTATACAGTAGACATATTTTTTCCAATAAATTACTATATTATAGTCTGTTTTTTGGCATTGACAGCACAAATCAACAACTGGTTCCACAGGTAATTTTTTTCTGGATACGCAGTTTTATAAATGAGCCTACCGAATGTTATTAACTATTCTTGTTCTATCAATGCCAAAAAACAAAGTACGATTAAATTAATCAAATTATAGGTTCTGCAATCAGAATTTCCAAGATCGATTACATGTGATAAAAACTCAGATGTTTCGAAAAAAACCAAGTGCTACTCTGCAATTTGGAATTATTTCGCTAGGAACAAACCAAATGAATTCTTGGCAACGTGTAATGTTTGTGGAAAAGAATTATGTTACCGAACATCAATAAGTAACCTCAAAAAACATATTAATAAAATGCATGTAGATATTAAAGTAACAATGGACGAAGAACTATCTCAAAATCAAGTAAGATTTTAATATGAAAAGTTATTATAGATTATAATTGTTCAGGCTATTTTGTAAATAAAAATGATCACGTACATACTTTGCTTGAAATCACCACCAAAATAAAAGCTATTTTCTAAATAAAAATGATCACGTTCGTACTTTGCTTGAAATCACCACCAAAATAAAATGGGTCCACTTTGGAACTATTCTTAATGATTCGATTCATTTTTTTTTGTTTATGGAAAATATATTTCAGGTTAATACCGACACCGAGACGTTACATATGAAAACTGAAATCGATCAAAATGATTCAGATGAAGATAGTTCGAACTATCAGGAAACAAATAATGTAAAAACTAGACAGTACTCGGTGTTATGGAATTATTTTACACAAAGTGACCCTAAAAAATATATAGCCATTTGTAATATATGCCAGAGGGAGTTGCGCTATAGAACAACGTCAAATTTGAAAAAACATTTGATTAAAGTTCATCCTGATATTGACATACATATGGAGGTACACGTAAATTTTGTTGTTTTTTTTTATTTAACTGCATGTATGTCTAAAACGTTGAAACAGCTGTTCGGTTAATACTTTTTTTTTGGGTCCGGTAAAGTTCGCGACCCTTGGAATTCCGCATTTTTTTAAATTCAGAGTGCGGTATTGCCATATTAACATTTTTTTAAAATTTAGGATATAAAAGTCACGAGAGCGAGCGTAGGATCTGCTAAGCTGGCAGTTCTCACTTCCGTAACTCCTATGAATTTAAAAACAAAATTGCTAAATCAAACATGTTTATATCAATTTAATCATTAAAAACACCAATAAATGAATCCCTATTAAAAATTTTATCATAAGCCCATCGTAAATGGAATTTTTTACAAAAAAAAGTACACATATATTCACAGTAAACATATAGCTCATTGAAAGCGTAACGATGAGTTATGCAACACTATACGCTTCATTGTTAATTGTGTTAACCAAAAGTATTGTGTGTCGCATAAAAGCGTGACGATGACGAAAAATCCATGTTTTTCTTCACCCAAAAAGAGTGCTCAACGCGCCTAAAGAAGTTTTCACTTAAAAAATAGCGGAATTCCGAGGGTTGCGGACTTTTCTTTTATGTATGCTCAACTGTAATTACTTTTTTTAATTCCATGCAATTAGTTAGAGTAGATAAAATATAGCTCTTGCAAGTACGTATTATATATATTCAAGTCACTCGACTTTGATATTTATTTGAATATTTTATTAGGCATCTAAACAATCAACTGTTTCCCAAGACCTAAATGAAAACGCTTTAGATGATGATACGTATACTATTGAAAACACAAAATCCTCCCAGCCAAACATAAAAAAAGAAAGGAAGCATTATTCGAAACTTTGGAATCATTTTACAAGAAAGATAACAGACGAGTGTATAGCTTCTTGTAATCTCTGCAATAAAGAAATCGGATATAGAACATCAACTTCAAATCTGAAAAAACATTTGATAGGTCTTCATCCTGACATTGATTTCCAGTTGGAGACCGAAGTACATGAAAATCAGGTAATCAAACTGACAGATCTTCTGAAAATGTTTATACAAAGGATTTTTTTTAGATCAACTTAGGAATGATTAAAACTTGTTTGATATGCTTGGAAAATAATCGACACATGCCCAAAATTTTTTTCCAAATTAGCAATACTGATTTTCAAGAAAAAAGTTATGTAACAAAAATTGGTGAAATTCTTAACCAAGATATTGTAAGTATTGTTTTTCCTGTACTTCTCCAATTTCCCTCTTCCTTTCTATGCTTCAATCCCCATACAGTTTTCACTTGTCTGTCATCTTGATCAATGTCAGTATCAGTATCTTTAGGTACTCGTAATATTTGTTTAATATCTTTCCTTCTTGTTTTTCTGGAATAAAAATCACGTAAGATCACAAGTGCGATACTTCATAACAAGCTGCTTTAGCTCAGTCACAAATTGATCCAGTGTTTGGCAAAACTGTTGCCCTTCAAATTTATCAAGTTGCTAAAAGGAAACTCTGAGCCTTCATAATTTCCAGTTTTTCCTTACATTGCCATTTACTTTCAAATCTGTAACTTTACTTCTTAATTTATTAGCACCTGTCGAAGGTGTATTCGATACACCCTACAGTATCTCTTTTAAAATTATTTTAGGTAATAGACGAGTCTCACGTAATCTGTCAAAGTTGTATCGACGATATAGAAAAACTTTACAAATTTAAACAAAAACTAACAAAATCTTTCGACTTCTGGAGCAAATTAGAAACAGAACTTGATATTGAAACTTACAAGGATGTCAGCGACCCCACCAATGATAGAGGTAGCACAAATCTTATGTTTTTCCTCCTTTTAGGTACTCAGGTGTATTTTTTGTTCCAGATGAAACCGAATTGGTTAGTGACAATTGGGTGGAGTCTACCAGTGACAGTTTGATGAAATTTACTTGTGACAGATGTCATCAAGAATTCGAGTCTGCGACTGCAATGCTCAATCATACTTGTACTACAGTTAAAGTTAATGTCGCTCGAAAACCGATCAAGCTTACTTGTAAATTTTGTGGTATCGTTTTTAATAAACACTGGAAGAGAGATAGGCATTCGAAAAGGTAAGGGTAGGGTCGCGTCACCGACATGCTAATGTGACGTGTCCACTGTATCATCTGCGTGCGGGACTCTTTTTGGATGGTTAACAATATACATTTTAAAAAGGGTTCTATCTATCATAGGCGTACAATAATTTTTTTTAAAGGTGGAAAAATTTTGTTTTATCAGAGGCATTTGATAACATTTTTATTAGGGATCTATTTATTAGTAAAATTTCTATATCTTAGGCCTACGTTACAATTTTTAAAAGGGGTTAATTTATATTTGTTCGGTAGTTCCCGTGACTGCCTATTTTTTTAATTCACCATATTTTTGAATTATTTTCACCGGGTTTCGGTGTTATTTATAAAAATGCGTCTCATTTGCGGAGAATTTGATATTGATTTTGGAATTTGCTGGATATGTTTGGAATCTTTGACTGGGAACGGGTTTTAGATCGTCTTGGGTATACAAAAATTCCTTTTTGTATTCCGTCGTCCTTATGACCGATGTTTATCTATCTTAAATTCTATTTATTTAAGAAAATACGACTTTTAAGGGGTTTAATAAAAATATATAGAAACTGATCCGTTTTTTCGGCAGTAGACCTTTCCCATATTTTTTCTTTAAATAAGGATCATACAGCTTGAGGTTATTTTTATAAAATATCCAGAGAAAATGTCGTAGGCGGGATGAAATTCGCTTCCACAATAATCCTCTCCTGGTATACAGGGTGTGTCAGATGAAGTAAGTAGCAAAATAATATTTTATATGTTCAATAACGGTTCAAGCTAGAGGTATCATTGTTGTATATTTTTTGATCGAAAACAAGCTAAAACAGTCTAAAAAGTGATGGTTGAAATGTTGAAAAAAATCTTTTTTTGTATTTTTCTTTGGAATTCTGAATAGCCTGCAAATTTTTCAATGGATAATTTTTGAAATAGGTGAGAACTATCGATTTTTTGCAAAATCGGTCAAAAACTCGTGGCTACGTATAGTTAACCGGACCCAAAATACAGAGTGTTCCATTGAAGTAAATTATGTTACTTTCTCTGTTACGCCACTGTGTTTTTCGTAGTACTTTTTTAAACGTTTTTTACATTAAATGTAAAGTAAATTTTATACCCATTTAGAATAAGACCATCCTTATTTATTATTAATAAATCGGTTGAAACAAAAAATTACCAACAAAAATGAACGTCGTAACTAATTTATTAGATGTCACGTTTTTGAAGTTACGTCAAATTTTGATTTCATGTTAATGTCATAACGCAAAATAAGATATAAAAATGCGATATTCTGATGGATCCAAAAAACTTATGCTTAATGTAGTAAACTATTTTCAAAACGATTTAGGATCTCGATTTAAGGCAATTCAAAAAGCGTCCGAAGCACTAAAAGTTCCAGAAAGCACATTATATAATCTTGAAAAACCAAACAGAGCTACAGATTTCGAATTTAGAAGAAATATGTCTGCAAGCGTTTCCCGGAGCAAAACCCGAATTACAAAAAATACCCTGCATTGTTTGAGGGAAGTAATTTATAAAATGTATACGCGAAAGGATAAAATCACAGTAGAAACTATTTTACGGCAATTTATCGAAGAGTCTCCAGAAACTAAGATTTCCAAAGGTTCGTTATATTTGGGAATTAAAAAAATGGGTTTTCATTTCAAAAAACAGGATGGAAGAAAACATTTATTGGAAATGCCTGCATTCAGATTAAAAAGAATATAATTTTTGAACAAATACCATGCTGCTAAAAGCGAAAAGCTCTTTACACCTGTTTTTCTGGATGAGACATGGGTTTTTAGTAAAAGCGGGGACAGAAGAATGTGGCAAGATGGTACTAAACACAGTGATTTAAAAATAACTGGAAGTGGGACACGATATGTAATTGTTCATGCCGGTAATAAAAAAGGTTTTGTGGCAAATGCATCGCTTATTTTTAAATGCAATAAAAAAACAGGCGATTACCATGATAACATGAACACCGAAAATTTTGAAAATTGGTTTAAACAGCAACTAATTGTAAACTTGGAAGAACCATCGTTAATTATAATGGATAACGCAACGTATCACAGTCGCCTGGATGAAGAAATCCCAAGAAAAAGTTGGAGTAAAACACGCATGTTAGAATGGCTCAAAAAAAAGAATATTCCTTTTCCAGATCACATTTTAAAGGATGCTGTTTGGAATATAATTGAAAAGCAAGTTTTGCCAGAAAAAAATTATCATTTAGACAAATACGCTGCCGAGCATGGTCATTGTGTTCTCAGGCTACCACCATATCATTGCCATTTTAATGCCATCGAAATGGTATGGTCAGAAACTAAAAGGCATTATGACCAAGCTATTACGAAAACTGCAAGGTCACCTACTGAAATCTTAAAAGTATGGAATGACGTTGTAAAAAATGTACCGGAGCAACACTGGCAGAATTACATAAATCATACAGAGAAAATTATTTCTGAAGCATGGGAAGTAGAAAACAAACTGGACCTACTAAACATCGAACCTATGGTGATCTCTGTATCCAATGAATCCGATGATGAACTATCACTTTCCGAAAGTTATTCTGATTTAGAAACTAATTAAACTTTGCCTTGAAGATCACGTTGTCATTTTTTTAAAATCTAGAATTTGTACTTAATCGAACTCTGAATTGCCATATTTTTTTAAGAAAACTATGTATCTAGTTAATAAAACAATGTTTTTAAAATTAGTGCGCTTCTTTTATATTCTTTTATTATGTCAACATCTTTAGAATTTTATGAATTTCATAAAATTAATTTGTATTATTACAAACCGCCACTGATAATATGAAATTTCAAGTCACTACGCCAATGCAATAAGAAATATGTCAAGCATTTGACATGACAAAGGTCATAACCTAATTTTTTTCATGCGGGTTCAGATGGTTCAAGAAGCCGCATACGTTAAGTTACTAAAACGGCTGGTACCTCTAAATAGGTATTAATTTTACCATACCGCCTCGTGTAGACGCATACTTAGATCGCTGATTTTATTTTAGGTGTGGAATTCCCGTTGAAAAAAAATTCGATTGCACCTTATGCGAAAAATCCTACAAATCGGCGTTTTTACTCAGAGAACACATGCCCACTCACACCGGCGAACGAAATTACATGTGTCATTTTTGCGGTAAAACATTTTATAGAGCTTCCGTTAGACATAAACATATGCAAAGTCACAATCGAAAACCCGGCGAGAAGATCAATCGTAAACCGTTTTTGTGTTTCATTTGTGGCAAAACCTTTCCAGCGAATGTAGCGACTAGACACATGAGGGTGCATTCGGGAATTAAAAGAAAAGAGTGTCACATTTGTTTCAAGAGGTTCGACCAAGTAGCTCATTTAAAGGTAATTTTTTTATGTAATAAATCTGTCCGAACATGAACATGATTAAATACAACTCTGTTCGTTTTAATACTTTTGCGAGAGGGTTAACAAAATTGCATGAGGTATGTATTGATTAAATAATTCGGCAAACTGTGGAAATTTTCAATGGCTTTACTTTGCTTTTATCGTACTCGTTTCTCTTAATTTTCGAACTTGCTCTTTACTAAGTCGAATTATAACGTCACTGACCTGTAAATGTTCGAAATTGGGATGTTGAATGTCAAGGTCAACATTCGATGTTTTGGCTCCTCAAACACACCGCGATTACCGACGTTTTTTTAAATCAGTTAATTGTGACATTTTTAACGTTCTCTATTTTCAAAAAGAGTTCGGTAGTAGGAAAGTGCTGGAAAACGGTATCTACCGGTAGATTTTTCCATTTGGGCGAGGTTGTTGTTTTGAAATCATTCTGATTTCTACCTTACCCGAGCTTTCTTAATGTAGATTGATTACAAGGGAAGGTTAATTGAAATACCAAAAGTTAAAAGCCTCCGGATTCTTCAATGTGAAAAATTCGACGTTTTTCTCTGCTTTTTAGAATAATTCATTGACAAGGGAGGGTAATTCTCTTTAAAAAACCTTATTTGCGAAAAAACCGGCTCGGGTCGAGTTTTAAATTCAATTTTCCATTATTTCCGGATAGATGTCAACACATGAGCGTGTCATAGATACTATTTTTTTTATTGTAATTTAAAAAAATTACTCGATACACCTCTGTGTGAAATAGTAAGAAATTGAATAAAAATATCAACCGGTGCTTTCTTTTCCGCAAAAAAGTGTATCGAATTACTCCTCGTATGTATGTAACTACTTTTATTTTTAAGGTACACCTTCGTACACATTCTGGTGAAAGACCATACGAATGTAGGATCTGCAGACGAAGATTTTCTCTAGCAGCAACTCTTCGTAAACATATGCGACTTCACGTTGATCCAGAAGATTTCATGACTGTTTGTATGCAGCAGGATTTGTCAATTGATACACCAATGAATTAACCACCGAGAAGTGGGGTTATATTATAACTTTATCCGTTATTTTAATAAATTGTTAATGTTCCTTTAATAAACGCTTTCTAAAATGTTGAGTGTTTTTTTATCTGACGTTTTAAATGAACCAAATCCCATACTTTTTGTTTTTTTTTCAATCTCAAGTTGAGGGAATATTAATTCGCATCTTTCTTGAAGAGTAATTTGGATGAAAATACTATGCAAGTAAAGAAACCTGATGTTAAATGTTCGCTTGGGAACTGACAGGTGGGCGTGGCCTAAAAACATGGCAGAAAATAGATTACTTTTTGAAATGTCTCACATAATAAACAAAATCACAACGAATTTTGAAAATAAGTAAATTATTCTAGTTCAATGATAAATTCTAAACAAAGTACGAACCTTTTCGGTCATGGTTCAAATTCCCAGTCTTTTTAGTCTAGTTAGTCACTTCACTACAAGTGTACGAACAGACTTTAACATTAAAATATCACTGATGAAATAAAACAAATTAATTTGTTTAAATCTTCATTATTTATTTTGAACTGACGTTCAAATTAAAATTATTGACGCGTTTCGCTACACAGTAGCTTTTTCAAACTAGTGTAGCCACTGTGTAGCGAAACGCGTCACTAATTTTAATTTGAACGTCAGTTCAAAATAAATAATGAAGATTTAAACAAATTAATTTGTTTTATTTCATCAGTAGTATGGATCTTCATCAAGTAAAAGCCTCATCTATTCAATTATTAAAATATCACTACAACAAAGCAGGACAGTGATATCGGTGCTGCGGGGAAAACTGAAATTCGGCGCCTCCATCAATTTTTTATGATTATATTGAGCAATGCCACCCTTTCTGAAATATTTTCTGCAAAACTGACAACCTAAAAATACACAAAATCCGTAAAACATCAAATTTTGACTTTTAAGGTTAGAAACCCTTGTGCGAATTCGTTTTCTCTTGGTAACGTTCATGTCACAGTGACATTTTCAAGAATATAACACTCACCACATTAAGTGAACCACGCCCAATTCCCGGGGAAGTTCTCCCAAGAATTCGGGTCCTGGTGTTTCAAATGTCAGTTTTATGTCAAATTGTATTTATTAACACAGAACTATAAGTCCACATGACGTCAAGCCCTGATGATAAACAAGCGTTCTATGCACAACACGTTTTGATCGTGTTTGAGTTAATTTAATTTTGATTTGGTGCTTTCTTCGACATTGTTTTACTTGCTGTTTACAATAAAAAGAATCAATAAATCAATACAAAACAACCAAATTACAAATCTAAAATCTATCCAAATATTGCTTATCCTCAGGGCGACTGTCATTGTCACTAGTGTCAACTTGTCAGTTGGTGGACATGTCCTATTGCTTAGTTCTGTGGTACTATACTTTTATTTGAATTATGGAGGGTAGAAGGAAGGAGCACCATCTTGTATGGGGGACAAGATGAAAAAGTGTCCACCTGTAAACAGCAAATTATAATTCGAAGATTCACCGAAATGGCGCTCGTGTAGCTAATGGAAATGATGTGAATTTAGGGTTATAAACCGAGTGAAGTGTGCTGGGTTGAAAAATTTAGTATTTTTCGTGACTTGTGTAGTTGAGAAATATGCAGTATTTAAAATCTCAATTATTTACGTAGTATTTCCTTTTTTAAGTTTGTATCTTACTCTAATAATTCATGGCGCTGTTTTTAAAATCCTTCCACTTGCTACTATGGCGCCATCTTAATTTGCTTCCTTTCGATGGAAACTTTTTAATACATTTAGATGGTGCTCCTTCCTTCTACCCTCCATAATTTGAATGAAAAAAAAACGATTCTTGCACACTGCGTCCAGTTTCCAACCGTTTGTGATTGCACTACGACCAGTCCTTATATGTAGAGTATCTAATTTATCAAAGTTTTGATAGTCTTTGAATACAGGGTGGTCAGAAAAAAAATCATTCTTGCTTGTCACTTATTCCCTACCATTGTATCAAGCGATGTTAGTCCGTTTCTGTTCGTGTGCTCATACATTAGTAATGGAGAGTAGATGGAGTAAACATAGACAACAGTATCTCAGCTGGATGCTATAATTTCAGAAATGCTACAATAATGGTTTGGTGTTGTTTATAAATTGCATACAGCTACACTTACAGTCAATAAACGTCCGTCTTTGATCTACTCTCAATATATACTAAACAGGGAATTGAACTCTAACGACTATTAAATGGATTCCAGAAACGCATCTAATTACGTTAAAACTATCAACCTATACCGATTAACAATGCCATATACCGTAAACAATTTGAAATTGAATTTCTATAATAAGTTGCTTTTAAGCCGAAGAAGATATGCATAAGATCAGAAATTTTTTATACAAGAGTACCCGAAAAAGTGAGGGGTACGGATGTTCGAAAAAAAAATCTTAGTAAGAACTTTAAGAAATTTTTATTGGCATTTTCGGAATCTACGGGGTCGAATTAGCGGATTTTCATTTATAAAAGTGACGGACAAAACTTAGTTCCGATTTTGGAAATATGAAAATTCAAAAACTGAGGTTAAGTTATAGTCGAATATTCACGAGCTAAGTCAAAAAATCATAGAGGCCATAATAATGGGAATTTTCCGCTGAACTTCCAGAGACACACTCTCAGATAATGAACGAATATGAAAAAAAATCAACAAAAACGTATCTACGATATTTTGTATACAGGAGTACCCGAAAATGAGGGGTACGGATTTTCGAAAAAAAAAATCTTAGTAAGAACTTTAAGAAATTTTTATTGGAATTTTCGGAATCTACGGGGTCGAATTAGTGGATTTTCATTTATAAAAGTGACGGACAAAACTTAGTTCCGATTTTGGAAATATGAAAATTCAAAAACTGAGGTTAAGTTATAGTCGAATATTCACGTGCTAAGTCAAAAAATCATAGAAGCCATAATAATGGGAATTTTGCGCTGAACTTTCAGAGACACACTCTCAGATAATGAACGAATATGAAAAAAAATCAACAAAAACGTATCTACGATATTTTGTCTACAGGAGTACCCGAAAGTGAGAGGTACGGATTTTCGAAAAAAAAAAAATCTTAGTAAGAACTTTAAGAAATTTTTATTGGAATTTTCGGAATCTACGGGGTCGAATTAGTGGATTTTCATTTATAAAAGTGACGGACAAAACTTAGTTCCGATTTTGGAAATATGAAAATTCAAAAACTGAGGTTAAGTTATAGTCGAATATTCACGAGCTAAGTCAAAAAATCATAGAGGCCATAATAATGGGAATTTTGCGCTGAACTTCCAGAGACACACTCTCAGATAATGAACGAATATGAAAAAATATCAACAAAAACGTATCCACAATATTTTGTATACAGGAGTACCCGAAAGTGAGGGGTACGGATTTTCGAAAAAAAAAGTCTCAGTAAGAACTTTAAGAAATTTTTATTGGCACTTTCGGAATCTACGGGGTCGAATTAGTGGATTTTCATTTATAAAAGTGACGGACAAAACTTAGTTCCGATTTTGGAAATATGAAAATTCAAAAACTGAGGTTAAGTTATAGTCGAATATTCACGAGCTAAGTCAAAAAATCATAGAGGCCATAATAATGGGAATTTTCCGCTGAACTTCCAGAGACACACTCTCAGATAATGAACGAATATGAAAAAAAATCAACAAAAACGTATCTACGATATTTTGTATACAGGAGTACCCGAAAATGAGGGGTACGGATTTTCGAAAAAAAAAATCTTAGTAAGAACTTTAAGAAATTTTTATTGGAATTTTCGGAATCTACGGGGTCGAATTAGTGGATTTTCATTTATAAAAGTGACGGACAAAACTTAGTTCCGATTTTGGAAATATGAAAATTCAAAAACTGAGGTTAAGTTATAGTCGAATATTCACGTGCTAAGTCAAAAAATCATAGAAGCCATAATAATGGGAATTTTGCGCTGAACTTTCAGAGACACACTCTCAGATAATGAACGAATATGAAAAAAAATCAACAAAAACGTATCTACGATATTTTGTCTACAGGAGTACCCGAAAGTGAGAGGTACGGATTTTCGAAAAAAAAAAAATCTTAGTAAGAACTTTAAGAAATTTTTATTGGAATTTTCGGAATCTACGGGGTCGAATTAGTGGATTTTCATTTATAAAAGTGACGGACAAAACTTAGTTCCGATTTTGGAAATATGAAAATTCAAAAACTGAGGTTAAGTTATAGTCGAATATTCACGAGCTAAGTCAAAAAATCATAGAGGCCATAATAATGGGAATTTTGCGCTGAACTTCCAGAGACACACTCTCAGATAATGAACGAATATGAAAAAATATCAACAAAAACGTATCCACAATATTTTGTATACAGGAGTACCCCAAAGTGAGGGGTACGGATTTTCGAAAAAAAAAGTCTCAGTAAGAACTTTAAGAAATTTTTATTGGCACTTTCGGAATCTACGGGGTCGAATTAGTGGATTTTCATTTATAAAAGTGACGGACAAAACTTAGTTCCGATTTTGGAAATATGAAAATTCAAAAACTGAGGTTAAGTTATAGTCGAATATTCACGAGCTAAGTCAAAAAATCATAGAGGCCATAATAATGGGAATTTTGCGCTGAACTTTCAGAGACACACTCTCAGATAATGAACGAATATGAAAAAAAATCAACAAAAACGTATCTACGATATTTTGTATACAGGAGTACCCGAAAGTGAGGGGTACGGATGTTCGAAAAAAAAATCTTAGTAAGAACTTTAAGAAATTTTTATTGGAATTTTCGGAATCTACGGGGTCGAATTAGTGGATTTTCATTTATAAAAGTGACGGACAAAACTTAGTTCCGATTTTGGAAATATGAAAATTCAAAAACTGAGGTTAAGTTATAGTCGAATATTCACGAGCTAAGTCAAAAAATCATAGAGGCCATAATAATGGGAATTTTGCGCTGAACTTCCAGAGACACACTCTCAGATAATGAACGAATATGAAAAAAAATCAACAAAAACGTATCTACGATATTTTGTATACAGGAGTACCCGAAAGTGAGGGGTACGGATTTTCGAAAAAAAAATCTTAGTAAGAACTTTAAAAAATTTTTATTGGAATTTTCGGAATCTACGGGGTCGAATTAGTGGATTTTCATTTATAAAAGTGACGGACAAAACTTAGTTCCGATTTTGGAAATATGAAAATTCAAAAACTGAGGTTAAGTTATAGTCGAATATTCACGAGCTAAGTCAAAAAATCATAGAGGCCATAATAATGGGAATTTTGCGCTGAACTTCCAGAGACACACTCTCAGATAATGAACGAATATGAAAAAAAATCAACAAAAACGTATCTACGATATTTTGTATACAGGAGTACCCGAAAGTGAGGGGTACGGATTTTCGAAAAAAAAATCTTAGTAAGAACTTTAAGAAATTTTTATTGGAATTTTCGGAATCTACGGGGTCGAATTAGTGGATTTTCAATTATAAAAGTGACGGACAAAACTTAGTTCCGATTTTGGAAATATGAAAATTCAAAAACTGAGGTTAAGTTATAGTCGAATATTCACGACCTAAGTCAAAAAATCATAGAGGCCATAATAATGGGAATTTTGCGCTGAACTTTCAGAGACACACTCTCAGATAATGAACGAATATGAAAAAAAATCAACAAAAACGTATCTACGATACAGGAGTACCCGAAAGTGAGGGGTACGGATTTTCGAAAAAAAAAATCTTAGTAAGAACTTTAAGAAATTTTTATTGGAATTTTCGGAATCTACGGGATCGAATTAGAGGATTTTCATTTATAAAAGTGACGGACAAAACTTAGTTCCGATTTTGGAAATATGAAAATTCAAAAACTGAGGTTAAGTTATAGTCGAATATTCACGAGCTAAGTCAAAAAATCATAGAGGCCATAATAATGGGAATTTTGCGCTGAACTTCCAGAGACACATTCTCAGATAATGAACGAATATGAAAAAAAATCAACAGAAACGTATCTACGATATTTTGTATACAGGAGTACCCGAAAGTAAGGGGTACGGATTTTCGAAAAAAAAAAATCTTAGTAAGAACTTTCAGAAATTTTTATTGGAATATTCGGAATCTACGGGGTCGAATTAGTGGATTTTCATTTATAAAAGTGACGGACAAAACTTAGTTCCGATTTTGGAAATTTGAAAATTCAAAAACTGAGGATAAGTTATAGTCGAATATACACGTGCTAAGTCAAAAAATCATAGAGGCCATAATAATGGGAATTTTGAGCTGAACTTTCAGAGACACACTCTCAGATAATGAACGAATATGAAA
Source organism: Lochmaea crataegi (assembly GCA_947563755.1). Lineage (NCBI taxonomy): Eukaryota > Metazoa > Arthropoda > Insecta > Coleoptera > Chrysomelidae > Lochmaea > Lochmaea crataegi. Next base: position 10,432,500 of record OX387429.1, on the reverse strand, counting down.
AAAAAAATCAGCAAAAAAGGAACTACGATATTTTTTATACAGGAGTACCCGAAAGTGAGGGGTACGGATTTTCGAAAAAAAAATCTTACTAAGAACTCTAAGAAATTTTTATTGGAGTTTTCGGAATATACGGGGTCGAATTAGTGAATTCCCATTTATAAAAATGTCTGAAAAAACTTAGTACCGATTTTGGAAATTTGAAAATTCAAAAATTGAGGTTAAGTTATAGTCGAAAATACATGCGCTAAGTCAAAAAATCATAGATACCATAATAATGGGAATTTTGAGCTGAACTTTCAGAGACACACTCTCAGATAATGAACGAATATGAAAAAAAAAATCAGCAAAAAAGGAACTACGATATTTTTTATACAGGAGTACCCGAAAGTGAGGGGTACGGATTTTCGAAAAAAAAATCTTACTAAGAACTCTAAGAAATTTTTATTGGAGTTTTCGGAATATACGGGGTCGAATTAGTGAATTCCCATTTATAAAAATGTCTGAAAAAACTTAGTACCGATTTTGGAAATTTGAAAATTCAAAAATTGAGGTTAAGTTATAGTCGAAAATACATGCGCTAAGTCAAAAAATCATAGATACCATAATAATGGTAATTTTGAGCTGAACTTTCAGAGACACACTCTCAGATAACGAACGAATATGGAAAAAAGCCAGCAAAGACGATATTTTGTATACAGGAGTACCCGAAAGTGAGGGGTAGTAACCATATCGTTGAAAAAATATTTTTCAGAGAAAGCTTTGGGCCGTTTGTTTTTTACGGTCACTTAGTACGTGCATTTAGAAAAGGGTCTTTAGTTTAAAAAGAAGTACTTAGGTAAGTAGCAGCGGAGAGTTAATGTTTGCCAGCGGTATTTTAAAATGTTTTTGTACTTATTTCGCTTTTGATTTAGTGCCACAAATGTTATAATGCATTCTTGAATAAACTTCCTTTAGAGATAAAAGGAACGTCGATTCAATATCAAATAGTAGAAGTATCCTTGATTGTTTCTATGGAGATAACCATTACAACAATGGTAAAAAGCTTAAATGTCAAAATAATCACGTTCACAAATGATTAAATATTACTCTCTTAGTAGGTTTGTTGACCGGTGGTGGAAACATTCAGTAATTAAAAAAAATATAGAGTCCAGTCATGGGACTGCCGACATAAGTGAAAATACAAAAAAATTTTATCGTATGCCCATCGTAAATGGAATTTTGTACACAAAAAAGTACACATATACACACAGTTTACATATAGCTCATGGAAAGCGTGACGATGATTTATGCAACACTATATACCTACGCTTCATTGTTAATTGTGTTGCATAACCAAAAATATTGTGTGTTGCATAAAAGCGTGATGATAACGAAATATCTATGTTTTTTCTACACCCAAAAAAAGTTTTCACTTCAATAAAAGAAGAAAACATTAATTCGAGAATGCTCTATCTTCACCGATTGACTCACTGTTACCAAAAAAAACCGGAATGTTACATCTGTAACGTCAGAAAATGTATTTTCACGCAATGAATGAGCCATATTCTAATTATTTTCATTCCTGGTACCAAAGACTCTCTTTTATACAATCTCTAAGAGCTAAAATCAACCTGGATATTGTCTAGAAATTTTAATTGCTTTCCACTCTCCACAATAATTGGGTCAAATATTTCACTGAAAGTACATTCATATTCTCAAAATATTAATAATGTAGGAAACTTTGTAATTGCAGACTGTAAAACAACCTACATGACGCTATAAAAATGTACTCATCTGTTAAAGAGGGTAAACGGAGGGTGTGATATTACTTATACTTATTAAAACCAGTGAAGCAACTTTTAATCTACCATTCTCCGTGGGGAGTTGGCAGACACTTTATATTTAATATTCACACTTTTTCTTGTTTCGTAAGAAGCCTGGTTACTTTTTAAAAACACCTCTTAAATTATTCATAAATCTTCCAGAAGGATTTTGAAGACGGTAGATAATAATTGAGTTCTCGCTTTTTTATGTAAAGAGCTTCCTAATTAGTGATTTATCAATTTAGGAATTTTTATGATGGTTCAAGAAATTGAAGGTAGGTACTGGATGAAAAAAAAAATAGTTACGGCGGCAAATATGAATTGTTTAAAAATCGGCCAATCAGAATTTTCTGTTATTAAGTTAATTAAATATGACAGTTCTTTGAAGTTTACTCGTTCTTGAATTTTGTGTATCATATCTAATGATAAAATCAAAGTATGGGTAGAAAAACTAGTGTTTGCAGCCTTGCATTTAATAGCTATTAAGACACTTGGTATTCATTAAGACACGAGCCGCAGGTGCTCATTGCAGAATTCTTGGCGTCTCGTCAAAGCAATACCTTATATTAAGTCAACTCGACTACTTCTCCTTTTCCCTTTCATCGAAATCGAAAACGACTTGTTTGGATTTTGTAAATGTTCCATTGATCCGACAAGTTTTGAAGTAATCGTAGTACAATATCACTTTTTGGAGTGAACACTTCTTTAGGTGTGTTGAGCACTTTTTTGGGTAAAGAAAAAACATGGATTTTTCGTCATCGTCACGCGTTTATGCAATACACAATACTTTTGGTCATTCGTCAAGCTTTTATGCAACACACAATACTTTTGGTTATGCAACACAATTAACAATGAAGCGTATATAGTGTTGCATAAATCATCGTCACGCTTTCCAAGAGCTATAAGTATACTGTATATATGTGTACTTTTTTTGTAAAATTAATTTATTGGTGTTTTCACTTCTGTCGGCAGTCCCACGATTGGACTCTAGATTTTACCAAAACGTCGACACACTCATGCAAAGCTAGTTACATAACCTAGTTAGTCGCGAAATTAACACTCGATTCTGTACAGCGCTAAAGAGTATACAAGGCAATAATCACGTTAAACTTTATCACGATAACAAAGTCGTGCTGATTATAAAGTCGAAAATGAATTAAACCACTTTACATTAATAATGTGCGAAGATTAAATTCATGTTTATTAATGTACAATCAGTGGTAATTGTTTTAGGAAAGTAGAGAGCTTGGGGAGGGTTAAAATATAAGGTAGCCAGACGAAATCCTAACGCGTAAATGTATTAAGAACTGTCTTTTCAATTACAAGAGTATTTTCGATTTTACTGTTGTGCTAGAGACGCAAGAATATTGATACTCCTATTCGTATCATAACTTTCTTTATTTCTTTATTTTAACAATTCAATACTTATAACTTATAACGTCTCACTATCAGAACACAAAACTACAACCTCCAATACTTCAAAACTAAACTAACTAATGTCAATTGTCCCGATTTTTATACTTTTCACCTGTTCCAGACAGTTCTCGACTTTTCGATGACATTTGATGACAGTTCTAGAGAATTCCAGATGTATGTCTTCTTCTTTTTCTTCGTGGACCTCTACATTTCCTCAGCACAGGTCCGATGTAACAATATACTTTATTCAACTTTTTCACATCTATGGTCCGGTTTCACGTAAGAAGAACCCACCTGAAGTTGCAGTCGTATGCGCGTACTTGTTGTCAAAACCAGCGCCATATTGTAAAATTGACATTCGACTCCAAATCAGTAGCGTACGTTTTCACATTTTCGGACTCGTTAAAAGTTGCAACGTTTTTAATAATCTGTGGATAATTTTTCCTTTAACACCAACAAGTTTTTTTAGGAGACATGGTTTTAGATCAAATAAAAGACACAACACTCACAGATAAACTAGCTAAACGTCTTAAAAATATTCAAAAATTAAAAATATTCGATAGTAAATGATTGCTTCAAACACAACCTCAAGTGTCAATATGGAAATGGTTGTCGGCATGAAAATCGTTTGTAACGCAAATAGTATGAAACGGTCGTTACGACATAGATCAACAAGACCGATTTTGGTTTCTGCGCAAGTCAGTTGGCAAACTTCAAGTGGCTTCTAGTGAAACGGAGTCTATCTTCTTCGTTTCTGGCAATCCGTATTACACCCATCTCATGGTGATATTCTCATTAGTCTCTTAAAAATACGGGACAAGGAGACTTGTTAGTTTTCACATTAGGAATATTTAAAATTTTAGTATTTTCAATATTTTGATCATTTTAACTATACTAAATTGAAAAAATACATATAAAGGCTCGATATAAGTGACTTTCTTTATTGCCATTGTTGCCGTACCATGTTATTGTAATATAACACACTCAGGAAATGAAAACCAAGAGTTATTTGTACAAAATAATCAATTTCTATATTACGTTTTATTATATCTAAAATATATTTTACTATCCTCGACATTTATGTCTATATATAAAGTAAAAATGGATTAAATCAATTAGATATTTCCACTTTTACAACCCAGCAAATATCAATATTGATAAAAATTTATTAGCATTGTTGTGAATGATATCAGCGGGAGTTGGTTTTGATAAAATAGCATACGGTTTGTTTACCTCATTCACTATAATATAAAATAGTCCTTTATTGTAGATATAAAATATATCATACATATACATATATCAATATTCAATTATTTATGTTAAGTACAGCTAAATATATTTATTACATTTTGATATAATTCAACGTAAAAATATCGTAATGCTTTTATAATAAATGTATGTCAAATATGGAAATATTCACTATTTCAATGCTTTATTTTTTGATTTGATAATGCTCCTTCAGAAGAAGAAAGATATGGTTACTCTGCGATCTTTGCTCGTCGATATACCTCTAAGAACTGATGAATTCAGCCGCTGTCCATTGCTCATTAGAGGGCGTGGCAGTATTTGCAAGCTCACAGTGTGTTAAATTTTCGCTAGATGGATAGAAAAACACCGGGCCAAGAAATTTGCAAGCAGATTTAAATAGTTTGAATTAAAAAAAGCTAGTCGTAGGAAACATCATAAACTAGTCCTCGTTTATTGCATACAAAAAATGTTGTTTGCAGATTGCGGTGCATGCAGTCACATTTAATGACGCAGTGAACGTAATGAATGTTTGGTTATTTTCACATTTCGCTATAAAATACTCGTTTTACACATCACATCAAAGACAAGACCAATTCACTATGTTTAACGATTTTTTAAACGTACGAGAATTGCTTTTCCCTCTTTTCCAATTTTCATTTCTTTTACTAAAAGGTTTTTATCTTACACGTGTACAACAGAATGCATTTTTTTAGCTGTATAATTGAACTGTGGAAAGCCGGGAAATATCTGTGTGTCTGGCCGTAGTAGAAGAGTTCTATATAAGGTCAATGTAGCCAACACAATAAAATAAAATGATCAAAATGACATATGAAATGGGGGTCACTGAAAGGGGCCATCTATTGACTTATGAGTTTTTCAGATATAAACCTTGTTTTATGCAATATATCTTGTTATGGAGGGTAGAAGGAAGGAGCACCATCTGAATGTATTAAAAAGTGTCCATCGAAAGGAAACAAATTAAGGTGGCGCCATAGTAGCAAGTGGAAAGATTTTAAAAGCAGCGCCATGAATTATTAGAGTAGGATACAAAATTAAAAAAGGAAATACTACGTAAATAATATTTCTCAACTACACAAGTCACGAAAAATACTAAATTTTCCAACCCAGCACACTTCACTCCGTTTATAACCCTAAATTCACAACATTTCCATTATCTACACGAGCGCCATTTCGGTGAATCTTCGAATTATAATTTGCTGTTTACAGGTGGACACTTTTTCAACTTGTCCCCCATACAAGATAGTGCTCCTTCCTTCCACCCTCCATATATCTTGTACCCGAATGATAAAGAACTCGTTTTAATTTAGGGTGTTTTGCTTTCTAATGTTTACCACAAATGTCACAGGTAGTTGTCAACATTGTCAGTGCAAGCAACATAGGCGTAGCTTTATCTTGGTATTTGTTTTAAATTTTCAAAATTAAATTATAATACACTGGAAAAACATATATTAACAAACGGATAAACTTTATAAAAATAAAACCACGCTATGACGCCAATGCTACGACGTTGACTTCGACAGTTAACAGACATTTGCCGTAAGCCTTGAGAAGCAAAATTCCCTATCTTAAAACGAGCTTTTTATATTTTGGGTACAATATATATTATATAAAACATTAAGTATATCTGAAAGGAACAAAAATTAAGTTAAATGGAGACCCCTTTCAGTGACCCCCATTTCTTATGTCATGTCGATAATTTTAATTTATTGTGTTGGCTACATTGACCTTATATTTACATCGTTTTCTTCTTTTTTTTTGTAGTTCATGGAATGGACTCGTTCGATAAGCTTATTCATAAACATTATATTCATCATAATTTATGTGGTATATCTTCTTTTTTTGGGAGTTTCAAGGCCTCCGTTGTCAAGGCTATTCGACCTGAGCTTTGGTAAAATATTTTACTTATATCATTATAAATATTCCGCATAAAATATTTAGGAACACCTAAGAATATTCAAAATTGAAAAACCTATCCGTCCCTACTGAATATCGTAAAAAAAGGCCAAAGGCCAAAAATTATGTAGTGGCAATAATGGAATCCATCATCTATTACATCCAAGATGTCACTACATATATCGACCCTGTGGGGTCCGGAGGGTCGTTCATCTAGCATTCACTCAATAATACGTCGAAGAACAATAACAACTCTTTATTTCCACTTTATAATTCGTGATCATTTTATACATGTGTCAACTCCACGATGCTTCTTCGCTCACTGGCGAAAACAGTGTTGCCAGCTCTCTGAAATCAGAGAGAGCGAGAGAGAGAAAAGGAGTGAGATAGATAACAGCTCCCACACACTCCCCTCCTAGTGTTAACTACATAATAAACTTAAGCAGTAAAAAAAATCAAACAATATTCTGTTAAACGACTAAGACATGAACATATACGTCAATAGTAACAAAAATAGAACATAAAATATTGATTACATAGTATACAAAATATATTGTGTCATACGAATGCCGAATCACAACAATTATCGGCCATAGTCTGCAGAACGTCTAGTTATTTTGTAGTGGGTGAAAATGTCACCTTTTTATTTTTGCGCGAATACGTTTTTAGTGCTGGTTGGTTGGTTGATGCAGGTTCACTTGTGCAATCTAGGAGATCGGGCACGTGAAAGGCGGGTTTTAGCAGTTCCACAGTGACTGCCTTAACTTTACCGTTTACATCGATTTCGAAGACGCGATCGGAAACGCGGCGAACAACCTTGTGAGGGCCTGAGTAAGGGCGTTCAAGGGCCTTCTTGGCTACGATGCGTAAAAATACGTGTGAGCATTCGTGTAACTCTTTGAAGTAGAAAATTCTATTTTTGTTTTTATGCGCGGTAGGGATTGGTCGAACTTGGCGCATATATTCTCTAAATTCCTCTATGAAAAATTTGGGGTCTGGTGTTATATCTTCCGGAAGGAAGAATTCACCTGGAAGTCGCAAAGTGGTTCCAAATAGAAATTCTGCTGGAGAAGCGTTGGTGTCAGCTCGGATATGGGCTCGCAGGCCTAGCAATACTGTTGGGAGTGTGCGTACCCAGTTTTGTTCGGTGTGGCACATAATAGCCGCTTTGAAAACGCGATGCCATCGTTCGATTAAGCCGTTCGACTGAGGGTGATACGGGGTAGTTCGGATTCGTTGCGTGCCGATCAGATTTAATAACGCGTGAAATAATCTCGATTCAAATTGCGTACCTTGGTCTGTCGTTATGCATTTAGGCGAACCGTATCTGGATACCCATGTGTTGAAAAATGTTCGTGCGATTGTTTCTGCCGACATATCTTTAATTGGAGTTGCTTCCACCCATCGCGAAAACCTATCCACCATAGTCAGGCAGTACATATATCCGTCATGTTGTGGCAGTGGGCCAACGATGTCTATGTGTACCTGGTCAAAACGACCATCCGGAGCAACAAATTGATCCGGAAGGGTTTTCACGTGTCTAGTTACTTTTGACGCTTGACAATCTGTGCACGATTTGCACCACAATCTAGCGTCTCGTTGCATGTTTGGCCAGACGTATCTCTGGCGAATAAGACGATCTGTTACTTTAGCACTGGGATGTGCTGGGTGATGGACCATGCGGAAGACTCTTTTCCTAAGAGGTTCAGGCACGTATGGTCGAATCGTTTCAGCTGAGATCTCGCATTCGAGCGTAACATTGTCAGGTCCCCATTGAATCTGTTTAAGTTTCAATGGGTGATCCTGGGAAGTTTTGATTACTTTTAGTTGTTCGTCGACAGCTTGGTGCTCTGCGAGTTCGTTTAAATTGAATTCTAAACGCAATCGAAGGGCCTCGATCCGGGAAAGCGAATCGGCGACTACGTTCTCAGATCCAGCCACGTGGACAATTTCCGTGGTGAATTCGGCGATAAAGGACAGCTGTCGGAGTTGACGAGGTGATGCTTTATCGCTGCGTTGTTTAAATGCGAATGTCAATGGTTTGTGGTCAGAGTGGATTCTAAATTCGCGGCCTTCCACGAGATGCCTAAAATGTTTGATTGCGGAATAAATAGCAGTGAGTTCCCTATCATAAGCACTGTATTTAGATTGGGCAGACGAAAATTTCTGGGAAAAGAAAGCTAGAGGTTCCCAGTCGTCACCAGTGGATTGTTCTAAGGCTGCGCCCATGCCGAAGTCCGATGCGTCAGTCACTATTCTGATATTCGCATCGATACGAGGATGAACCAGTAGGGTCGCATTTGCCAAATCATTTTTCGATTTTTCGAATGCTTCCGTGGCCTCAGGGGTCCACCTGATTTCCCGTTGGTCGTTTTTCTTAGCACCTGCTAGGTACGAATTAAGCGGGGCGAGAGTTGTAGCGGCGTTGCGTAAGCATCGACGGTAGAAATTTAACATTCCGAGAAACCGACGTAATGATGCAACCGTTTTTGGCTTCTCGAACCTATGTATTGCCTCAATTTTTTCGGCTGTAGGTCGAGTGCCTTTAGAGTTAATCATATACCCTAAAAATTTTAATTCCGGAACGCCAAAAACACATTTATCCACGTTCAAGCGGAGGTGGAAATCCTTAAGCCTTCGGAAAATTACCTCTAAATGCTGTGAGTGTTCCTCGGGTGACGATGAGGCGACTAAAATGTCGTCAATGTAAACGAATACGTAATCTAGATCTCCTAGAGCTCGATTAACGTATCTTTGAAACGACTGGCCTGCATTGCGTAGGCCGAATGTCATGAACATGTATTCGAATAGCCCGAATGGGGTTATGATGGCGGTTTTTTCGATGTCCTCGGGTGCCATCGGAATTTGATGGTATGCCTTTTGTAGGTCCAAGGACGAGAATACCGTCTTACCGCTTAGATTTGCGGAGCAGTCGTGTAGATGGGGAGACGGATACCTGTCGGGGATTGTGACAGCGTTCAGCCGTCGGTAATCACCGCATAGGCGCCATGTACCGTCTTTTTTAATGGCCATGTGTGCAGGGCTGGCCCATGGGCTACTCGATGGGCGGCAAATGCCCGCCTCGACTAGAGCTTTAATTTCCGCCTTGGCACACTTCAACTTCTCCGGGGTAAGCCTACGTGCACGCTCGGCAACCGGAGGGCCATTAGTTATGATATGGTGAAGTACACTTCGGTTTTCCGGGGGTGACAGAGTTTGCGCACCGGTAATTTCCGGAAATTTTTTTAACAAGTGTGAAATTGAACTATTTGGATTGAAGCTATTAATTGATTGTGTTGACGCGGAACTGAAGTTTCCGAGCGCGAAACTACCGGTTGTTGAATCAATAACCCGGCGCTTTTTTAAATCGACAATCATCCCGTAGTGGTTTAAAAGATCTGCTCCGATTATAGCACAAGGAACGGCCGCGATGCAGAAATTCCACTTGATGGGTCGGCGTAGTCCAAAGTCTAGTTCGCGGTACGATTCGCCGTAGGTATCTATGCGTGTGTCGTTTGCCGCAAAAAGTTTAAGTTTGGCGGGTGCGAGCTTAATTTTTGTATCAGCGGGGACTAACGAAATGTCAGCCCCTGTATCGACTAAGAAATATTGCCCGGTTTTCCTATCACGAATATGGAGACGATGAGATACATTTGTAACCTCCGCCACTGTCTCCGCGTGGGGGGGTACTACTAGTTTTTTTCTTTGTAGTTCGCGTATTTCTCGCACCAACTTCGACACGACGTAGGGTTATCGGGAAATTTCAGGTGTGCGTAACACAGCCTAGACTTTTCCTTGTCCCTAGACTTACTTCGCGTTTGAGAATTGTTTCTGGAGTTAGGTCGCGAGCGCGTTTTCCGTTCTATCGCGTCCACTTTTACAGTGAGTTCTTTAACAGACTCTATTAGTGACTGAATTTGTGCCTGTGAAGCAGACAGCTCAGTATTGACGACGTTAATTTGAGAATTACCGGAAGACGCGTTAGAAATATCCGCCAGTTGGTCGGCCAGATCGGCCATGGTGTCTAAATGTTCCGTATTGGACATCACTATGCCTCGGTGTTGCTCGGGCAACTGCTCAAGGAACAATGATTTGAGAATCGAGTCGTCGACCGCGTTATTTACATTAAGATTACGGAGGCGACTTAAAATTAACGATGGCTTACCGTCGGTTAATACCTGTCCTTTCAATAGTTGCCTCAGTTTGGCCTCGTTTGATACCGCGAATGTTTTAATGATCCTCTCCTTCAGTTTTTGAAAGATATCAGGAGGAGGTGGTGACGCGGCGATGATATCTTTGACGCTACAGAGAACCTCTACGTCGAGCGCAGCCAGCATAATATCGGCCTTAGTAGTCTCACTTGTAATCCGCGCATTCCGCAATGAAATCTCTACCTGCATAAACCACAGCGCAGGATCCGCGCGAAAGAATGTAGGGATTTTAGGAGTTCGGTAGCTGTGGACTTGTGTGGCCATGTTTACCGTTAATAATTGCTCTAGTTGTTGGACACGACCTTGGGCTGCCCTTGACTCGTCGATAATTGTTCTGATTTGATCCTCGGTAAATGACATATTGTCTAATAATCTACAGAATAAGAACCGTGTACTTTATATTATATACAATTTGTATTAAATACCAATAACTGTGTGATAAATAGTTGTCAAAGATAAATGAAATAAAATGTTTCAAACAGTTTTTTAGAACGCTCATATGATTTGGCTACACCTAAAAAAAATGTTATATCCTAAATACAGTACGATAAAAATGTGAAACTTCAACAGTATACACTTAATGCAATGGCAAGATTCGCTAAAAAGGGTACAGAAAATGTAAAAATGATTACAGTACTCCGGAATTGTCAATTGCTAAAACGTACTTGTTATTAAAAACAGGAACAGTTGAAAAAATTAAATTTTTGGTGGATGCTCCATAGGCAACCAACGTTACACGTGTATGATGGGTTGCTTATGTTAAAAATCAATACCTTGTAGACTTCTCGGTAGGCAACCAGAATTACATCAATGTTGCTGTGCTGCCGTCGACGACAATGGGCGGGATAATGGAGCACAGCACGAGGCAATGGGCGAAATTGGGGTTATGAAAACTCACGTGTTTGAAAATGTGAAGTTGTATTTTCTTTCATAGTCCTTACTGCCCTGCTGCTAGGAATCGGTGCCTTCGGCCAGGTCTGCGATGAACTCACAGCACTGGTATCTGCTACTTAAGCCGGAGTGGCGAATATTGAAATGCGAAGCACTTAACATGTTTGAAAAACAGTAGATCACGTCGGGGTCACCAATGTGGGGTCCGGAGGGTCGTTCATCTAGCATTCACTCAATAATACGTCGAAGAACAATAACAACTCTTTATTTCCACTTTATAATTCGTGATCATTTTATACATGTGTCAACTCCACGATGCTTCTTCGCTCACTGGCGAAAACAGTGTTGCCAGCTCTCTGAAATCAGAGAGAGCGAGAGAGAGAAAAGGAGTGAGATAGATAACAGCTCCCACAACCCAAAATTCAATCGAAGATTGATGTACGTACATACCGAATAGGATGAATACCAAACACGTTTTAATATTTATTTTTATCCTCTTTTCGATTTTTTTTTCAATGAACGTATGAGAGTTGCATCGTCTTTTTGTTATCCTGCCTTAAACAATGAGATTATGTAAAATAGGAGGGTGTGCATATTATTTGCTTTGCTATGTTTGTCCACATTGAATTCCGAAATAAGATTCGAAAATCAAAACATGCAATTGTGAAAAACAGAATTTATATAAAAGATTTTAGCAGAACAAAGAAAAACATAAAAGTTTGAATATAGAAAAATCCAATTTGTTTCTACAAATAAAGTTTATAATAAGTAATAAAGTAGATTTGAATACAGGGTGTTTGTATGTACACTTAAAAACCATAAACATAACAAACCATAGATATAACATAACCATAGATATAACAAACCATAGATATAACATAACCATAGATATAACAAACCATTGTCTATGGAAATAACCGTAACATTTTTTCAGAGTATATAATTAATGAAACGAGATTAAAACGTACTTATTTGCGAGCTAGACATCAGCATCGTTACAGACTATAATCTTCTTCTAACTTAACGAGATTGAATGCAATTGTATAATGAACATACATAAATTACTAGACTATGCTTGAAGCTTTCTTCGATGTGAAGCTGTCCGTTTTCTCCGAAACAAAAGACTTAATTTCATGAAGTGAAACTACCACAATAATACCTTCTAAATGTAAGAGAAAGGGCCGTCAATAGTTATCCCGACGATGTCCATTTTAACATTTGCCGGTGAAATTTTGTTAGAGATGTGGTTATTTATACCGAGTGTGATCTATAGGTAGTTAACGAGGTTTCAAGTTATTTTTGTATAGTCATTTACAATTAATTACATAATGTTTAAAAACGCTTAAAATTTAAATAAAATCCTGTTAGCTACATGCATTCCTTGTGGTCGAAATCGGTTTCCCAGGGGTCGACGATAACCGATTTTGGGAGTCATTTTCATTCATTAATTCGTTTGGGTTGTGCTCAACAGCCCAGGCACTTGAACAGAATCTTTGTACCATTTCTCATGTTATCTACTTCCATTCCAGAAACTTCGTGTCTTCTATAAAGGCCACTAGTTTGGCAGGAAGGATTTTCAGTAGTTGTGATGGTTGTATTAATTCCTCTCAAAAGTGCTTCCGTCTAAGTACTTGTAAGTTCTCGCAGAAGCAGAGTATGTGAGTAGGTGTTTCATCATCAAGTTCACATTTTCTACACTAACTTTGCCCATTTTGTGCAGATGTTTCCTCAGGGTGCAGTGTCCAGTCACCAGGTTGGTAACTGTCGTCAAATGGCTCTTACCCAGTTTCAGTAGCCTGGTTGAGAGTTCCTTGTTTACCTTATTCAGTAAACTCTTTGTATGGAGGAGCCCTTGTGTCAACCTCCATTTGAGTTGTTGTTCCCTATCTAGCCAGTTCCCGATTTCCCAATTTATCCTGGGTGTACGTTTCTTTTCCTGGTTTAGGAATAAACACCACCTTTGACTATCTCCATGCAATTGTGGTTTATACCCTAGAGCATGGCTGCTTCGAAGTATCAGAACTAAAGGACCCATTATGATGTCTAATCCCTCTTGCAGGAGCTTGGGGAATTTGCCATCTGGTCCTGGAGTTTTGTAGGGGTTTTAATGAGTCTGATAGGATGGGATCTGAATATCTTATTCGTGAGTTCCCAGTCCTCTTTGGTTGCCTTTGTTTTGGGAGTCGACGAGGTCTAAAAATCGACCCCTATTAAATGAACCAGATTTAGCTAGATTGGTAGAAGGTTCCATCACACTGAATTTTTTATGTTTTTGATCTTTACTTTGCGATTTTAATGTTTTATTCAAAAAATAATTACATACAATTAACCAACCGCAAAAGTTTTTTGTATAATTTTCATTTTGGAAAAGGTGTCTATGGCCCAGAATAGTTTGTAGATAATGCTTGGATATGACTTGGAGCTAGTCGCCAAAAAAGTTTGTTGTTAACCCCACATATTATATATACATTTTTGACAGTTGACAGTTTTTTTAGTCAAATAGCTTGTGCTTGTACAATTTTAGGTTTAGCATTATGTGCAGCTCTATGGACGGCAACGAAAAGGCAAACTCCCTGCAAGGGGTTAAGGAGTTAAATATCAGCACTGGCAATATCTTTATATAACTTTACGCACAATATTCATCCTTGTTCATTCAGATGAATTAATTATTCGCGACGTTACCGGAAAGTAACTATCGTTTAGACATTTGGCAGTGATTTGTGCGTTGATAGAAGTAATAATTAGTAAAAAGCTTCTAGTTATCGAACAATTATGGTTTGTGATTGCTTAGTCTACAACAGCACGCCACTGGTGAGGGAAAATTCCCAAATACTTTACAATGTTGCCGATCAAGATCAGAACCTTCTTTCTTACACTCATTACTATTTTTAAACAATGTTGAATCGGAATTACCCGCATTATATAAATAAATCATTTTGTACAGTCTAAGGCTTTAATAGTAAATCCAGGTTAATTTTAACTTGGAAAAAACGTAAACAAATCTACTATTTTTTGTATCTCTCCCGTATTTGCCTAGAGTATTTTGTAAATAATCCTTTCATAGTCTCAGAGATTTTGGTCCATTTACATTTTCATTGTTTGAGTATGTAAATTATAACACAGTTAACAGCTAGTTCAGGAGAAAATGCGGCTATGAATAGCAGAGATTTTGTCTAGTTAACCCCCAACAACTGCCTCATTGTTGGTTTCGTTAAATTGGTACATTTTCATTGTAGACGAATAGAAGTGGAAAGAGTATACCGTTCAACGGTATAATTTTCCAGTTGTTTCATAGTATTATAACGCTTCGGTGCTTGTTTTTTTCATCAGATACAAATTTAATTATTACTGATGGGGTTTAAAATTTTATTACTGTTATAAAATGAAACTAACTCTTTCTAATTAATTCCACTATTAAATGAAAAAATTCTAAGATATTGATAATTATTTCGATATTGTAATGTTTTTCTTGTTTAAATAGTTTTTTTACGGATGGAATAAAATTATACACATTGCTATGGCTAATTACTATTTATTTATTTATAGAAACACACACTGTATTAAACTAAATATATACACACACACTTTACTTTATGTCTACTAATTTATTTACACTCGGTATAATAGTTCTAATTTATTTTTCCACTTGATTATTATACTATTTATCTTCACTCTGATTACTTAGAACTTCTGTAAACTGTCTCTGGACTGTACTGTTAACTAACTTTTTACAAACTGTCAACTCACTCAATAACTCGCGTATATATAGTATTTATCAATTCTCGAAGATTCTTGAATTTTCCACGCTCATATGCGTAAACAAAACGACCTTCTTAGAATGTTCTAGAAAGCGCATTCGCCAAAATTTATAGTTGAGTGACAGGGCCTGCTTTGAGTTCGTGACTTCGTAACAATATTGACATTTATAATAGTAATATGAGTAGATTCCACAAAGTATGGTTCCAAACAGTAAATTCAAGTTTAAAATTTTCCTCTTTTACGATTTTAAATTCTTTTAGTACTCTCAATAATATGTTGTACCGGAATCCAAAAGGAATGAGATGTGGAAGAGCCAGATAAAAGTCACTAAGAAAGTCGAGAATGCAGATAAAAAAATGTCAACATAAATATCTAGGTTGAGAATGAAATTGTCAACTGAAATATAAACAAGAATTGTCAATTGTCGAATTTTTGTACGTTCTTCAAATTGGAAATTAACTTCAGACAAACCGCCTACCTCCTGAATTAGAAATGTTAATTAACTGGTTAAATTTTGAAGCTCAATATTTCTGTCTCTGAATCAAAGTAAAATGTTTAAGATAAATTTGAAATCGTCGAAAATGAAAACAAGAAGATATTTTAGAAATTTCGGGCAAATGAATATTTAAATTGAAAATTAAAAATAACCTGGAAGTTTCTATTACGTTTATACAAGATATGTTTGATAAACCAAAATCAATTTACCAGGGAATTAAGAATCAAGTAATTGTACTTTAAAGAGATGTAGCGGTGGGTCATATTTTTCGTTCTCAAGAAAAACCGCACGTAAATGAAATCACTTGCATAATGAGTGACCTAGGCCAAGTGAATAAGGTTGAACAGGGGTGTATTCTGTTCCCCTACTTCTAATATTCCAATGCGAGTCGTCCAATACGCAGCCGACTTAAAATAGATCACGCGTGCTCTTTGTTTACATGTGGTTTTTCTTGGGACCGTCCAGACTTATAGCTTTAACCCCGCCACACGGTAGTAGACGGCGCTCAGTTTTTGTATTAAGTGCACCAGGATGGATGAAATAAAAAGACGCTTGTTATAGTTTATTTCAGAAAGGTATAGAGTAATAAAACCTCATTAGGTATGCAAAGGGAGCACAGAGTGACCCAACGAATATTTAAGCCACTTTCATAGTTTGGCATTGATTTCATTGTAAAATTCTTTCTTTTTATCAAGTGCAGGCAGTACCACCCGGGTTGGGGTCAATATATGGGTTTAGCCTATTGTTATCCATTCACAAACAATGAAAATAGTGTGCCAAAGGCGTGCCGGTAGGATACTCGTAAAAAGGAAAGAATTATATTTTAACAGAATAAAAATTAGGCATTATGTACATATTATTAGGTACACTTATTTTTTATTGAACATTATACAAAAAATACATTATACAGAAATTAAATTATAAAAAATCATAATATTCTTCGTCATCTTCGTCTCTTGACGTTATAATTAACAGGTCGACGGTCCGATCGATGAAGTAGTCAAGTTCCCACATTTTCTCCTCTTCTTTAATGACATGCTGGACCGCTTTTCGCCAGTTCTCTGGTGTCACCTCCTTAATGGATTGATCAAACAGTAGTTGAACGTCTTTCATTTTGAATGTCGTGTTGTGTCTTGCTACAAATCCTTTCACTTGCGCCCATATAAGTTCTATAGGATTTAGTTCGCAATGATATGGCGGTGTGCGCGTCTTCCACGGCGTATTTCATAAAACGATGTTTGTGTAAATTTGCTATAGCTAATAGTTCTTTTTCTATCAAATTATCTTCAAATTCAATACCTTTGGTGGTTAACCAGTCAATAATTTCTTGTTTTCTCCAAGATGAAGTTGGAGTCATCTCTATGCGTCGAGAATGATAACTCGCGTTATCCATAACTACTACTGAATCAGCCGGAAGATATTTTATCATTTCACTAAAATAGTCTTCAAAAACATCCGAATCCATGTCCTCGTGGTAATCTCCCGTATGGCACGACTAAAAGGTTAGCAAACCTTCTTTTAAAAATCCCCCTTCGCTTCCAATATGGACGATTATTAGTCTTTTCCCTTTACCTGAAGGTACCTTAATACCCGTTGACAGGCCTTCTATGAAAGCTTGGTGAGCACTGGTTATATTTTTGTCTTGCCACATTTTTGGTACTGTATTACCTTCATTGAT
This sequence comes from Lochmaea crataegi, assembly GCA_947563755.1. Lineage (NCBI taxonomy): Eukaryota > Metazoa > Arthropoda > Insecta > Coleoptera > Chrysomelidae > Lochmaea > Lochmaea crataegi. The sequence goes on along the minus strand of OX387429.1, from coordinate 10,415,085 downwards.
CCACGTCTCATCAAGATAAAATATTTTCTTCTGCTCTGTTCTGTACTGCTTTATACTTCTTAAGTATTTTCGTCGCCAGCAAACAATTTCATCGCTTTCCAGTAAAAGTGCTTTACGGTTATGCTTTTCGCAGGCAAAATCCATATTTCTCAAAGTGGTCCATAAAAGTTTTTTAGTTATCAACGGAATACTGTCATCCTGGCCAAGCTCCATTAAAATCTTATCTAGGGTGGGTATTTCTTTTTTAAAATAAAAAGAGTGAACTTTTCTTCGAATTACACTTTTGGTGTCTTCATCAAGGACTTTCACTGGTCTGCCTGGACTTTTCTTGGGAGGCTCCACTTGGCCTGCTATCTTTCTCCCCCGCAATAATTTGAAAACGGTGGACTTTCCAACCCCAGTCATTCGGGAACATCGGTCGACAGTTTCTTGTACAGTAAATTTCGGGTAATCGTATTTTATGCAATCGTGTACATTTAAAATAATAAGTTTTTCATTCACTGATAGTGGAGAATTATTGGAACATCTTTTCGTTGGTGTAAATTTCGCCATTTTATTACTAATCTTATAATACTGTGAACACTATTTACGGCTTAACAGCAAATACTGATGCGTTAAACTAAACAAATATACTTATAAAGGTCTAAAATTTTTGGGTAAGGCACCTTGCGGCGCATGGTTGAGCCGAATCTGAAACAGGGTTGGACTTAGGCAGAGGCACTAATAGAAGGTTAAACGGTACCTGTTAAACGCAAAACGTAACTGTATAATCTACTACCTAAATAATCTCTACACAATATTTCGATATTGACACTTCAGGCCAGAAAACATACTTTTCCTAATTCTCTTACGCAATTACTTGAAATTTTAATATTACAAACAATACTATTTCAAGACCTACGCCTATGGCCGACACCGAACTGGACGGAATTCCCCATTTTATCACTCTATACCTTTCTGAAATAGACTATAATAATGATTTATATCATCATCGCAAAAAGTCACGAAAAACAAGAACATTTTGGATTCATCCTCTACTTGAAAACAGACAGTTGATGGGCGAATTTGTATCTAGCATTTTCATGAAATACGAGAAGGTAGTTCAAAATTTTTTAATTATTTTCGAATGTATGTTGGAAGTTTCGATGAGTTATGCACAAAATTGCAGAGTGATTTACAAAAAGAGGACACATATGCGAAGTTCTATTCCTCCGGTGGAGATGGTTACGGTTACACTCAGGTAAGTAAAGAGAACTTCATATTTTACCTACTTATTACATTTTGTTCTTCTTCAGCTAGTTCGTCAAAATTATCCTTCAAAATCCTACAAATTTCCTTCCAACCCTCCAATAACTTTTATCTGTTTTTATAGTCGTCAATCGTTTTATCAATTTCAATAACCAATATTTCGTTATATTTTTTCACTATTTAATAAAGTTTACATCTGTACAATACAGATCCGTATACAAGCCGTATACGTGCCGTTGCAGTCATTCTGCGACGGCAGCCGTGTACGATTCCGGCATCTTAAGCTTGCATTTAAGACAATGTGCTACCATCACACACGTCACCGTTGCCGTACACGGTCACGTTAAGAAAGACAAATTTGTTGGATTTAAATTAAGCAAACGAATTTGAGTTGAAGTTAAACATTATTTTATTTATTTGACAATTACTATATTAATTATGACAAATAATATATTTTAGTCTCAACTAATTGGTAGTGGTGAAGTGTATAAGTATAAAAATAAAATTATACTCGAGTTTTCGGTTGAGAAATTGCATTTTTATAGCTAGATTTGGAATTACCTTTATACCATTTACCATTCAAAAAAATATATTTCATAATACTATTAAGGTGTAACATAAACGAATTAGATGTGGTAGAACCAGATAAAAGTATTTTACCAACAAAACAACCATAATACAATTTTTTTTAATCACTTTACACTGGCATAGCTCTAAGATAAAGCATTTTAATGAGCAGCAAAGACTAAAACTTTATCTATTTATAGAAAGAGCTTTTAATAAGTTTCAAAATCATAACTGAAAGAACATCTTTAACAGAAGTAGCCTTCAAGCAAACAATTATCCAGTCATGTTTAAACATAACATAATTAATGTTTGCTCGTGAATAATTTCAGTCGTATATTAACAAGAATATCCAACAGTAATAAATACTTTCAAAAGGGGTATTTTAATAAGCCGGTATTTGCTGAATTTGAAGGAAAATATTTGCCACTGCACCTACTATATTTTACGCATAATGACATATTTTTAAAACAAAAAGAATGAGACGTTAGGATTTAAAATTAGTGACTGACAAGGATGAAACCGTCTTAGTGGGCATATGAACCAATAAGAACTGTATCTGATATCATCGCCGCCGCTGTCGTTACAGCTGCCCTCCTATCTGGTATCTATTCTGCCCCCATCCTTCGTCTCGAAGTACCTTTCGATGTACTTGTCACATCAGCTAGTGCGTGCTTGAAGGCGAGACACCTTCCTGATCCAACCCGATGACCTGTTTCCTTGCACACTGCCGCAAGATGATCCTTCTCACCACAACGGATACATGCATCCCGCCTATCCACTCCTTTGAAAGCTCTTGCTTCATGCCCACATCCCCAACAACGAAAACATCTCTCCACTTCTTGCCACTCCCTCATCCTACAAGGGGCTAGTCCGATTTTCAGTCTGGACACTTCTTGGGCTTCTAAAGCCAGTTCTCTGTCTATGGCCACTAGTGTCATCTGGTCTCCAGACCGCATTGGCTTCATCTTGGTAACCTCCACCTGATGATCGGTGGCACGAAGCCGCTCTCTCACCGCTTCTTCCACCTCCTGTTTAGTAACAGTAGGGAGGCGGTGTACTGGGAGAACATGGTGGAGATAATGTTGAGGGGGAGGAGGAATGGATGGAGGTGAGTGGAGTAGTAGAGAGCATGGTTAGGGGGAGAGAAGGACTCGATATGGCATGAGAGGAGTGATAGTAGGGTGTGAGCGGAGAGTGTGCGAGGGACCGCCGCCAGTCTCGAAGTATGCTAGGGCAGTGATTCCGAGGCGGGAGTAACGGCGAGTTTGAGGTGGCTTTGGTTGGTAGGTATCCCCTTGGGTATGATTCCAACGCTGTTTGGGTCCCGGACCCATTCGAACATGAGTTTACCATCTCGGTCCGAAAAAAAAGGGTCCAGATCTGTGATCCTGAAAAACACACCCTACCCCTTGTGGTTCTCCTTGTTTGGACGCCCTCGATGTTACTCTCAAGCGTCCTTGTGAGGTCTCCTACGCGGGCATCTTTTTTATCGAGAACGAGCAACACTGATCCATCCATTGTCTTCCGGACCTGTTTTATCCTCTGGCTGTCTTCACCTTCTTTAGAAGGTCGGCATAAGTTGCGTTTCCCTGCCGGATAACTATTCCTTCTTCAGTCGCGCGTCTGGCTTCTTCCCTACCCTTATGGCTGTATATTTCCACCCTTATCTCTGTCTTGTGGAACATGTACTCCACTAGCTTCCTGTGGACCTCTGCATTTTTTGGTGGTGCATGAAGCGCCACCTCCACCGTTCCGTCTTCCATTAGGGGAGCTTTGAGGTCCCTTAACGTTTCCATCCTCTCCCCCACCCTAACCAAATAGTTTACTCCCAAGTAAATTCTACATTTACAACTAAGAAAAAAGAAATGGGAAGACGGGAGAGACTCCAGGGCATCAATTTTTGACGGCAATCCCTGGGGATCATTCCTCTATTCTACTCTAGCTGTTCTCTTAAAGAGTATAAAATTTTCCCAGTAGAAGCATAAGGAAGTCATACTTCTATTGACGTTCGATAGAATGACGTTCAAGAATACCATTAAGGTATCCATTCTGGATAGAACCACACGTCTCCTTTCTCTCGGTTGTTCGATTCCCCGGTTTATTAATTTACCCCATTAAATGAACGATTTCTTAATTGTTGAATATGAACTCGACTTCCTGTTTTAATTAATTCACGTTTATCCATAAAGAAAATAAAAAACTTTAGCTACAGAAACATCGAAATAAAAAGTTAACGAGGGGATGAGATAAGCTAATAAACAAATAGGCCAAGCATTAGGTAAATTTTTGTGACAAAAATCATCAAACCTAACCTAACCTAACTACCTTATTGTAGTTTTTTGTTAATAACACGAAAGCTTATTAAGTAATCGTAATGGTGTCAACAGATGAATTGTAGATAATAAAAATACGAATACAACTAATTTTTTAGCGAACTGATTTGATAATTAGGAGCGAAGAAAATTCGGAAAAACTGGAAAATTCGGTAATTTTTCAAAAATTCATATCTTCGTCGTTTTTGAAGTTATAACATTGATACTTCGTAGAAAACAAGTCCTTTGTATTAATTTTATATGCGCGAAGAGGAGTTTCTATGGCACAATTACTTTTGTTGCGATCGCAATTACAATTTTTTAATGCTATATTTTGCAGTAGGTCTGGATGCATTATAGATAGTCCAATTTTAAATTTGATGTCAAATGACAATAAAAATGCTTCAAACTGTTTCTAGTGTAACAAACCTTCACTTAATATATTACTGTGTAACTTGTCTATCGACCTGTTTCGATTTCATAGAATAAATCCTTTTAATCACCGCTCGCCGCCACATTAGCCACTTCCAATTATAGTTCTGTGATCTCAAATTCTCCTACTCCGAACGCTTAGACAATTGACACTTGTCAACGGCATCTTCCTTCCGCTGACACGCAGTTTTTTCTAGGGATGTGAGATTAATGGAAAAGAATCGATTAAATAAAAATTGATTTTTCTTTATTCACAATTAATCGATTTGTCAAATATCGATTTTAATAAAAAATAAGTCGATTTCTGCGAAAATATCCTAAGAGACCTAAGAGATTCATTCATTCAAATATGGTCAAAAATGGTCAATAATTTTCAAAAATTGTCAATTATTGTCAAAAACTGTTAAAAATGGACAATTTTTGTCAAACACTGTCAAAAATGGTCAATAATTGTCATAAACTGTCAAAAATTTTAAAAAATTTCGAAAAATGGTCAAAAATTTTAAAAAATTTCGAAAAATGGTCAAAAATTGTTAAAGATTTAAAAAATTGTCAATACTTTTGAAAAGTTGTCAAAAATGACCAATAATTGTCAAAAACTATCAAAAATGGTCAAAAACTGTCAAAAATGGACAATTATTGTTAAAAATTGTCAAAATTTTGAAAAATAGTTGATAATTGTCAAAAATTGTTAAAGTTTTTGAAAAATTGTCAAAAATTTTGAAATAGGGTCAATAATTGTCAAAAATAGACAAGAATTTGGAAAAATGGTCCATAATTGTCAACAATTGTCAATAATTATCAAAAATAGTCGATAATTTTGAAAAATGGTCTAAAATTTTGAAAAATTGTCAAAAATGGTTAAAAACTGTCAATTATTGTTAAAAACTGTTAAAAATGGACAATGATTGTCAAAAATGGTTAAAAATTGTCATCATTTTGAAAAATGGTCAAAAATTATCAAAAATTTAGAAAAATGGTCACTAATTTTGAAAAACAGTCAAAATCGTCAATAATTGTCAAAAATGGTCAATAATTGTTAAAATTTTGAAAAATGGTCAATAATTGTTAAACTTTTTAAAAATGGACATTAATTGTCAAAATTTTGAAAAATAGTCAATAAATAATACGAGCCGTTTCCGAAAATCGTCTACAGTTACAAATTGGCGCCCATTACCGTTACAACTGTTTAAAATTCGGCCGATGCAAATTGATTTTGACAAAACTGATTAATAATTCCAGGATAAACAAATTATATAATGAAAAAAATTGGAAAGTCAACAAATTAACAAAAATTGGTTTTAACAAAGAGACTAATATTTTTGGGGTCAATTATGGCTGGCGGCAATTAAAAAAGAACATAAAACAAACAGCTGTTTTTTTAAAAATTTATACTATCGATGTATTTTTCGCCCACCTTCAACAAATCTTTAAGAATCTCGCAATTCAAAAACTTCTGAAAAGATGAAAAACAAAATCCCCACAACAACAAAAATATTTCCACTCACATGACAAGACTCTAAATACTATTACGTCGGACCTGTACTGCGGATATGTAGCGGCCCATAAAGAAAAAGAAGAAGACATACATCTGGAATCATCTAGAACTGTCATCGAAAAGTCTAGAAATGTCATCGAAAAGTCGAGAACTGTCTGGAACAGGTGAAAAGTATAAAAGGCAGGACAATTGACATGAGTTAGTTAGCTTTGAAGTATTAGAAATTTGAGTTCTGTGTTCTGATAGTGAGACGTTTATTTTGTATTGAATTGTAAAAGTTAAAGTTGTAGAAAAAAAGAAAGTTTAAGAAAGTAAAAGGAGTAACATTGGTGACAGCGGTGGGATCTAAGAAATATTTGTATTTGCTTATGGTAAATACTAGAACCACCGTATACGACAGAGACATCGATACTTCCGGACGCCCAGCATGGTTTTTAAAGATGGAGGAAGAGAAAGAAAGAAGTACAAAGGAGGAAGAAGAGGAGAAGGAGAGACGTAGAAGGGTGGAAGAAGAGGAGAAGGAGAGACGTAGAAAGGAGGAAGAAGAAGAGAAGGAAAGGCCGAAGGAGGAGAGACGTAGACAAACAGATGTAGAAATTATGAATGAGCGAACACAAATTCAGGAAACATTAAAGCTAGAGGTAGGACAGCTCAATAATAGTGTAGTCCAATTAGAAGAACCTAAATTACTGAAACAACACTGGCCCGAGTTCGGGAAATATATTATTGGGTCAACTGTCGAAGGGACGTAGAAGTATGGTACAAGAAATGTGATCTGTGCTATAGAAGCAAAGGTCCTAAAACAAGAAGCCGAGGAAAAATTGCACAGTATCTTTCCGGAGAGCCTTTTGAAAGACTTGCAATTGACATTCTCGGTCCACTTTCTTTGACAGAAAGAGGAAACAAATATCTGATGGTTGTAATGGATTCTTTTTCCAAATGACCCGAAATAGCACCTCTTCCTAATCAAGATGCGACGACAGTAGCAGAGGCTTTTGTAACCAACGTTATTGTGAGACATGGAGTTCATCTGGAATTGCATTCTGATCAAAGACGAAATTTTGAATCCTAATTATGGCAGGAGTTGATGAAGACATTCGACATCGAGAAAACACGCGCTATGACTCTCCACCCACAGTCCGATGGAATGGTAGAAAGACATCTTGGAACTATTTGCCAATATCTTTCAATGTTCGTCTCTGAAAACCAAAAAGACTGGGACACTTTAGTTCCTCTATTTCTGCTAGCCTATAAAAGTTCTGAACACGAATCAACCGGTTATAGTCCATTAATGCTAGTCACTGACAGAGAAATGAAGCTTCCCCATGATCTTATTTCCTGAAGACTTCCTCCTGGTGAAAAAGCAGAAGAACATACATCTCCTATATACAAAGAAATCTTTCTCTTCAATCACAAGCGCAGAAAAGGATTGTGCCAAAAACTGCAACTAAACTGGGAAGGCCCCTACACCGGTCTCAAGAAAATCAACGACCTAGTCTACCGCATTCAATTGTCAGCGAGGAGTAAGCACAAGGTGATCCATGTCGAGAGGTTAGCCCCTTACTGCAGGCCTGATCCTCCTTGTTGGCTTCAACTAGACCCCAGCAGTTAGATTATTCGGGACGAATAACTAGAAAAAAGGGATCAATGTTAAGTCGGACCTGTACTGGGGATATGTAGAGGTCCATGAAGAAAAAGAAGAAGACATACATCTGGAATCATCTAGAACTGTCATTGAAAAGTCGAGAACCGTCTGGAACAGGCGAAAAGTATAAAAAGCGGGTCAATTGACATTTCAGTTAGTTAGTTTTGAAGTATTGGAAATATTAGTTCTGTGTTTTGATAGTGGGACGTTATTTTGTACTGAATTGTAAAAGTTAAAGTTGTAGAAATAAAGAACGTTTAAGAAAGTAAAAGAAGTGATAATACTATTTTTTTTTCTTCCAAAGCTCTTGACTCTTGTTACTAACGTCCTGAATCTCCCTGTATACATTATCACGAGAACAAAAGTTTTCCAACCAAACAAAGCCAATAAATTATGTCAACACCGATCGTAACAATGGAAAAATCAATCAAAGAAACCCGACAACGTACCCGAAAGTGCGTCTTTGTTGAGAAGTAGTTCGTTAGCAACGTTCATACATCTGTGTGTTTTAGTTTAAAAGCTTAGAACGAAGTCATTATTAACGAACAAGTCATTTATCAAATCTGATACAACTAATGTATTAAACGTTTCACGTAAGAGAGTGATTTCGGAATGTCATCATCAAGTTGATTTGAAGTTTAATTTTTTGTCTGAGTATTGCCATTAAATGATTCAAGAAACGTTTCAAGCAAACAGATAGATTGGAAAGGAATGAAATATTAAATTTGTTAAAAAAGTTGATAAGTATTATTTATATTATCTTTTTTCGGTGATAAATATGACATTTCTATAGTGAAGTTTGTGGTTCACACATAAAAAGACAAACGTTGAATTGCCAAATGTCAAAAAAATATATTAAAATCATGATGTCATTGTTACTGTTCGTAAGAAGCGTATTACAACGAAAGCGCACGCGCAGACGGCTGTCAAATCTTTCTAAGCAACGCGTATTTTGTGGTTCGTGTCTGTTATTTTTTTTATTGACAATGGCAAGATGATTTTCAAAACGTGGCTTTCTTAAATTCACTCAGTCAGTAGGATATGCTGTTAACCTTTTATATTTTCCAAGGTACTGTTGAAAATATCTTTTGTGGATCGATTTGAAACCAAAGAGAAACCACAGAAATGTAACGAAACTGACAGCCGTTCTCTTGGCCGCTGACACTAACAAAGCAGTGACCTGAAATGCTTCTAGCCTCTTTCAGGGTACGTTTTCTAGACTTGCTCCTTCAATTTTTAATGCTTATGTATTTTCGTCTTTAATGCATTCAGAATGTCGTAGAGGTACCTGCGAAAAACACACTAGACTCTAAAATATAAATAGCACTTCACTGTTGAACATACTAAATACCAATTTTGACTTCCAATATAAATTTCGCTGAGATATTAGCTTAAGAAACTTACAAATTACAATATTAATCTAGTTAACAAAGTTATTTAATTTGTTTCGTTACTGAATACAATTTCGCACAAAATACATAATATAAGTTTTGATTCACCAAAACTACATTTCCATCTGGCAGATTAGGTCTAAGATTAAAGGCTTACCGAATTATTCGATAGTCTGTATATGATGAGCTTTCAACTCACTTTGATGCGGAGTTATATAATATTAAATCGGGGTCATTGGCTTCAACAATAAGGTATTCTTTTTAGATCTTAAAGCTACTATTTAGTCGCCATTTTAGGTCCAAAATCATATATTTCGTTGGTTCTAGTCACAGAATTAGTGTTTAGTTCTGTGGTTCTAGACAGAATGACGTCACTGACAGGTCGGCCATATTGTTCTGGAGTGAATCACAAAATATCGGCTATACCACTAGTGGGAAACCAGATGAATCTGCAGCTTCAAGATATGAGAGATTTGAAAGAAGAAAACGGAAAAAGTTGCAATAGAGGTAGGTATTATATTCAAAAATAAGGGTTTGCACTTGAATATGTTGCCCTTGACTTTCGTTGGAGTCACATAACCCCTCTGTTGATTGCTTTTTTCGTCGTTATTGTTTAATTCAATTCAGAGACAGTTTACTGACTGCGCCATGTGTTATTTGTAAAGTTTTTATTATTTAAATAAAATATATTACATTGACATTGTTCCAAAAAGTCCCTGACAAACTGCGAAGACGTAAACGAGCTTCAAGAGGAAATAGAAAAGGAAGGAATCCGAATCGGGAAAATAAGCTAAATCTGCTCCAGATTCGGTGAAAGAAGACCACTACCCAGCTATATGGTGGAATTAGACGTGGAAGAAAAGGAGAAGATAAGAAAAATCCAATATATACAACAAGTGAGGATAAGATGGGAAGAACAGAAGAGAGGAAATGGACCGACGCAGTGCTACAACTTCCAGGGATATCACCACGGTGTAAACACCAAGTGTGTCAAGTGCGGAGAACCACACCGCTCCAACGAGTGCACAAGACCAAGGGACAAAGCCAGACACCTGCGCAAACTGCCAGGGAGAACACCCATCAAATGATAAAGGATGCCCACAGGCCCCAAATAACAGGACGACGAGAAATCCAGCCCCAAAAGGAACGAAGCCAGTCCAAGCGACATCTAAAAAGACGACGACGACCACAACGACGAAACAACGGATTCTCGAAAAGGTGACAAGACTGTTAGCTCAGTTAATGGCCTAAAGTCACCTATAGAGAATCTCAAGAAGACCCACCTAGGAGAAGGCCCGACACATCCATAGAAAGATGAGTCGGAATTTCAACTGGGGACAACTATAACAAGTGAATCCACTCTATAGGGTCGTCTATAGTCGGCTAAGGATTTACCCATTGTAGAAGCAGCGAAAAAACACAAACAACAGAAGACAAGGAACAACGAGAAGACCGCTGAAGAAAAAACTCAGCCAAGAAGAAGACAGCTCGACCCCATACAGCTGTCATTTGGCTAGGGATGGGTAGTACGCGGAAAACGCGAACGTCGACGATGAGGACCCATCGGATGAGATGGGGGGTTGGAGGAAGTTCTCCCTGAGATGCATTGCGCTTAGAGCGATGTATCCTGGGAGGGACGGGCTCATCTCGCACGTGTGTCTACAAAGTCTGTCTGACAACCAACTGACTTACTGATGTCAATGTGTAACGAAGTAGATGAAACTAATATTTTGTTTAACTTCGTTGATTCTGAGCATCAAAAAAGATAATTCAAGAGTTTAATAAAAGGAAAAAATAGATAATCAATAATACGAGTTGAAAAAATGATTTTATAAAGTTTATTACCACATTAATCATATTTTCTTATCGTCAGTTACCGAAATTTTGTTACAGAAATGTTTTTTTGGCTAATATATCTTTATAAAAGTGACAGTGGTTCAATCGTTCATATATTCGAAAACTTTGACGTTAAAATCTCCCAAATTATTGTAAATATAACACTTTCAATTATTAGTATCAAGAGATATTTTAGGGAGTCGGAATTTCTTCTAAAATACTGCCAATCTAAACTTCGTCAGATTCTCTTATCAACAATCTGAAACTTGTGCTTTTAGTATATTAAACTACGAGAAGGTGATTTATTAGTGATTACATTCACAATTTATCGCTATGTAAATTTCTAGCTAATCTGGGCTTATAGATTGGGTTCTGACAGCAGTTAGCTGAAGTGCCTATGAGCGAGATTAAAACTTTGATAGCAAATTTGAGTTTTACTTCATTTGGACTTCATTATCTTTCGTGTGCCAATCAAACGGTTCCTTACTAAATTTTTGAAGTGAAAACTTCTTTCGGCGCTTCTTGAGCACTTTTTTTTTGGGTGAAGAAAAATCATGGATTTTTCGACATTGTCACGCTTTTATCCAACACACAATACTTTTGGTTATGCAACACAATTAACAATGAAGCGTATATAGTGTTGCATAAATCATCGTCACGCTTTCCATGAGCTATATGTATACTTTTTTGTAAAAAATTCCATTTACGCTGGGTTTACGATAAAATTTTTAAAAGGGATTAATTTATTAGTGATTTCACTTCTGTCGGCAGTGCCATGACTAGACTAAATGATGATCCAGTAAATGATGGTATAAAACAGTCATTAGTTTACCCAATATTTGTATTCCGTAATATTACCATCCTAGTGATACTGTTAATAACTATAATAATATTTAATAGCTTTTTTAAGGTAATTAAAGCACCTGAATGTACAATGTTCGAACAGGAATTTATATATAGGGAGAGTGCTGTACCTTGGAACAATTTTCAGTTTACACAATATTTTAAGAAGTCCTCTTAAAAATAATGCAACAATTTATTTTTTGCACAAACATTTTGCTTTTATTTTATACAACATTTACCAACTTAAAAACAGTTTTCTACAGGGTGTTTAATATGTGCTGACTACAACTGTTCCAAGGTACACTGCCATCGTGTACCTCTGAACAGGCCGTCATGCACCTTTGAACATGAATTATATTATTATATACCTATATTATGATTGTTTAAGAATGTATTGTTTAAAAAAATTAACATTTAGATTGTAACAAAATACAAATAAACCAATTCATACTATTCGGTATATAATAATAGTGTAATGCTTTTATTATTTATTTAAACAGTTTTTACTTGTGGGATAAAATTATACACACTATGGCTAATTACTATCTTTTTATTTAAAGAAACACACACACTGTATTAACCTAAATTTATATACACACTATACTCAACGTCTACTAATTTATTTACACTCGGTTCTGATTTATTTTCACCACTTGGATATTACCCTATTTTTCTGCACTATTTAATTCACTAATTCTTCCGAACTAACTGTACTGTACTAACTAACTAACTCTTTTCGCACTCAATAACCCGCGTATATATAGTCCTTATCGGTTCTGGAAAACTCTAGTGCCTTCGGCGCTCGGGCTATGCACGAACGAAACGAATGTTCGAGTACATTCTACCGCAAGGGGAGAATACCGGTGCAGCCACCAAAATTTACAATCGGGGGACAGGGCCGGCTTTGAGTTGGTGACCTCGCAACAATAGGAACAATTTTACAATAATTTATCAAGTTCGGGAATCCTATAAAAAGCTCGTTTTGATACTTGTAGAGGAGGTTTCAATGAACCAAGGACATCTTCCCAAGGATAATCAAGGACAATCAAGTGATTTTTCCATCGAAGAAATAGTAGCACTTTCATTATTGCAGTCAACAATTTTGCCGGGGTAAACATTACCTTGATACAGTACTGCTACCAACATCTCGAACCAACTTCTCCAACTTCTCGAACAACATCTGTAAGAGCGAGAATATGTTTTACAGTTGTTTTACCTGTAGCTAAATTAATGAAATTTTCTTCATTTTCTTTTTCATTAATTTCTTCCTGGATATCATATTATCTTCACAATCACTTTCTTCTATGGCTATTAAGTTCCTCTTAACTTTATCCTTTTTTATATTTTGATTTTGTTTGGGCGGTATCAACGGTGCGTTATCTGTTTCTGGAGTTAAAATTGTAGATTTTCCTTTTTTTCTCCCTTTAGTGGTAAGCTTACGTGGTTCCGCTTTTGGAAACGGTCTAATTAATCCTGGACTCATTATTGGGTGTTCCATAGTTGACGTGGACGGATCTGATAAATTTAAGTTCCGTTTTGCTTGTTCTTTGACTGGATCTGGTATATCTGTTGAGTAAGCAGACAAAAAATCGGCGTCTGTAAAGATATCAGTATTTAGCGGTGATATTCCGGTTGCAGCAAATCCGCTTAAAATATTTTTACTAGTAAATGCAAGCGGAAAAGCTCTACCGGTAATTTCTGCAACGTCATATATTGATAATGGTTTTCCTACATTTACAGACATCCATTCGCTAACAGCTTTATTATAATTTGTTTTGAAAGATCCAAATACTGTGCGATCAAGTGGCTGCAGTCGGTGGGAAGTATGCGGAGGAAAGGTTAACATCTTCACACCAAAAGTTGGAGCCTTTTCAATTACAGCAACGCTGATATGGCTATCCTGGTTGTCTAGAAGTAACAATACGGGATCGTCTTTAGATGGTTCAATATATTCAATAAAAAAACCACTCTAGAAACAATTTCTCGTTCGACGATCCCGACAGATTAGCACCCCCCTTACTACCAACTGTGGCACCTTTGAGTATACGATCTTTAAAATGCACCCTTGGAAAGATGATCTTTGGGGGTAGATGGTGACCAACTGCATTTATCGTTGCTATTAAAGTAACATTTAGGCCTCGTTCACCAGAAGTTGTTTTATACCTTTAGAAGCCAGACTTTTGGGTGGAACGTGGGCAGTGGTTAAACCTGTTTCATCCACATTAAAAATTCGATGTGGGGGAAATGGTCCATACTTTTCTAGCACTTTTTTTAGGTTCTCAAAAAATGTTACGCCGTTGTGCCGGTTAAAACTGGTGGAACGTGCTAAGGACGTCGATTCTGGTTTCCGTAGAGAAATGTGAGTGTTGAAATTTTTTTTCCACTCAGCACTGGCAAGTCTATTTTCATTCCACTGGTGAGGATAATTAAGGTTATTAGTTTTGGCATATTCGCATTTCTTTCTTGGTTAGGTACATTAACTTATTTATCAACAAAAATGTTTCTCAATACTTTCACAATATTGTTTAATTTCACTAATTATTGTTTCATAAAAATACTTATTTGTCACAAAAATATAAACAAGTGATTTTCTAGATCCCAAACAACCACAACAACTGATTTTATAAGACTGGTTTGTCTTTGTAATAGGGATATTCGATATACATCGATGCATCAAAAACATCGATGTTTAAAATGCGATACATCGAATCGATCCGATGTTTTAAAAAGCTATCGATATACTCGATGTATCGATGTTTTTTCATAAAACATCGAATCGATCCCGAATCCCTCTTTTCCGCTTTCCAAAAATTTATACATCATCGGCATGCACTCGAGTTTTTATGGATATATTTAATTTCTTATGAAACCATGTCAAGAACTTTCGATTAAAAAGTAACAAACGTGCGTGGACACCTTTCCGTGTGTGGTCACTTCACGAAAAACTATTCTTATACTTTTGTTGACATTGACATTGTTATACATTTTTTTTCCGGAAAAAAAAGACTTTTTTTTCGAAGCTAAATTATCGGTTTATTTTAAATACATCACCCTATATTTTTCAATTTTATCTGAAAGTCCCTCTCTTCCCCTTTCCAAAAATGTATACATCATCGGCGTATACTCGAGTTTTTAGAGAAATATTTAATTTCTTATGAAACCATGTCAAGAACTTTCGATTAAAAAGTAAAAAACGTGCGTGGACACCTTTCCGTGTGTGGTCACTTCACGAAAAACTATTCTTATACTTTTGTTGACATAGTTGCCAAATGCATTTTTTTTCCGGAAAAAAAAGACTTTTTTTTCGAAGCTAAATTATCGGTTTATTTTAAATACATCACCCTATATTTTTCAATTTTATCTGAAAGTCCCTCTCTTCCCCTTTCCAAAAATGTATACATCATCGGCATATACTCGAGTTTTTAGAGAAATATTTAATTTCTTATGAAACCATGTCAAGTACTTTCGATTAAAAAGTAAAAAACGTGCGTGGACACCTTTCCGTGTGTGGTCACTTCACGAAAAACTATTCTTATACTTTTGTTGACATAGTTGCCAAATGCATTTTTTATCCGGAAAAAAATGACTTTTTTTCTCGAAGCGAAATTACCCTTTTTTTTTAATACAACACCCTATATTTTTCAATTTCATCTGAAAGTCCCTCTCTTCCCCTTTCCAAAAATGTATACATCATCGGCATATACTCGAGTTTTTAGAGAAATATTTAATTTCTTTTGAAACCATGTCAAGTACTTTTGTTTAAAAAGTAAAAAACGTGTGAGGTCACTTTACAAAAATCTCTTCTTATATTTTTGTTGACATAGTTGCCAAATGCATATTTTTTTCCGAAAAAAAATGACTTTTTTTTCGAAGCTAAATTATCGGTTTATTTTAAATACATCACCCTATATTTTTCAATTTTATCTGAAAGTCCCTCTCTTCCCCTTTCCAAAAATGTATACATCATCGGCGTATACTCGAGTTTTTAGAGAAATATTTAATTTCTTATGAAACCATGTCAAGAACTTTCGATTAAAAAGTAAAAAACGTGCGTGGACACCTTTCCGTGTGTGGTCACTTCACGAAAAACTATTCTTATACTTTTGTTGACATAGTTGCCAAATGCATTTTTTTTCCGGAAAAAAAAGACTTTTTTTTCGAAGCTAAATTATCGGTTTATTTTAAATACATCACCCTATATTTTTCAATTTTATCTGAAAGTCCCTCTCTTCCCCTTTCCAAAAATGTATACATCATCGGCATATACTCGAGTTTTTAGAGAAATATTTAATTTCTTATGAAACCATGTCAAGTACTTTCGATTAAAAAGTAAAAAACGTGCGTGGACACCTTTCCGTGTGTGGTCACTTCACGAAAAACTATTCTTATACTTTTGTTGACATAGTTGCCAAATGCATTTTTTATCCGGAAAAAAATGACTTTTTTTCTCGAAGCGAAATTACCCTTTTTTTTTAATACAACACCCTATATTTTTCAATTTCATCTGAAAGTCCCTCTCTTCCCCTTTCCAAAAATGTATACATCATCGGCATATACTCGAGTTTTTAGAGAAATATTTAATTTCTTTTGAAACCATGTCAAGTACTTTTGTTTAAAAAGTAAAAAACGTGTGAGGTCACTTTACAAAAATCTCTTCTTATATTTTTGTTGACATAGTTGCCAAATGCATATTTTTTTCCGAAAAAAAATGACTTTTTTTTCGAAGCTAAATTATCGGTTTATTTTAAATACATCACCCTATATTTTTCAATTTTATCTGAAAGTCCCTCTCTTCCCCTTTCCAAAAATGTATACATCATCGGCGTATACTCGAGTTTTTAGAGAAATATTTAATTTCTTATGAAACCATGTCAAGAACTTTCGATTAAAAAGTAAAAAACGTGCGTGGACACCTTTCCGTGTGTGGTCACTTCACGAAAAACTATTCTTATACTTTTGTTGACATAGTTGCCAAATGCATTTTTTTTCCGGAAAAAAAAGACTTTTTTTTCGAAGCTAAATTATCGGTTTATTTTAAATACATCACCCTATATTTTTCAATTTTATCTGAAAGTCCCTCTCTTCCCCTTTCCAAAAATGTATACATCATCGGCGTATACTCGAGTTTTTAGAGAAATATTTAATTTCTTATGAAACCATGTCAAGAACTTTCGATTAAAAAGTAAAAAACGTGCGTGGACACCTTTCCGTGTGTGGTCACTTCACGAAAAACTATTCTTATACTTTTGTTGACATAGTTGCCAAATGCATTTTTTATCCGGAAAAAAATGACTTTTTTTCTCGAAGCGAAATTACCCTTTTTTTTTAATACAACACCCTATATTTTTCAATTTCATCTGAAAGTCCCTCTCTTCCCCTTTCCAAAAATGTATACATCATCGGCATATACTCGAGTTTTTAGAGAAATATTTAATTTCTTTTGAAACCATGTCAAGTACTTTTGTTTAAAAAGTAAAAAACGTGTGAGGTCACTTTACAAAAATCTCTTCTTATATTTTTGTTGACATAGTTGCCAAATGCATATTTTTTTCCGAAAAAAAATGACTTTTTTTTCGAAGCTAAATTATCGGTTTATTTTAAATACATCACCCTATATTTTTCAATTTTATCTGAAAGTCCCTCTCTTCCCCTTTCCAAAAATGTATACATCATCGGCGTATACTCGAGTTTTTAGAGAAATATTTAATTTCTTATGAAACCATGTCAAGAACTTTCGATTAAAAAGTAAAAAACGTGCGTGGACACCTTTCCGTGTGTGGTCACTTCACGAAAAACTATTCTTATACTTTTGTTGACATAGTTGCCAAATGCATTTTTTTTCCGGAAAAAAAAGACTTTTTTTTCGAAGCTAAATTATCGGTTTATTTTAAATACATCACCCTATATTTTTCAATTTTATCTGAAAGTCCCTCTCTTCCCCTTTCCAAAAATGTATACATCATCGGCATATACTCGAGTTTTTAGAGAAATATTTAATTTCTTATGAAACCATGTCAAGTACTTTCGATTAAAAAGTAAAAAACGTGCGTGGACACCTTTCCGTGTGTGGTCACTTCACGAAAAACTATTCTTATACTTTTGTTGACATAGTTGCCAAATGCATTTTTTATCCGGAAAAAAATGACTTTTTTTCTCGAAGCGAAATTACCCTTTTTTTTTAATACAACACCCTATATTTTTCAATTTCATCTGAAAGTCCCTCTCTTCCCCTTTCCAAAAATGTATACATCATCGGCATATACTCGAGTTTTTAGAGAAATATTTAATTTCTTTTGAAACCATGTCAAGTACTTTTGTTTAAAAAGTAAAAAACGTGTGAGGTCACTTTACAAAAATCTCTTCTTATATTTTTGTTGACATAGTTGCCAAATGCATATTTTTTTCCGAAAAAAAATGACTTTTTTTTCGAAGCTAAATTATCGGTTTATTTTAAATACATCACCCTATATTTTTCAATTTTATCTGAAAGTCCCTCTCTTCCCCTTTCCAAAAATGTATACATCATCGGCGTATACTCGAGTTTTTAGAGAAATATTTAATTTCTTATGAAACCATGTCAAGAACTTTCGATTAAAAAGTAAAAAACGTGCGTGGACACCTTTCCGTGTGTGGTCACTTCACGAAAAACTATTCTTATACTTTTGTTGACATAGTTGCCAAATGCATTTTTTTTCCGGAAAAAAAAGACTTTTTTTTCGAAGCTAAATTATCGGTTTATTTTAAATACATCACCCTATATTTTTCAATTTTATCTGAAAGTCCCTCTCTTCCCCTTTCCAAAAATGTATACATCATCGGCGTATACTCGAGTTTTTAGAGAAATATTTAATTTCTTATGAAACCATGTCAAGAACTTTCGATTAAAAAGTAAAAAACGTGCGTGGACACCTTTCCGTGTGTGGTCACTTCACGAAAAACTATTCTTATACTTTTGTTGACATAGTTGCCAAATGCATTTTTTTTCCGGAAAAAAAAGACTTTTTTTTCGAAGCTAAATTATCGGTTTATTTTAAATACATCACCCTATATTTTTCAATTTTATCTGAAAGTCCCTCTCTTCCCCTTTCCAAAAATGTATACATCATCGGCATATACTCGAGTTTTTAGAGAAATATTTAATTTCTTATGAAACCATGTCAAGTACTTTCGATTAAAAAGTAAAAAACGTGCGTGGACACCTTTCCGTGTGTGGTCACTTCACGAAAAACTATTCTTATACTTTTGTTGACATAGTTGCCAAATGCATTTTTTATCCGGAAAAAAATGACTTTTTTTCTCGAAGCGAAATTACCCTTTTTTTTTAATACAACACCCTATATTTTTCAATTTCATCTGAAAGTCCCTCTCTTCCCCTTTCCAAAAATGTATACATCATCGGCATATACTCGAGTTTTTAGAGAAATATTTAATTTCTTTTGAAACCATGTCAAGTACTTTTGTTTAAAAAGTAAAAAACGTGTGAGGTCACTTTACAAAAATCTCTTCTTATATTTTTGTTGACATAGTTGCCAAATGCATATTTTTTTCCGAAAAAAAATGACTTTTTTTTCGAAGCTAAATTATCGGTTTATTTTAAATACATCACCCTATATTTTTCAATTTTATCTGAAAGTCCCTCTCTTCCCCTTTCCAAAAATGTATACATCATCGGCGTATACTCGAGTTTTTAGAGAAATATTTAATTTCTTATGAAACCATGTCAAGAACTTTCGATTAAAAAGTAAAAAACGTGCGTGGACACCTTTCCGTGTGTGGTCACTTCACGAAAAACTATTCTTATACTTTTGTTGACATAGTTGCCAAATGCATTTTTTTTCCGGAAAAAAAAGACTTTTTTTTCGAAGCTAAATTATCGGTTTATTTTAAATACATCACCCTATATTTTTCAATTTTATCTGAAAGTCCCTCTCTTCCCCTTTCCAAAAATGTATACATCATCGGCGTATACTCGAGTTTTTAGAGAAATATTTAATTTCTTATGAAACCATGTCAAGAACTTTCGATTAAAAAGTAAAAAACGTGCGTGGACACCTTTCCGTGTGTGGTCACTTCACGAAAAACTATTCTTATACTTTTGTTGACATAGTTGCCAAATGCATTTTTTTTCCGGAAAAAAAAGACTTTTTTTTCGAAGCTAAATTATCGGTTTATTTTAAATACATCACCCTATATTTTTCAATTTTATCTGAAAGTCCCTCTCTTCCCCTTTCCAAAAATGTATACATCATCGGCATATACTCGAGTTTTTAGAGAAATATTTAATTTCTTATGAAACCATGTCAAGTACTTTCGATTAAAAAGTAAAAAACGTGCGTGGACACCTTTCCGTGTGTGGTCACTTCACGAAAAACTATTCTTATACTTTTGTTGACATAGTTGCCAAATGCATTTTTTATCCGGAAAAAAATGACTTTTTTTCTCGAAGCGAAATTACCCTTTTTTTTTAATACAACACCCTATATTTTT
Source organism: Lochmaea crataegi (assembly GCA_947563755.1). Taxonomy (NCBI): domain Eukaryota; kingdom Metazoa; phylum Arthropoda; class Insecta; order Coleoptera; family Chrysomelidae; genus Lochmaea; species Lochmaea crataegi. Next base: position 10,394,826 of record OX387429.1, on the reverse strand, counting down.
CAATTTCATCTGAAAGTCCCTCTCTTCCCCTTTCCAAAAATGTATACATCATCGGCATATACTCGAGTTTTTAGAGAAATATTTAATTTCTTTTGAAACCATGTCAAGTACTTTTGTTTAAAAAGTAAAAAACGTGTGAGGTCACTTTACAAAAATCTCTTCTTATATTTTTGTTGACATAGTTGCCAAATGCATATTTTTTTCCGAAAAAAAATGACTTTTTTTTCGAAGCTAAATTATCGGTTTATTTTAAATACAACACCCTATATTTTTCAATTTTATCTGAAAGTCCCTCTCTTCCCCTTTCCAAAAATGTATACATCATCGGCATATACTCGAGTTTTTAGGGAAATATTTAATTTTTCATGAAACCATGTCAAGAACTCTCGTTTAAAAAGAAAAAACGTGCGTGGACACCTTTCCGTGTGTGGTCACTTTAAGAGACGCTCTTTTTATATTTTGACATAGTTGCCAAATGTAAATTTTTTCCAGAAAACGCCGGAAAAAAATGACTTTTTTATACTGTCCGAAAGTCCCTTTCTTCCACTTTCTTACCTTTAGAAAAAGTACTCGATGTTAACAAGAAAAATCGATGTTTTCATCCGATACATCGGAAGACATCGATGTACAGTTCCGATTTATCGAATCGAAAAAAACATCGATGTTTTTTCTAAGTGGACACCCCTACTTTGTAATAGTTGTTACCAGATGGTAGTGACTCTAGCTACCAGATGGCGTTTATTTGTTGAAAACGGGAAATGTTCCAAGGTACAACACTCTCCCCTACTATTAACAAACTAGTATTCATAAATATAATAAAAAATACCTTATACAAATCGCAAAACATACTTGAGATGAACTGACAAAATGAAGTAAGTTAACTAAAAGACAAATTGGGGTCAAACTCCGCGTTATTGTAGAGAACAGTTAGATAAGTTATCGAAAAAAAAAAAACGTAGAGTCCAGTCATGGGACTGCCGACAAGTGAAAACACCAATAAATGAACCCTTTTTAAAAATTTTATCGTAAGCCCATTGTAAATGGAATTTTTTACAAAAAAAAGTACACATATATATAGCTCATGGAAAGTGTGACGATGAGTTACGCAACATAATATTCGCTTCATTGTTAATTGTGTTGCACAACCAAATGTTGCATAAAAGCGTGACGATGACGAAAAATCCATGTTTTTTCTTCACCCAAAAAAAGTGCTCAACGATCCTCAAGAAACTTGAAAAATACCTTGTACAAATCGCAAAACATACTTGAGAAGTAAGTTAAATAAATGACAAATTGGGGTCAAACTCCGTAGAGAACAGTTGAGCTAAGTTATCGAAAAAAATATAATTTCGACCATCTCTATAAGCGGACTTTTCAAATGATCAATCACCGGTACTTTCTTGACAGTTATAATACCATCGTAATTTACGTTTCTTTTTATATTAATATAACTCGCTATTCTCTAAATCTACATTGTCGTTTTTTCTTTTAGCAGAAACTATAGTTGTGACATTAGTGATGCTATCGCAATCCCTTAATTTATTTCAACTTTGTTCTTTGTTGTTATCAAAATACCTGTCCTACAACTTTTACTGCACCAAATTTAACTGGTTTTTGTGTAGGTGTAATAAATGTTCGTTTGTTTTGTTTATCTTTTTTGCTAGCCAGCACTAAAAACTCGACCTTTTAATATTATTTTACATATATAAACCTTTCATCCCCTGTTGTTCTATAATCCTCGAGGACACGTAGATATAAATTGCTTCTAATTGTGAAATTTTAATTAGAATGCTAGAAAAGGAAATATAAAAGAAAAACAAATAGAGGATAAGCATGGTAATGTAATGTACAGGGTTATTCATTATAAAGTACCCACCCCTATCATCGTTTTTATTGATTTTAGAAAAAAAGTCTCACATAAAAGTTGTTTGGTTACAGCTGAATTTTGTTAATATGCTATCAAAAGTTCAGTAGCGTGCAAATTTAAGGGGATACAAAAAATAATATTCTTTTTATGTATTATTATTAGATTGTAAACATCTATTTTTTTGCTTTTAGACTAAACAAGTTTCTAGTTTTCCTTTATGAATAAATACTTTACTAAAATTAATTTCCACTTACCTTGTTGGTCGATAAGCAATTTTCACCATTGATGCTGTACTTATATGATAACCATTGTTTTTGTAACCACTTCTCATTTGCAAACTGATTTCTTGAATTTAGCAAATTATTTTTACTATTCTTCAAGTGTGGAAGGGATGGTAATACATCATACATAGTTTGCCACTGTGTTAGATTTTGTTTCTCAATAAAAAATATTATATTTCTTCGTTTAATTCAACAACTTGTCTATTATTGAACAGCCATTTTGGAGATAATTAATAAGAGTGCGTAGAGCGTCGACTCCAAACACAACTAACGAATCCGACTGAGATAGGTAGATTCGTGCTTTATAAGAGTAAGTTACAGGGTTGTACTGAGAAAGAAAGGTCAGGTAAATTTAATAAAATTTTAATAGGTGAAATTATATAAAAAAATAAAAAGATCATTAACTGTATTCAATACTTCATATTTATTTTATTTTTAAATAAATATTGGCGCCCAACTATACAATACAATGAAATCACAAATTCAATAATCAATTTAATAAACAAAAATAATAAACCCCATTACCCCATACACACATTACAATATATATATACAAAATAGAAGACAAAGATTTATAAAAATTTTTTTTAAATAAATAACTCATAAAAGATGTTCGATGTGCCCACCATTATTGTCAATGCATAATTGATAACGCCTTCTTATATTTATAATAACATTGCAGATGACTTCATTATTTTCATTTAGTTTGTTAATTTCAAGTTGAATCATTTCTTTAATCACTTGTATATTATTATTAATATTAACAATATCTTTAGAAATCCCCCAAAAAAAATGAATCCATGGGGGTCAAATCCGGACTGTTAGGTGGCCAGTTAATAGTTCCATTATTCCCTATCCATACTGGGAATACATTATTTAAATGATTCCGAACGGGTAGGACACTATGCGGAGATGCGCCATCCTGCATATCCAAATCATCTCGTCAAGTTCGGCTTCCGGAAAATTCTGTAAAAGAATATTTTCTACTTCTGGGAGAAGTATTTCCAGATAGGGAACTCTAGTTAAGGTATATTAATAATATATAGGCCCAACAATTGTATTTCTAAAAATTCCACACTAAACGCTAATAGACCGGGGCTGAAGCCTTTGAAAATGGTAAAAACTGAAAAAAATTATAGTAGGATGAAACCCATTGGAAAAGGAAGAGAATACAACAAAAATGAAAGGAAAAATAATTTAAGGACGATCTGAGGTCGGGAAGTGGTGAGTTTTTAAGGGTGAAAAATGGTTTATCTCGATTTCCGGCTAAACTGTAAGTTCTATGGAAAAAAGTTAGAAGGCAAAGTTGTAAGTAATAAAAAGATCTATAACTTTTGTATTGACACTTTTTACACATAACCTCAAAATTCATGTGAAAAATTCAAAAAACCAAGTTTTTGTTTTTTTATTTTTATCTTCTACAAAAAAAATTTCTTACGAAATTTGGTGAAAGCTTACCTTTTCATGTCCCAAACACACTGTGGTTTATTTGATTTGAAATATTTATTTTTTCACCTTATTTTGACTCAATATCGAAAAAGCACCCTAATTTTCAATCGAAAATTCTCCCGTCAAAATATCAGCTTTTTCAAAAAAGTCGGTGGGCTTTTTTTCGTTGAAATCTCTACTTTCTGATGGTCAAAAAAAATATACATTACTATGGTTAATCTTCTCAGAAAATGCAAAGAAACGAAAAATACTCGAATTCGAAATTTTTTTAAAATCTTTCGACCCTGGTCTAACAGTTTTTCTTCCTGATTTTTGTATTTGTTTCACTAATCTTTTTCTGTTATGCTTATTTTCCCACGACCTTCGATTTTTCCTGTTAAAAACTCCTGCCTTAGATAAAGTTGATTCATCAGTACATAATATTTTTGTAGCATACTCGGGATCTTCATCCAACTTTTGAATCATCTGGCGGCAAAAGTCAAGCCTTTTCCTTTTATGAGCCTCTGTTAAAACTTGTACCGGTAAAATTTTATAGGGTTTATAGTTGTTATTTTTAAAAATCCGTTGGATTTTAGAACAACTCTTATCTAATTGATTAACTGCAGTATACTACATTGAGAATTTTCAAAAAAAGAATACAATGTTTCAAAAAAGTCTGCTCTGGGCAAATACTTATAATGGATGAGTTTACCTTCGAAAATAAGCAATTTATCTAGCAGTTCTTCCTGGTTTGCTTGAACTACACGTTTTTTTCTGCCAAAACTTAAAGTATTATTTACCGTTTGGTAAACATTTTTAAAAGTATTTTCTGTTGGTGTTGGACGATTTGGATACAACACCCTATATGCTCTTTGCACTGCACGCTTATTTTTGTTATTTTCTATAAAACAGGTAAAAATTTGGATTTTTTCAACATTTAATAACTCAAAAACGGTACAAGGTAAATATTATATATTTTTGATATCAGAAAAAAAGACCATTCCAAAAATGTAAAAATATACTGGGTATCCCATTTGAAAAAAACTACTATTTTTTGTATCCCGCTACTGAACTTTTGATAGCATATTAACAAAATTCAGCTGTAACCAAACAACTTTTATATAAGACTTTTTCTTCTAAAAGCAATAATAACGATGATAGGGGGTGGGTAATTTATAATGAATAACCCTGTACATTTTAGTTAATATATCGGGTGTGTAACTAAGAAAAAGCGTTGGCTGTATCTAGAAAACTATTAAAGGTACATTTTCCGTTGACAATTTAAATTATGTTGAAAAAACGCATACGCCACGGTAAAATTGTCACTTTGACAGCCTGAAGCTCTTAAAGCGACAAATTCATTACTGGTTTTTTCAGTTATTTAATTTTTAATTGCCAAAATAAACAGTTGGGCATTTTGGCTTTTGTAGGTGATTAATAAACGATTTTAGTGTAGGCAACCAAACATACAGTAATATTGTAAAAAAGCTGTAAAACTGACCCCTAATAGAAAACTTCTGGTTTTTTATCCTTTTTCTGATAGAAGTCGTTAAAAGCACAATTTAGAGAAATATTTTCAATTGTGTGTCCATTAGACTAAAAGCAATTCTATTTCCAATCAAATTACTCGATTTATTTTTTTTTATTTGTTGGCGTTAGGTTAAGAAAACAAAAAGAAAATCAACTCACCTGTTAGTTTTCTCTGATTTCGAGTGTATTTTTACAGAGATTTACGGTGCATTTTCTAATAGAAATAAAGAAAATTGTAACTAATCTCATAATGTGAAAATAATTGGAGCTAAAAGTATCATCCGTTTCAAGTGATAAAAAATATAATGCTCGACAAATTTGTGGGTAAGTTTTACTTTAAAATGAAAATAATTAATATATACTCTGTCAGTTTCGTTTTTGAATAGATGTCGAAGAATAAAAATATATTATTCTACGCTTCACAACTAGTTTTGAAAAATATTTTTCAAAAACAGTGACCGTTCAACGAAGAAGAAACAACTACTTCCCGGGCTACATGCCCCGACAGATATTGAATTACACTTCTAAGTCAAACGGGGTTGGTAAATCTACAAGATTTAAACCAACCATTCTGGTTTGCAACTAGAAGGGATAACACAACTTGTAGACCGGTTTCGGCGTATTGCGCCTCATCAGTACAAGGTATATGTTATCGTCCGAGAGTTAATCTCGGACTGAAATGTGACTATAATCAACAACGGTACATATTGTCCAGTTACGGAAATATTTTTGTTGCGAAAATAGCGACATCTCACCTCTAAGTCACAAACCAAAATTCGAATGAGACAACAAACCACGTAGATTTGAAACAAAAATGAATTAATACAGTTTCCTGTAAAAACGCTTTACTAAATACGACAATTTTACAGGAAACTGTATTAATTCAGTTTCGTTTTTCGTTAATATTTTCTTACAGTAACTTGTTCTAAGCTATAGCTACTGTGTAAGAACATTCAAACAGTGAGGAAGTTCTCGTTATATCCGAAAACCTTACGTGTGCCTTGTCAATTCATCTGCCGGTTCAGTAAGCTTTCCTTTTGCAAGCCTCTTTACCGATTTTCCACGGTTGGTCTTGTATACAGCTATTAAATTTACAATAAAATCGTTTCAAGTTACGGTTTTTCACAATTTATGCTACTTATTGTAGGGATGATGATAGGCTTACGAAATCAGTAACAGAACAATTCTTTCCTTTGTAACGAGGCATAATAATAATTTTTTCCAAAAACCGGCATAATAAGTTTCTAATGCCGCCCATTTGATGTTATATGAAGGTATTGCCTAGTCAGTACAATATGCTGTGATGCCTTTTGGCATAATATAATAAAATAAAATAAGAAATAAATTCCCTTGAAACTATTTTCAATAAATCATTAAACGTTGGAATATTACATAAATAGAACTATCGAGGTCGACAGGTACTGAGTCAAGTTCATCACGTAAATAAACATTTAATAGTAAATATTAAATAGCATCGAACTTGAACCGTGGTATAAATATAAAGGTAATCAATATTAATTCTAATTTAGTTGTAGTCATTATGCTATTCAGTTAAACTATAAGTATGCTATAAGGATAGATACTTATATAGATTTAGTAATATTAAGTAGTTATAATGTGTAATAGTAAAGTATGTTAATGAATAGAACTTATCCCAGTGCCAGAAGTCGTAGTTTTATTAAAGTAAGATGACCCTCCGAGTGACCAGGAATACCACCAATTAAAGAGGCTCATCCACACCAAATCCCCAACATTACAATGCACGCCAACGGAAATTCTAGAGGTACTACCTCTCCACCCGCATCAGCATGCTTACCGGGCAGGCAGATCTACGGAGGATATTCGAGTTGCTCTAGACAACCAAGAAACCGTAGTATGTGCATTTTTGGATATAGAAGGAGCTTTTGACAGTACTCCAAATGAGGCTGTCAAAAGAGCATGAAATAGAAGAGGTGTAGATAGCACAACATCCAAATGGATTTCGGAACTGCTCACCACTAGAGTAGCAGAGATCTGAACAACCGGAGGATGTCCACATGGAGGAGTAGCATCATCATTAATGTGGATGAACCCCTGTGTGGTCTGACTGACTTCGGAGTATCCTGCTAAGGATATGACGATGATATTGTCATAACAGCCAGGGGAAAATTCGAAAACATCCTTTGTGACATCGTACAAAACGGTCTGAACTATACAAATAGCTGGTGTAGGCAAGTAGGACTTAACATCAACCGCACCAAATCCATCTCAATAGCCTTCACTAAGAAAAGAAAACTCAACCTCAAAACCATTAAACTTGATGGGAGCGAGGTTGAATGGAGACAAGAAGTCAAGTATCTAGGTTTGACTGGTGTGCAGGAATCTGGCAGGGAGAAATTGGGATTGAAGTCCAAAAATCTTGAGCTGGATGTACCCTGCCATAGTGAGATCAATTATCACTTATGGAGTAGGAGAACTAACCTATTGACGTCGAGAGAAAAACTCTCCAAAATTCAAAGACTAGCCTGTATATGCATTATAGGATCAATGAGAACATGCCCAATGGTGGCCATGGAAGTGATTCTCAACCTCACACCACTACAAACGGTGGTGGAAAGTGTTGCAGAAAGAACAAAATATAGACTAAGTAGAGAGGGAATCATCAAAAAAAAAAACACCTCCTCGCTTCTTAGAAATCAGAAAACCTGGGACATGACCCAAGATGGTATGATGGAAAAGTATAATCGTTACGGAATTAAGCAACAAGAAGGAATGGGATCCAAATACTGGGATAGGAGTGTACGGACCAGGAACCAAACACTCTGAAGACCCCAAGTATCTTTCAAGCGGAAATTCACGCCACAAGAAAGTGTGCCTTCAATATTGATAAAGAATATAGAAGGCAAAGGGTTATCATAATGTGTCGGATAGTCAAGCAGCCATTAAAGCACTGAGCTCTTGTGTAATCAGTTCCAAAATGGTGTGGGAATGCCTAGGCAAACTCAATGAACTAGGCGAGAACAATATCAATATCACCTTGCTGTGGATTCCAGGACACACTGGGATAGAAGGAAATGAAATAGCAGATGAACTAGTAAAGAGGGGGACTGAAACACCCTTTTGGAGTATCAGCTCCAATGTAATATTGGAAGAAATAGGCAAAGCAGAAAAAAGAGAAGATCTGACCATTGGAAAGATCTAGTAGGACTTAGACATTCAAATATTCTTCTGGGTGACTACAACCAGTTGAGATCAAATGAAAGCATAAGTCAAAGTAAAACTGCACTAACAGTCTTAACATGGATCCTAACGGGACATTGTCCTCTCAATAGGCACCTGAAAAAGCTCAAAGTAGTGGAGGAAGAGGAATGTAGATTGTGTGGCATGGAAGAAGAAACCTCCATCCACATACTGGCGAATTGTACAGCAATTCAGAGTCCTAGGGCACAACACCTAGGAGACTACTGGATAGAACTTACCTAAGTTAAAGCCTTCAGATATCCTAAAATTCCTACGGGAAAGAGGTTTAAAGGAGCTCTCCTAGTTTCTGAGACTTTCCTGAGTAACTAAGTGGAAATAACGGGACACAATAGATCTTTTAGGTCTCAGTGAATGTTACCCCAATATACTGTTATATTTTTGTGTGCTGGTGTGTAATATGGTTGTTTGATTTGTAACATGTCTATCGACCTGTCTCGATTTTACAGAATAAACCCTTTTAATTAGCGCTCGTCGTCACTAGCCACATCCAATTATAGTTCTGTGATCCCAAACTCTTCTACCCCGAACGTAAGACAATTGACGTCTGCCAACGGTCGCTTCCATTTTTTGCACAACGCCACGTTAAACACCCCTTTTTGTTAACGACCGCCTAAGAGGGCACATCATCTTTCGCTATCTTTCATATCTTAAGTATCTATCTTAGGAATTTTGCTGTGGTAAGTTCAAAATCATAATTAATAAGCTTCTTCTAAAGTACTGTCTGATATAATTTTCGTATGCATTCTTTATTTTTTTACAGAGATAGACGAAATTAAATTCAACACGTGGTCATAAACTGTTCTTTAATACTAATATGGTAGTCTTAAGCTAAATATTCTTTTATAATTCACTGTTTTACTTTCATACAAACATTTTCAAGCTTTTTCAGTTGCGAAATAACTCTTTTAATTATAAAATAACACTTTTATAAATTACCGTTACCCTATAAAATATTCTTTCGTAACGCCAGTGCCGGTTTCATATATTTCATAAGCACGATATTTTTTCATATAACTAAATAAATAGCTTTTTGCTATGATTAGTTTCTTTCGGATCATTAGTATATTTTTTTATTTAGCCGATAATTGCTATTTTTACTGTTTTAACATGGGACATATAATGTTGGAAAGCTTTCAGTAAATTAATTCAATTTTTTGACTTTCAAATAACTGCCTTCCTTTTGTTTAACCTGAAAAGCTGACCAACATAATGTGCCATTACATTCAAGTTCCTACATATCCCTGATCCACTTGTACTTCTAGGTAAGCACAGCCCCTAGGCTAGGATAGAACCCCAAGAATATAGCCAAACCCCCAAACTACCGCCCTAGAACAGAACTCATCAGTTCGGATCAAGACCTGACTTCTTCTCCAGGAAACCACTTCATCTAAGCTAAGTACCTATAAAAGTACAAATTCCTCTATTAAATTCCGTTATTCATTTCCTGTGGCAGAATAAATTAAAATTTTGTTTTTAATTCTTTTTTTATTAAAATCCTCAACTATAAAAGTTGAGGGAGATATCGCCCGGGGTAATTTTTAGTAACTTTTTTATTTTTTAACTTTCATTTAAATTTTACAAGGCGTTTCTACCTTTTCCGCCTTAGTTTTTTGTAGTTTTCATCGTTAAAAAGGTAGTGGCGCCCTCAATTTTTGCAACCCTTCTGTTATCCTTGTGTGACATTAACTTGGGGTCGAATCACCCTTGAGAGGAGTCTCTAGCCGGAGCCCTTCGAGCTGGTGCCCTGTGGGGTACAGCTTTTACCGTTACAAATTGGCGCCTTTACCGTTACAAATTGGCGCCTTTACCGTTACAAATTGGCGCCCAGCTAAAAGCTTACATCTACAGTTACAGATTATTAATTTTTTATAATTATTATTAGTTCACCTTTTTAATTTTATAAAACCTCTTGTATACTTACTTTATTTTTTTTTAATTTGTATATCCGGCTAGCTATTCAATGAAAGGGTTTCGACTCTATACCTCAGTTTAATAACTATGAAAATAATTTAATTGGTTCATTTTTTTTCAAATTTTAATGTATTGAATTATTTAAATTTATAAAAGAAACATGAAATTGTATTTAATTTAAGTTTTAATCTTTATAACCCTCTTTAAAAAAATTGTTTAATACTCCACTGCAATTAAACACTCTTCTTTTTCTTTTTTTCCTCTTACGTGATTTATGTTTAAATTTTTAGTAATTATTTATCGCATTCCCCCCGTAGGCAAATATAAATCTAATGAGTCGCTTTCGATTTGTGCCATGCGCATAGATGCTGCAAATTATTCTATCTACTTAAAATGGCTGACATCGTCGAAAACGTGTATGTGTTTATAAGGAGTATTATTGAATTGCTTTGGATTATTTATTTTAATAAGGTAAGCTTCCTTTTTAATTTATAACTACTAATATCAACAATCTTAACTAATTTATCAAATAAGAAATACGCAATTGGTAAATAAATGTTTGTAGAATGTGAAATATTTCTAGGTTATATCTTTTTTAGGAACAACTTGTGAATGGATATTCACTGATCTGCTGTGTGGGATATAAAATAACATCAAAACTGCTTGCTGATGTCACATACACTATTGTAGAAAGTGAATTAAACTCACTCAGGAATAAATTGTATCGGATTTCCTCTGGATAGCTGGGACGCTGTCTCCAACTCTAGTTAAAATATGTGAAATTAAGCTTACCGCTTTCTAGTTGATAATAAATGGATGCTATTTCTTACAAGGTTAGTACTTCCTGACTTTTTCACCACTTTGGTATGATATTTTTTAACTTTTTCTTTTAATTTTTAATTTTAATATACACCATCCAAATTCTCGTGCTTCCTTTCCTCGTTCCAAAATCAACAACCTTCAATTTTTCTTGCTTATCTTTTACCAGACGACTTGCCGTTCTGATAAAATTGTTTTAGAGTTATTTATATTGATTTCTATTTGATGTTAAAGGTACTTTCACATGTTTTAATACCATGTCCTCTATGAACTACACTTTTTTTAATCGGTTGATTCTATTCGCGATTATTCACTGTCACTTCACAAATTTTTAAATTAATGACATAAATATGTTTGGTTTACAACATTTTTACACTATGTACAAATAATGTGTCTATTCTAACATTATCTATTGAGGTTTATAAAGATAATTCTGTGTTTTTATTATTTGACTTTATTTCTGTTTTTATTCGATTCGTTTATTAATTTTATTTGATTCTTTCTAAATTAACTTCAATACAGGGTGTTTCAAACTAATCAATGCTGAGATATTCTGTTACTAACTAATAATAATTGTTTTATTATAACAAAACTTTCTTTAATTTCAGGTTATTCACCTTCAATTGGTCCTACCAATTTTAAATCATCACAATACATACATACATATGCACGCAATTGGGATTAAAAATCTCTCTCTCCACAATTGACTTTAGAACGTATCCAGGATACAACAAATTCTGGCTTTTCAAGCAGATTCCTCATATATTTTAATTCAGTAAAATGTTTAAAATTTCAATAAATTCAATGCACAGAGCCAAATCGTAAATAAGTAAAATTTGGTTTTTGATAGAATTCAACTTATTCAAACGCGTATATTTTGACAATGAAATATTTCCTAGTTGCCAGTTTAACCTTTTTGATGAATCGTGATTCTGAAATACTTAGTAGAATTACCAAGGAATTAGTAGCCACAGGTGAAATCCTCGTGGTGTAACTGAGACCGCCGGTAAATTTCAAGCAAATAAACGACCAAACAAACACAATGAAATCTTTAGCCTTTGTGGTGCAAGAAATTTCTACAAAGCATTCACTCAAAGGAGCATGAACAACAACTAGCCAACAACATCCCATCGCAAAGGCTCGTCTTTCATTTACGAATTTTCATCACAACTCTGGAACTTTATTTTCGCTTATTCATCTTATATTAAACATAACGAGGCTGGAAAGGTATTTTAATGTTTTTTATTTTTGTGGAATTCTATTTCATTCAGGACATGTGTCAAAATGTTAAACCATAGATTTCGAAGTCAAGAACGAATGATAAGTGATAAAAGACACTTTTCTTAACAAAAAATATTAAAATTAGTGTACAAGATCGAACTATAACAAAAAGTTATTAAGTAATAAGAAGGATAGCGGAGAAAATAAACAACTGTTTCACGAAGTAACAAAGGATTATCAGCATCCGATTGGAGCACGTTAAATTTCGTTTGTATAGCGATAAATTGGATACTCACGTAAACGGTTTACACTTTAGCTTTGTTTCTATTTATCTTTTAATAAGGATCTGTATAGTTTAGTTCAAAATATATCATTGGTTTCCGATGTCATAAATAACCTATCCACTTAAGCCTCATTATGTAGGACCGATAATCTTTAAAAAGCAATAAATGGTAACAGGGTCGAATTAAAAAAATTATTTACTAGCCAATTGGATTTATTTATAAAACTTTTAATAAAGCTTAAGCTATTAAGTGACCTAAAAAATGTCAATAAGGGAAAGCAGAAAATAATATACTATCTATTAATATATGTATTTAATTCTCCTTTGTCAGAATTCAAACCCCGATGGATAAATGATCAGTAGAGTGTAAATCCCTTTGCAAAGCCCTTACGACCTATGAATATCGACTCGGAATTACACGTTCAATACATATAACCTTTGTGAGAGAATTAAACAATTTCTTGCGAACATAATGACTTGAAGTAGTAAGATTTAAGCGAAATTCTATCTGTTTGATATTATTGATATTATATGCCAAGCAATAGGAAAGTATACGCGCATTACAAAAAATCATAGAGGCCATAATAATGGGAATTTTAAGCTGAAATGTTAGAGACACGCTCTAAGATAATGAACGAATATGGAAGAAAATTAGCAAAAACGTATCTACAGTATTTTGTATACAGGAGTACCCGAAAGTGAAGGGTACGGATTTTAGAAAAAAATAATTTTTCCTTAGGACTTTAGGAAATTTTCACTTATAATCTCCCTGGAGCACGAATTATTTTCGGAAATTTTCTCGAAGTGCGAATTTTCTTAAAAAATTCGCAACTGAGGAAAATTTCCGGAATATTAATTCATGCACGCGGGAGATTCGGTAAGAAAATTTTATACCAAAACTTTTTTAAATTAGAAATTAAATTGGTGACATACTTAGGTGACATATTATTATTATTTATGACAGCTGTCAAGCCAGAGGGAAAGTTCCACTTATTAATTTCCCTCTACACAGGGAAATTTCCGAAGAAATTAGGTTATTGTCATAGCAACATGTCAAAATGCAGGCATCTGATTGGCTAAAATTAACTGGTATAAAATTTTCATGAGAATTTTCGGAATCTACTGGGTCTTCCATATATAAAAGTGTCGGAGAAAAATTGGTTTCGGTTTTGCAAATTTGACAATTCAAAAAATGAGGATTAGTTATTATAGTCGAAAAAACAAGCGCTCAGTCGAAAAATCATAGAAGCCGTAATGATGGGAATTTTGAGCTGAAATTTTAGGGACATACTCTCAGATAATGAACGAATATGGACAAAAATCAGCAAAACCGTATATACGATATTTTATATACAGAAGTAACCGAAAGTGAGGGGTGCAGATTTTCGAAAATTTTTTTTTTTATTAATGACTTTAAAAAATGTTTTTGGACATTTCCGGAATCTACGGGGTCCAAATAGTAGATTTTCATTAATAAACGTGTCGGAGAAAGGACCAATTTTGGAAATTTGAAAATTCAAAAAATAAGGATAAATTATAATCGAAAAAACACGCGAACAAGTCGAAAAATCATAGAAACCGAAATGATGGGAATTTTGAGCTGAAATTTTAGGGACACACTCTCAGATAATGAACGAATATGGACAAAAATCAGCAAAACCGTATATACGATATTTTATATACAGAAGTAACCGAAAGTGAGGGGTGCAGATTTTCGAAAAAATTTTTTTATTAATGAATTTAGAAAATGTTTTTGGACATTTACGGAATCTATGGGGTCGAATTAGTAGATTTTCATATATAAACGTGTCGGAGAAAGTACCAATTTTGGAAATTTGAAAATTCAAAAAATAAGGATAAATTATAATCGAAAAAACACGCGAACAAGTCGAAAAATCATAGAAACCGAAATGATGGGAATTTTGAGCTGAAATTTTAGGGACACACCACCAGATAATAAGCAAATATGGAAAAAAATCGGCAAAACCGTATATCCGATATTTTATATACAGAGGTAACCGAAAGTGAGGAGTACGGCAAATCGTAATGGAATCCAAACGTTTGGGAATGGCGGCATATTTATTTAACAGCTATTAAACAATTTAGAAGACACCTTTTGTATGCATTTTGATTTTCATGAAAATCTTGCCAAAAAAGTTTTAAAAGTATACTCGTACTTATTTTGCTTTCTTTAATGTTGCCTGCATGTTCATTGTTGCTAAATAGAGAAATGTTTCTCTTTCTCTTAAACATTGAACACCGTTTACACTACCACTACACCAACACTTTACAGTATCCTACGCGAAGGTAAACTACACAGTCTCTGAAGAAGATAACTTGGTTATCGAAACGCGCTTAAGATAGTGTAAAGTGTTAGTGTTGGTATAGTGGTAGTGTAAACAGTGTACAGTGTCAAGTATCGCCAACAGTTCCAGAATTCCCAGCTTAACTTTATTTTTAATTTGATTTGAATTACAATTTTATTGAGTTCATGGCTTTATAAAAATAAATTAGAACATACAAGGTTCTGTTGTTGGGGAATGAAAAGCTGGAGGTTTAACAAAAATTAATTGTTTCCTTAACTTTGAAATTGCTACTTTTTATATGAACTGAGCTGTAATAGTTTTTGTTGAAGTTAAAACTTCTTTAGGAGCGTTGAGCACTTTTTTTTGGGTGAAGAAAAAACATGGATTTTTCGTCATCGTCACGCTTTCCATGAGCTGCTATATGTATACTGTGTATATATGAGTACTTTTTTTGTAAAAAAACGATGGGCTTACGATAAAATTTTTAAAAGGGATTCATTTATTGGAGTTTTCACTTCTGTCGGTAGTCCCATGACTGGACTCTACATTAATTTATTTTTAAATTCATCAGGTAATAATGTTATTAGAAAGGTGAAATTTTTCACTAATACGCTTGAGAAAAGCGTCATAGAGGAAATAAAATAAAAATATCTTTTATTTGGATGAAAAATGGCTGCAAAAGTTTGACAAGATGAACTGTTTATAAATTCGTTTTTATTAGGATGAAAAATGGCTACAAAACTGTTTATAAAAATGCTATATAGAAAAAGAAAAAAAAAAAAAGATTATATTTGTCATCTTTCATTGCTCGTATTTGTACGAATGACAAGAGTAGAGGAGAATTTACGAGATCGCGAAAGCTGATTGGAACAGGTGATAAATTACTACCCATTCCCTAAATATATGTTTACAAAAGTTACGTAACTAAAGATTAAGGTGAAAATAATGTTTATGTTCGACAGAGTCATTTGTTATTTTGATTCGTAGTCACCTGTCGAAAGAGAATTTCCCACGTTTATCCATCGACAATCGTGAGAGACGAAAGTGTGTAAAAATTCGTCGAATATTGATGCGAAGCTTAACAAAAGTGGGGTTGTGTACCTTTTTCTTTTTATTAAAAATTATAGTACCGGGTGTCAGATAAAGAGAGGTAACTCGCTGTATCTCAGAAACTATTTATCGTACAGCTTATAGAAAAAAATCTGTATTACAAACTAGCATGCGAGTAATCGTTAAGATCATTTTACGTAAATTTGTTCCAGTACTTTTTCCTCTATTTTGTAAAATAACTGGTAGGGATGAGTGGGAAAACTGACTTAATAAAACTGTTATAACTTTTGTTCCGCTTTATGGATTTTGACAAACTTGAAAGAGAATTCAATGTCTAATGAAATATTATATCATCATTTCATTTCAGTCGTTTTAACGGTCGCTAGGTGGCGGTGATTAAACAATTGTTTTGTTTTTAACTTTTTTTTGAGAATTTTCAAATGCGATGCCATATTTTTTGATCATTTACTTGGAAGAGGATGGAATTTAAAAAAAATGGATTATGGGACCTTTCATTACAAATTTACAATTTATCACATCAGCTTCTAAGAATTGATGGTCTTCTCCATGTTGCGGTGGATCGTGCTGTGGTGCGATCTAGCGGCGTGTGTCGAAAGTTGTATTGAGGTAGAAAAGTAGGTAACCAGAAAGTGTAATTAAACTTAATAATTGAACAATTGTTGTGTTTTCAACTTTTTTTGGGAATCTTCAAATGCGATGCTATATTTTTTAATCATTTGCTTGAAAGAGGATGGAATTAGAAAAAAAATAGCTTAGAAAATAGATACATCCAATATTTGTGAACTTTCCTAAATTTTGTGGAGCAGTTTATTGGAAGACTGCTGTTCAAAAATAATATTTCGCCTACTTTAGGATGTTTTTTAAGTTGAAAAAACTTCATTATTACCAATTGCCAACGGCTGAAACGCTTGTAAATATAACAAAAATAAAATTATAACGCAAATCCCCAAAGAAATCATTACTGAGATTTAAAATAATTCTTTACTTTCAAAATATCCGTCTGAGATGCTCCCTAGGCGTGATATTGTTTTCTAATTTTCCGGTTGATTTTAAATTACCAAGAAAAGAAAAATCCAAGAAAAACAAAAGTTGAATGGAAATAAGAGAAATATCCACAAGAAAAAACCGAAGGGCGTAGGTTGCTTACTATATTTTTTCAATTCCGAAGACTCCTTCTTTTATTCTTCTTGTGATAAGGATCAATTTGTCCTGAAACTCGCTACTGGTATCAAGGGTTTATGGAGTTATTTGAATTTATACCCAATGGAGCGCGAGGAATCTAATCTAGGTGTTGATTGGATAACCGTGATTTCATATGATATAAATAAGTCTACTAACACTCGCTGGAAATATACAGAACGGACAAACATAAGGGAGAATACAGGAAAAATGTTTTATTTTGTTTGTTATTATGGGAATTTTCGGTTTCTTGTGCGGAAAAGATAATCGTATGTCTCCAAAAGTATGAATATAGGCTGCTTCGTACATTTGTTGTTACTAAAGGACAAAAAGAAACGAGAAGTTTCGGCATCGCATTGATGCATAGGTTCGCACCAATTCTACTATATTCTCGGGAAACATTTATTTTTGCACTAGGAATTACAATTCTAAAAACAGTTTCTTCATCATGCACATCTTCCCCTCTCAAGTTTCTTAGCTTCTTTCAATGCCCGATAGCACCACCAGTTTAGCTTAACACAGTGAAGTTCGCACAGCAAGCACGAAAACCCTAAAGGCCTTTAATCAAACAAAAACCAAAGTTATAAAAGTAATATTCTACGTAATCGAAGAAGAAATTACGCCAATTTTGGAAAAAGTTACATGTCAATTGGAAACTTTGGTTAAAAGAGTTTCGATTAAACAAATAAGCGTTAGGAATTTCGAGTATAAAATCGACTTGAAACCAAACCCTAGCTTCGAAATATTACCAACACGAACGGTTCCATATGCAATTCGACAACAAGTGGAAAACGAATTAGCCACTATGGAGAAAATGGGAGTTATTAGGAAAATTAACGAACCAACACCCATTGTTAGTCCAATGGTGATCGTTAAAAAGCACGGAAAAATCAGGATTTGTGTGGATCTTATAACACCAGTTATAACGGATGTTAAACAGGGAAAGGGTATAAATAAAGATATTAAACACCCTTTGAATATCTCAGGGTTAAGGAAGGGGTTCTTAAGGGGACAAATAAAACTAACGCGTTATGTAGATATACGCTTAATAAATTCTATTGATTGACCTAACAGGTGGTAGGCCATACAGATTACAAGTATATATAGGAAGGTACTCACAAAAAGGGGCTCTTACAAAAATACGAAGTGAAGTTAGGGAACACGTGGTTTATCTATGGTGAGAACCACCGATATAATTAAACTTCAAATATCAAATTTGAACGTTGACTTATGTCTAAAATTATAACCACGTGCAAATTTGATAAAAGTTTAGATGGATATAATTATAATATATATATATATGAATTTATTGAAAATCACCCAAAGTATGCATACCTAGGACTCACAGTATTTATGAGTTACTTAGAATTAATATATCGTATATACAATGATTACTGAAGGTAAATATATAAAAAGGTATGAATGTACAATTAAAAAACCTTATAAATTTATTCTTGGTAGAATACGAAGTTGTCGGAGAGAAGTCCTAGGGATTTACTTAAACTATGTAACCTGGGATAACCACTTGCGAAAGGTTAGGACGTGTAGGGGTTGAATTCCAAAAATATAGTCCTCGCACGTGTAGATCGGGGCAACAATCGTTCTAGGATGATCCAGAGGTCCATACAGGTTCTTAGAAGGTTCCGATCACCCTCAAGCCGATATGGGGTGGCCAAATGAGAAGGTGGATTTTGAATAGACTTCAACGACGTGAGATGTCAGAAGAGTGAAAATGGAAATGAAGTTGAAAGTTGGAAGTGGAAAGTTGAAAGATGAGATGAAATTGAAAGTGAAAGATGAAATTAAATGAAATAGAAATAAACGTAAGTGAATGATATTGAGCCAGTATTCAGAATATAATCACATAAAAGTGAGTGGTGATGATGGGGGGCCTTTAAGTAAAACAAGACAAGTTGGGGTAATTATAATTTGTTTGTAAAGGAATAAATCCAACCCACTGGTTGAGTTTCCAGTTCTAAGGAACCTTGGAAACTTTTCCTTTCTAAATTTTTTGTAAATTACAAAAAATCCGTTACTCTAACGTTATTTGCTCTTAGCTAGCATCCAAAAAGCAAAATGAGACGATATCTCTCTTCCCTTGTTCACAACCTGTCCTGAATGGTTGGTTCTTTTCCTTTACCAGTAGCTTCTAAGAGTTCAAAAGATATGCTATATGTGAATTTACAAAAATGGAAAAGGATAAAGAATGTACTGAATTTGTGAAACTACCACTTTGTTAATGAATGATTGATTATCAGTCATATCTGATTATCAATCAATTAATTTTATTTCATTTTCTTGGTTTGACAGGTGTCAATTTAACCTAGATGATCCAAATGTAAACATTTGAACCTTTGAGATATATATTTTAGTTTTAACACTAAATACCTTATATTCTGAAACTGATCTAGCTCGCAATCCGAAGCCCAGAAAAATTATCCACCCATTGAGTTAGAAGCAGCAGCTATAAGGTTTGCGTGTCAGAAATTTCATCCTTACATTTATGGAAAAAAGGTGACAATTGAAACCGACCACAAACCACTCGAAATTATTTTCAAGAAGCCATCGACTTCAGCACCTCCAAGACTGCAGAGAATAATTTTCGATGTCCTACAGTACTCACCTGAAGTTCTATACAAAAAGAGACTCTACTCCTTCTGAACCAAGAAGGCTATTATATGAACTATACATTGAACAAGAAAAGAAGGGATTTGAAGCCATCTAAAAATAACGTATTCAGTTTGACAGTCACAGATCAAATATAACGACAGTTGACGAAAATAAATTTCTATACTTACCAGTCATTTCCTTTTATAAATTTACAACCAGATTAAAAAACAAACAAAATCTTCGTAAATATCGCTAAATTTTACAATATTTCCAAAACGTCTAATCAAAAGTAAGAAATAATCAAAAAATTAAGGTTAGTTTCTCTGGTTTGGAGCAATAAATTCTTGACTTTGTCAAATTTTCTCGGAGAAAATATGCAGCAGCTTTGTTGACAAAATATTCTTTTATAAAGTATTGTCTTCTAAAATTCCTAACATAAAAAACTTGTAGTTTCCTTTATATTGAAGAAATTTAGTAGGTTTTTAACAACTACGCGAACCAAAATATACTAATTTTCGCAACGTTGTAATTGGAAATATAACCATAAGCATGACAACCGTTTTACGGTATTCTCCGTAAATAACGAAGTCCGTTATGGTTATTAAAGTTAAGGACTACAAGTTTTCATACTGCGCATGCTCAGAATAACGATAACGATACCTACGTGACAATATAAAGGGCTTAAAAACTCTCTAATATATTTTTGTTTAAATATTTATGTCACTGTATAAAAATGCACCTATTTTAAGACGTCGTTTATAATTTTTATTCTAACCTAAAAATATTTTCTACGATTGTAGAAAGCGCATTAAATATTAACTAGTAATACCACTAGAGGTCAAATTATTTCCGGAAATTTTTTCGAGCTCATGAATATTTTGAAAATCATCCCGAGTCGAAGACGAGGTATAATTTTCTAAAAATATTCATGAGCGAGAAAAAATTTCCGGATTTAATTTGACCTCGTGTGGTATTCGGTAAGAAAATTCCACATCAAATTGTGTTTCAAAATCAAATAATTAAAATTCATTTTTCGATTTCCGACAACGTCAATTTTTGACGTTTGAGGTTTGGTCGACTTGATTATTTAGTTACCATGGCAACTAAGTGAAACCCTAACCTAAAAATTATTTCAGTTTTGAAGCTGTTAAGCGGCCCGACGTAAAAAAGACCTTTAAATTGTTGTTTTCTAATCGTTGTAGTTGCACGAAAACACCATCTCAAGACACAACACAGTATATTTTTTAATTTTACATAAGTTTTGAGTAACTAGAGTGGTATAAAATTGCATTTTTGCAAATATAAACCAGAGTGTCAAAAAAATATTCTGACACTATAAACGTCAAAAAAAAATTTCCAGTATAATTCTCTGGTGGGTACCCACCATGAAAAAATTTCCGATAAAATTCATCCGTTGCCATGGTGATCTGTCAAAAAAACACGTTTTGATTGGTTAAAAATTACAGGTGTGGAATTTTCAATGAAATCCAAACGACTTTCTGTAAAATATTCTTGATACGTTTTTGTGTTATTTCAACGTAAAAAGCCGAAATTGAACTGGACATTTTTCCATTTATCGCATGTTTCATGTCACTGAACTTGGAACTGATAACTACAGACATGTTTTCAAAGTATTACGAAGAATTGGAATGGAAAAAGAAATATACACACACACTCAACATAGGAATTATTTTTAAAATCACCGCATCTTAGGGTAGGATAAAATCTAAGATTGTCACGTAAAAGCTTTTGTCGATTTCAAAACGAAGGATAAAGATAAGAAAACATTTTGGATTTTATGGATTACCGCCGAATGTTCTAGATCAAAAAAGGATCCAAAATGTAAAACGTTAATCAACTTTTAGCACATATTTGATTAGATTGTATCTAAAGTGTATTTTATTTACAGTTAACAGGTAAATATCTTGTTTATCTCCATAAAACAAGTTTGTTTGATAACGAACATGTTTCTATTTTCAATAAAATACATTTTATCTCAAACACAAAAGCATATATGCACTTATTTTATCCTCCCAAGCGTCCCAAGCAGGATTTCCATGAGGTACAAGTTTTTTTCTATAATCATTTGAAAATAAAACATGTGTTCCAAAATCACATACTCATAAGGCACACATTTTCCAGAATTACCAGCATTAGAGCAAAAAAACGTTTTCCTATAAAAAGGAACTACTACCAGCAGATATTTGTTGGTACTCAGATTACTCAAAAACACCCTTTCGCTCTGGTTCAAGGATTGCAAGTGAAAGGATTTTATCGAACCGTCTCATTGAGTATTTGTCAAACTAACACTAAATACATGGACAGCAAGAAGAGTCCTGGACTTCTGGCATTTATACATACTTCAAACAACGACTCTAAATATATGCTTATTAATTTTTTAGGAAACTGGGACTCTCCTGTTATTGCTCTGGTACGAATCCATCTCATTATGTCTTCTTACCAAGCGACTGATGCTGGAATGATGTGTTCCTAAGCAACATATCGCATTGAATATCCTTCATCCAGAAGAGTAGATGCTCGCACTGCATCCTCCATTGACAACAATTTTTGGCGGTTCATATTTCTTACTTGTAAATTAACTACCAATTCATTCACAATCAGAAGCTTGTACTTGAACAGCGAGCTATCACCAAATAAAAAAATATCGAGAAAAATATTAATTTTGACCAAAAGTTTATTCAGAGGATGATTTTTCCAAGTGTCTTTAAAATGTTATAATGTAGCTTTTGTCCCATACAAATAGTTCTATACGTTTATGAGATTAACCCTGGTGGAATTAGTCTGGTACACTCTGTATATATAGAAAATTGGACTGAAATTGCGGTATGTTTTGGTTCTTCCTTGTTTTAAGGGTTAAACAATAATTGTATTTGTAAAATTTTAAACTAGAAGAATTTTTTTGGTCGGTGAGTGGATGTATCAGTAACAAAATTTAGGAACTAGTTAGTTAGTTCTTAAACTACAGATTAAAATTGAATGTAATTTGGGAATATATCTAGTTATTCTATTCCCTCTGGGTCACTGGAAATTTGGGGTTGTAGCTTAATCGACAACGAAGTTACGGGGGTGTCGAAAATATCCTGAATAGTTTCGAGAATAGGAAAAAGTTATAGTCGAAATTATACGTCGAAAAATCGTAGAGATGGGAATTTTAAGCTGTAATTTTAGAGACACATTCTCAGATAATGAACGAATTTGGAAAAAAATCAGTGAAGACATATCTACGATATTTTTTAAACAGGAGTATCCGAGAGTAAGGGGTACAGTTTTTCGATAAAAGAGAAAAAAATTTATTGAGAAATTTAGAAATTTTTTATGGGAATTTTCGGAATCTGCTGAGTCGACTTAGTGGATTTCCACATCTAAAAGTGTTGGAGAAAAATTTGTTTCGATTTTGGAAATTTGAAAATTCAAAAAATGTGGTTTTTAGTCGAAAATACACGCTCTAAGTCAAAAAATCATAGAGGCCATAATAATGGGAATTTAAAGCTAAAAGTTGAAAAACACACTCTCAAATAATGAACGAGTATTGACAAAAATCAGCAAAAATGTATCTACGATATTTTGTATACAGGAGTACCCGAAAGTGAGAGTGTAGATTTTCGAAAAGAAAAAAAAATTCATCAAGGACTTTAGAAAATGTTTATGGGAATTTTCGGAATCTGCTTAGTCGACTTAGTGGATTTCCACATCTAAAAGTGTTGGAGAAAAATTTGTTTCGATTTTGGAAATTTGAAAATTCAAAAAATGTGGTTTTTAGTGGAAAATACACGCTCTAAGTCAAAAAATCATAGAGGCTATAATAATGAGAATTTTGAGCTGAAATTTGAAAAACACACTCTCAGATAATAAACGAATTTGAAAAAAAATCTGCAAAAATGTATCTACGATATTTTGTATACAGGAGTACACGAAACTGAGAGTGTAGATTTTCGAGAAGAAAAAAAAATCATCAAGCACTTTAGAAAATTTTTATGGGAATTTTCGGTAACTGCGGGGTCGAATTAGTGGATTTTCACATATAAAAGTGTCGGAGAAAAATTTGTTTCGATTTTGGAAATTTGAAAATTCAAAAAATGTGGTTTTTAGTCGAAAATACACGCTCTAAGTCAAAAAATCATAGAGGCCATAATAATGGGAATTTAAAGCTGAAATTTGAAAAACACACTCTCAAATAATGAACGAGTATTGACAAAAATCAGCAAAAATGTATCTACGATATTTTGTATACAGGACTACCCGAAAGTGAGAGTGTAGATTTTCGAAAAGAAAAAAAAAATTATCAAGGACTTTAGAAAATTTTTATGTGAATTTTCGGAATCTGCTGAGTCGACATAGTGGATTTCCACATATAAAAGTGTCGGAGAAAAATTGGTTTCGATTTTGGAAATTTGAAAATTCAAAAAATGTGGTTTTTAGTCGAAAATACACGCTCTAAGTCAAAAAATCATAGAGGCTATAATAATGGGAATTTTGGGTTGAAATTTGAAAAACACACTCTCAGATAATGAACGAGTATTGAAAAAAATCAGAAAAAATGTATCTACGATATTTTGTATATAGGAGTACCCGAAAGTGAGAGTGTAGATTTTCGAAAACAAAAAAAAATTCATCAAGGACAAACTTTTATGGGAATTTTCGGAATCTGCGGAGTCGACTTAGTGGATTTCCACATATAAAAGTGTCGGAGAAAAATTGGTTTCGATTTTGGAAATTTGAAAATTTAAAAAATGTGGTTTTTAGTCGAAAATACACGCTCTAAGTTAAAAAAATCATAGAGGCTATAATAATGGGAATTTGGAGCTGACATTTGAAAAACACACTCTCAGATAATGAACGAGTATTGACAAAAATCAGCAAAAATGTATCTACGATATTTTGTATACAGGAGTACCCGAAAGTGAGAGTGTAGATTTTCGAAAAGAAATTTCATCAAGGACTTTAGAAAATTTTTATGGGAATTTTCGGAATCTGCGGAGTTGACTTAGTGGATTTACACAATATAAAAGTGTCGGAGAAAAATTGGTTTCGATTTTGGAAATTTGAAAATTCAAAAAATGTGGTTTTTAGTGGAAAATACACGCTCTAATTCAAAAAATCATAGATGCTATATTAATGAGAATTTTGAGCTGAAATTTGAAAAACACACTCTCAGATAATAAACGAATATGAAAAAAATCTGCAAAAATGTATCTACCATATTTTGTATACAGGAGTACCAGAAAATGAGAGTGTAGATTTTCGAAAAGAAAAAAATTCATCAAGGACTTTTGAAAATTTGTATGGGAATTTTCGGAATCTGCGGAGTCGACTTAGTGGATTTCCACATATAAAAGTGTCGGAGAAAAATTGGTTTCCATTTTGGAAATTTGAAAATTCAAAAAATGTGGTTTTTAGTGGAAAATACACGCTCTAAGTTAAAAAAATCATAGAGGCCCTAATAATGGGAATTTAGAGCTGAAATTTGTAAAACACACTCAGATAATGAACGAGTATTGAAAAAATCAGCAAAAATGTATCTACGATATTTTGTATACAGGAGTACCCGAACGTGAGAGTGTAGATTTTCGAAGAGAAAAAAAATCATCAAGGACTTTTTTATGGGAATTTTCGGAATCTACGGGGTTAAATTAGTGCACTCCCATAAAAGTGTTGGAGAAAACTTATTTCCGATTTTGAAATCTAAAGATTCAAAAAATTAGGTTAAGTTATAGTCGAAAATTCACGCGGAAAGTCAAAAAATGATAGATGCCATATTACTTGGAATTTTCAGCTGAAATTTTAGAGACACACTCTCAGATGATTAACGAATATGGACAAAATTCAGCAAAAACGTATCTACTACCTACTTGTCATACAGAGTAAGTAATTGCTCGATTTGTCTGGGGCTCTCCCGTACCCCCAGATCATCAAACTGTTCCAACAATATGTACCAAATACTTTAGTCTGCTAAAATATTATTCTAACTATAACTAGTTTGAAATTTGTTTAACCTAATTTCAAAGTTGACATTTCGAATCAAAAGTCCTGTTTGTTATTATTTTTCCGTAACACCGAATAAATTTGTTTATGTTTGTTTGCATTGTAGAGAAAACAGTGTTAGATCCAATTAACATAGATGGCACCATTAAAATGTTTAATTTTGTATACAAAATTCGGAAACTTTATTTCATCTGATTTAAACACATGCAAAAATATTTGTAAAAAACGTGAAATATGTTTTTCTTTATGTTTAGCATAGAAATAGAAAATTTTAGGAAAAACTTTCTGGTGCGGGAAACGAATTTTTACATATTGCCGAATTGCTTTTTAAAGTTCTGGACCGCTGGTCAGTTACATAAAACTGATGGCAGTTTAAATAATAATAATTCCATTTTAAAATATGCACCTGACTTGTTTATGAGGACATTGTGGCATTGTCTTCATTATCACAAACATATTTAAGGTGTCTCTGCCTCAGGTTTACACAGGAACAATGAAATATCTTGTTTAAAATTGAAACATGGCAACGTTGTCATTATTAAGTGAGTAAAGTGTAGATGGCGGCAGGCAAATTACAATTTCTGGTTACCTAAATTTTTACCTCATACCAAATTTCGACACACGTCGCTAGATAGCACCTCAATACGATCCTCCGCAAGATGGAGGTAGTTAATCAATTTCAAATTAAAATAAGACGACCTTTTTAAATTGAAGTAAGAAATATTTTTCCGGTCGAGTCGTATTTCCAAAATTTATTAAAGATGCTAAACATCGGAGAACAAATCAAATTATTCAAAGATTATCAGCTTAGCTGATAAAGTGGGTCGCGAAATAAAAGTTTTTCGGAATAAAATTCAGGATCCTTTTCTTGTTAAATCCGAAACACGCTAGATAGAGGTTAAAAAATTTAAAATTATTCTCTAAATTTGGTTAAAAAGAAACAACGCAACTTACAGTGTAGGCGTAACAGAAGGAAATAACAACATCCTGAATAGTATCATATTTTCAAGTACTCTTCAATGGGTTCTTTCTAAAAGTATATTATACTAATACTGTAAACAGACCCTTAAAAATAGAGTGATTAACAGCACCACATGCAAATGGATAATGGATAGGATCCATGCTCGAGCATAGGAGAATAACAGCACATATATGATAAAACATACACCGTTAGGACAACTAAAGGATGTCTTCAAGGTGAAGTACTTTCACCACTTTTGTTCTCCTGCAGGGTAGAGTACTAATGTTCGGAGAAGAATAGAAATATCCAAAGAAGTTGAAAATAGGAGTGACCCTTGATTCCAAACTGAACTGAAAGGTACACCTGGAAAAAATTACTACCAGGGCGACTAGGCTTTTCTGGCAATGCAGAAGAGTTATGGGCAAAACCTGGGGAATACGACCTGAGGTGGTTCACTGGCTTTACACAACTGTGATGAAGCCAACGATCACCAATGGAACAATATTCTGGCGGAGGAGAGTCCTCTGCATTTAATATATTGAATGCAATCTAAAGACAAAGAAGGTATTACCGGGGCAATGAACAGCAAGGGGACGGCATCAATGGAAACCCTTATTGGACTTCCTCCTTAGGAACCTTTTGTAAGTGCGTCCCACCAAAATGATCTGAGGGTTTATTTAGCACCCCTACTCACCAGCCAGGTCTGCAATTCCGTGTTGGTGTATAATAGGAGAGGTATAGGACTAGTTTTCAGCTTGCCTCAAATACCTACTCAAAAATTGGCACCAGCTCTTGGACTATAATATGGAATCTAATATACTTTTTATAGTATTTACGACTATAACAGTATCATTTTTTGAAAAAGATTTATGAAATTTATTATTTTAGATCCCAAGCCATACAGGAGTATTTTCATTTAAAAAGTACAGTTTGAAAGAACTTTCGTTAACTTTATTTAACTTCTGTAAAGCAGCGTTATGATTATATCTGTCAAATGAATGTTCTGTAACAATTTTTTTAGTTCGTACTGTGGTAATCTAGGAGTTTCTAGCTTTTCAAGAGTGTTATTTGATGTATCTATTTTTCTAGAAAAGGTTTTTTCAAAATATTCCTCAGTTTTTATGTCGTACTCAATTTCTACTTCTTGATAGTGTTGGCTGCAATTTTGCTTCTTTAAAAGACAGCTTTTTCATAGTGTCCTGTTGAAATGACAAATAAAAAATATTTTAAATTATCGATACTATCTGAATCTGAACTTGTACTATCATCACTTTTAGTCTCACTAATGCTACTTTCAGATTCAGAAGTGGCTTCAAATTCACTTCCACTTTCTTCTATTATCATTTTGGCTATACTACTCTTTGTCTTTTTTCTAACATTAAAGGGAGTTTTCAAAATACATGCTTTTCTGCTACCTTTTCAGCAATTCCATCTTTAGTTGGTCTTTTTTGAAATGTAAATATATTTTTCTACAACTGCTATGAAAAGTGACCTATTTCTCATACCTTACTTGAATTCAAAACCAAATATTGCTCATACTGTGAGAAATAATATTTCTCACGGCACTTTGCCCACGCTACATATATTTATATGGAGAATCGAATAAAATCGACAAAAGCTTAGTAGGCTACTGTCATCTTTAAATACTTACTTAGTTGTCACAAAACTGTCAGATTATATTAGAAAATATGTTAAAAATTTTAAAAAATTGTCAAAAATTTTGAAATATGGTCAAAAATTGTCAAAAATTTGGAAAAATAGTCAAAATTTGTCAAAAACTGTCGAAGTTTTGAAAAAATGGTTAATAATTGCCAAATATTTTCAAAAATTGTCAAAAACTGTCAAAATTTTGAAAAATTGGTCAAAAATTATAAAAGACTGTCAAAAATGGTCAATAATTGTTAAAAGTTGTCATACATTTGGAAAAATTGTCAAAAATGGTCAATAATTGTCAGAATCTGTCAAAAGTTGTCAAATATTTTTAAAATTGGTCAAAAATAGTCAATACTTGTTAACATTTTGAAAAATGGACGAAAATTATTAAAATTTTGAAAAAATTGTCAATAACTATAAAAAAATGTCAAAAATGGTCAATAATTGTTGAAAATTGTAAAAATTTTGAAAAGTTGTCAAAAATGGTCAATAATTGTCAGAACCTGTCAAAAATGCTCAAAAATTGGCAAAAATGGTCAATAATTGTTAACAATTGGAAAAATTGTCTAAAATGGTCAAAATTTTTGAAAAATTGTCAAATTTGATCAATAACTGTCAAAAATGGTCAATAATTGTTAAAATTTGAAAAAATGGTCAATTGTCAAAAATTGTCAAAGTTTTAGAAAAATTGTCAAAAATGGTCAAAAATTGTCAAAATTTTGAAAAAATGGTCAATAATTTTCAAAACTGTCAAAATTGGTCAATAATTGTCAAAATTTGGAAAAATAGTAAAAAATTGTCAAAATTTTGAAAAAATGGTCAATAATTATTAAAAACTGTCAAAAATGGTCAATAACTGTAAAAAATTGTCAAAATTTTTGAAAAATGGTCTCAGTTTTTGAAAAATTGTCAAAAATGGTCAATAATAGTCAGAACCTGTCAAAAATGGTCAATAATTGTTGAAATTTGGAAAAATGGTCTAAAATGGTCAACATTATTGAAAAATTGTCAAAAATGATCAATAATTGTCAAAACTGTCAAAATTGATCTATAATTGTCAAAAATGGTCAATAATTGTTAAAATTTAAAAAAAATGGTCAATAATTGTCAAAACTGTCAAAATTGGTCAATAATTGTTGAAATTTGAAAAAATTGTCAAAAATTGTCAAAATTTTGAAAAATGGTCAAAAATTGTCAAAATTTCGAAAAAATTGTCAATAATTATAAAAAACTGTCAAAAATGGTCAATAACTGTAAGAAATTGTCAAAGTTTTTGAAAAATTGTCAAAAATGGTCAATAATTGTCAAAAATGGTCAATAATTGTTAAAATTTGGAAAAATGGTCTAAAATGGCCAAAAATTTTGAAAAATTGTCAAAAATGATCAATAATTGTCAAAACTGTCAAAATTGGTCTATAATTGTCAAAAATGGCCAATAATTATTAAAATTTAAAAAAATTTGCAATTGGCAATTGCCATTTAACCTTAAACATCAAATATAAATAATTATATTTTTATTTATTTTTATCCTCATCTGGGCTGCCTGGGCTGTTGAGCACAACCTAAACGAATGAAGGAATTATACTGTTAACATAATTACCTGAATTACCTGAAAAATATTGTAGTTGTAGCAACCAGCGCCGCCACTGATTATAGAAACAATTAAAAAACTGTCAACCACTATAAGTGAAAAATATTCTTCCTAAAAAAATCATAATATAATAATGCGATTATTTTTACCAAAAATTGGAAGCCGATTTATTTTTTAAGTGCTGGTCTGTTTTCGATCTCACCGAATCTGATGAATTTGCTTAGAACTCCCAAAGGGATGAGAAATAGAAGAGGAAAGGGAGAAACCGCTAATTCGAATGGAATTTCATTTCCTCTTAGCCGCGTCTAAATACCTAAAATTGTGTTATAAATTTATGTAATTATAGGAGACATTTATTTAAGGTTTCATATTAAATCCAATATAAAATTTAAAAAAAAATGTAGCACCCCAGAGACGTTAAATATCGATGAGTAAAATTTCGTAAGTTAAAATGCATAGAATTACTTTATTGCTACATTTGAATACATTCGAAAATAAAGTGTTCAGTTAAAGAAATCATCTTCTGTCTTGTTACATGCCCAGAAACGTGTATTATCACTCGTTGGTAAAGAGCATCACCGCAACGAAAGAAGACACTTGAGTGTCAGGCAAGATTGGAGGTAACAGCGTGTTCTCTAATCCCCTGCTCTTAAGCAGTCCCAACTCAAAGGAAGTTGTTTGACATTATTTTATATTAAGGTGGTTTTGAAAAGAAAAATAAGGAATATAAGTGGAAAGTTAATCTTTTTATTGATATACGAATAATGTTTTTACAAAGTTGAAGAGAAACTTTTTTCTTAAACAGAAAAACAAAATTTATTTATTACAAACAAAAATCTTCGGTTTTATTTTATTTAAGCACGTATCCAGAAAATAAACCTCAATAAATGGAAAAAAAACTGAAAACCGATATCTACAGTATTCCAGCACTTTCCAAATTAATGCCAACAAACCGGTTGGAATAGTAAATACAATTGCAACTAGGACTCAACCAAAACCATCTCAATTATTCCAATTAATTTTCAACTATTCATAAATGCGCCACTTCTTCCTACCGCTTTACAAAAACATCGTTTACGTTTTTTATCGACTGCTCTCGTTTGAACGGCACCCACTCACATTCTATCACCCCCGAAACATAACGGTCTAAGAGATGATGGATTTAAAGTGCCAATCACCAGCCTTTCTTTCGCATTCCTCTTTCCCTGTAAATCAGATACATTAATAGTGACTTTTCGAACTCCAACTCGTTCATCAAACTTTATTTCATCTTATCCCCTCCTCGCCTAGCTGCAGTCTATTCCGGCATAAGTTATTCAGTATAGCCATATAAATGATTGGCCAATTGTGTGAAGCAATGAGCTACCATCGTGAACAATGTAGTAATATATCATAAAAGTTTAGGGAGTTTTCGTTACTAATATTTAGGTCATATGTGTACCAAATTTTAGACACTCGAGCGATCCTATACCCTAAAGACAATCATGTATAATAACATTAATTTCCTTTTTTCCGCATCGATTCGTTAACAGCTGATTTATTTATATAGGAGAAACTTTCTACCAAAAAATGTTTTACTAAATGGATTTTAACGCACAGTTAACTGCGAATCTATTCGGATTTCTGTTTTACTGCTTTAATGTGTATCCGAATTGAATCTCTTAACGACTCCTAAGGATTCTGTTATAAATCAAATGTAAAAGTATAAAAGAGAAGCATCGACTTGGCAGGATAACGAATAAAAGGATTAAGTTAACATTTCGGGAGTTAAATATTCCAGAAATTTGATGTGAATTATAGGAAAATTGGGATATTTGATATTTTTATATTTGTAATTAATTTAAAAAAAAAGCCACTAGAGAGATGGAGGTACTAGTGGATCACTGTCTCAACCAGAGAGTGGAACTCTCACCACTAAGATGGCAAATCCAATACTTGGTGGAGCCCTGAATTGGAACACCTTAGAAAGACAGCGAGAACAACGTTTAACAAAGCAAAACGATCAAAACTCAAAGAGGACTGGGGAATATACCAAGCAAACCTCAAAGAGTTCAAAAAAGTCTGCAGACAAAAACAAAGAGCAGCCAGGAGAGCCTACTGTGAAGCAGTCGAAGTTCGAAGTTTCTAGGCTACAGAAGGCACTCTCAAACGACCACCATAAGAGTATCGGCATCCTGACGAGGGAAAATGGCGACAAAGCCGCCAACCTCCCTCCAAGAGAGCGCTGAGATTCTTATGGAAACTCACTTCCCATCATCTGTTAATCCTGGAACAACGAACAGGGCGGAAGTACCAACAACACCCTCACAATACGACTGGCAGTTTGCTAGTGCAGTAATTGATGGGGACAAGATAAGGTGGGCCATTTCGGGCTTCTCCCCTTTCAAGTCACCAGGACCAGACGGTCTAAGACCAGCCCTACCTCAGTGGGGAATTGATATCCTTATGCCGCACCTGGTTGGAATATTCAGAGCCTCTTTAGTTCTGAGGTATATACCCCGAAAGTGGAGAGAAGTACGAGTGGTATTTATACCCAAACCAGGAAGGATGGATCGTTCTTTTTAAAAACAATGGAGAGGCTATGTGAGAGGTATTTAAGAGATGAAGTGCTAGTTCACAACCCTCTCCATCCAAATCAGCATGCATATACTCCGGGAAAGTCCACTGATTCGGCCCTTCACCAAGTGGTTGGCAGAATCGAAAGATCATTGGACAATAAAGAATCCACCCTGGGTATATTCATGGATATTGAGGGAGCGTTTGATAAAACAGCCTTCCCAACAATTACCCAGCAACTTAACTCCAGGAATGTATCCCTGGTAGAGGAATGCTCTCTAGTAGAGCAATAAGTATCCATGTAGAAGACATCATAGTGAGAGGACTGGTCATGAGGGGATGTCCACAGGGAGGGGTCTTATCACCCCTTCTTTGGAACATAGTCTTGGATACCCTGATTAATCACTTCAACAATAATGGATTCTACACAATCGCATACGCAGACTGGAAAATTTGTGAACGCACTGTGCGATAGAGCGCAGGATGGGCTCAAATTAATAGAAACATGGTGTAAGGAACACTCACTGTCGATCAATCCCAAGAAGACTGAGATGGTCCTTTTCACTAAGAAAAGAGGATTATCGGGCTCCGAAATCTTCAATAGCAAATTAAACTTCTCTGAAGAGCTGAAATACCTTGGTATTACCCTCGACAAGAAGCTAACCTACAGAACAGAGCAAAAAGAGCATATGTGGCTTATGAACAATATTGGAAGACAGTGGGACGCACATGGGGTCTTTCACCCCGTGTGATCTACAATGCAATCATATGTACTGAAATTGAGATCATCATAAATAAAATAAAATGGTTACTTTTAGAAATTATTATATCATATTTACATGGGAGTCTTATGTTATGTCCATCATTTTAACAATAACGTTAAAATGATTAAATTAAATACTTACTGTTAGATATTTTTATGTACCCTGTATAAATTAACTGATAAAGTTGATATTGGAAAATGTCAGTACAAGAACATTGGTTGTTATGGACATTTTTATTTGATTAAATAATATGAACTGTCAGTAACTGGATTTCAACAAAAATTAGTAATTTCTATAATAAATAAAGAAGAAACAAAAGGATGTTCGTTGGCAACGGGAAGGAAGTTTGTTAAGTGATCGGTAACTAAAGGGTAGACGAAAAAAAGTAATGGACGTTAGAAGTTTAAATGTACGAAGACTTTAATAAAAACTGATAAAAGAAAGAAATAGTGAGTTAGAAATATCTTACATAACTTACCTTCGATTTGAATCCAGTAAAGGTTGTTCAAATTCAAGATCAAGAGAGATCATGCAGCAATAAACGATGGTAATGTAAATCATTTTATACTAAAACTTGTACCTAACGGCTGTTTGTAAACCAGTACCGAGTTTCGAGACGTTTACCAGTGATCTTTCCTTTGCGCAACGCAGAATTTCTTCGCTACAGAGAAAAAGTCGTTTTCTATTTAGATAATACAGCTACCGGCGGTGTTTCGACAAGATATTGAGAGATTTATTTTGTTTGTGCGCAATTGTGTTAATTTTATTTTAATATAGGTTGTAATAGGCTAGGAGACCATCCACGGATTGCAATCTGGAGATAGTTATTTAATTAATATTAATTTAATTTTGACGTTAAAGGTTATTATATTTCAAATTTTACTCCTTAAATTTAGACAACTCACTTTACCCAAGATATACCCTGAGATACACGTGCATGTGATATAATGTTAAATTTCTAATATTTCAGATTAATAAATACAACTTAAATATAAAATTTGTTTGATTTGAAGTTCTGGTTGATACTGATACATGTGGTATATAATACTATTCAATAAAATTAAATCACCACACATTGAATTATTGTATACCATAACACATAAGACCTATGCTAACGTACGGAGCCATTGCCGGAGGATGGACCGAAGGTTCTACAATTCATACATAAATACCAGAATTTCCGCTTCTCAAGGTAGTCTGTACGCGATAACAGTACGTACTAATGCTGAAGAGAGCTAATGCAGAACTGCTCCCTGCTATTCCCGGCTACTTTTTCAGGGGTTGTGTATCCTAGGTTCCTGTTGTCTTTTTCGTGGTTCTCTTCTTTTCTTCAACCTGGTCAGAGAAAACCATGTCTTCGTTTGGAAGTCCATTTTGTGTTTGTGTCAGTCCTTTGTCTCTGTATATTATTGGTATTGGTGTCCCATTTTTGCTATTTTCCATATCCTTGGTGTGTTTGGGTCCAGTTCATTCTATTGATTGTCTGTGTTATCTGAGGTGTTTCTTTACTTCTTCTACTTATCTTCAAGTTTTTGTGTCCTGTTGGTTCGTCTTCTTGTTCTGGTTTCCATCCTGATGAGTTTCTTCAAATTTTCAATTATGTTGGTAGCTATTCGTCCTCCTTGTTGTTGTGCTGTCGTTCATTGCTTGCTATGGATGGCTTTATCCAGTTGTTTAGCTGCTCCTTTAGTTCATTGGTGTTATTGATGGCCTGCTCTTGTTTTAGAATTTCCTCCAGTTGGTCTTCTTGACTTGTTTTTTCTGTCAGCGATACTTGTTAGCTGCCTAGGTATCTAGAAAATTTCTGATAGTAGATCACCATGCATAGTACAAAACATAAACCTACATCAACTACATAATATTTGTTTCTTGCTTGCATGAATTTTGCTTTGAATAACTGCTGGTTCAATGTTACCATCAGTACGTATTTAAATTCATTCATTACTCACCCTAATGTGATATCAAGGACATTTTACTACCTGTTCTAAGAAATCCTCTTTCAATCTTCTTATGTCTATAATACACATACTTTTCCCCTTCTCAACTCACAACAGCCGATACCGGCATATTGAGTGAAGCCACGTAAATGGTTGGCTTAGACAATGGGTAACAAACTTCTTAATAAAGCTAAGTACAATTGTAAAAGAAGCAAATACTCATTGCAGATTTCGTCTATACTAATAAATTGAACCAAAACAAATATTTCAAGTATGCGAAGGATAACACATGCATTTCATCACCGCAATATATAAATCGTTGTGTATTTACGTGCTTGCTCCACTTTTATTAAATGTTGATAAAATATAAACAGCATTAAATGCTGAATAAACAAAATTAAATGATAAAATATTTCAGCGGAGATAGTCCAGAAAATCTAGAAAGGGGAATTGACAACGTAAAATGTGAATTCAAAGGAGAATCTAAAATATCTACATGCGATTACGGCAGAGAACAACTTTACTTTTACTTTAATCCCCTAGAAAGTAGTCTTGTAAAATATATGCTTGTTTTTGTCCTTTCATAAACGAGTATGGACGATTTTATGGATTTTCTTATACTACCGATTTTTTCGAATTTTATACTAACTTGTAAAATAAAGACCCCTACGGTCACAACATTGCCTTTTTTCATTAGATTGGTCTTTCAAGAGTGCTCTGTTAAAATTTCAGCTCAATATTCGCAGTTTTGTAGATTTTACACGACTTTTTACGTTAATAGTGTATTTTTAGAAAATTTCCTCCTTTCCTCTCCTCCTGAGTCCACCAGTTGATTTGTCATGCCAAAAAATCACATTCAACAAGTTGTTAGATAAAAAGTTTTGTTGTTGTAAATTTTTCTACCAATTTCTGTTGGTACTCCTCAGACCTCAAACAATTGTATATATGAATGTATATAACTAGGGGTGACATTCACTGAGACCTAAAAGATCTATTGTGCCCCCTTAATTCTACTTAGTTCCTGAGGAAAGTCTCATAGACTAGTAGCTGCTTTAGTCCTATTTCCCGGAGGAATTTTAGGGTATCTGCAGGCTTTATCTTAGGTAAATGTCCCTCTTATATCCAGTTATCTCCAAGGTGTTGTGCCCTAGGATTCTGAATTGCTGAGCAGTTCGCAAGTATGTGGATGGAGGTTTCTTCTTCCATACCACAGAATCTACATTCTTCTTCCTCCACTATTTTGAGCTTTTTCGGGTGCTCATTCAGGCGACAATGTCCCGTTAGGATCCCTGTTAAAATTCTTAGTGCAGTTTTCTCTGACTTAGGCATTCATTTGTTCTCAACTGGTTGTACTAAATCAGAAGTATCTTTGATTGTCAAAGCCCTACTAGATCTTTCCAATGGTCAGATCTTCTCTTTTCTTCGGCTTTGCCTATTCCTTCCAATATTACATCGGAGCTGATACCGCAAAAGGGTTCCGGCCCCCAAAAGGGTGTTCCAGTCCCCCTCTTTGCTAGTTCATCTGCTATTTCATTTCCTTCTATCCCAGTGTGTCCTGGAATCCACTGTAAGGTGACTATATTGTTCTTCCCTAGTTCATTTAGTTTTCCTAGGCATTCCCACACAATTTTGGAACTGATAACACAAGAGCTCAGTGCTTTAATGGCTGCTTGACTATCCGACATTATGATAATCCTTTGCCTTCCATATCCTTTATGAATATTGAACTGGGCACACTTTTTTAAGGCGTGAATTTCCGCTTTAAAGATACTTGTGGTGTTCCCAAGCTTTCAGAGTGTGGCATGGATCTTAATACCAGTAACTTTCATGTAATTAGCTTTCATCGCACACATCAAACAATAGCATTTAATTATCACATTAGTGCTCAGTTGCTCGATACTCTCAATCAGATTAGGGCTTTAGGAATTACTCTCGATAACTCTCTTAGTTTCAATTGTCACATCACTAATGCCATACAAATTGTTGCCCAAATGCTCACTACTTAACTCACATAAAGAAGATTGAACAAGTAGCATTTAAGCTTAATGCTTATCGAGATTACAATACATGGCAGCATCAATTGGGCATCTCTTCTCTCGAGAGCCGTAGAAAACAAAAAGACCTTTTATTGCTATGTAACATCTTAAATGGTATTTGTAACTGTCCACAGCTTCTTAATAAGATCTGCTAGTCCGTGTCACTTCGCTCAACTATGCAGGTGGGAACATTTAATGTGTCTTTGTGATGCCTTTTGGCATAAAATAAAATAAGAAATAAATTCCCTTGAAACTATATTCAATAAACTATTGAACGTTAAAGAATGCATAAATAAAACCCAGGAGGTCGACAGGTACCGAGGGTCAAGTTTACTATGAGTAATTATATAACATTCAATAGTAAATACGAATGTGAACTTGACCGTTAATATAAATAGCTTAGAACATAATCAGTTAAATTATTATTCAAGATATTCTATTCAGATTCAGAAGTAATCTATGATAATCGATACTTATACTAGGTTTAGTAATTATAGTTAGTTGTATTTGTATAATATAAAGTATGGTAATAAATATAACATATCCCAGTGCATGAAGTAGGTAGTAGTTTTATTTAAGTCAGATGATCCTCCGAATGACCTTGAAGATCACCAATTAAAGAGGCCTTTCCAACACAACATCCCAACGTCACACCTATCCATCGATGCAATTATGCTTTCCACTCAGATCTATGAGACTAGCTAATTCTGTTAATAGTTTACAGATTTTCAGTAATTCTATTATAGTCCAGTAAATGAAGGATGAAAAGTAGGCAAAGTGTACAAAAATCCTGCCGGTTCATGATTTTTCCGTGAAGGGTAGGGTTTGACTAGTAATTGAACATCCAGAAATTTCACACACCTCATCGCCATTTAGGGGAAAAATGAAGAGTAGTTCATTATCTACTAAAATGGTTCTCATGATTTTTTTGCTACATTAATATTTTTCGCAAAAACTAATGTTGAAAAATCCATAATTTTGAGGTCCAGAAAAAATGGCTACTTCTTGCGAAATTGTGGATCGAGGGGATCGAAAATACAGTAATATCATGCATAATGAATTCTGCAACTTTTTTTTCGTGTTTTATGGACTCTGGTGTTTTTCAAAGAATTAGCCTCAAAGTCAAAAGTGTCACCACTCCTGCTACTCTTCTTTTTTGTAGGGCTGGTCAAATGGTCCAATCTTCTTGTCCCATGAGGCGCAAAATCGTGGTATTGAAACACATCTACGAGCATAGCGGTTCCTACAATTTCTATGGACTTGCACAGAGGACTGTCCTCCAAGAGATAAATGGTGATTATCGTTCCTCTCCTTGCTAATCTCGATTAAAGTTTCAATCCCACGAGTGACAGTTTGGATTTCATCAGTACTATCCTAATCACGAAGGAATTCCCAACCTCGGAAAACAACAAAAATTTGGATATGAAAACACCAACTGAAAAATCAAGGGGCAAGAAAGATGGCCGATAAAAATTTCTGAGATCAATAAAGGCCTAATAAAGGACCCGTAATAACAAAAAAATCGAGAGTCATTAGTAAGTGCAAAGAACCCGCTCTTTCGACTCCGGAACGGGAGCTCAACATCCCGCTTG
This sequence comes from Lochmaea crataegi, assembly GCA_947563755.1. Classification (NCBI taxonomy): domain Eukaryota; kingdom Metazoa; phylum Arthropoda; class Insecta; order Coleoptera; family Chrysomelidae; genus Lochmaea; species Lochmaea crataegi. The sequence continues at coordinate 10,355,987 of OX387429.1, read as the reverse complement.
AGGGCCATTATCTCGAAAACTATCGAGTTTTCGGCAAAAATCATAAGGTCCATTTTTGTAGATTACGGGATTACGAATGGTCAACTCGAATCGAGTACGCCATTTTAAAACGATACCAGCGATTATAATAATATGATGGCTACTCGATGCTAAATTCGATGCGAGTCAGTCGATATGTATGTGGCTATCGAAAAATCAAAAAGTAAGGTTATATATCAGATATTTGTTGATATTGACAATTGACAATTGACATTAGATATAACCAAAGAACACTGGTTTATTCTTTGATATAACCAGAGCAAAGAAGTTAGGGTTGATATTGATTACAATGGCTTTTTTCAATTTCAGACAGTCAATGGCAGATAATATGTTAATTTATGGAAAATAATACCGATTTTGCCTTCTGGTACTATAATGTTAACCATAGCTCTAGTTACCCCATGTATGCAATTGTGAATTGCCGTCTGACTTAGTGCAGAATTATATTCTTCTCCTACATATCTTTGGTAAGAGCCAGTAGGGTTACCATAACTTTTTTTCCACCGATATTCCAACTACTGTTTGACTATTGTATAAATGCTCACAAAGTCTTTCAATAATGTCTCTTGCTAGTTCCTTACTTACTCTATACAATTCCTTAAATCTAGAATCGGGAAGTTCAAATGGATTATATAAACTTCTCAATTGTCTTCTATTCCTGATAAAGGATATATTCTGATATGGAAAGTGGAATCATACAACGCATACACCAAACAAGGGTTATTTCAGTATAAAATCTAAATAAAATATAAACAAATCACCTGACAAATATTTACAACCCAAACTTTCAACGGGAATCTTTATAACTTTTCTCTAATTTATTGAAATCCTATCACATAGCTTCAGAATTTTCAAAAGCTTTGCAAAAGTTTCTTGGCTCATCATAAATCTAAAAAGAAAGAACCTGCAAATTAAAAATTATTAGTTAGGTTATAAAATCTGACACTGGTAAAAATAGAAAAAGTACACTTATGAACATATTTAACAAGGTGTGAATCTAGATTTGTCAACTCGAACGGAAGAAAGGACATGACAACTGAAATTAAAACAGATGTCAAATAATTTTAACTAAAAGATAAAAACAATAATAAATTATTTGGAGACATTAAAAATAAACTTTCATATCAGAAAAAGATCAAATTATATAATAATCAAGTCAAATAACAGAAATCAAAAATTATTAAATGAATTTGATTGGTCAGCAAATATAGGATAACTTAAAAATAAAGAGACATATGGTTGTTGAATATAGAAAAATGGACATTCGTTGCTATTGATTAGAAACGGGTAGTTACGAAAAAAGATACAGAATTGAGAAGTATAAGCTTTTTCATGTTAAAAAATTGATTTAAAATTAGGCTAAGTTGTGTTAAAAGTGAAACTATAGAGTGAATTTGTGTTACTAACCTTCCTTAACAAGTTCCTGTTAAAAACAGATGTTAAATAACCTCTGTAAATATTAAATTCCTCAAATAAACCATGAGTGAAAACTCCGAGAGGTAAGCAGAACTGAAAATCTTCCCAAGCCGACCCCGAAGCCATATCGAAGCCACTTCTACGAGGGACTCCAAGGCCCAGAAAGGTCTAAAACATAGAAAAGAAGTAATTATCCAATCTTCAAAGAGTAATACAAGATAAAAGGTATTTCATAAACTATAAATTAAATCAACAAACTTACGTGCGTGTGAATAAATCCAGAACTTGATATTTATTCCTTTTCGTTACGATTACAATATGGTCCATTTTGTATATAAAATCTGTTAGAAACAGATGTTCTATTTTGTCTTTGGTTTTTAGTGTCACATGTAAAAAGAGTTGCATAATTTCATATATATATTAGATAAAAAAACTTCATTTAGTGTGAACGTTGAGCGAAAGATCATCTAGATAAGTGTTTTGAATTGTTCCTTATGTATTTACTTATCAATTCTGTATAAATACGCCGCTCATTAGAAAATAAATTAAATAATATTTCATAAATTTCTAATATAAAGAGTTTTCTTCCTATAAAGTTGGCAAAACTGCTTCACAGTTAGATAGTTCCTATTATTCAAGGGCAAGGACACAGGACCGGCCTGAGGATATGTTAATTAATAAAATAAAAAAAGAAACTAAGTGAGCATTAGGCCCATGAACCCAACCTGAGGTGAAGAGTCATCATAAAAGGTGAGTGATTTAAATTAAAATTCATATTAATTGGCGCCCAAATAAACATATTACAACAAATAAATTAGAATACATATCAACACTATAAATTAAAAATTCATATCAATTCATTTCCCTCCTGCGCCGACGAATGTTCTGTATTCTGACAACAGGAAGCATTATTATTATTAGTACTCTCTGTTTGTACACTTTTTTAATGGAATTAAAATAAGCAATCAACTGAATCCACCAAATTAAAAAATAAAAACGATCAGAATTTAAAATAACAAGCAAGGGTTGAAGGAAGAGCATCAAGCAAAACGATACTTCTTGCAAATGTCAAAACAGTTGAGTTGTGAGTTATTCCATTTATTCAAATTGTCATCCCAATAGATCAAAAATTGCGAGTTTAGCCGAATCCTACTCGAAGGGAGTTCATAATTCCATTTTGGATATGGAGGATATGGAGTTTTCGTAATCTCACTGCTGATCTTCATTTTTCCCCTATATAAAAATTCTCTAAATGCCCTATTTTAGGAGATTTTGGCGGGAACCAATTTTTAAAACTTTGGGGCCGGGAATACCCCCCAAAATGGCGATTAGGTGTGTGTTAAATTTCTGGATGTTCAATGATTAGTCAAACCCTACCCTTCACGGAAAATTCTTAGACCGCTTCTGGGAACCATTATTTACTGGACTATTAATCAATTTAAGAACCATCTGTCTCAACTAATCATTCGAATTTAACGGATGAAATTGTCATAGTTTTGTTTTGTACTATATATTAGTATTGTTTATGCTACGCATGTAAAATTTTTATTTTTTTTTGTTTTACCATTTTTATTAAATTGTCCTTTTTTTACTGTATTCATTTTTATCATTGTATTGTATTTTTTATTACTGTATTTTATAATGAATTTTGCATTTGTATTCAGCATTATAGCGACAAATCCTGGAATATTGGAAGGGAAAATAAATTTTATGAACGTTATTAAATTTACAAGTTGTATATTGACTTTAAGAAAACAATTGAACAAAAAAAATTTAATGACTAGTTTATTGAGTTGTTCTATGTTGAAGAAGCGATCGTTGAAATATATAAATGTTACTACCCATGGTCCTGGCCAGATAAAGTCCTGGTAATATTTCAGATATAGGTAGTGATATCCTGGATACGGTCCTGGTTTCAGATGGAGTCAGTCCTGGTTACAGTTCCAGGTAAAGTGTCCCAAGTAAAATGTCCCAAGTAAAATTTCGGGTCCAGGTAAAATTTCGAGTCCAGGTAAAATGCTAAGGAACAATAATAGTATCAAGAACAAATTTACCCAACTTTACAAAATCCAGGATGTCGGAAGTATGAATTTGATAACAATGTTAAAGAAAATTATTTAAAAACGCGGTTCATACATCCTGTATTTTAATAATAAAAAAAATAATCAAAGAAATCAAATAAAAAAACGATAAAATCGAATACTTGATTCTATAACGGTAAATATATACATATATTAAATATGTATAAATTTTAAATAGGTTTGAAATATCTTCAAATATATTCAAAGAGAATCTGAAAAGAAATATGAAAGAACCAAAAAAAAAACAAAATCATATCGATATATATTCCTGGCACTGGAACGACATTGCTACATAATAAAATATGAAAGCGGAAAACTGCTAAGAAAGAATAGTTAACATACATTTAAGCGAAAAAAACTTACCATTCACATGAATGCACTTTTTCAAGATAAGATATGTTTGCTTCAATAGCACATGTTCACAGAAAAGAAGAATGAAACCTCTTCGCCATTGTTTAAATACAGGAAATCATATGAAAGATAACAGACTTACGTCTCATGTTCATGTCAAGCTCAGACGCTTTGACCAGGAAAGGAATTTACATTTCAATAGTGAATTCTTAATTCATATTTAATTAATAAGTGGTAGAAAAAGAGATAAGAACGAGGTCGAAGTGGGAATATCAAAACAGCAGTGGATCTTTTCACGACAGACGGAACTCGATCGGCCCGTATAGAAACGTTGATTTCGACTCTCGTCCACAGCAAATATATTCAGCCTTGAAACATTTCTCGGTGTTGGGTATGAGAAAGGACTGGCTATTCGCCGCCCATACGATAATTTATTATTAATAATTTATTATTAATTAAATAGAGAAAAGTAAAGTGAACGAAATTAACGTTACAATCAACCCATAATTTTCGAGTTATAGCTGCATTTACATTTCAAAAGGCAAGGCAAAAAATATATAGGGTGATCCATTGGAAATAACAAAGTTCATTATTATTCTGGGAGAAGCAAAGATCTGACCACAATGTAAATACCACCCTAATATCGGGCATATCGCAAGATCCTTGCGCACCAAAATCTATGAAAATCGCGCGATCCGTTTCCGAGATAATTGAAGCATTCCATACTTAAATCTCACTCTGTATACACCTCTACACTTCATGAAGGCCCGAGGTTTGGTTGGCTATTTTTCTCAATTCTATTTAGTTTTTTGGTCTTTTTGTTCCTCTACCCATCTGAAAGTAAAGTGAACGAATTTAACGTTACATTCACTTTTTTATATGCAATTGGGCCCGTAAATAAAATAAAATATAATAAAATAAAATACTTGCAAATATTGATTAAAAAAATGAAAATATACCACTCGGTAAATAAGTATATTTATTAATACACACACAGTGGTCATTTTATTTGCCAAAAACTCGTAAACGCTATATTCCATTTTCGATCAACCCAAACACGTGTTCGTAATCCCACAGGAATAGTCTGGAACCGAAAAAATTCATCATCTACACCTAACCTACCCCTTCACATTTTCTGATATAATAAAACCAAAAAAATAAACACATTTACGACTTTCCATTTAACATATTTTATTTTAACGATCTATTTTTACTTTCAATGCCTGCGCCAAAAACATCGTAATTGAAAGAAAATCAAATTAAATCGACGACTCTAGGAGCTTATCGATATTTCATCGAAAAAATCTGATGAATAAAATACATTTTTTTTATGTTTTATTCCCTAAAACTCTATAAAAATGCTTTAAAACCAAAAAGGTATTTTCTACCATCTAATGGATCGTGCTGATTTTATTATTTCGTCAGCTATATATACACTTTTTATGTATTCTACAAGGCGATTAATCAGCAACCAATCACTGACGTAACTCTGCGCAGTATGTAACTCTCGTTCCCACAAAGATTTCTTAAGGGAAGCGTCCACTAGGCGGATCGGATCGGGACGCATCGTTCATTAGACTGCTGAATACGATGTACTCTACAATAATGAAGATACAATAATATATTGCAAGAAGTCGTCGTTTCTTCTCCTGGATTCTTCCTTCTTTTCCATTCAATATTTAAAATGAAAAATAGTCAAAACTATCCATCCCGCAGAAAGAAGAAACTTCGAATACTTCGATGGATGACACGTCCGAAATTGCAATTGTTTAATTTTTGCGATAAGATGCGACCCGGCCTCTAACCGCCTAGTGGACGCTTACCTTAACGGTTGACAAACGTACAAGCATTTCAAGCTGTCATTTTTATGCTAACCGCATTTTTGAATATATTCTATATATTAAATGTATGCAACCATCAATAAAATGTGTCAGATGTTCCAACAAGAATTCTGATCAATCATAAACATGTTGGACTTCTGATTTGTAAACTATCAGAAACATATCACATAAATTGCATCTTCCCTGAACTGACAGTTGATTTAATCAACTGTCGTCCCGTCTTCTGATGATGTAGTTCGAGGAGCATTTGCCTTTATTTCTTTCGGGAAACTTCCATTTCTACTTTTGACAGGAGTAAAATGTATTATCAAGTTTGTAAAAGAAGTTTCTTGATAATTTTTGAAATACTATGCTATTGGGAGCCGTCGAAATGCGTTGCTGGCGAAATATTATTACCGGATTTCTATAAACGAGTTATGAAAGGTTCCGTGGGAATTAAGGGAGCTTTTCTAGTTTGAATGGTATTAAAATTCGACGTTTGCAGGTTGATTTTAGGTGAATTAATATAAAACGATTTGTTATAATAGATATAATATGAGGACGCTTTCTATTTAAGTTGTTATATGTTCTTGAAGTTCTTGGAAGTTCAATTAAACCTTAAATTATGGTTTTCTTATTGATATATTGAAACAAGGGAGAGGGTTTTTGTAAATTTGACCATTGGTCGATTTAGAGAGGTAAAATTCCAACAAGTTCATTGAAGCACAGTTCAATGAGTACCTACTAAGGAGTTGATAGAGAAAATTACAAGAATTTTTTTTAAAACTTTTAGAGTGTGTGCTTAAGACCGCACGGCAGAAGTGAAAACTGTATGTCGATGATCTGTTGAATTGAGAAGTGGGAGCAACCGATGCATGTGCTTGAACTTATACTGGCGGTGAATTGTCATCAATGTTAATTTCGCAATTTTTTTCTTCACGCTTTTTTGTTAGAATAAATTATTATTACGTACCAATAATAACTATTAAATTAACAAAGACAATTATTAGGTATGAATTGAATATACTAAACAGCGACACAACAGTGAAGTGCAGCTGACTGTATCTTTCTCGCTCGGGTACACTCGGCGATCCCGAATTTGTATTATTTTGTATAAGTTATATGCATAAAAGAACAGATTAAAAAAGTGAGATATGGAAGAGAGAGGGAATTATTGACCATTTTTGACAGTTTTTTTATAATTATTTACCGTTTTTTCAAAATTTTGACAATTTTTGACCATTTTTCGAAATTTTAACAATTATTGACCATTTTTGACAATTTTTCAAAAATTTTGACAATCATTGACCATTTTTTTAAATATTTAACAATTTTTGACCATTTTTTAAAATTTTAACAATTTTTGACCATATTTGACAGTTTTTGACAATTATTGACGTTTTTTGATTGGTTTTCACAATTATTGACCGTCTTTGACAATTATTGACCATTTTTTACAATTTATCAAAAATTTTAACCATTTTTCAAAATTTCGACAATTTTCGACCATTTATCAAAATTTTAACAACTATTGACCATTTTTGACAATTTTTCAAAAATTTTGACAATCATTGACCATTTGTTTAAATATTCAACAGTTTTTGACCATTTTTCAAAATTTTAACAATTTTTAACAATTTTTAACAATTTTTAACAATTTTTGACAATTTTTGACGATTTTTGATTGGTTTTGACAATTATTGACCGTCTTTGACAATTAATGACCATTTTTGACAATTTTTCAAAAGGTTTGACAATTATTGACCATTTTTTCGAAAATTTTACAAATATTGACAGTTTTTGACAATTTTTGACCATTTTTCCAAATTTTTGACAATTTTTGAAAACATTTGGCAATTATTAACCATTTTTTCGAAATTTTGACAATTATTGACCATTTTTCCAAATTTTTGACCATATTTCAAATTTTTTGACAATTAGTAGATAACATGGTAAATGGTACAAAGATTCAGTTCAAGTTCCTGGGCTGTTGAGCACAACCCAAACGAATGAATGAATGAATGAATAAAAAAATGGCGTTTTTTCAATTTTTAATGATCAAAAAACCGTAAAAAATTAATGGAAGCGTCGGTCAATGAGTACTATAGAATCACTGAAAGAATTTTTTTGGTACCTACTCCAAAAGTATTGGATAAATTAAAACATTCTTATAAAAACACCAAAAATAGCGATTTTTTACAAAAAAGGTTTTAAAAAATTTGATAAATAATGTACTCAAAAATAGCGTAAACATTCGGTCAATGAGTTTTATGGAATTACTGAAAAAAAATTTGGTACCTACCTCAACAGTACTGAATTTTTTTTATAAAAACACTCAAAAACAGCTTTTACAACCCTGTCACTTCACTCAAGTATTCTTCTTTGATACGACGATTTATTATGTTATTTTTCCATTTTGATAGTTAAATTCTACAATTTTTTTATTTATTTTACAAAACCCTTAAAACGAGTTCATTATTTCTTGTCAAAAGTTTACAAATTTCACAATCAATCATTGCATAATGCAATTTTGAGCGTTGCAGTACAGAGAGATAGAGAGATTAATTTTCTAACGCAATGATCCCTAGTTGGACAAATCCGATACAATTTTATTTCAGAGTAAATTTCCGTGAACAAAATGAAAATGTTTTTATTGTTAGACTTTAAATTGTACATAAGTGAAATGAACTGTTGTACGTGACCATAAAAGAGATTTGAAATTTGCCCTATTTTTTTTTAATACAACTTCGAGCTTTGAAAGCTGATCGCGGATGTATAAAAACTGACAACACCATTTAGCTGTTGCTATCTAGCAATTTATTTAGTTCATTATTTCGTCTTTATTTATATACAGTGACGTTGAAAGGCTTTATTGTGCACAAAATACGTTCTAGAACGAATTTCTACGTAATATAACATTGCTACTTTTTTTTAACATTATTATGGTACATTCTGTATATTAAAAAACATTTTAGATGTGAACCCTTTTTATATCATTTATATAAAATATTTTTTCGTATATATACGAGTAGATAAGATAGAAACGTAGTGCAATGCAAGCATGGAGTCAAACCACCTTTGAGAAGAGTCTCATGCCGGAATCTGTCTCGAGTTGCCACTAACTATCGCCCAAACGAACACCAAGTTACAAATTGGCGCCCAGCGTGTGGCCGATCCACCCTTGAGAAGAGTCTCGCGTCGGCATCTTTCTCGAGTGGCAACCAACTAGCACCCAAGCGAACAGTAAGCTACAAATTGGCGCCCAACGTTTGGCAGAACCACCCTTGAGAAGAGTCGCATGCCAGCATCTTTCTTGAGTGGCCACTAACTATCGCCCATGCGAACAGAAAGTTACAAATTGGCGCTCAGCGTGTGGCCGAACCACCCTTGAGAAGAGTCTCGTGTCGGCATCTTTCTCGAGTGGCAACCAACTAGCACCCAAGCGAACAGTAAGCTACAAATTGGCGCCCAACGTTTGGCAGAACCACCCTTGAGAAGAGTCGCATGCCAGCATCTTTCTTGAGTGGCCACTAACTATCGCCCATGCGAACAGAAAGTTACAAATTGGCGCCCAACGTGTGGCCGCACCACCCTTGAGAAGAGTCTCATGCCGGCATTTTTCTTGGGTGGCCACTAACTATCACCCAAGCGAACACCAAGTTACAAATTGGCGCCCAACGTGTGGCCGAACCACCCTTGAGAAGAGTCTCATACCGGCATCTTTCTCGAGTGGCCACCAACTAGCGCCCAAACGAAAAGCATGTTACAAATTGGCGGCCAACGTGGGCCCGAACCACCTTTCAGAAGTGTCACATGCCGGCATTTTTCTTGAATGGCCACTTAATATCACCCAAGCGAACAGCAAGTTACAAATTGGCGCCCAACGTGTGGCCGCACCACCCTAGAGAAGAGGCTCATGCCTGCATCTTTCTCGAGTGGCCACCAACTAGCGTCCAAACGAACACCAAGTTACAAATTGGCGCCCAACGTGTGGCCGAACCACCCTTGAGAAGATTCTCGTGCCGGCATCTTTCTCGAGTGGCAACCAACTAGCGCCCAAGCGATTAGCAAGTTACAACACATGGAAACCCTACTTAATTTTCCATAAGTTCCAGTATAAAATAGTTAATTACTCCATCCAGAATCGTCCCACTGCAAAATATTTCTAAATTTTTCACTTTAGAAGAGATTACATAATAAATACCGTTAATATTTCATTTCTATCAAAATGCAGATTAACCGAGATTACCCGCCTGAATATTTTTTTCGTAGCCTCAGGATAAGCAATAACGATTTTTTACTTTACGCTGAATCTCTGTAGTAGATTTTCTGTATGTTCGAAATATATGCAGATTAATTATGTTTACATATATATTTTTTCAAATTATTTTACTATAAGCTATTGTTCTCGTATTACATGTCATCAAAATGATTTATGACTATAAAGGACATACAGCAATTGAGTTAAAAACGTTTAATTAAGTCTGTACATCAACAAAAATGTCTCATTATCACACACAATCCCGAACGGCGATATTTTTGAACATACAGGGATAGACAATTGAGTGGAACCAAGTACAATGATCGCCAAGTTATGTCCTTACAAACAAGGGTAAAAGAATAACCATTTTACAAGCTGGCTCAGAACAAATGCACTGTGGTTGCTGAGAATATTAAGGATTCAGGAAATAGAAGAAAGAAGAAAAAATATCTGGAAAAAAGGTCAACATGTGAATCATCTAAATATTTGCATAATAGAATTCCAGTAACTTTATCATTCATCTGAAGAGATCCAAGACCTTTCCTGAAGATGAATACATCAGTGTTCCACTCAGAAGACCCTTCAGGATCAGCAACAATAACTTAAAAGTCGTTGTAAATATATCTGCCTTTTTTTATTGCTTACATAGAAAATAAACTAAACAATAAACGACGCAGTGCAAAATCTCTGTAACAATAATTCTCAACGGGGAATCTTTTTATGTTTCTTGTTAACTTCCAGTTTCCTCTCTTAGTCGATTTGGTACAACTATTTCACATTGATTTTTGAAAAATTTAAGATTTTATTGTTTTTATTTATTTATATAAACGGTTGACAATATAAATATTATCAGAGTGATTGGTTTTATATTTTCGCCCCACGTTGGGCGCCAGTGTAACAGGTTGACAATATAAATATTATCGGACTGATGAGTTGTATGAAAATATTCCGCGTCACTATGTTTATTTATTTATGATTTATTCACCTTACAAAAATTTAGTAATACAAACAAATGTTATAAAAATAATACAAAAAAAGTGCTTGACGTGTTTACTCTGCAGAACTAATAAGCATACTACTCTGACGGATAGTTCAAATGTTGGGTCGCCAACAGTCGTGGGACACTCTGTATAAACTGTACACAATCACAGCTTAATCTATTTTTCTGGATGAATAGAATTCATTTTAAAACAACACCGAAGAAAAAACAATTTGTAAAATTTAACATTCGAAAAATATGATAAATATTCGAAAAATTTGCCTGATATGTCGGAACTCCCGTGTCGACGAAGTTTTATTTTGATGTCTCGAAGTAAAAGGGAGTTATATTAAGAAATTTCTGTTTTCTGTGAACTTTTCAATATTTTCCATGCGATATTTTTCATCTTTTGAATAAACTTGCTTAAGCAGATGTGAAACAGGAAAGAAAAAGAAAATTCCAATAATACAGTGGAAAAATACGTTTGTTTGGTATTAAATTTTGTAAATAAAAAGTTTCAAATAACGATAAAGAATCTATTAATTCAAACAAATTCTTCCAGAAGCTGTCCCAGAAGTCAGCTACACGCCTGGAATAGGATCCACCAAAGAACAGGCTTAGCAGATTCATAGAAAAACGTGCGGGGATTTCGAATAGGTACAGTTTTCCCCGAACGATACAAGACTATTAATTTAGATTGACTTCTAATTGGTGGAACATCTAAGAGAACTCTAAACGATGCCTAAGGAAAACACCGCAACCAGACGCAATAGGATCATCGAGAGCTCAAATCTATGTGGAAGATCAATCTAAACCAAAGTCCTGCAGAAAGATTTCAGAAGGATATTTAAGGACAGTTTTAAAAAGTGGAACTACTCTATAAAGTAAAAAATGCTACGAATATGTTTCCTCTTGAGACAGTGAAGGTATTCACCAGAAGACAAGAAACAGGAGAGCATTAAGCTGAAGAAAAAAAAACCAGAGAAACCCGCTTGGGCGCTTTAACCGCTTTAAAAAAGTTCCTATAAGTCTTGAATCAACAAATTAATGCATAATATTGCTTTTAACCTTTTAATTTTTGATATATTTTTGGAACCTAACCAGAAGTCAGCTACACGCCAAGAAGAGGATCCACCAAAGAACAGGCTTAGCAGATCCATAGTACAATAGCCAAAGTTTTCCCCGAACGATACAAGACTATTAATTTAGATTGACTTCTATTGGTGGAACCTCTCAGAGAACTCCAAATGAGGCCTACAAGCCATCAAGAAAAACACCGCAACCAGATGCAATAGGATCAGCGAGAGCTCAAATCCATGTGGAAGATCAATCTAAACCAAAGTCCTGCAGAAAGATTTCAGAAGGATGTTTAAGGACAGTTTTAACAAGTGGAACTACTTTATAAAGTGAAAAAGGCTACTAATATGCTTCCTCTTGAGGCAGTGAAGGCATTCACCTGAAGACAAGAAACAGGACAGGATTAAGCTGAAGAAAAAAACGAGAGAAGCCCGCTTGGGCGCTTTAACCGCTTTAAAAAAGTACCTATAAGTCTTGAATCAACAAATTATTGAATAATATTGCTTTTAACATTTTAATTTTTTATATATTTTTTGAACCTAGCCAGAAGTCAGCTACACGCAAGGAAGAGGATCCATCAAAGAACAGGCTTAGCAGATCCATAGTAAAATAGCCAAAGTGTTCCCCGAACGATACTAGACTAGTAATTTAGATTGACTTCCAATTGGTGGAACCTCTTAGAGAACTCCAAACGATGCTTATAGGCTAACAATAAAACACCGCAACTAGACGCAATAGGAACAGCGAGAGCTCAAATCTATGTGGAAGATCAATCTAAACCAAAGTCCTGCAGAAAGATTTCAGAAGGATATTTAAGGATAGTTCTAACAAGTGGAATTACTCTATTAAGTAAAAAAGGCTACTAATATGCTTCCTCTTGAGGCAGTGAAGGCATTCACCAGAAGACAAGAAACAGGAGAGGATTAAGCTGAAGAAAAAAAAACGAGAGAAACCCGCTTGGGCGACTTAACTAACTACCTACTTTAAAAGAGTATCTATAAGTCTTGAATCAACAAATTATTGCATAATATTGCTATTAAACTTTTAATTTTTGATACATTTTTGAACCTAACCAGAAGTCAGCTACACGCCAAGAAGAGGATCCAGCAAAGAACAGGCTTAGCAGATCCATAGTACAGTAGCTACAGTTTTCCCCGAACGATACAAGACTATTAATTAAGATTGACTTCTAATTGGTGGAACATCTCAGAGAACTCCAAATGAGGTCTACAAGCCATCAAGAAAAACACCGCAACCAGATGCAATAGGATCAGCGAGAGCTCAAATCCATGTGGAAGATCAATCTAAACCAAAGTCCTGCAGAAAGACTTCAGAAGCACATTTAAGGACAGTTTTAGAAAGTGGAAAAGTCTACGAATATGCTTCCTCTTGAGGCAGTGAAGGTATTCACCAGAAAACAAGAAACAGGAGAGGATTAAGCTGAAGAAAAAAACGTGAGAAGCCCGCTTGGGAACCTTAACCACTTTAAAAGAGTACCTATAAGTCTTGAATCAACAAATTAATGCATAATATTGCTTTTAACCTTTTAATTTTTGATATATTTTTTGAACCTAACCAGAAGTCAGCTACACGCCAAGAAGAGGATCCACCAAAGAACAGGCTTAGCAGATCCATAGTACAATAGCTACAGTTTTCCCCGAACGATACAAGACTATTAATTTAGATTGACTTCTAATTGGTGGAACCTCTCAGAGAACTCCAAACGATGTCTACAAGCCAACAAGAAAAACACCGCAACCAGACGCAATAGGATTAGCGAGAGCTAAAATCTATGTGGAAGATCAATCTAAACCAAAGTCCTGCAGAAAGATTTCAGAAGCACATTTAAGGACAGTTTTAGAAAGTGGAAAAGTCTACGAATATGCTTCCTCTTGAGGCAGTGAAGGTATTCACCAGAAAACAAGAAACAGGAGAGGATTAAGCTGAAGAAAAAAACGTGAGAAGCCCGCTTGGGAACCTTAACCACTTTAAAAGAGTACCTATAAGTCTTGAATCAACAAATTAATGCATAATATTGCTTTTAACCTTTTAATTTTTGATATATTTTTTGAACCTAACCAGAAGTCAGCTACACGCCAAGAAGAGGATCCACCAAAGAACAGGCTTAGCAGATCCATAGTACAATAGCCAAAGTTTTTCCCGAACGATACAAGACTATTAATTTAGATTGACTTCTATTGGTGGAACATCTCAGAGAACTCCAAATGAGGCCTACAAGCCATCAAGAAAAACACCGCAACCAGATGCAATAGGATCAGCGAGAGCTCAAATCCATGTGGAAGATCAATCTAAACCAAAGTCCTGCAGAAAGATTTCAGAAGGATGTTTAAGGACAGTTTTAACAAGTGGAACTGCTTTATAAAGTGAAAAAGGCTACGAATATGCTTCCTCTTGAGGCAGTGAAGGCATTCACCTGAAGACAAGAAACAGGAGAGGATTAAGCTGAAAAAAAAAACGAGAGAAGCCCACTTGGGCGCCTTAACCACTTTAAAAGAGTACCACCTATAAGTCTTGAATCAACAAATTATCGCATAATATTGCTTTTAACCTTTTAATTTTTATTATATTTTTGACTTTTTCAATTATTTTGTTGTACGTTTCAAATATTAAATGTAGTCTGCAACACGTTTGGAACGGCATACTCCAACACTTTTTATATAATAAACTATTTCAAACAGTATTAATTCTCCTATCTTTAGAACATCTAAATATTTAAACAAGTTTGAACACCGGCGAAATTAAAATTTTAATCTAATCTCATTTCGAGACAATCTTACACCTCAATCTGATACCCTCGTTACTTTTACCAAACTTTATCCCTATATTTCCATAAGTTTTCTGAGCTACACCTTAAACTTCTCTCTTGAAGACTTAACTTTTAACTTTCAAACTTGACGATACGAAAAATTAATATTTTAATTGTTGAAAACCGGTGCAGAGAATCTATACTGGAAGTCTTCGAAATGAACACAATGTTAATTATTGTAACAAACACGTATTATTTATAACTAGAATCCAGGTTATTTATGAGGTTGGAACCGAAAAATGAAATAAACAGCACATTTGACATAAAACTGATATTTGAAACTTAAATTTAGGGAAAACAGTTTTACCAATATATTCTGGACTTAAAATGGCGCCCATGTAGTACAAATGACAGCTAAACTTACCTAAATTTAGATGTCCAAATTTAGTTAAGTAGTTCGTTTGTAGAGTGTTAATTAAATTTTATTAATGGCCGAAGTTAAAGGATAAAGGATAGGTTTGAGGAGGAAGTTGGTAAGAATGGGGGTTTTAGGGAGAACCAGCACGGGTGTGCGAAGTGGAAATCTTGCATCTCGGCGCTGGGCTTGGTGGAAAGGGCTAGGGAGGGCAACTGGAGGAACAAGAAATTGGCTCTACTCGTGTTCTTCGATGACGGGAACGCGTTCAACAGTGTCAGCAAACGGGCGGTATTGAGCGCGTTGCTGAGGCTTGAAGTAGGGGAGGGGCTGGTTAACCTAGTAGAGTAGTACCTGACGGGGCGTGTGATAGTATTCTCTAAAGGGAGGAGGTATGAGACGGAGGCTGGAGTGCCCCAGGGCTCGGTTCTGTGACCGACGCTCTGGAAGTGAGTGTTTGATGAGGTTTGTGAAGAGGGATGTGAGATTACGGTGTATGCGGACGATGTGTATCTGGTATGTACGGAAAAGGGAGAGGCGGAGTTAGGAAGAAACGCGGAGAGGTTGTGTAGGAAGAGTGTGGAGAAGATAGAGCGGTGCGGACTGGAAATGGCGGAAAATAAGACGGTGGGGTTGCTAGTGAAGGGACAGAGCAAGACGAGGGAAGTGAATGTGATGGTGAAGGAAAGGTGAATTCGTATGGAGGAGTCTGTGAAATACCTAGGGGTGTGGTTGGATAATGGATAGTCAATTGTCCTTCAGAACAAACATGTTAAAGGCAGCACAGAAGGGGAAAGTAAGGGTAGCATGGCTGGGAAGATTGATGTGTAACGTGAAAGGACCGGGAGGGTGGAAAAGGAAGTATGCTGTACGGTGTGGAGGTGTGAGGTGAAAACTCGGGGGTGAGTGCGAGGGTTAGGCCACTCTTGCGGGTGCAGAGAGGGATACTCCTGAGGGTGGTGCAGGGGTACAGGACAGTGGGTGGACTGGCAGCAGCATTGCTGTCAAGGTCCTACCTATTGGACGCGATGGCTAGAGCCAAGATTAAACGCTGGAGAGGTGCGACCAGAGAGGAAGTACAGGAATGGATGGAGAGAGAAATGGGGAGAAGGTGGGAGGAGTATGAGGGCGCGCTAAAAGGAGCGATTTGGGAGAAGGAGAAATTGGTTGGACCGAATTCGGGGAGGTGAACTACTTCTTGACACAGGTGCTCACTGGACATGGGTCTAGAATAGGGTATCTCCTCGAGGTTGGGAAAAGAGAGACTGGAGTGTGCGAGGGGTATGAAGTGGAGGATGATGTGGCAAGTGTTTAGGTGCTGGAAGAATGAGGAAGTGCTGAAGAAGTTGGAGAGGAAGCTAGGGGAGGCGGTGTATTGGGAGAACAAGGTGGAGATAATGTTGTGGGGGGAGGATGTAAGTGGCGTAGTGGAGAGCATGATTAGGGGGAGAGAAGGACTCGATATGGCATGAGAGGTAGAAGTGATAGTAGGGAGTGAGCGCAGTGTGCGAGGGACCGCCGCCCGTCTCAAAGTATCCCCTTGGGGATAAGCCCAATACTGTTTGGGTCCTTTCCAACATGAGTTTCCCATCTTGACCCGAAAAAAAAATGGCCGAAGTTAGATCTGTAATTAAAGGGATTTTTGTCCATAATAGGTTGTTGTGTTAAAAAATATAAATAATGCAAGACAGCACGAGGTGACGAATCTTTAGGCATTATTATGACAAAATATTTAAAAAAATCTGCTTAGCAAACGTTTTTTGATACAGAAATCGCTACTGTTTCTTTTATGGAAATATCTCAATCTGAATGAAGAAAATGTTTCGAAAACAATTTAAGAGATTTTTATTTTATTCTTATATGTTAACATCATTAAACTCCGATGGTTTCTATAGAAGTAAATCAATTTATCATTTACATCGAACAACATATTTCTAACAAGCAAAATCGCTTTATATCACTTCCTTAAGGGCTCTCTTTGAATGTCTGAAAGTATCCGAGAGCACAGACATAGATTCATACATCCGCTATTATGTTGAGCTATAAAATAGCGTTAAAACCGCAGAGAGTGTTCTCTTAACCGAAATTCCCGACATTCTATCGCTAAATTACGTACCTGTTGCTTCGTTACCAGTTCACGAACAATCCCTTTGCTCCAGAGGCGGCCCCGAATCATTTTTCTATTTTGTACGACCTCTGCAAATACATCACCACTTAATTTTGCTAAACACTGATGGTGATTTGTTATCAAACGTTGATTTAAGTACATCGATGCACTGTTGTTTGCAATAACTGATATCGAAAGGTATGAAAAAATTATTTAATAAACAGTACAACTTTCGTCTATCAATACGATTTTAAAGAGAATTAGATCGCCTCAACTAGGTGGACAGACAGTGATCAGTTACCAAATGGTGTCGGAATGCCTAGGCAAACTCGATGAACTAGGTGAGAACAGGGATAGAAGGAAATGAAATAGCAGATGAACTAGCAAAATAGGAGACTGAAACACCCTTTTGGGGGACGGAACCCTTTTGCGGTATCAGCTTCAATGTAATATTGGAAGACAAAGACAAAGACAAAGACAAAGACAAAGACAAAGACAAAGACAAAGACAAAGACAAAGACAAAGACAAAGACAAAGACAAAGACAAAGACAAAGACAAAGACAAAGACAAAGACAAAGACAAAGACAAAGACAAAGACAAAGACAAAGACAAAGACAAAGACAAAGACAAAGACAAAGACAAAGACAAAGACAAAGACAAAGACAAAGACAAAGACAAAGACAAAGACAAAGACAAAGACAAAGACAAAGACAAAGACAAAGACAAAGACAAAGACAAAGACAAAGACAAAGACAAAGACAAAGACAAAGACAAAGACAAAGACAAAGACAAAGACAAAGACAAAGACAAAGACAAAGACAAAGACAAAGACAAAGACAAAGACAAAGACAAAGACAAAGACAAAGACAAAGACAAAGACAAAGACAAAGACAAAGACAAAGACAAAGACAAAGACAAAGACAAAGACAAAGACAAAGACAAAGACAAAGACAAAGACAAAGACAAAGACAAAGACAAAGACAAAGACAAAGACAAAGACAAAGACAAAGACAAAGACAAAGACAAAGACAAAGACAAAGACAAAGACAAAGACAAAGACAAAGACAAAGACAAAGACAAAGACAAAGACAAAGACAAAGACAAAGACAAAGACAAAGACAAAGACAAAGACAAAGACAAAGACAAAGACAAAGACAAAGACAAAGACAAAGACAAAGACAAAGACAAAGACAAAGACAAAGACAAAGACAAAGACAAAGACAAAGACAAAGACAAAGACAAAGACAAAGACAAAGACAAAGACAAAGACAAAGACAAAGACAAAGACAAAGACAAAGACAAAGACAAAGACAAAGACAAAGACAAAGACAAAGACAAAGACAAAGACAAAGACAAAGACAAAGACAAAGACAAAGACAAAGACAAAGACAAAGACAAAGACAAAGACAAAGACAAAGACAAAGACAAAGACAAAGACAAAGACAAAGACAAAGACAAAGACAAAGACAAAGACAAAGACAAAGACAAAGACAAAGACAAAGACAAAGACAAAGACAAAGACAAAGACAAAGACAAAGACAAAGACAAAGACAAAGACAAAGACAAAGACAAAGACAAAGACAAAGACAAAGACAAAGACAAAGACAAAGACAAAGACAAAGACAAAGACAAAGACAAAGACAAAGACAAAGACAAAGACAAAGACAAAGACAAAGACAAAGACAAAGACAAAGACAAAGACAAAGACAAAGACAAAGACAAAGACAAAGACAAAGACAAAGACAAAGACAAAGACAAAGACAAAGACAAAGACAAAGACAAAGACAAAGACAAAGACAAAGACAAAGACAAAGACAAAGACAAAGACAAAGACAAAGACAAAGACAAAGACAAAGACAAAGACAAAGACAAAGACAAAGACAAAGACAAAGTCAAAGACAAAGACAAAGACAAAGACAAAGACAAAGACAAAGACAAAGACAAAGACAAAGACAAAGACAAAGACAAAGACAAAGACAAAGACAAAGACAAAGACAAAGTCAAAGATTCTTCTGGGTGACTACAACCTGTTGAGATCAAATGAATGCATAAGTCAAAGTAAAACTGAGTTTTAACAAGGATCCTAACGGGACTTTGTCGCCTGAATGGGCACCTGAAAAAGCTCAAAATAGGACTACAGGAGCTACCCCAATATACATACTTACATAAATCGCCAGTTGGAACGAACCGTAACAACTTTCTGCGCACACTGATAAGAAACAGGTGGCTGTACCAATCCAAAGTGTGGACAAGTCTAAATATGTTTGCTTCTAGCTTGAAATTTGATGAAAGTCCTATATAAAATCCAACAATTCACTCAATTCTTCGTGGTTATTTAATTTCTATGACATTTATTAAAACAATAACTTTGAATAGATCTTTCTCGTAAAAGACTCGTCATTATTTCCAATAAATTTTGTTATCTAAATCTCTTTTATTGAAGTCCCACTGCTAGCAAACTACCAACGATAAGCTAACAGGAAACAAATGTACGATTTCTAAAACATCAAATCAAAACACGTGAGACTTTATTGCAATGTAACAATTTTATTGATTATTCAATCAATTTTTGTGTGTCGTTCACGGTATAAAGAAGAATACGAATCAGAAATATTGTTAATGATTAATAGGCATAAGGACGGTCATTAAGAATCACTTAAATAATCATTTGAAATAGTTAACAACGATCAGAAGCGCGTGACGTCACTCTTTTGTAAACATCTTTTGACATTTTAGCTTTACATTTTGTAAGACAAATATTGATGGTATTTTTCCCCTGTCCTCGAAAAATATCCAATACATTCATTACACATAATGTATTCCCTTATTGACAAATCCATGCGTCGTGTAACATCAATTCCATCCTACGGTAAAACGAAATTGGAAGCTGTAATGGTCCAGTTGATAACTGTTCAGTCTGTCAAGCTAGAGAGCTACGGTTCGATTCCCAGCCTGGGCAAGCTTTTTCCATTTTGCAGTGCATCTGTGCGCATGCGGAGTCAGTTGTAGAGGCAAGTTCTGGCGTATAACTATAATCTTGTTACGTCGGACCCGTCCTGAGGATATGTAGAGGTCCTTGAAGAAAACGAAGAAGAAATACATCTGGAATCATCTAGAACTGTCACCGGAAAGTCTAGAAATGTCATCGAAAAGTCGAGAAGTGTCTGGAACATTATTGAGTTTAGTTTTGAAGTATTAGAGATCAGTGGCGGCTCGTGAACTTTTTAAGAGAGGAGGCTGGACATAAAACGTTTTTGTAAAAATATACTCTATTCAGCCATTTAATTTAACCTTTGCGCAGCGACCATACCAGCTACTTCAGTGACAAAATTAATCGTTACCCAGCAAGAACCAATAGAGTTTCTCTTTGCCAAAAAATTTTTTTTGTTTTTTATTTTTTTTGGATTTTTAATATTTTGTTTTTTTTTTATTAATTTTATTAACTTTTTTTTATATATTAACGGAATTCGACGGTCTTTAGTTTGCGAAAAATTATCAATAATATGATTATAAATTGCATCATTTTGTTTTAAGTGTTTTAATAAGTGTAAATCTTTTTCAATAGATTTAAACTAACATTGTATAAACGATTTTGGCCCATTGTATTTCGCAGGTAAGTTTTAATTCCACCGATGACGACGTGACAGGAATGGTGACTGTCAAACAAAGTAGTTTATGAAATTGAGGTAAAACTTGTTGCAAATCATTGTCTATCATATATTTTATCATATCGTACTGACCTAAAATATCTTTATCCGAGTATACAACGCGTAATTCATTGTGCACTGCTATTTTATCAACAAATTTATACTTTAGAACTAAGTTATCTAAAAGTGTATTGGGAAACTCTTTTGAAAAAGATTCGAATAAGTTCGTGTATCACCGCGACCGCTAGAGGCAAGCCTCCTGAGAGTGTTGCCATTTCAGCTATTTTTTAGGGTATCAAGCAATTGGACTGGTCGAAAAAACGGCAACTGTGTTGAGCAGCACGTGTTTAGGTATTGAGATGTTTGTAGAATCTAGCCTCAGATTTAGAAATAACTACTGAAGACGGGGAATTGTGAAATTTTAAACCTGGGTACCTGGATTTTTATTTGGATTTAAGTCATTTTTAAAGTAAAAAAATTTGATTTTATTTGAATCCAATCCAATTTTAAAGTTCAGTTAGGGGTAACTGGATTTTTATTTGGATTTAAGTCATTTTCAAGTCGGATAATTGGACTTTGCTTGGATCCAATCCAATTTTAAAGTTCAGTTAGGGGTAACTGAATTTTTATTTGGATTTAAGTCATTCTTAAGTATGAAAATCTGATTTTGCTTGAATCAATCCAATTTTAAAGTTCAGTTAGGGGTAACTGGATTTTTATTTGAGTTTAAGTCATTTTTAAAGTATAAAAATTTGATTTTATTTGAATCCAATCCAATTTTAAAGTTCAGTTAGGGGTTATGGATTTTTATTTGGATTTAAGTCATTTTCGTCGGATAATTGGATTTTACTTGGATTCAACCCAATTTTATAGTTCAGTTAGGGGTAACTGGGTTTTATTTGGATTTAAGTCATTTTTGAAGTAAAAAAATTTGATTTTATTTGAATCCAATCCAATTTTAAAGTTCAGTTAGGGGTAACTGGATTTTTATTTGGATTTAAGTCATTTTCAAGTCGGATAACTGGATTTTACTTGGATTCGACCCAATTTTATAGTTCAGTTAGGGGTAACTGGGTTTTATTTGGATTTAAGTCATTTTTAAATTAAAAAAATTTGATTTTATTTGAATCCAATCCAATTTTAAAGTTCAGTTAGGGGTAACTGGATTTTTATTTGAATTTAAGTCATTTTTAAAGTAAAAAAATTTGATTTTATTTGAATCCAATCCAACTTCAAAGTTCAGTTAGGGGTAACTGGATTTTTATTTGGATTTAAGTCATTTTTAAAGTAAAAAAATTTGATTTTATTTGAATCCAATCCAATTTTAAAGTTCAGTTAGGGGTAACTGGATTTTTATTTGGATTTAAGTCATTTTCAAGTCGGATAATTGGACTTTGCTTGGATCCAATCCAATTTTAAAGTTCAGTTAGGGGTAACTGGATTTTTATTTGGATTTAAGTCATTTTCAAGTCGGATAATTGGACTTTGCTTGGATCCAATCCAATATTAAAGTTCAGTTAGGGGTAACTGGATTTTTATTTGGATTTAAGTCATTCTTAAGTATGAAAATCTGATTTTGCTTGAATCAATCCAATTTTAAAGTTCAGTTAGGGGTAACTGGATTTTTATTTGAGTTTAAGTCATTTTTAAAGTATAAAAATTTGATTTTATTTGAATCCAATCCAATTTTAAAGTTCAGTTAGGGGTTATGGATTTGAATTTGGATTTAAGACATTTTCTTCGGATAATTGGATTTTACTTGGATTCAACCCAATTTTATAGTTCAGTTAGGGGTAACTGGGTTTTATTTGGATTTAAGTCATTTTTGAAGTAAAAAAATTTGATTTTATTTGAATCCAATCCAATTTTAAAGTTCAGTTAGGGGTAACTGGATTTTTATTTGGATTTAAGTCATTTTCAAGTCGGATAACTGGATTTTACTTGTATTCAACCCAATTTTATAGTTCAGTTAGGGGTAACTGGGTTTTATTTGGATTTAAGTCATTTTTAAATTAAAAAAATTTGATTTTATTTGAATCCAATCCAATTTTAAAGTTCAGTTAGGGGTAACTGGATTTTTATTTGAATTTAAGTCATTTTTAAAGTAAAAAAATTTGATTTTATTTGAATCCAATCCAATTTCAAAGTTCAGTTAGGGGTAACTGGATTTTTATTTGGATTTAAGTCATTTTTAAAGTAAAAAAATTTGATTTTATTTGAATCCAATCCAATTTCAAAGTTCAGTTAGGGGTAACTGGATTTTTATTTGGATTTAAGTCATTTTTAAATTAAAAAAATTTGATTTTATTTGAATCCAATCCAATTTTAAAGTTCAGTTAGGGGTAACTGGATTTTTATTTGAATTTAAGTCATTTTTAAAGTAAAAAAATTTGATTTTATTTGAATCCAATCCAATTTCAAAGTTCAGTTAGGGGTAACTGGATTTTTATTTGGATTTAAGTCATTTTTAAATTAAAAAAATTTGATTTTATTTGAATCCAATCCAATTTTAAAGTTCAGTTAGGGGTAACTGGATTTTTATTTGAATTTAAGTCATTTTTAAAGTAAAAAAATTTGATTTTATTTGAATCCAATCCAATTTCAAAGTTCAGTTAGGGGTAACTGGATTTTTATTTGGATTTAATTCATTTTTAAAGTAAAAAAATTTGATTTTATTTGAATCCAATCCAATTTTAAAGTTCAGTTAGGGGTAACTGGATTTTTATTTGGATTCAACCCAATTTTATAGTTCACTTTGGGGTAACTGGGTTTTATTTGGATTTAAGTCATTTTTAAAGTAAAAAAATTTGATTTTATTTGAATCCAATCCAATTTTACAGTTCAGTTAGGGGTAACTGGATTTTTATTTGGATTTAAGTCATTTTCAAGTCGGATAATTGGATTTTACTTGGATTCAACTCAATTTTGAAGTTCAGTTAGGGGTAACTGGGTTTTCTTTGGATTTAAGTCATTTTCAAAGTAAGAAAATTTGATTTTATTTGAATCCAATCCAATTTTAAAGTTCAGTAAGGGGTAACTGAATTTTTATTTGGATTCAAGTCATTTTTAAAGTAAATAAATTTGATTTTATTTGAATCCAATCCAATTTCAAAGTTCAGTTAGGGGTAACTGGATTTTTATTTGGATTTAAGTCATTTTCAAGTCGGATAACTGGATTTTACTTGAATTCAATCCAATTTTAAAGTTCAGTTAGGGGTAACTGGGTTTTATTTGGATTTAAGTCATTTTTAAAGTAAGAAAATTTGATTTTATTTGAATCCAATCCAATTTTAAAGTTCAGTAAGGGGTAACTGAATTTTTATTTGGATTCAAGTCATTTTTAAAGTAAATAAATTTGATTTTATTTGAATCCAATCCAATTTCAAAGTTCAGTTAGGGGTAACTGGATTTTTATTTGGATTTAAGTCATTTTCAAGTCGGATAACTGGATTTTACTTGAATTCAATCCAATTTTAAAGTTCAGTTAGGGGTAACTGGGTTTTATTTGGATTTAAGTCATTTTTAAAGTAAGAAAATTTGATTTTATTTGAATCCAATCCAATTTTAAAGTTCAGTTAGGGGTAACTGAATTTTTATTTGGATTTAAGTCATTTTCAAGTCGGATAATTGGACTTTGCTTTGATCCAATCCAATTTTAAAATTCAGTTAGGGGTACCTGGATTTTTATTTGGATTTAAGTCATTTTTAAAGTAAAAAAATGTGAGTGAGTCGACCGAGGGTATACACATCTGTTTATGCCCTTGGTACATACAAACTTTTGTCATACTAATTCGTTATTGCAATCCAATCTCAATACAAATCAGGTTTGAATTAATAACAGTGCCATTTTATCATAGTAGACACTATCGCTGCTAGGTGAATGTTGACAAACGTAAATGTCATAAAATCACAATAATTTTTTTATGTGTCAAAGTTAGAATTATTTCTCTTTATGCCCGCACGGGCATAAAGTACGACATTAGATAGTTGGTAACTAAGCAATAAAAACACAATAATGAACTAGTATGACATAAAATTCTTAACGCCACGGTTTTTGATCATCTGTCACTTGAGTACCTTGACGTTACATGTAAATTTTTCAATTAAACGTCAGTTAATGTCAAAGTTTTTTGTTATATTTTCCTATTTTTTGGTTTAATCGGTAGGCGAAAAACAGTTGTGTGTCACACATACAGGAAACGCTTTAGCAGTCCTTAACTATTAACTGCCCTCGCTTCGCTACGCTCGCTCGTGCATCTAATAGTCTTCGACTGGCTAAAGCTCATTTTCTGCCCTTGTGACACAATATACTATTATTGCCTTCGAAAAACACCTGACTATAAAAATAAATGGACGGACGTTTTCCTTTAGTTTTGCCGCAGTTGTTGAAAGTGATTTATCATTTTAAACAGTTTACAAGTGTAACTATCGATTAAACTAAATAATATGTTTTAGTTAATTTAAGTTAACGTTTACCTTTGCCATTGTAACTAATTCGTGTTGAATTAATGGGATATGAAACAAACATAAATTTCAAGGCACACGTCTACTATTTCTACCAAGCTATTTATTTAGAATGATTTAATCTAGGCTAAATGGCTAGCTTACAATAATTGGAAACTTAATAAAATAAGATTAAAGTTACATCAACTTGAAATCGAACTGTCAACAGAATAATTTCAAAATAATTAGAAACTTATTACAAAGTTTCATTCAGTATAAGATTGTTATTAATAATTTGCAGCATCGGTGTTGTTGTTTCTATTTATCAATCTTCATCTACTCTTTTTTATGCGTTGTATATAAAATTTGCCTTATATTTCATAAAAATCTACCAAAGTTTTTAAAAAGTATTTCTCGAGTTATTGGTAGATACGTAAATCTTACTTATTTTTGAAACGAACTAATTTTCTGAATAAAAAAATATGGCGGAAACCTTTTGTGTATAACTCACGAAGTGTAAATTTTGTTTTAAAAGTATCAACCATTATCTACAGATTGCGAATAAGATATATTTCAAGAGCCGGGAGAAATACCTCTTCAACTTCAAGCAGAATTTACCAGTGTCGGAGCGAGAAAGTTGAGAGGAAAAAGCTTTGAGAAAATTTATGTTTAACTACCAATTAAAAGAACAAAGAGTTCATTGAAAGGATTTTATAGATATTTTATTATTGGAATTGGATTAATTTCTTTATCAAAATATTCTCTACACAAAAAAATTAATAAATAACAAGGATATAAAGGATATTTTGTCGATTTTGCTAATTTCTTTGTGAGGTCATAACTAACGAATCACCCTGTATATCTTTCACATATTCCTCAATCACTGCCCAATTGAACCAGTTTATAATAACAATAATAATCCAGGTTTGGATTAAGAAAAATTATAGAGCAATTGTGTCTTTGACACAACACCTTGTACATAGAAATTTTGAAAAGCTGCTCATGTTTAAAAAGAGAACAAAAAATTAAACCATAGAAGAAGAAGAAGAAGCCGATTCAAACTTCCAGAATATTGTCAGTCAAAAGGAAGGTGTTCGTAAATCAACCGAACCCGAAAAAGAAAAAATCTAGTGAACAAGCTCAGAGGACGACGAAGAAGACGATGGAGACGTTGAATATGCAGACAAGGACGACGACATTGATAAAGATGGGGAGATTTTTGCTGTTGAGCCCGACCATTTCGCAGAATTGAACCGTCTTACTGTTTTAGGAGACTATGTTTTCATCGAGTTCAAGCTTAGAAGCCAATCCAAATTATATGTTGGTCAAATCACCAAGATGAAGGACGATGAGAGGGACTATGAGGTTACATTCCTACGATATCGAAAATGCAACACCTTTGTCGAACCTCTTGTGGATGACATAGCCACGGTTGATGACAAAGACATAAAGATGTTACTGGAAAATCCTTCTGTGGTTCAGGATACTAAAAGACAAAAGGATTCATCTCATTCAAGGTTGATTTTGACAGTTTGAACATTGGCCAAACGTAAAAGGATTTCGTATTTGTGCCTTCTTAAAACCAATATTGAACATTTTTTCCACATTACAGATACCTCTTTTTTTAAATGCCTTTCCTTACCATTTTTAATTCAGAAAATAAAGTTTTTTTTGCAAATTTTGGCGTTTTTTCTTCTGTTTCAAGGAACCTCAGTCCCGTTATCATAGTACCCCAGGCATGGGGCACAATGACACAAAATTAGTTTTTTGGAAAATGGCCGCTTACAGTTTAGATCCTTAGGTCACAGGAAAAAATTAAAATGTTGAAAAAAAATTCAAGTGGGGTGCTATGGTCAAAACCAACTTTTGAGTTTCATTGTGCCCCACCCTCCCCTACTCAAATTTCGAACTTAAAGTGAAGTTTTCGATTATTTAGAAGCTAAAAATTGAGTATAACGGTTACCCAATAACTGGCGTATTTTTAGAAACGCCTCGGTGGCCCTTTTACATCGCTTTAGTTTGTCCCAATGAAACACCCTCTAGATGAAATACTCATGCTATAGCAAATCGAATGGCTTTTAGACCATCCCGTGCATGATCTAACACTCCCCCTTCGTACGACGAAAATCAAATTGTTCGGATGGCAAGATTTGAACCGTTTATCCTTGTCATCTCGAAATCGACGATGTAGCTCTATCCACTAATTTAGTTATATTTCTATGGACTGTACATCTGGATACTGGTAGGGTGGCAAAACATAGTTAATTAAGTAGAAGTAGAACAGAAGTAAAACAAGCAATTAAGAAAGCTAAGAGTCAGACGTGGGAGAATTTTGGGCTTCGAATGGAGACGCAAGGTAAAGGAAACGCGAAACTACTATATAGAACACTAAAAACGCTAAAGAAGGGGAAAAGCTCTAATCAAAGATTTATAAAAAATAAAGATGGCAAGCTTCTCACCAAAGAAGAAGAGGTGATTCGAGTATTACTCCGAGCTACTGGAAGGCGATGCACAAAATAGTCAACCAAGAGAAAATCTCGTGGAATTAATGGAAAATGTGGGAGAATTAGACATTGGAATAGAAGAAATAGAGGCGGCAATAGAAAAAATCAAAATTGGTAAAGCACCCGGAGCGGATAACATAAAGCCTGAAATGGTAAAATACATGGGAGCACAAGGGAATGAAATGCTGCTTGAATTTTATATGGAAAGAGAAACAGATCCCCGAAGATTGGAAAATTGGTGTTATAATTCCAATATACAAAAAAGGAGATATTTCAAATTGCAATAATTATAGAGGAATCACGCTGTTATCTGTAGTAGGTAAACTATACGAAAGGATCATAGAGAGAAGATTGAAAAACGAAATAGAGGCTACCTTGCAAGGAAATCAAACTTGGTTCAGTGCAGGACGATGCACGCAGAACTGGATATTTAGCATCCGACAAATTATGGACAGAATACTAAGGGATAACGGAAATTAGTATATATGCACTATTGATCTGGAAAAAGCATTTGATTCACTACCAAGAGAACGAATATGGGAAACTCTAGCAAGATGAGGAGTCCCGAATGGATTACTGCATGCTATCCAAAGTATAAACGACAGGACAAGAACATAGTAAGAGTAGGGACGAAAAACACAAAAAACTTCAACACATGTAAGACAAGAAGGAATATTAAGTCCCATACTATTCATTGCAGTGATGGATGAAATCTTGCAAGCATGCGGAAAGGATAGAAAAGGAGTTAGTGTAGGAGTACGGCAACTAAAGCCAATGATAATCAAAGACCTGCTACTAGTAGCAAATAATAAAGCCGAGCTAGAAAAAGCGATAGAACACTGGAACAAATATCTCAAAGAATACGACATGAGAATCAACTTTAATAAAACCGAGATAATGACAGTATCCAGGAAACAGGAAGATATACAAATCAGCATCGATGGATACTCAATGAAGACGACAGAAAGCTTAAAATCAAAGATCATAGCGATGGAAATGAAAATACTAAGAAAAATAGAAGGAATAACAAAGCTAGACAGATTAAAAAATGAAGAAATTAGAGCTAGACTTTAGGTGGATCCTATAATATCAAAAATAGAGCAAACTCAACTAAGATGGTTCGGACACCTGGCGAGAATGAACGAAGATAACATAGTTAAACAAATATGGGAGGCAGGGTGGGACGGAAAGAAAAAAATAGATAGACCGAAGAAAAACTGGAATCAAGAGATAGGTGACGTACTGAAGAAAAGAGGAACTTCTTGGACGGAAGCAAAAAAGATAGGAAAAGATGGAAAAGATACTGCGGAACCCGCAACCCCGACACCTAACGGTACAAGGGGAATCATCTCAAGATTCTAGATCGGTCTGTTATGGATGGTGTTTTCGTTTGGAACGGTGTGAATTTTCCCTTATTAAATATTACTCAAAAATATCAGTTACCGCTACTTTCTCGAAGGAGTGGCACCGCCGCATTCGAAAACGTTTTTTGGGTAGAGCATGTTAAGCCGCGTACACTCAGGGCTGCCAACTTAGGGGTTTTCTCCCCAAATTTAGGGGGTTTAAAAGTCAAATGGGATTTTTTTAGAGTTCGAATATTCATTTTTTCCAACTTAAAAATGAAGGTGTTATATTATAGGCCAAGGAATAACCAAATTTAGCCAATCACAATTATTTCTGATATAGCGGCTCAGTGACATCTATATAGTACCAACGAATATAGACGTTTATAGAAGGGCAGGCCAATGCCAATGTGTAAGACCCAGAAGTTTCGAACTGACCGTGGGATGGCGCCAGATGGACGAGAAAGACGGATTGTTGCATAAAACACGAATGAATGTCACTATGGTGTTTACTACAAACATAAACATACCTTCGGCAAGCGATTTATTAAAATGCCTAAAGGCCGAAACTCACTTAACAGCACAGCACCTGACAAGCATCGTCACAACACCGTCGAGTGGTCAACTTGACGGTTGTGTATGGGTTCACTTAACGCATCGACACGGGATAAGAACCGCCGCGATACCCGACTATAGGCATCACTTTATATTGTCAGAGATATTGTATTGTACTGTACTAACTGAAATGTGCTGATAAGTGAGTGTACGACGTTGGCAAAGGATCAGCCCACTACAAGCACGCCGTCCACAAAATATTCTCTCTGAGAAATGTGATGTGGTTGAGGCGTTGACGTGCCTTGTCGGTGCTGTGCTGATGTTTTTAGGTAGGCGCGCTTACATTGAAATACACATAAGAACTAAAATCTGCTGGCGATGATCAGTCGATGTTCCTATGAGGTGCAGATAAGTGAGTTTCGACCTTAAAGCTACAGATAAGAAAAATGCTCTTAAATTATTTCTAATAGGTTTGTTCCAACTGGCATTTAGGAACAGTTCAGGAATCGTATCGAGTACTGTATAGTGCGCAAACTCGAATTGGCGATGGAGACATCAACTTTATCACCCGTTCCAGTTAGTACAGTTTTTGTACCATCCCAAGAACGATACTATAATCAGTTGGAACGCGAAAGAAATATAGAACATGTGCAAACGATATCTACACTCTGTCCATCCAAGCAACGGAGTGTTCCAAAACAGTATCATGCATAGTGCACGTGATCTCTCCAACTCTGTATGGACAATGAATTCCGCCGGCCGATTGCAGTTAAATCCTATTGGCCAGCGCATGGAGGCATATTTATTTTCGCCAATAGATACAAAAGCGCATGATGATCATACTTCGATCACGCATCTATCGTTGTTTGGGTCGCTCCGTTTGTTCGATGGATATAGTATAGAATCACTAGTTGGAACAAACCGGTGGAACTGGAAAGTATTGCTACAACGACAACGACTACGTTGGAAAATCGGCTTGTACACTGCTTAACGTAGGGTAAAAATAAAATAAAACGATCTCTAGCTCTGGCTAATTCGTTAGGAGCGTTTAATTAACGCTCAGCGTTAAAAACTTCCTGTATAATATGTATTGTAGGTAGCATACCACCGTTTCGTGGTTGTAGACTAAATAAAAAAACTACCTCTAAATTGAACAGCGCCTAAACACTGTTACTTTTATAAAAGCTTAATGAACATGTACAGGAAGAATGTTGAAAATCATTTATTCCCTCTTGTCTATCTGCATCCCACGGTTAAATATCTAATGAGATCCAATGAGAATTAGTTGGGGTCTTGACGAAAAGAGGAATTGCAGAGGGGTGTTATACTCGTATTCTGGAATATCTAAATATCATCGTTTTTACGTTAATTACAAGTAAACTTTTACTAAATTGGCAATTAGCTCAGTTTCGGAAAATTTTCAGTACTAACCCGACTTCTATGCGGGTTTGTTAGCATTTTAGGAAGAGATAATGTTTGGAAAATTCAAGTTTTTTAACGAGGCTCATTTAAAATTCTTTTTAAAAGTTTTCTATACCAAATAATTAGTGTATTCATCCCCTACAAATATTATTATGATCTCATATAGATGCGAAGCCAGTCTAAGAGGAGCTTGTCTCCTTTTATTTTCTTCCGCTAATTACTTATATGTACTAAAATGAGCCTGGAGAGATTATGACTCCTCCCGACAGACAACCATTCGTCAAACGAATAAATGATGATTCATTCATTCATTAATTTATTTGGGTTGTGCTCATCAGCCCAGGCTCTTGAACTGAATCTTTGTACCATTTCCCATGTTATCTACTTTAATTCCAGAAGTGTATTCTATAAATACCACTAGTTTGACTGGAGGAATTTTCAGTAGTTGTCATGGTTGTATTAATTCCTCTCCAAATTGCTTCCGTCTAAGTACTTGTAAGTTCTCGCAGAAGCAGAGTATGTGAGTAGGTGTTTCATCATCAAGTTCACATTTTTTGCACATAGGTTCACCAACTTTGCCCATTTTGTGCAGCTGTTTCCTCATGGTGCAGAGTCCAGTCACCAAGTCGGTACAGTATTCGCCAGCTAACTTGATGTCCCAGAAATTACCAACTAAGAGAGACAGAGTAATAGTGCCCTGCCTACTCGGCTGCTATTGGTGGTAAAATTTTGACAAAGGCCAATTGCATCGAACCTTATCAGGTGTTAAGATTAAGTCACACAGTTATTATTTCTGCTTTGTACAATAAAGTGTTTGTAAAAATGTCAGCCGTTAATGAAGAAAATCGTAAATGCACTGAAGGACAAACTCGTCAAGTGATACATAGAGTGTTTAATTATTTTAAGACATTAAAAAGTGATGAAGATACCTTAATAAACGTGAAAATCTTCGTAAAGATAAACACTGTTTATACCCATTCTTAGAAATATACCTAGCTTAAATAATTTCCCATTATCTTGTGTTTCTTTTATTCTCATTAATACCTGGAAGAGATTATTTAGTTTCTAACAAATTTTAATTATAGTCCGTCCGGAAATATAAGATCCTAACTTTATAATCTTCAATTAGATATATAACATGTTATTGTAATGGGTACCTTATTGTTAAAATATTATTTATGTACTCAGAATTCAGGTATAAAGCAGATCCGTTTCTATTAAAATCAATATACCAATAATTATAACAAAGAATTAAATATTATTTATTAAGTTAGGATCATATATTTCCAGGCGGACTTTATTTTATTAATTGTACAAGTTGTGTTAATTTGTAACAGAAAGCGTATCCTCGGAACTTGCACGGCACTGTTTACAGTTATCGGATGGGCGGCGTCAATAGCTCCCTAGAAAGCATTTAGGACATCAAGTTAGCTGGCGAATACTGTAACTGTCTTCAAATGTCTCTGCCCGGTTGAGAGTTCCTTGTCTACCTTGTTCAGTAAACTCTTTGTATGAAGGTGCCCTTCGGCTGCTCCATTCCAAAACACAGTATCCAACATTTTCTCAGAAAATTGTGTTTTTATATATTTAGATATACTGTGTTTAGTCGCACCTTTTAACCCGACCTATTTGTGGATAGTTGCAAGATTTTCGGAGATACGACACGCCCAAAACTTAGTATCTACACAAGTATCTCCCAAAACATAGTATCTGTTATAAATTTGTAGAAACAATTTCATAACCTCACTTTTTTGGTATTTACCATTCAGAGTACATCAAATTTAACGGCGTATTCCTAAGAAATTTTTATGAAAAAATTATAATAAACCTAGGACCATAAATGCGTAATTTTCAAAATACAGGGTGTTGAATTTTTTTTACTAGTATCATAAAAAACCGTTTGTTGATTTTGTTAAAAATTTGGAGTAATAAGGGGGTTATTTGACTTTAACTCGATTAAAATTGTCAAGCCCAGTGGCGTCCTTTTGTTTTATTAATTAACATTAGATATTTTCTTGTTTCAGAAGACAAGAAATTGCCTTACAAAATAATGAGCAACAAGAAGAAATGGATGTAACCAACTTTGAAGACGAATCAGCCGATGCACTTAGTGATGACAGTGTTGCCGATCCCAATTTTAATCCAGTTCTCCCGAAGCTGAGAAAGGAATCATTTCCGATGTACAGAAATTGTATGTGTATGTGTAAAAAATAAAATTGTAAAAAAAACATGTTTTAGTTTTTTAATTGGCCGCTATAAGCAATTTAACGAATTCTTTTGATATTAATGCTATGTGATAAAGTTTTTCATCAATTTTTTCCGCGTCTTTAAAGTTTACGTAATTTTAATTTTAGCTATAGATTTGATACTTAGGGGAGGGTGGAGCAAGTGAGTCATAGGGGGCAAGTGCGTCTTTTTGAATAATTCGTAAGAGTGACAGGATTTTCAAAATACATAGTAGCAGAGTTTTTTTCAAATTTAAAAGAGGTTTTGAAAAAGTACGAATTTATCCAGAATCGTATTTTTAATTGCGATGAGACAGATATTACATGCGTCCAAAAACCGGGAAAAATGTTAGCCGAAAAAGAAAGAAAGCAAGTGGGAAGGTTAACTTCATTGGAAAGAGGAAAAAACACAACTCTACTAGCATGCGTCAGTGCCACAGGCACATTTATACCACCATTTATGGTCTTTCCTCGCGTGAGAATGAATTCAACTCTGTTAAGTAATGCGTTTCCTGGTGTAACATGTCTATCGACCTGTTTCGATTTCACTAGCCACATCCAATTATAGTTCTGTGATCCCAAACTCTTCTACTCTGACCGTAAGACAATTGACGTCTGCCAACGGACGCTTCCATTTTTTGCACAACGCCACGTGAAACACCCCTTTCTGTTAACGACCGCCTAAGGGGAGAGATCATCTTCCGCTATCTTTCATATCTTAAGTACCTATCTTATGAATTTTGCTGTGGTAAGTTCAAAATCATAATTTATAATTAATAAGCTTCTTCTAAAGTACTGTCTGATATAATTTTCGTATGCATTCTTTATTTTTTTACAGAGATAGACGAAATTAAATTCAACACGTGGTCATAAACTGTTCTTTTATACTAATATGGTAGTTTTAAGCCAAATATTCTTTTATAATTCACTGTTTTAATTTTATACAAACATTTTCCAGCTTTTTCAGTTGCGAAATAACTCTTTTAATTATAAAATAACATTTTCATAAATTACCGTTAACCTATAAAATATTCTTTCGTAACGCCAGTGCCGGTTTCATATATTTCCTAAGCACGATATTTTTTCATATAACTAAATAAATAACTTTTCGCTATTATTAGTTTCTTTCGGATCATTAGTATATTTTTTAAATTTAGTCGATAATTGCTATTTTTACTGTTTTAACATGGAACATATAATGTTGGAAAGCTTTCAGTAAATTAAATCAATTTTTTGACTTTCAAATAACTGCCTTCCTTTTCTTTAATATGAAAAGCTGACCAACATAATGTGCCATTACATTCAAGTTCCTACATATACCTGATCCACCTGTACTTCTAGGTAAGCACAGCCCCTAGGCTAGAATATAACGCCGAGGATATAAACCCAAGAATATAACCCTAGGTTAGGATATAACCCAAGAATATAGCCTAGGATACAACCCGAGGATATAAAGCCAAGGATAGAACCCCAAAATACCGCCCTAGAACAGAACACATCAGTTCAGATCAAGACCTGACTTCTTCTCCAGGAAACCACTTCATCTAAGCTAAGTACCTATAAAAGTACAAATTCCTCTATTAAATTCCTGTTCATTTCCTGTGGCAGAATAAATTGTAAATTTGTGTTGATTCTATTTTTATTTTTTTCTAAATCCCCAACTATAACAGTTGAGGGAGATATCGCCCGGGGTAATTTTTAGTAGTTTTTATTATTAACTTATTTCAATTTTACAAGGCGTTTCTACCTTTTCCGCCTTAGTTTTCTTAGTCCTTTTTATCGCCAAAAAGGTAGTGGCGCCCTCAACTTTCACAACCTTCCTGTAGCACTTGTGCAGCATAAACTTGGGGTCGAATCACCCTTGAGAGGAGTCTCTAGCCGGAGCCCTTCGAGCTGGTGCCCTGTGAGGTACAGCATTTACCGTTACACTGGAACAGTAGGATTTCCTGCTCCATCGGGATGGATGGACGCTGACTTGTTCCTTAAATTTTTGAAGCATTTCACAGACTGTACAAAAACAACTAAAGAGTCTCCGAGTCTACTGATATTGGACGGCCATGCAAGTCACAAGTCCATTGAAGCAATCAAACTGTCTAGAGATTCTAGAGTTGCTCTTCTGACTTTACCACCACATCCTTCAAACAGGCTACAGCCTCTAGACGTAAGTGTATTCGGACCATTTAAAACTTATCTCGCAAAAGAAATGGATAATTGGCTCACGAATCATCCTGGTTCTAGAATAACCGAATATGATATGGCTGCTATTATTAAAAGTGCCTTTATCAAAGCATTTACCCCAAAAAAGATCATCAACGGTTTTGAGAAAACAGGAATCTATCCATATGATCCAGACGTGTTTCAAGAGAGCGACTTTGAGGCAGTCGAGAACATTCTCCAGAAATCTACCATAGAAGAAAATTATTCTTCTGAAAACTCGTCAAATCAACCTAATCCGGAGTTACCTGAAGAGAAAAAACCTGAGCTAAAGTTTCCTGAAGAGGAAATCGATAGCGAACCTAAGATATTACCACCTTCTTTAGAGCCTACAGAACAACCGTCATGCTGTTCTCAATTCAGGTAAGTTCAATCTCAAAACCCTTTCAAAATACGTACCTAAAAGTATCTCTTAAAAATTTTAGAACTTGATCAGCCGTCGCCGACGTGCAGTTGAGTCCCAATTTCGAAATTCAGTCCAATCCCAAAACCATCTCAGGAGAATAAAAATACCAGAGAGGTGTCCAGAAACATCGAAGGATCCAAAATAATTACCAGTTCCCCTTACAAGGACCAGCTAGAAGAGAAGTTGAAAGAGAAATTGAACACATCAAAGTTAAATTGATCAAAAAGAATCTTGGTAAACCAGAGCCGAGTTCAGGTGTTGAAAAATTCATAAGAAATAAAAATTCGAAAAAAAAAACATGCAAAGTGCATCAGCAGTGCCAGCAACGATATCAGAAGAAGAGAAAGCCACACTAGTGTGTTCAGTTCAGTTCAGATAACGAACCAGGTGCCAATAGTTATGTTTGTAACTACTGCCGTTAATAAATTGCATAAGGACTCACTTGCCCCGTATTAGTGACTCAGTTACCCCATTCTCTGGGGCAAGATAGTCATTTATTTTTTTAAATTCAAAGAATCTTTTTTTATAAAGACTTGATATTAGTGATAAGTTGATTCTTAAAGCATCGAAGATTTTTTCCATCCAAAACGCGTTATTTATAAAAAAGTTATATGTCTGCAAACCTTAAGGAGTCTCACTTGCCCCACCCTCCCCTACTTAGTTTTGACGTAGGATATTAAAAATTACTGAAAATTAAATACTAGTTTATAGGAATCCTAAAAATACTAGAAAAAAAAAGGTTTCTGAACCAAGATATTCTTCCATTAAGTCTGGAGCGGAATCACTTTCAACTAGATTATTCCAGAAATCCAATCTTCTTTCTTGGATTTCAGTATCCCACGTATTGGTAGCGTTTCAGGCATGATTCTTTGGATGTTAAATTTCTTCTGCAGAAAATCTAGGGATTTATTCTCTTTTTGGTCAAAATCAGTTTTGTATTCTAAGCATTTTGATCCCTTCTTGAAGCGTACCTCAACTATACGACTTAACAAAAACCCATTGATGGAATCATCGCTATTTTTTCGAACTTGTCTTTTCCTTTTTTCCCATTTGTGAAAAACATTTACATCTAAAACTTGAAGGAGCAACTGCGGCGGTGAGATCGCTATAATCATATATATTACCAATCTTATTAATTTTGGATTTTATATTTCCGTGGATGCCTTCGGCACTCATATGTGTGTGACCTTTGGTGAGTTTCTTGATTTATGAACCAGACAGGATCCAATTTTTATTTTGTCCTGTACAATTATCTGTCCAAATAAGAAATTCTTTAACATCTCGGAAAACTCTAAAAACAG
Source organism: Lochmaea crataegi (assembly GCA_947563755.1). Classification (NCBI taxonomy): domain Eukaryota; kingdom Metazoa; phylum Arthropoda; class Insecta; order Coleoptera; family Chrysomelidae; genus Lochmaea; species Lochmaea crataegi. The sequence continues at coordinate 10,318,613 of OX387429.1, read as the reverse complement.
CTTCGACAATATTATGACCATCACGTCCTGCCAAACCCTCATGTCACATGGAGCAATAATTTTTGAACAAGGACTTCTTTTTTAAAGCAGCGAAATTCAAATTGAATGCTGTGAGGCGGCTTACAAAATGACTATCTTTTACGGCGGGCATGTTAGGAATCAAGATGACCTTTTGCAAATCCATGGAATATATTCTGACATTTTCTTCATAATTCGCGCATAATTCAGTGATAACGGAATCATTAGAATACCCTAGAGAATTTAAAAAAAAACTTGCAACAAACACATTGACTTTTATATTTTTTGGGTAAAAAAATTTGCGACTATTACTCTTTGCGAAGCCTGCGCCTGGATTGGCTGGTACAGTAGTTCTTCTTTTCACAGGTACCGTCTGGACATTTTTAGCCAAACATTTACGCCTGGAACTGTATTGTAATGACCAATATTGTTCCCAAATTTCAAATCGTTCTTCTTCAGAAAACGCAGAACCGCATTTTTTAGCACATTTTTCTGAGCATGGTGGTTTCATGGGATGTTTTTCTTTGTTCCCGATCTCCCCTCCTATGCACTCTTTTGTGATTCCACAAACCGGTTCTGGACCTACGAAGTCTCCTTTAGAGCCTTCTTTAGCTAAGTGGTCAGCCATTTCATTACCTACAATCCCTTCATGTGCCTGCACCCATATTAGAGACACTTTGTTGTGTCTTGCTAGCCTGTAAAGGGATTCTTTGCAGTTTTTCACCAGTCTAGACCTAGTTGTTGGATTACTGATAGCTTTAAGCATAGCCTGGCTGTCGAAAGCAAACGAATGTAATTGTATTGTGATTAACAGTATTTAGCTATAATTACATTTATAGCTTCGATAAGTACTCTCTGAAATTGTTCCATTATAGATATAAAAAATAGCAACAGAATTGTTTCCTGATTTAAATAATAATAATAGTCTATCCTTAATGACCCCTATTTCACCTCCATCATGAACTATTATTAGCCGCTTGTCTTTAGTTGCGATGGGAAGGAATCCACGACTGGGGTAAAAGAATAGAGGATAGGAAGGAATGGAAAAAATTACAAAGATGGCGCAAGCTGTAAAAATCGGAAGATAATACCTACACGGATTGATCCACCGTACAAAAAGGATCAAAAGAGCTCACAAAGAGCAGCCTACATTTCGACAACAGGAATGCTATGGAATGATATAAACAGTGCGTCCATAAAGTAATGCATAAATTAGCTAAATAAACAATAATATTAGAAATTCCCGAAACAGGTCGATTTTTTATTTTAATCTATTATTTTTTCAAATTATAATCTAATATACAGGGTGAACCACCTTCGTGTGATGACGTCATCACTATTTTTTTTTTAAATGGAACCCCCCTTTTTTTCAATTATGGGATTTCCCGAACTGATTCCAAAAATGTTGCTTCAAATTGGTACAGGGTGGGCAAAGATGCAAAAATTTCAAGTTACTTACAAAATATAGAGCACAGTAATTGAAATCTTGAAAATTGGAGGCACTGTCTTTTCTCCGACGAATCACGATTTTGGTTGTATAGGTCTGATGGTCGAATTTTAGTCTGGAGATAAAGAGGACAGCGGTATAATGCAAATTTAATGGCGCCAACCACTCCTTTCGGAGGAGGATCTGTTTGTTTGGGACGGAATATGTTATGAGCTGCTGGTCTTGATTCAGCAAACAATGACTGCTGTTAGATATCGCGTCATGGTTATTGAGCCTATAGTCGTACCATTTGCTGGCGCCTCGCCGAGCAAGACTTGTAAACGACCTGGTAAAACATCATGGGTTTACTAGGATGGAGTGGCCACCTTGCTCACCAGATATGAATTGCATCGAGCATGTTTGGACTGAAATGTTCAGGCAATTAAATCGACTCGAACAACCTCCACAGACATTACACCAATTAGCTAACTCATTTCAAGTCATTTCACAGCAGTTCATCAATAATTTTGTCCTACACGGAATTAATTTTCACAAACGGCCGTTGTAAATAGCATAATGAAGGATTTTATTTTACTTTTTTCTTATAACCCATTTTTCTTTATTGAATATTTGTTTTTTGTGTTGCTTTTGTTATTCTCTGAATAAACTTTCATTTCACGTAAATACCGTTTTCTCTTTCAAATAATTACAAAGAAAATTCATAAATTTTTATATTCAATTGTTGAGCAGTGTATATAACGTAAATGTATTAAACATGCATGTTAGGAGAAATAATTATATAGAAGTTTTGGCGAAAGTTAACAATAAAATGTTTGCACGCTACTGAGTGTTTTACACTGGTTGGGCGTTTGCTCGAATATCCTTAACTGATATGAAACAATCGATATCGCTATTTCACTAGTTTAGCATTGTTATTATAAAGCAATAGGTCGATAGTTAACTTAACTCACAACTCTTCTAAAAAACCCTTTTGCGACTGATTTTAATAAATGCCACGTTTCCACATACATACAAAACAAACATACCAGAATCGCGTTTTTACTGAAATCATACATCATCATTAAAATGACCATAACTTTCGAACGCAATGCTTGATTTTATTAGTTGGAGTACCGTTAGCTGAGTATAATCTACGACTATCAAATAACCACAATTTCGATGCAATCTAAACATGTGTTTACTTTTTATAATTAAAAAACTGAAAAAAAATGGGGCAACTTTCAACTGTATATACGAACAAAAATCTTTTGATATTACGATGAAAACGGATTCATTAATAGTCGTAAGAAAATTATCTCTCTATCGTCAAGTCGCTTAAAATTGCTGGAAAAAGAATAATTAATTAAAAACAACTATATGTATGTTACTATATTTAAGAAAATTTTGAATAGCTGGCAACGTAGCAGCCTTGCATTGAAAAGCTAATACATCCAGTCCAGTATTTGGCATAATATAACGAAGTAACCGGACAGTTTTAACTCGGCCAACTGGGACATAAAAAACGTTCGAACATCTGGCCTGACCTGGGTTAGAACATCCAGGGGTGTGCGTGAATTGCGTTGTAGAGAAATATTATCAATATAATATCTATTTGTTGGTTGAGTGATTTTAGTTCTTAGTTGTAGAAAAGTGTAGTTAATCTAGAGTAGAAAAGTATTAATAATATAATATATATTATTTGTTGGTTTAGTGAGGTTAGTTGATTAAGTGGCATGAGTGAATTGTTATTAATATAATATTTATTTGTTCGTAGACGTTAGGGTAAGTTTTACAAATATAATTTGTTAGTAATTAATTAGAATGGCATTTTGGAGACCATTTGAAACGACAGTTCAAGATGATGTATCGCGGGAATCTAATAATAATTTGGCGCCACAGACAAATGACTTAGCAATAAATAATAGGGCCGAATTTCAGAACAAAGATTTACATGTTCAGTGTCAACGCGTTGTGTTAAATATGTACGCGTGTTTGAAAAAGGAAAATTCTGAAATTTCTAATAATGCGGTTATCGCGAGAATAATTTTGTTAAATTGTGGATTTAATTAAAAGAAGTTAGACAATCGAATTCAGATTGTCTGGCTAAATGAGCATTATTTACAGAAAATTATATTACAAATTTTATGAGTTTTGTATGGATGTTAATTTTAATCTACTCTATTAATTTGAATGGAAACCATTATTTCACAATATTGGAATTTATAAGAAATGTATATGCACGCCATTGGGCGGCATTTGCCATCAATGGAATTAAAAATATAATAGTTATACAACACCTATAATAGCAAAACGTGTAGAGCATATTATATATAATTGGCCCGTGATATCGGATGATCTTTTTATATAAACTTATTGCTAGAAGATATATTTTCGAGCAGTGTAACTTAATGCAAAACTTGATTCGCATTTCAAATTGCAATTATTATAACAGGAGATACTCATGAATAATAATATGGACTAGGTTGTTCTAAATAATTTCAATTATATATAGGTGAATGCAGTACGTGGAGAGAGTATGATTGGAATATGCTGAAATTATTCTTTATAATCAATCTGGATGTATGTAGACGTCGAAATGGATATACTAGGGTTGCGTGATACACTAGAAAGTATCGATATTAGGTATCGATACGGATCGGAGCGTAAAGTATCGATACAGTAGAATATTAAATATTAATTTATCGATACTCGAAGTATCGATACGTTAACGATCCAAGATTTTCCTAATTTTGACGTTTTTTCGGTAAAGAACACCTTTTTGGGGGGTGGAAAAAGACATTATTGCGATTTCCGGCCAAAGTTGAGGTTCTAGAAAAAAAAGTTGATGATAAAAGTTGTAGATCTTGAAAAAATCTACAACTTTTTCATTAGTGACTTTTTCACATAACCTCAAAATTAGTTCGAAAAACGCAAAAAACTGCATTTTTCGTTTTTTATTTTTGGTTTCGTTAAAAAATGTTCGATTTTGATGAAAATTTAGTAGAAGGTAGCTTTGATAGTCACAAACCATGAAAAAAAATTTCAAATTAAAATATTGGAAATTTTTCGAGTTATGACGTTTTTTCGGTAAAAAACACTTTTTTGGGGGGGGGGGGATGGAAAAAGACATAATTGCGATTTCCGTCCAAAGTTGAGTTCCTAGAATAAAAAGTTGATCATAAAAGTTGTAGACCTTGAGAAAATCTACAACTTTTTCATTAGTGACTTTTCCACATAACCTCAAAATTAGCTCGAAAAACGTAAAAAACTGCATTTTTCGTTTTTTATTTTTGGTTTCGTTAAAAAATGTTCGATTTTGATGAAAATTTAGTAGAAGGTAGCTTTGATAGTCACAAACCATGAAAAACAATTTCAAATTAAAATATTGGAAATTTTTCGAGTTATGACGTGTTTTCGGAAAAATAACATTTTGGGGGGGGGGGGGGGGGGTTGAAAAAGACATAATTGCGATTTCCGTCCAAAGTTGAGTTCCTAGAATAAAAAGTTGATCATAAAAGTTGTAGATCTTGAGAAAATCTACAACTTTTTCATTAGTGACTTTTCCACATAACCTCAAAATTAGCTCGAAAAACGCAAAAAACTGCATTTTTCGTTTTTTATTTTTGGTTTCGTTAAAAAAAGCACGATATCATTTCACAACGTGATTAAATAATCACGATATCGCTCATCACTATAGATAACGCCACTTGCCGCTACCACTAAAAATCCCGTATCGCAAGGTATCGATACACTACAAATTTATCGATACTTGGAATGTATCGAAAAGCATAGTATCGATACAAAATATCGAGTATCGGCAGTAAAAGTATCGATACACTGGAATATCGGATAGTATCGGGCATCCCTAGGATATACAGGGTGTACCAATCTTACGACAAAGTTTGGTATATGGGGTTATTTTAAGATATGTCAAAAAATGTTATTAAGAAAAATAGTAGATGTCTTTAAGGTGCATATTTTGAAATTATCTCGAACTATACAGAGTGTTGCATAACTCTGTTACAAACAAACATATGATTTTTTCAATAAGAACATATATATGTATATTTTACCGAATTCGGATTGCTCACATTTTTTTGAAGCTTTTGATATGAGGTTTTGCTACGTTATACAGAGTCCTTTATAAAGTATAGACACTTGTGAATTATTGTGAACTTCGCCATCTAGTGGTTGAGTAGGAAACTTGAAAATAATTTCCAACGAGGGCCTAGCTGCAGAAAGGCTCCCACCAATCAGAGTGTATATATTTTTTGCAGTGTAAGTATTCCTTTCCCCTTCTCGAAAAAATTTTAAAGAATTTGTATTCCACATGAAGTTTTACAAAAAGAGGAAGGGAATCCCTTACTGTCCCTTCCCCTTTTTGGAAAACTTCATGTGGAATACAAATTCTTTAATATTTTGTTCAAGAAGGGGAACGGAATAATTACATTGCACAAAATATATACACTCTGATTGGTGGGAGCCTTTCTGCAACTAGGCCCTCGTTAATTTCCAGCAGTTTCTCGTATACGAGTTTGTAAAAGATAAGCTGGAAAAAACCTGTATTTATGTGAAACTAAATTTAATTTTTAGGGAGAAATAGTGCCACTTTCAACCATAAAACTAGGGAGAAAGTGCGAAAAAGTGCTAATTTCTCACTAAACGAAGTCGAGTGCCGCAATTCACACGAGTGAGAAATTAGCATTTGCGCACGTGTTGCATACAGTATTTTTCCTTCGACCCCCATCCAGAAATCAAACAATTTGCTGTAGGTATTTATTTTAGGTATGCCTAATGTCACTTTGGCTATGCCTTATGCCACTTTTCCCACAACTTTTCTTGCTATGAGAAATTGTTAATTTTGTGTATTATAACCAATGCGCAAAATAGTGTGTTGGATGGTGGTCGTAGGAAAAGTAAATACGCTTTTCTACACAAATTTTTATAACTTTTTATAACCGTTGGAAAAGTAATGCGAAAAGTACACGCTATGGTACTTTTCCGCACCGAAATGTCAAATATCAAATGTCAGCTACGTATGACCTGTCAACTTTTTTTGACAATTCAACATATTTATTATAGTGAATCTTCAGCTACCATTTTAGCATATTCAGGAGGAAATTTATTAACAGCTGGTGGATGGCGCTCAAATACAGTGGCGGAAGGATATATTGACGATTCGATCTCCAACAAAATTGAAATAGCCAAATTAAATCGATTAATCTATTATACCTGTGGCTTCTACTTAATATATTATCTAGCATCAACAACTTCGCTGACAAACTCTAATATTACAATTAATGGAAACTTTTTATCCAAAAAAGATACACCAGGCATAACAATTCAAAATTGTTCAAATTTCACTATTAACTATACATTTAACTGATTTTTCTATATTTAATTTTCATTTTGTAAGTTCCTTCTGTTCAAAGTTTAAATAATATACCTATATAAATTACTGTTTTTCTTTCATTAATAAATGAGGTTGTAGAAAAAATATTGTGTACAACTTGTACGCAAAGCACTTTTCCCACTCGCTACATTTTCTTTTGCGCTCGTGTGAAAAGTGACGCTAGTTTTACAAACTACTATTTCACAGGAAGGTGTTGGAAAAAATATTTTTTACCATTTCATTTTTTTCTGGCAATACGAAAAAGGTGAAATTGTCAATAAAACCGCGAAATTAAATTTTTCCGTTCTCAATTATTGTCGGTGGTCGATTTTCAAACAAATATTTAATACAAACACTTTTCACTTTTTTCCTCAAATATTTAGATAAAAATGGAAAAAAAGCATTCAAAATAAACTCACCGAAACTGCTTGGACGAACCCTCCAAAATAGGGATCTGACCGCTCCAATCAACAGGTTGCCCTCGAGAAACGTGTGCGGGAGTCGGCGACAGTCAGCTTACCCAAGTCTTCGAACAAGACAATTTCGAAAAGAAAAACTAGAAAAACTGAGCGATGGAATGTGCTACGGCGAAACGTGACGAAAATTCAAAAATCGAGTTTAATTTTTTCCCGCTATAATTTCGGCCCACTTCTGACTAGTTGCGTCGATGTGAAAGCCCCACAGTGCGAACGTCGGGACGTCGAAGAGCTTCTTTATAAGGCGTCGGACCTGCGCCAGTGATCTGACGACGCGATGCTGGATGGCCAGAAGGGTATTCTTCGGATGGTGATGGTTTGCTAAATGGGGGCGGGGCGGTTTTGGTAGAAAAAAAATTAAGGAATGATGAATTGCACGATTTGGAAAAAAGTTTATTAATGTGTCTGGCTTTTATACAATTCAAATAATAATTTATAATTTTTTTTAATTAGAAATGCACCCACTTTTCGTTTAAAAATGAGCTTGTAAGTTTTCTATTAATTAAACCTGGTAATTTTAAACTAATAAGGATTTCACGTAATTGTACTGAATCCTTTTCATTTTAATAATAAATTGCTTTCTGTCTCTAGTCATTTCTCTTAACATTTTTGTTTCTTCCTTCAAGTATCTCCACTTTCCAGCCGTTCTAAATTGTACCAAAAGTTTAGTATGATAACGATCGATACAATTTTTTCAAACTAAATCATCAAATGTATTCGTTTCGAATTATTTAATGTATTTAATATATATTGATTTTAATTTAGTAAATATTTTTAGTTTTAATATGCCCCGCCAAAACTTCTCTCAGGTCATTGTTCGAAAGGTTCCTGTTATTTCTTTTCTGTTTTGGTTAATCCTTGTTCCAATTTGTTTTGTCCTTGTTTCATATCATTTTTTAATTCATGTTGTCCTTGCTTCATATCATTTTTTAATTCATCTTGTCCTTGTTCCATTTTGTTTTCTACTTGCTTCATATCATTTTTTAATTCATCTTGTCCTTGTTTCATATCATTTCTTATTTCATCTTGTCCTTGTTTTATATCATTTTTTAATTCATCTTGTCCTTATTTCATACTATTTTTTAATTCATTTTGTCCTTGTTTCATACCATTTCCTATTTCATCTTGTCCTTGTTTTATATCATTTTTTAATTCATCTTGTCCTTGTTTCATATCATTTCTTATTTCATCTTGTCCTTGTTTCATATCATTTTTTAATTCATCTTGTCCTTGTTTCATATCATTTTTTAATTCATCTTGTCCTTGTTTCATATCATTTCTTATTTCATCTTGTCCTTGTTTCATATCATTTTTTAATTCATCTTGTCCTTGTTTCATATCATTTTTTAATTCATCTTGTCCTTATTTCATATAATTTTTTAATTCCTCTTGTCCTTATTTCATATCATTTTTTAATTCATCTTGTCCTTGTTTCATATCATTTTTTAATTCATCTTGTCCTTGTTTCATATCATTTTTTAATTCATCTTGTCCTTGTTTCATATCATTTTTTAATTCATCTTGTCCTTGTTTCATATCATTTTTTAATTCATCTTGTCCTTATTTCATATCATTTTTTAATTCATCTTGTCCTTGTTTCATATAATTTTTTAATTCCTCTTGTCCTTGTTTCATATCATTTTTTAATTCATCTTGTCCTTATTTCATATAATTTTTTAATTCCTCTTGTCCTTATTTCATATAATTTTTTAATTCCTCTTGTCCTTATTTCATATCATTTTTTAATTCATCTTGTCCTTGTTTCATATCATTTTTTAATTCATCTTGTCCTTGTTTCATATCATTTTTTAATTCATCTTGTCCTTGTTTCATATCATTTTTTAATTCATCTTGTCCTTGTTTCATATCATTTTTTAATTCATCTTGTCCTTATTTCATATCATTTTTTAATTCATCTTGTCCTTGTTTCATATAATTTTTTAATTCCTCTTGTCCTTGTTTCATATCATTTTTTAATTCATCTTGTCCTTGTTTCATATCATTTTTCAATTCATCTTGTCCTTGTTTCATATCATTTCTTATTTCATCTTGTCCTTGTTTCATATCATTTTTTAATTCATCTTGTCCTTGTTTCATATCAATTTTACTTCATCTTGTCCTTGTTTAATATAATTGTTTAATTCATCTTGCCCTTGTTTCACATCATTTTTTAATTCATCTTGTCCTTGTTCCATTTTGTTTTCTACTTGTTTCATATCATTTTTTAATTCATCTTGTCCTTGTTTCATATCATTTTTTAATTCATCTTGCCCTTGTTTCATATCATTTCTTATTTCATCTTGACCTTATTTCATATCATTTTTTAATTCATCTTGTCCTTGTTTCATATCATTTTTCAATTCATCTTGTCCTTGTTTCATATCATTTCTTATTTCATCTTGTCCTTGTTTCATATCATTTTTTAATTCATCTTGTCCTTGTTTCATATCATTTTTTACTTCATCTTGTCCTTGTTTAATATAATTGTTTAATTCATCTTGCGCTTGTTTCATATCATTTTTTAATTCATCTTGTCCTTGTTCCATTTTGTTTTCTACTTGTTTAATATCATTTTTTAATTCATCTTGTCCTTGTTTCATATCATTTCTTATTTCATCTTGTCCTTGTTTTATATCATTTTTTAATTCATCTTGTCCTTGATTCATATCATTTTTAACTCATCTTGTCCTTGTTTCATATAATTTCTTATTTCATCTTGTCCTTGTTTTATATAATTTTTCAATTCATGTTGTCCTTGTTTCATATCATTTTTTAATTCATCTTGTCCTTGTTTCATATAATTTCTTATTTCATCTTGTCCTTGTTTTATACCATTTTTTAATTCATCTTGTCCTTGATTCATATCATTTTTTAACTCATCTTGTCCTTGTTTCATATAATTTCTTATTTCATCTTGTCCTTGTTTTATATCATTTTTTAATTCATGTTGTCCTTGGTTCATATCATTTTTTAATTCATCTTGTCCTTGTTCCATTTTGTTTTCTACTTGTTTCATATCATTTTTTAATTCATCTTGTCCTTGTTTCATATCATTTTTTAATTCATCTTGTCCTTGTTTCATATCATTTCTTATTTCATCTTGACCTTATTTCATATCATTTTTTAATTCATCTTGTCCTTGTTTCATATCATTTTTCAATTCATCTTGTCCTTGTTTCATATCATTTCTTATTTCATCTGGTCCTTGTTTCATATCATTTTTTAATTCATCTTGTCCTTGTTTCATATCATTTTTTACTTCATCTTGTCCTTGTTTAATATAATTGTTTAATTCATCTTGCCCTTGTTTCATATCATTTTTTAATTCATCTTGTCCTTGTTCCATTTTGTTTTCTACTTGTTTAATATCATTTTTTAATTCATCTTGTCCTTGTTTCATATCATTTCTTATTTCATCTCGTCATTGTTTTATATCCTTTTTTTAATTCATCTTGTCCTTGATTCATATCATTTTTTAACTCATCTTGTCCTTGTTTCATATAATTTCTTATTTCATCTTGTCCTTGTTTTATATCATTTTTTAATTCATCTTGTCCTTGTTTCATATCATTTCTTATTTCATCTTGTCCTTGTTTCATATCATTTTTTAATTCATCTTGTCCTTGTTTCATATCATTTTTTAATTCATCTTGTCCTTGTTTCATATCATTTCTTATTTCATCTTGTCCTTGTTTCATATCATTTTTTAATTCATCTTGTCCTTGTTTCATATCATTTTTTAATTCATCTTAATTCATTTTGTCCTTGTTCCATTTTGTTTTCTACTTGTTCCAATTTGTTCATCATTTTCATTAACTTGTCTTCTTTGTGTTTTTATTCGTCAACCATCTCTTGCGGTGTCTTCTCTTGAATGTCTTTGTCAAATTTTTCTTCTTCTCCCTTCACATAATCTATTTTTATCATTTCAGTTTTTTCTATGGGTTGTCTGTCTTCTTCTTTTTTGTCCACATTGCTTTTTCCTTTATTTTCTATTTAACTAGAATATTATGTATTTAATGATTTTATGGGTAACCTCCAGATATATAATTTTTCAAAGGGACTGGGGTGTGTTGAGCCACTTTTGTTCAGCGACCTGGTTTTCTGTCGTGTTTTAATAATCGCATAAAGTTTTTTACATGCTAATTAACTATTGGTTTTAATTTTTAAAATTGTTATTTAAGCAAAAAATAATTGATTTTAAGTACCACATGCACTTGTCTCAAACCTCCCTTATAAAGGGAGGCTTGAGACAAGTAAAGGGAGGTTTGAGGCAAGCGTAGGGAGGTTTGAGACAAGACTAGTAACGATAAAGTCTCGAGTTAAAATCAAATTTATTGAAGACAGTTAACCTGCAATACTAATAATTAACAAAAAAATACACGTAGATACTTGAAAAAAATAAAAGAATACAGCAGTCATAGAAATATTTGCCAAAAAATCTAAAATACATTTTCATATTTGGAAAAATCGACTTAAAAGGCATCTGCAAAAAAATTATTATCGTAGATGCTGCAGTGAAGAAGAAGAAAGAAGAAGGTAAATCTATATTTTTTCACTTGGAATAGAGAGAAAAAATAACTGGAAACAAAGTACAGGTATTTTCAAACCATGATGGGAGGTTTGATCCGTGTCTGAAACCTCCCACATGAACCTGTTCATCCCTCCCCTCGTACCAGCAGCCACAACAAATTACGATTTTCAAGTTAAAACATAACCTAACAAATAATCTAATACATGAAAGTATGTTAAAATATTATGTTATTCCTGTAATTCATCCATATATTTCCAAATATAATAATGCGAATAAAGAATCCTTATAAATTTTGTTGATTGTTTAGCCTCAAAAACAACTTTTCATTATAACTTTCGTAAACGCCTTTGATTTGTTGTTAAACTTAGATAACGTGAAAGAAGCAATGAATAAGCATCCACTGAACGGAAAAGTAAATGTATTTAAGGATTCGTTACCAATGCAACATTTATGGTTCAAACCTCCCTCTGGCTCAACCCTCCCCAGTCTCCCCTACTCCATTAAAATCCCCACAAACTAGTATTTACTATTATTGTTAATGTCCCACGTTGGGCGCCAAATTATATTTAATTTAATTTAGTCAATATAATTTTATTTTATTTAGTTTTACTCCTTCCAAAAGTGTTTCCTTATTTTTTTAATAAAATTGATATATATAAATAAATACATTACATTACTTGGTCTTCATATTTATATATAAAATATCTACTCAAATTTTGATATGAAGAATTATTATTTTATATTCCCCCCACAATAGTTATTATTTTAATTTTAATTTTCAAAATATTATTAATTTCTGTGAATTTGTTCCGGAATCAAATAATTTCAATTAATTCAAATTTATTCCCTCGTCCTTCTTCCTCTCTCCGCAATTTTAATCATATCAAATCATGAAGCTCCTTGTCAATTGGTCTTATTTTTTTTATTTCGATAAAAATTGAATGGGGGTTTCTACCATTTTATATTCTCCATGTTTTCACAAGATTATGGCATTGGTTTCATTGGAAATGATTATTGTAATTATAAGATACTTTTTTATCTCATATGGACCTCCCTGTATATTGTTTGTTATTAGGAAAGATCAGATATAAGAAATGAATAGTACAAATGAGAGAATAGAAAACTTATTTAATCTTGTTTGTACATTAGCATGTGTATGAGTACTGATGTTGAACCCTGTATTTCACTTTAGATATTATTAGAAGTGGATCGAAACTAACAACGAACCCTGTACGCGAGTGTCTAGTCTCAATTTATACAATATTACTATTTAAATAAACGTATGTGTGACAATAAATGACAATTTACTTGGATAAACGAAATTTACAAGAAAATCATAGGAAAAGTAAACTTTTTTTACTCTACGAGCCATTTATTGACGTCTACGGTCGTTAAATGTGTCTACGTGACTTACTAAATGTGAATATAAGAACGGAAAAAGTAGGTGGATAAATATATAAAGGTCTATTGAACTATCTCGGACAATATATTATAATAGGTCAATTATTATTTGCACATTCAGTTGAAATATTCTAAAAATTATTTATTAGAGTCTCTGCAAGACGCACAAAATTACCCATAAAAACCAATTTAAATTGTTGTGGTGCACAAATCTAACGACTCGATAAAAGCTTTGATGCAAACAACAATTATTTGAAAAAAAAACAGCATGAAACGAATAATAAATAAATTGTTTCTACAACAAAAGGTAAAACACCAATAAATAAATCCCTTTTAAAAATTTTTTACAAAAAAAAGTACACATATATACACAGTATACGTATAGTTCATGGAAAGCGTGACGATGATTTATGCAACACTATATACGTTTCATTGTTAATGGTGTTGCATAACCAAAAGTATTGTGTGTTGCATAAAAGCGTGACGAATGACCAAAAGTATTTTCTTCTCCCAAAAAAAAGTGCTCAACGCGCCTAAAGAAGTTTTGACTTCAAAAAAAAAGAGCATTTATAATATAAGAACTTTTATGAATGGAATCTATGTTTCCTCGCCCCTCACCCATTTAATGAAGAATAATTAATATATTCGTATTTTTATGGTTTTTTCTCGTTAAAACACAATCTCAATCGAGTGTAATTGCGTTATTCCACTTTTATTATTTTTAATGAATCTGTTATCAATCACACTTTGATTATATATTGGTGAAATAGATCGTATTTACATAATTATGATTTTGAATTAATTTTGAATTATTCATTAGCATTTATATTTATATTTTAGTATAATGTTAATGGTATGTCAAGCCAAAGTGTAAATATTGACAAAAGTGCAATTGGATTATGTTTCAAAAAATAAAGAGTCTGATTGTATTTTATTCACTTGTCTACTGCTCCTATTGGAATGCTGCATCTTTTACACTTTCCGTCTTCATTTGGAACAATATTCTGAAGGTTTTATTCAGTTAAGACACCCCCTTTTTATTTTTAATAGAGGAGAGAATAGTGTACTGAATACCTCTTCCAAATTTAAGAAAAATTCTTTAGGTGCGCTGAGAACTTTTTTTGAGTGAAGAAAAAACTTGGATTTTTCGTAATCGTCACGCTTTTATGCAACACACAATACTTTTGCTCATTCGTCACGCTTTTATGCAACACACCATACTTTTGGTTATGCAACACAATTAACAATGAAGCGTATATAGTGTTGCATAAACCAATCCATGAGCTATATGTAACTTACTTTTTTTGTAAAAAATTCCGTTTACGATGGGCTTACGATAAAATTTTTAAAAAATGGGGTTTTCACTTCTGTCGGCAGTCCCATGACTGGACTTTTTTTAGTGTCAATCAACCTTAACTGTCAACTAAAAGATAACAAAGACTATCACTTCCCAGTTTTGTGTTGGTAATTATGTTGGACGACCGTTTTGTCATGTTTTTTTTATGGAATATGTAAATATACGTAGGATCACATTTGTTTGCGGTAACTTTAGAAAATTCCAATACCACGCACCAATAGACTGGAGAAATTAATAGTCCACTCGATTTAATTTTTGATTAACAATATTCAACTATTAATCTAGATATGTCATTAATATTATCGACAAATTGAACCATGTCATCCCTAATGATGTTGTTCATGTAGAGGAAACAGATTTAGAATAACGAAATAACCAATTTTCCGATCCAAGTCAGTTTAATCCAAGTATTTTAATATTATTAATTCCTAACAATTTTTAACATGGTATTTATTAATTTTTGAAGTGAAAACTTCTTTAGGCGCGTTGAGCACTTTTTTTGGGTGAAGAAAAAACTTGGATTTTCCGTCATCGTCACGCTTTTATGCAACACACAATACTTTTGGTTATGCAACACAATTAACGATGAAGCGTATATAGTGTTGCATAAATCCTCGTCACGCTTTCCATGAGCAATATGTATACTGTGTATATATGTATACTTTTTACGATGGGCTTACGATAAAATTTTTAAAAGGGATTGTTGACAGTATGAATAAAATAATTTAGTGCTTTTATTAATATGACGTAAAACGATTACAACATTTTTGTGACTACTGTAAAACTTCAACATACATTAATTTTATTAAAAAGCCTTTCTTGGAATTTTTTGTAAAGTACATTTCACAATATTTCGTTGACTTAAAGCTTTAATAATAAAAAAAACAAATCCCTCATTGTACAGTAAACAGTTACAGATCCGTAGTACTAAAAGTAACTGTTATTTTACCAGCAAAACATTTCAGTTATAAAATAATCACACGAGTACGATACGATACTTTTGTTACCTGCTGTGGATTTTTCTCTTGAATCAATCATGTTGGTATAGAGTTAAAACGAATTATCTTGGAATGGAGTGTACAAATAATTTCATGTGTTTACGTTCAAGCTCTCAAAATAATAAAGGTTGTTCGAGGTAACAATAAAAAGCACAGAATTATTGATTTAAATTTTGTGACGGAAAAAAATAAATATAATTTGAATGCTTTTCTCAAGAAAGTAAATACACCTTTATTCCAGGGGTACGTGGGGAGATTGAGTATATTTATTTGAAAAACAAACAAGTGTTATTTTACAGGGTCTTTCATGGATAAAAAGAAATATTTAAACGTCGAATATAGGTCACAAAAATATCCCATCTCTTGGATCTTACCATTTTTAAGATACAGGGTATTTGGTTGCTGCAACAGAACAGATAAATTGTAGTATAGAGCTGGAACTTATTATCCATCTCTGATCACAGCTTCGCTAATATCTTCCCTCTCTAGACCTGGTGAGTTCAGTAATGGCTGCATGATATTTTGAATGTTATTAGCACTAAATATCAAAATTTTGAGAGTTTTATTATCTTGTGAATATAATTACTCTTCTTTTTTCGTATATAAGTCAAATATTTTAGTTGTTTGTCTAATGAGAGAGACTAGTGATTTTCAAAAACAATATAATCGTGATCTACATACCTAAAAACTACTATATGAAGTAATTATATATTATTATATGTTTTACAATATGAATAATGCAATAAATTACATAATTTTCATTTCAAACATACAACTTTATGTAAAGGCTGCTATCATTTGTGTAATGCAGTGTGACGTACTAGCCCCTATCCGCCTATCGACCTTGAACTAACCAATCATATCAGTTCTATCATAGTAAATCCGTATACCTGTGGTACCGTGTACGACAAAACAAAAGTCAAAAAAGTCAATCAAATTTGAGGTTATGCTTCATTGTATTTGTATGCTGTTTTCAACTTTTTGAAAATACAACACGAAAACAACAATAACCTTACAAACGGACAAAACAAACTGGATGCACAGCCAAAGACGTCTAAGGTCACAGATCACAGAACAAAACGTCAATCACGCTGAGAGTGCTTCTGTGAACAAATGTCATTTAGTGCGCCGCACTAAAATGGTCAAACTTGTTCTCGAAATAAAAGAAGAATACAAACAAAATATATTCATTCCAACAAATTACTTTGTTGGGAAATGACATTTTTATTATTAGTTGAGACGTTGTATTGTAGGGAAAAAACAGCTCAGATATATACAAATCCCAATAATGATTAACTTTGACAACACTGCACTACGGTGACCAGAGGATATATAGAAGCAGACAGAGACAGATAGTGTTAGGGGTTAGTACGTCATAGCACCGCTCACTTGTTTCGGGCATTTTTTAATTTTGAATTAATATGTTGATTTCAAAACGTCAGGAATTCTATTACACTCGATTTTGACACATGATATTATTGTTTGCACTCTGAACCAACATCATTATTCATTTATTGAAATCTATTTGAAAGGATTTCATCTCTTAGTGGTCTTCCCCTATTTAAGAGATTCCATAATGTTTATTAACAAACTTCTCACAAAGTCGATTAAAGCCAGCAATAATTTGAAAGAAGTTTCTTGCGCTACGAGCGCTGCTTTTGTATTTAAACGGAGCGGTTAGGTATATATAAAACATAACGAACCAGTTTTAAAGTGAAATTATATAGAAGATGTAACAAATTAAAATCACAATTTACGTTTCTAAAGGAGAATAGGTAGAGGTATTCCAAAGCTTTCGTTAGCAACGAAATGTACCTACTGAATACTTATTTTTTTCTTTTTAAAAATGTACATAACGTTCTGCTATCAACTCGAATTTAACAAAAGTAATTCTGGTGAAACTTTTACTACTGCGTTAAGAGAGAAAGGAGTGTAAAATGTATATTTCTCGAACAATTATGTACCAATTTGCGTAGAAGTAGGTAAGTTTTACAGCAATGCAGATCTCACTATTTCTCATTAAAAATACGACATATGGAACTCTCATGTTTTAGGCAACCCTGCAATACACCAATCTCATGGTAAGATTCTCACTAGTCCCTTAACAATACGGGTCTATATGTATGTCTCTGTATCTCTAGAGTAGGGCGGGTGAGTTTGGGCGGCGAATAGCCAGTCCTTTCTTATACCCAACACCGAGAAATGTTTCGAGGCTGAATGTATTTACTGTCGACAAGAGTCGAAATCAACGTTTTCATACGGGCCGAACGAGTTCCGTCTGTCGTGAAAATAGCCACTGCTATTTGTTATTCCCACTTCGACCTCGTTCTTATATCTTCTTCTACCAATTATTAATTAAATGTGAATTAAGAATTCACTATTGAAATTCACATAAATGTGGTTAGAAGAAATAAACACAAGATTAACAAAAAACACAGGACATTTAAATCGAAAGAGGTGTCAAGAAAAACAGGGGGGAAAAGTAGAAGATATCTGGATCAGAAAAATAAATCAGGAGGAAATCATGACAGTCCTCCGATATCAACTGTAGTAAGGTTGCAGCGTATAAGATTCTTAGGGCATATACAGAGACTAGCAAATACAGAGCTACAAAAGAAGTACCTACTTAGAAAAAGAACTGAACGTGAAAGAAATAGAGGTAGACCGAAAAAGAAGTTGATAGAGGCAGTACAGAAGGACCTAGAGCAGATGGGTAGAGGAACAAAAAGACCTAAAAACTAAATAGAATTGAGAAAAATAGCCAACCAAACCTCGGGCCTTCATGAAGTGTAGAGGTGTATACAGAGTGAGATTTAAGTATGGAATGCTTCAATTATCTCGGAAACGGATCGCGCGATTTTCATAGATTTTGGTGCGCAAGGATCTTGCGATATGCCCGATATTAGGGTGGTATTTACATTGTGGTCAGATCTTTGCTTCTCCCAGAATAATAATGAACTTTGTTATTTCCAATGGATCACCCTATATATTTTTTGCCTTGCCTTTTGAAATGTAAATGCAGCTATAACTCGAAAATTATGGGTTGATTGTAACGTTAATTTCGTTCACTTTACTTTTCTCTATTTAATTAATAATAAATTATTAATAATAAATTATCGTATGGGCGGTGAATAGCCAGTCCTTTCTCATGCCCAACACCGAGAAATGTTTCGAGGCTGAATGTATTTACTGTCGACGAGAGTCGAAATCAACGTTTCTATACGGGCCGAACGAGTCCCGTCTGTCGTGAAAATATCCACTGCTATTTGTTATTCCCACTTCGACCTCGTTCTTATCTCTTCTTCTACCAATTATTAATTAAATGTGAATTAAGAATTCACTATTGAAATGTAAATTCCTTTCCTGGTCAAAGCGTCTGAGCTTGTCATGAACACGAGACGTAAGTCTGTTCTCTGTCATATGATTTCATGTATTTAAACAGTGGCGAAGAGGTGCAAATTGTCGCCCAACATTGTTGGAGGCGTTGCAAATTGGCACTACCTTATCGTATCGTAACAAGTTGTCCTCCTAGGTCATCGTCCATCCTGTCCTTACCAGGAAGGTGAACAGGTCACTAGGAAACATCTCCTTTATATCGGCAGGTGTAGGCCAGGACTCACCGAACACACACTCTCTCATTTTCCTGGTCATCACCAAATATTTCTCCGACGCCAGCTTCCCACGGTCGCCCAGGGTGATCCTGGCAAGACTGCATCCCTTGATTTCATCCCATCTCTTTAGGGATTGAGCATGGGAGTAAAGTCGTCAGGCCGTAGGTGTCGCTGGGTCCTAAAAGTCTTAGTCCAGCCGCTTCCCTGGCTAAAGAATTTGCAATGCGGTTACCTTTACTCCTGTCCTGCCCTTTAACCCACCTCAGGATAATATTGTTATCTACCGAGGCGCTAGCTAAATCTTGATGGCACTCTAATACTAGCCCTGATGTAACACGTTGTCTGTTCAAGGCTAATAGGGCTTGTCTGCTGACCACGCTGATATTTTTTCCCATTCCCCACTTAATTCTTAGGCTAAGTGATCTAGAGTAGACTCCATATCCTGAGCCTTCTTTGGTTTTTGATCCGTCTGAGTATATGCGTATTGCATTTGCAAGATCTGACATCGTATTCTGTTTTATTTGTATTTTGTAAACTTGGGTTCAATTGCATTACTGACCGCCTTCAGCAGAGGTAGTGCAGTACAGAGGTGCAGTAAGCGCTTCTCGTCACAAGCTTAGTCTCAGTCTCAATAGACCCAATTAGTTACCAGTTACGCAATCGTAACATGGCCATCAACGCAACCTCTTTGACGTCCAAGTCCAGAGGGGTCAGACCAGCAATTAATTCTATTGCTGCGGTTGGTGTTTTTCTGAGTGGCTCCAATACGGGCCTTTTTAAAGCTGTCATATTTAATGAATGTGGTGTGGAAAGTGTACGTAAATCAATGAGAGAATTATTATTCCTCGCATCAAAAAAAAATACCAAATGTTTTACGACACCTTGTTTTATTCTCGTCGATATTGTTTTATGATTCCATGTATTTATACCAGTGATTGCTTTTTGAAACAGAGCGCAATTATAGTTACCCAGTGCTTTTTTTTACTTAGTAGATTTGAAACCGATACAAATTTTCCGGTTTTATGGTCCCGAATAAATCCATTTACATGCTGTTGCGAAGACGACTTTCAAAATTACCGAATTAATTAAAGTCTTTAGGTATGTTTGAATCAGACAACGATGAATTTGCGCGATTTGTTTGGAAGCCTTTCTTCTTAAACGAAACCTCAAAAGAACCTTTAAGCGCCGAGAGATTTTTGTGCACGATAACTTTACTTTTGATTTTAAAGCATTGGCGTCGTCAAAGGATATCACAAAAAATTATCAATAATCGAACTATTGTTCAACAATTCAAATAAAATTTCTAATTCGTATCCAATAAATTTTCTTCTAAATTCATTATTTATTGTTAAACAAAACAAAAAACTAGGCAATATAATACAGCTATATTGACACAAATTTCCAAATCAAAAAGATCACAGATCGTCAGACCACGCAAGCGCATATATTATCTATTGCTTAAAAATATGAACAAAGCTAAGTTTAAAATTTCGTAGAGTTAAGCTTCGCTTAGATAACATAACGGTGCAGTGAACCTAATTTTTTAAGCCTGGCTTACTTGTTAAGCCAAGGTGGTGCAATACACCATTCCAGAATGACGTCACTGACAGCTCGGCGATATTCTTCTGGAGGACCCATGTCATATTCTATTTAGTTTTCATTGTTTACTGGTAAAGGGTTTGCATCTAAATCTATTGCCCTTGTCTTTCGTTGGAATCACAAAACTCCTCTGTTTAGGAGGAGACAGTTTACTGACTGCGCCATGTGCAATGTTATTTGTAAAGTTTTTATTATTTAAATAAAATATATATTATACATTCACATTGTTCTACAAAGTCTGTCTGACAACCAACTGGTAAATCTACAAGATTTAAACCAACCATTCTGGTTTGCAACTAGAAGGGATAACATAACTTGTAGACCGGTTTCGGCGTATTGCGCCTCATCAGTACAAGGTATATGTTATCGTCCGAGAGTTAATCCCGGACTGAAATGTGACTATAATCAAAATATTTCCGTAACGGGACAATGTACCGTTGTTGATTACAGTCACATTTCAGTCCGGGATTAACTCTCGGACGATAACATATACCTTGTACTGATGAGGCGCAATACGCCTAAACCGGTCTACAAGTTATGTAATCCCTTCTAGTTGCAAACCAGAATGGTTGGTTTAAATCTTGTAGATTTACCAACCCCGTTTGACTTAGAAGTGTAATTCAATGTCTGTCGGGGCATGTAGCCTGGGAAGTAGTTGTTTCTTCTTCGTTGAACGGTCACTGTTTTTGGAAAAATTATTTTTCAAAACTTTGTCAAAGCGTTAGAATAATATATTTTTATTCTTCGACATCTAATATACTAAGTGTTTATTACTTGATATTATTTTATAAAAAATAGACTATTACCTACCTACGACTCTGTGCTCGTAGATTTTCCTTGCATTTGTAGATACGGAGCATATGCAATTCCTAATTAAAACCAAACAGTACCGTCAATGCTCAAAGCACTATCAGAAAAATAAAACTTTTCTGTCTAACCGGAAAACAAGAATATAAAGGAAATATAAAAGAGATTTAAGAAAGTTTTATCTTTTAGTGTAGTTATCGGTAACTCAGATAGTTCTAAAACTGAATGTATAGTTGTTAACTTTATCTAAATACTTTAAACTAAGTAAACCTTTTGGCATGCTTCTACAAGTTATAGTAGTTGATAGAATTATCCTCAGTGTAAAGTATATTATTCATGCTTCGTGATCTCTCCGGCTTCATGCTTCGCGATGTATTCTTTATACATACAAATTAGGTGTAGGTATATTCAATAGGGTTCAAAATATTAAATTCGCTATCCAATAAAAAAATATTGTCGCGTCAAGATGCAATCGATTTCGAAAAAGTTTGATTGATATTAATTTGTTAACTTATTTTTTATCAAAGCTCTAAAACTTTACATTTCATTCTTGAATTAATTACCCTTTATTGAAGTGAAAACTTCTTTAGGCGCGTTGAGCACTTTTTTGGGTGAAGAAAAAACATGGATTTTTCATCATCGTCACGCTTTTATGCAACACACAATACTTTTGGTTATGCAACACAATCAACAATGAAGCGTATATAGTGTTGCATAAATCATCGTCACGCTTTCCATGAGCTATAAGTATACTGTATATATGTGTACTTTTTTTTGTACAAAATTACATTTACGATCTGTCGGCAGTCCCTTGTCTAGACTCTACGTTTTTTTTTTCATTTTCAATACACGTCATTTGAGATTTCCATATAAAAATGTACATTTTTATCTAATTACACTAGCACAGTCAATAATATCCACACTTAAAATAGTTTAAAACAATATGCACCACAAATGGGGTGTTAAACCGATATCCGGCTTTTGGTATTTTATTGAAGTATATTAGTACTACTTTGCAAAAATTAATTTAAAAATTTTTTAAACCGAATATTTGAGGAGAAAACTGGAAATTAAGATTTCTTAAATGTTTGCAACCTTCACTACAGATACGTCACGCACTTAAAGATGAAGCTAGCCACTTTCTGATTTAGATGTTTTATGAATAAATAGCCACTTACAAAAAGGCCATTTGAAGTTTGAAGAACTGTCAAAGTCTATAATATATGAGTGTTATGGTTTTTAGGGTTGCGCGATACACTAGAAAGTAACGATATTAGGTATCGATACGGATCGGAACGTAAAGTATCGATACAGTAGAATATCGAATATTAATTTATCGATACTCGTAGTATCGATACGTTAACGATCCGAGATCTAATTTTGACGTTTTTTGGGGGGTGGAAAAAGACATTATTGCGATTTCCGGCCAAAGTTGAGGTTCTAGAATAAAAGTTGTAGATCTTGGGAAAATCTACAACTTTTACATCATTGACTTTTTCACATAACCTCAAAATTAGCTCGAAAAACGCAAAAAACTGCATTTTTCGTTTTTTATTTTTGGTTTCGTTAAAAAATGTTCGATTTTAATGAAAATTTAGTAGAAGGTAGCTTTGATAGTCACAAACCATGAAAAAAAATTTCGAATTAAAATATAGGAAATTTTTCGAGTTATGACGTATTTTCGGTAAAACACACTTTTTGGGGGGTGGAAAAAGACATTATTGCGATTTCCGGCCAGAGTTGAGGTTCTAGAATACAAAGTTGGTTATAAAAGTTGTAGATCCTAAGAAAATCTACAACTTTTACATCAGTGACTTTTTCACGTAATCTCAAAATTAACTCGAAAAACACAAAAAACTGCATTTTTCGTTTTCTATTTTTGGTTTCGTTAAAAAATGTTCGATTTTGATGAAAATTCAGTAGAAGGTAGCTTTGATAGTCACCAACAATGAAAAATAATTTCAAATTGAAATATTGGAAATTTTTCGAGTTATAACGTTTTTTCGGTAAAAAACTCTTTTTTTGGGGGGTGGAAAAAGACATTATTGCGATTTCCATCCAAAGTTGAGTTCCTAGAATAAAAAGTTGAATATAAAAGTTGTAAATCTACAACTTTTTCATTAGTAATTTTTTCACATAACCTCGAAATTAGCTCGAAAAACGCAAAAAACTGCATTTTTCGTTTTTTATTAGTATCGTTAAAAAATGTTCGATTTTGATGAAAATTTGGTAAAAGGTAGTTTACATAGTGACAAACCACGATGAAAAATTTCAATTAAAATATTGGAAATTTTTCGAATTTTGACGTTTTTTCGGTAAAATACACTTTTTTGGGGGTTAAAAAAAGACATTTTTGCGATTTCCGGCAAAAGTTAGAATCCTAGGAAAAAAGTTGATTATAATAGTTGTAGATCTTGAGAAAATCTACAACTTTTACACCAGTCACTTTTCCACATAACCTCAAAATTAGCTCGAAAAACGCAAAATACTGCACATTTTTCGTTTTTTATTTTTAGTTTCGTCAAAAAAAGCACGACATCATTTCACAACGTGATTAAAAAATCACGATATCGCTCATCACTATATATAACGCCACTTGCCGATACCACTAAAAATCCCGTATCACAACGTATCGATACACTACAATTTCATCGATACTTGGAATGAATCGAAAAGCATAGTATCGATACAAAATATCGAGTATCGGAAGTAAAAGTATCGATACACTGGAATATCGGATAGTATCGCGCATCCCTAATGGTTTTGTTTTTGTTTACAGTTTATAGGAGCTTGACGTTTCAATATTATAAAAAAATAAAATCATATAAATCTTGTTTTATATCATACTGCACGAACACAACAGTTACAACGCCTCGTAAAAAGTTTGTAATTGTGCCTGCAGTAGAAGTTAGACGAAAATTGTGGTTTGAGGTTGCTATAAGTAATTCACTATAAAAGCAATATAACATATAAGCATAACCTATACTTCATCACGAGTTTAAAAAAGAAGACGACAGAATTGTGGTCCTATGTTAACCCTTATGTAGCTAACTTCTCTTTTAGGTAATGTAAGTCACATCATAAATGGCGAACTATTTAAATCATCCAAAAGTTAAATTTTTAAATCGACATAAAAACCTTGTGAGACTGAAAATATAAAAAATAATTGATTCCCCATTATGATTTTGTCCACCACTAACTATCAACATTGAGAAAACATCATATTTTTGTTGGGTTTAACACCCCATTCTCAATCTGAAATCCTAGCCAGTTATTTATGTAATCACCTGACATTTTAGAAAGCCCATCTCTATTGTCGAATGTGAGCTAGAGAGTATCGTAATCGTAAAATACAGGCATCTTCAGTTTCTAAAGAGAAGAAAGAATTGAGGTTATGGGTTATGTTGATAAATTCAAAATAATCAAAACAAGATTTTTGTTCTCGTATTATCTACCTATATTATCAGTAGCATAAACTTACGCTATCTAAGCTGTAAATTATTAAGTGATAACTTTTCTTTGAAAAAATATTTTTATATAATTATGTTATTTAACTAAATTAATAGATCAGTGAAATAAGATGAAATTAGTTAATAGCTTTATAAACTTATACAGCAGATTATTAAAGAATAATCTCGTTCTTGTACAATCTGTGCAGTCTGGAATTTTGTGTGGAGCTGGAGATGTAATCGCACAAGTGATTGCTGAGAAGAAATCTACAAGAGATATTGATGTAAAACGGACAGGATGTTTTATAGTGTTGGGAGCTGGCTTTATAGTGAGTTAGTATAATCGTTCATCACTTAAATTAGATTCTGTTTTGCCTAACTGTATATTTTGTTACAGTATTAGCTTTTTATTTTCAGGGGCCTACAGTAACGATTTGGTACAAATTTCTATCAAGAACACTAGGAGACAAAGGTAAAACGATAGCTTTGAAAAAGGTAGCAGCTGATCAACTTTTATTTGTACCACCCTTTCAAATAGCTTTAATTTCGTTAATAAATGGTCTACAGGGAAGAGATTTTGAATTTATTAAAGACCAATTACGTTTAAAGTATACCGATATTTTAATAGCAGGATACAAACTATGGCCTGCAGTGCAGATAGCCAATTTTTATTTTGTACCTTTAAATTATCAAGTTTTGGTAGTACAGTGTGTAGCATTGTTTTGGAATGCTTATGTATCTTGGAAAACACAATATGGTATTACAAAAATTCAAAATTTATCAATGATCGAAGAAAGAACAGAAACTGGGAAAGATATTTGAGATAGAAAATGTTGAATAAGAATTCAGGTAAAATTTATGACAAGTTTTATTTGTAACAAATGATTTCACTTTAATTAATATACAAATAATTTTCAAATTGTTTTATTTTCGATATATTTTCTTAATATATATAACCCTAAGAAACATCGCTATCATTATCTTTAT
The DNA here is from genome assembly GCA_947563755.1 of Lochmaea crataegi. Lineage (NCBI taxonomy): Eukaryota > Metazoa > Arthropoda > Insecta > Coleoptera > Chrysomelidae > Lochmaea > Lochmaea crataegi. The sequence goes on along the minus strand of OX387429.1, from coordinate 10,292,561 downwards.
CATTATTTTCATTTTCACTGCTATCACCAAAATCATCATCAAAGTCGTCGTCATCTTCATCATTCATTTTTAAGGAATTTAATTTGTTTAATAAATCTTTCCTATCATCTTCAGCTGTAGTGTCTTTGGAAGAGTTATCAACAATTTTCTCTTCTTTTTCTTTCCCTTTTTTATCCATGTATCTTAAAAACGTCCGCCGTTTTCTTTCCGGAAGTGACTGTAGCAACGCCTTAAGTTCATTGTCTAGCTTCAACTAAAAATAATCGTAATAAGTTACAAAACAATAAAATTTTCAAATAAATTTAATACCTGATCTTTTTCCGGAGATTCTGCAACAATATCTTTACTTTGACAACACTTGGTGCAAACTCCCAATTTTTTCCCACATTCTCTACACATTACATGATAGGCTTTTTTAACATTCTTCATCCCACACTTGTTACATGTCTTTGGTTGCGTAAGTGGTTTGTACTTCTTGTATTTTATTTTCCACTCGATTATATCTTTACAGCGAACACAAACGTCACTCACTTGTATGGAATTGATCATTTTTGTTCTGTGGTTGGTGTCGTGAAGACTGTTTTTGAAAGCTGAGCGGTTTTTATGTTTTTGAGGTCGGGTTCGAGATGAGTTGCCTTTTTGGGTACTCATGTTTAGTTAAGCAAGCTGAAAAAGTGTTTTATCTAATTTACTTTATTCCTTATAGGAAGAACTATTTTGGAAGGAAGTATACAATAAAATTGTAAAAAAAGGAATGTAAAGCTGTCTAAAACCAAACTGTAGAAGGAAGGAATGTCTTCTCCGACAATATAATTGTTTAAAATATGTAAATATAAAAAATAAAACAACTTTTAAACATATAGTTTTTTTTTAAATAATTGAGTACAACATAAAATTATTAAATTAATGTACCATAAGCATCGTCTTCCATTACTTCCTGTGCTATAGAATCTGTTACTATTTTTAGCAGCTCTTTTTCAATTTTCTTATTATGATCAACTTCTTTTTGTATATAATTCTGTATTTCCACAAACTTGCCAAAAATATCTTTGTTAGTTTTTGAAAAAGTAGAGTTATTTCTAGCTAGAGATTCAAGAACGTTAAACATAGTACAGTATTCAGTCAATTCGTTAAGTAATTTTGTAGCTAAAGTACGATACTGAGGTAAGTCGTCCCATGTCTCAGAGAGTGGTCCTACTTCTGAAGCTTTTTGCATAATTTCTATTTGTTTTAAAAGACAATTTCTATATTCATTACTAATTACAATTATGAAATTTTTTAATTGATTCATCAGTGCAATTATGGAAGTTTCTCCTTCTTGTAATGCTGTAGTAATGTCTTCTTCTAAATTACTTGTTTCGAGTTTCTTGTCCATTGCTGTAGTCGCTATACAACAAATTTGAACTCCTTTCAATAGATTTTCTTTTGTAAATTGTTTAAACTTTAAAGTTGTAGTTTTCTTTATGTACTGACGGTACAATCTAAATGTATGGTGAAATAATCTGTATTGACAAAACATTGGACCCAAGTATTTAAAAACATCTACAAAAAATAGTTTACATGACAACTACTATTGATCAATCACATGTGAATTACTAATAGGCCGCGTACAAAATAACGGAATTAGACGAAACTTTTCATTGGTAGAAAATAAGTGAAAACACAAAAAAGTCACTACAGGCACAAGGATCTATACCAACTCAAATTATTGACATGTAAGGATAATATTCATTCTAACCTCAATATATAAAATATTTGAAAATACACATTTACAGTCAAAATGTTCAGATCAATGAGTAGAAATGCAAAGCCAGTTTCAACATTTTATCAAAGAATGGTCAGGGACCACCTGACAATGGTTCAAGCAGTGCAAACGGGGGGCCTAATGCTTATCGGCGATGTATTAGCTCAAAAAGTAGTAGAGAAGACACCCCTCAGTGAATTAAGCTTTAGCAGAACACTTAAATTTGGTTCATTAGGAATATTCTTTGTGGTAAGTACTTACCAGAAAAATAATACCTATTTGATATCCAATATTTTTCTTTAGGGCCCAGTTATTGCGACATGGTATAAATTTCTGGCAACCAACGTTACACGAGGCAGTCCAAAGATGATTACCGTTAAGAAGGTTTCGTTAGACCAACTAGTGTTTGCGCCGGTTTTCCTACCAATATTTATTGTGGTATTGAATTTGATCAATTTTAAATCTTGGGATCATATTTATGAAGAATTGCGCTTAAAATATACCGACATTTTGATAAGTAACTACAAAGTATGGCCATTAACACAACTTATTAATTTTGGATTCATGCCCCTGCAATATCAAGTGCTAGTTGCTCAAACTGTCGCAGTTTTTTGGAACGCATATTTATCCTACAAGACACAAGCTAAATCACAGTAAATCATATATTTAAAATAAAGTATTATACATAAAAAAATTTTAGTAATTAAAAATATTTCGACAACAATGGCTACTTTGTACTTTATAACCAAAAATCGCCTTAATAAATACTTATGTTGGTAGCAGAATGACATTGACGTTTTAATTCAAACATTTGACATTTCAATTCTATATTTATATTTTCACTTTTGTTCAATAATTGAAACGAGTTAAAAAGTATAAACACATATATAATTAAAAATGAGCGGAGGGAAAGAAGCAATGGAGGTAGAAGTAGAGACTGTATCAACTGCAGAAACTTCTAAATCATCTATGGACACTACTGCAGATGTTGGCAGCAAAAATGTAATGGCATCAGGAGCGGTAGGATCAATTACTTGTTCTCTCCATCCCCTTGTAATTATGAATGTGTCTGAACATTGGACGAGAGAACGAGCACAAGAAGGTGCTGTACAACAAGGTAATGTATTATTATAGTTATGATTGTGCATTAGATTTTGGTTACCTACAGTTCAATTTTCAAGATCTCTTATTTTAAAGTAGAATAAGCTTAACTTACATTTATTCATTGTTTTAGTAATTGGAGCATTGATTGGTAAACAAAAAGGCAGAAATATTGAAGTAATGAATTCATTTGAACTAGTGTTTTGTGTTATACTAGGTGATATTGTTATTGATAAAGATTATTACAACATGAAAGAAGAACAATGTAAGTACTAAATTAATATTGAAATTCTAAGTCTACACTTATTTTTATGTATAATTTGCAGTTAAACAAGTATTTAGTGATTTAGATTTTATTGGTTGGTATACCACAGGTGATACACCAAATAATATGGATATTAAAGTACATAAACAGATTTGTGCGATAAATGAATCACCGATCATGTTAAAGCTTAATCCTTACGATAAAAATATTGAGGTAAGTATTGAATAGTTGGACATTTTATCAAGATTCTATCTATTATTATTCCTTGTAGCATTTGCCAGTAAATCTTTATGAATCTGTGATAGATTTAGTGAATGGTGAAGCTATAATGCTGTTTGTTCCTCTCACATATACTCTAGCTACAGAAGAAGCAGAACGTATCGGCGTTGATCATGTAGCAAGAATGTCTGCGACTGACTCTGGTGAAAGTTCCTTGGTAGCTGAACATCTCACTGCACAGCATAGTGCCATCAAAATGTTGCATTCAAGAGTTCGATTGGTTTTAGAATATATGAAAGCAGTACAAAATGGACAGTTGCCAAGAAACCATGAAATACTCAGAGAAGCTTATTCTTTGTGCCACAGATTGCCCGTTATTGATGGAGCTAGATTTAGACAAGATTTTTATAATGTAAGTAATATACAATGTTGTAAAAAGTTTTTGCTTCTATTATATATTATTTTCAGCAATGTAATGATGTTGGTCTAATGACTTACTTGGGAACGCTTACCAAAGGCTGTAACGACTTGAACCAGTTTGTGAACAAATTCAATATCCTTTATGACAGACAAGGAGTAGGACGTAGAATGAGGGGTATTTTCTTTTAATTGAAAAAAAAGGCATTAACTGTTGTATTATTTATTAAAATTTGTAATAAACAATCCTATAAATACATTTGTCTTTCTTATAAATAAGTCATAGAAAAAACTGACCAAAAAGTAAGTATATTGACGATTGGGCTGAAGAGGAAGTACTACAGATCGGTTATTAGAAGTAACAGAAACTCAGTGTATTATTTTTGCATGTATAGTTATTTATCTTCGACAAATAAAGAAACTCCCTGTTCCTTAGGATCGATATTTCTATAGACCATTCCAGAATGACGTCACTGGCAGTTTTGCCATATTCTTCTGGAGGACCCATGTCATATTCTATTTAGCTTTCATTGTTTACTGGTAAACAACGGATGATAGTTATACTATAATTAGCAATAAGATCTTAAAATTATCAAAAATGCTATCGTTTTGTATTGTTTATAAGTGTGCAACACGGGGAGCAAGAGATAAGGTATTTTTTTTCAATTGCCGGCTTAACGAAGCGAGTGTAAGGTAATTTTTTGAATTTGCCGCGTCAGACAGATGATGGCTGAACGCTCCTCAATAATGACAGTTACTTGTATGACTTGTCATTATGTTTCGCGCCAAAATGGTTATAAGACGTTACCGATTTTTGTAGAATCTATGAAGAAAACTATTCAACCTTTTTGAGAAGAATCAGTTTTATTGCTCTGCGGTCCCCCTATTAAACGAGGTGACTATTTAACTGATCTCCCTCAGTGAATCATAACTTAAAACTTGGTGTGTGTGCTCTTGACATCTTATCGAAGGCTAGTTAGTGACTTGGAGGAAATCATGCATCCTGACTGGATTCCTACCCAAAATATGGGCTACACCACTAGTGGGAAACCAGATGACTCTGCAGTTTCAAGATATGAGAGATTTGAAAGAAGAAAACAGAAAAAAGTTGCAATAGAGGTAGGTATTATATTTAAAAATATGGGTTTGCACCTGAATCTGTTGCCCTCGACTTTCGTTGGAATCACATAACTTCTTTGCTTTTTTCGTCGTCTGACATTTTAATTATTGTTTAATTCAATTCAGAGACAGTTTACTGACTGCGCCATGTATTATTATTTTCAAAGTTTTTATTACATTGACATTGCGCAAAGTTAGCACTAGCATCGGCGCTCTGTGAAAGCGCTTGAAGGTGGCTGAACGTCTTTGCTTTGAACAGATAAATACATCACATAATCTTTAAATTTATTTTCTGAAGCGCCTTTAATGGAAAACCTTATAAATTACTTAATTTTGGAAGAACTTGCGGATAAAAATAATATTGTGGAATTGATTCCTCCTGCAATTGAAAGACAAGAAGAATATGTAGAAATATTAGCATTAGGAGGAGCAGAAGATCCTGTAAGAATTTTAAATTATTTCGAGGAAGTAATTCACCCTCAGTGCTTGCCCATTGTTCTACAAAGTCTGTCTGACAACCAACTGACTTACAGCACATGTCAAAACACACAATCTTCAATTCCAACTGATCGGTTGTCCTCCAGAACAATATGTCCGATCTGTCAAAGTCAGGTGCTCTGGAAAAAATTGTCTATTACTTTTCGACAAGAAAAATGTTGCTTTAGATAAAGTGATATATTTTGAAAAGTCGTCATTACTTTACTTTTTAGACAGCTATATTATATTCAAAAAATGTTTGTATAAAAGGAAGACCGTGCACTCGGAGTATAGGCACTGGCTTGTTCAAAACGTATACAGGCCACAAATCGGTTAAAAACACGTTTGAAGTACAATACTTTCAAAATTCACATTATCATTGATATTAATAAACATTCAGTTTGGCTCTCTAAGATGCAATATCTCCTTTAAAACTTTTAATTTTCCCTCCAAAAACTCAAATTGTGCCAAGCTCTGGCATTGGGGATTTAACAGTGGCACCTGGAGGGGGGGGGGTTAGGCACTAACCCCTGATCACTTTTTTTAGTACTACCTATCTATTTTTACTTTTTGTTTAAATGTCGTTTAAGATTGGAAGCAGCTCTTCTTGAGGGCGGTGATGATTTGCATACGGATTACATAGATCCAGACTGGGGTTAGTCGCTAACCTCCCTGTTCCATATTCTTCGAGTACCCAGTTAGGGTCCAAGTGCGACTGTTAAGATAAGGGTTAGGGATGTCAGACGTACCAACTTCTTGGTATACATAGTTTTTAGTGTCACGTACAATGTACCAAAACTACTCGGTCCTTGTATGCAAAAATATCAAGTTTGGCCGTTGACCGACGAAAATACTCCGACAAATTTCACAGGGGCATATAAAGATAAACATTCCATTCAGATTTCCCTTATATTATAAAATTTTATTATAGTGTTAGATTTATTCTTTTTTGTTGAATTCGCAACCCATGTCAAGCAGCAACTGCCCGGCTGAAACGCGGAAAGGTCGTTTCCCTCCTTCTATGGAGGGTAAAAGGAAGGAGCACCATCTGAATGTATTAAAAAGTGTCCATCGAAAGGAAGCAAATTAAGATGGCGCCATAGTAGCAAGTGGAAAGATTTTAAAAACAGCGCCATTAATTGTTAGAGTAATTGACTACGTAAATAGTTCAGATTTTAAATACTGCATATTTCTCAACTACACAAGTCACGAAAAATACTAAATTTTTCAACCCAGCACACTTCACTCGGTTTATAACCCTAAATTCACATCATTTCCATTAGCTACACGAGCGCCATTTCGGTGAATCTTCTAATTATAATTTGCTGTTTACAGGTGGACACTTTTTCAACTTGTCCCCCATACAAGATGGTGCTCCTTCCTTCTACCCTCCATACCTCCTTCGCACCAGCCTCCAGTGGCGCGCATGTGTGAACGGTTGAATGATTGTAAGAGCGCCAAATTTGAATATTTTAAACAAGATAACGAATCGAGTATTATTATATATCCGAAATGAAATAAATCTCTCTATTAACGGTATACGAAATTGAAATATAAATTTTTTTCACTGGGATGCGATTTCCGATAGTCTCTCAGACCAGCGAGTCTCAGTGACTATTTTCCCGTCTCCAATACCAGCTTTTAGCCAGCTCGGTACAAGGATTTCTAAGTGGCAGTCTGACAACCCTAGTTTGTCAATGGGGGACTTCGGTCCAAGCTGCCAACCCAAAAAATTTCATATTTTCCTACCACAGGGAAAGGGAAATTTCAGAACGAATTTGTTATGTGAAGGTTCTTATTATTTATAAATATCCGTAAACGGAGCCTGGGCTCATGAAATTGGGTAAATTGATGCAGAATATCGATATTTGTAAGGCTCATGTCTGATTGGCTGAAAGTTGTGTTGGAGCACCTGATTTCATGTCATTCGCGACATATCTCTAATCCAATGACGATATTGATTGATAGATATTATTGACGTAAAATCATGAGCTCCAACATAAATATCAGCCAATGGGACATGATCTTTACAAATATCGATATGTGGACGCAATTACCTGTTTTGGAGGAGCTGAGGCTGTTTACTCATATTTATAAACTACGCGAGCCTAATTTCTTCTGAAATTTCCCTTCCCCAGTGGTAGAAAATTCCAACATTTTTGGTTTGGCAACTTGGACCGAAGTCCCCCATTGTTGTAGATTGTTTTATAACCCCACTTTTTTTACGAAAGTTTTTCATTGGTTTCGGTTAGAGGTTTTAAGGGGCTTCCACAGATGGGTGTTCCTCGACCTAAAGTATAATTGATAACGATGATATCGTGTACATTGTTTTTATATCCTAATTATTCCCTGTATGACGCTTTTATGAAGAAAACGATTCGAAAATTGTACAAAAATATACAAATTCACTGGTAAATTATATTCAACAGGAAATATCCCAACTGAATATTGTCCAATTTGTTTCATTGTCTCTAAAAGTAGTCAAATGTAATGATATGATATATCTGAGTCAGAGTAGTTGGTAAAACACCAAGAGCATTAGAAACAAAAATATTCGGCAGGTTTTGCAATTCGCTAAATCTACGGGAGTTTTCTATGAGATGGTGATGGAAAAAAAGTAACAATAAAACTTGGGAATTATACAAAGATAGGTTGTTTGAAGGTTTCGCGTATTCTTATATTTTTTTTGGTCGCAGTCACAACTAATCTACAAATTTAGAACCAGTATGTATATTTTGTAAAACAATAGGTTGAATGTTCCACTATTTTTGTTTTCAAATTATTATATTTAATGTGTTTTGATCACCTTTAGAGATTATGCATAACTCTCTATTCATTTTCATACGTTTTTTTTAACTGAATGAAAAATATTTTTTATTATTGTACTGTTTTGTCCATACCGATAAGTTCCTCGAACAAAGTCCCACTTAATTCCTTTCCCTGTATAACTCTGTTAGAATATCTCAAAGTAGCCTCGGCTAAATCTCTGACTGACCATTTTCGGTCTATGAGTATCCTACAAACCGTATCCAGTTTAGCTAGTTGTTGATGACCATAGGTGCAGTAAATAAGAGCTGGTACACCGGCCACGCTTGCTGCCATCCACTGGATGATCACCTTAAGCTGGACGTCTCCTTTGTGGGATGATCCACAACCCCAGTTGCCTGTCGAAATAGCTTTTAGGCCGTTTTTAGGTTTTTCAGAAAGCTGAGATAGCTGAAATTAAAAAGGGTACTACGTAAGAAGCTACAAGAACAATGATATTAGTTCCAATGTTTAGCAATTGTACTGATTGTCAAATTACTGCAAATATAATATAAATAAATAGGTTAATGGGTTATCAAAAAATAGACAAAGTCTGGTCAAGATCCGTTGCACAGACTTTAGGATTTACGTCAAGTTTCTAGTAACAATATATATACAATTAGTTGCTGAAAGGTTAAAAAACGACACTCATAAAAGTTATTGACCACAGTAAAAAAAAACCATCGTTAGTTTGACATCTACGCATGCGCTTTGTGATCCATAGATACGGTTATAAATTAACCTTGAATATACAAGTAACAATTTTAATGTCTCGGTCAGATTTTTTAATAATAGTGACAAAACTCAAAATATCTCAGTTTTGTGGTATTTAGGCCCGTTTGCACCGTTTAGAATTTAACCACGCCTTTCGTAAGTTCTCCTTAACTTTAAGAAGCACTTAATTGTCTCTCCCGTTGCACCGCTACAGCTAAAGCATTACTTAGTAAAGAAACGCTTAACGCGTTGCATACGTGGCAACACTGAGAAAATCTAGTCTTTCTAATGATGCATTCTGATTACTTCAGTCTACAGCTCCCATAACTCTTGGAAATGCTGCTATCTCAAAAAATTTATTTGGAATGGTGATTCTTTTTGCTGTGGTTTGTGGCATCTTAATAAACTGCAGACTCAGAGATGAGATTGCTCTCGACACCCTTGCAATGATTCTTGAAGCAGTTGCAGAATGGATTCCACAGAAATCGGCAATGGTTAGCAAATGCCCAGCGGAAGCATAAAAGCGAAGTGCTGCTAGCAACTGGTTCATGGGGGGTCTTCTTAATATTACTTAATTTTAAGACTGTCTTAAAGTGAACGGTGCAAACGGGCATTAGTAAGTTAGGTTTAAAATATATTGAAGAATATTGTTGAACAGCAACACATCTGTACTTAAGTAAATGAGTGTCACTATTATTTTACCCCTATCAAGGGGGAAGGTTAAGTGTTATGTGTGGTTATAAGTTTTGTTTAAAAAATAGTGTCAGATTACAAAAAGTATCTTGTCGGTATGTATGTATGTATGTAAATTGGGGTGACATTCACTGAGACCTAAAAGATCTATTGTGTTCCCTTACTTCTACCAGTGACTATAACAATAATTAGTCACTGCTTCTACTTAGTTCCTGAGGAAAGTCTCAGAGACTAGTAGCTCCTTTAGTCCTATTTCCCAGAAGAATTTTAGGATATCTGCAGGCTTTAACTTAGGTAAATGTCCCTCTTCTATCCAGTAATCTCCAAGGTGTTGTGCCCTAGGATTCTGAATTGCTGTGCAATTCGCAAGTATGTGGATGGAGGTTTCTTCCATGCCACATAATCTACCTCCACTATTTTGAGCTATTTCAAGTGCCCATTCAGGCGACAATGTCCCGTTAAGATCATTGTTAAAACTGTTAGTGCAGTTTTACTTTGACTCATGCATTCATTTGATCTCAATAGGTTGTAGTCATCACCAAGAAGAATCTTTGATTGTCTAAGTCCTACTAGATCTTTCCAATGGTCAGATCTTCTATTTTTTTCGGCTTTGCCTATTTCTTTCAATATAACCGCAAAAGGGTTCCGGCACCCAAAAGGGTGTTTCAGTCCCCCTCCTTGCTAGTTCATCTGCTATTTCATTTCCTTCTATTCCAGTGTGTCCTGGAATCCACATTAAGGTGACTATATTGTTCTCGCCTAGTTCATTCTCATACCATTTTGGAACTGATAACACAAGAGCTCAGTGCTTTAATGGCTGCTTGACTATCCGACATTATGATAATCCTCTTGTCGGCAAGTATTTATCAAATAAATGATTATTTTTCAACAATATTTTGAGTAATAGTAACACAAGTGGGTGTATGGCCTGAAAAAGAACCTTTAAAATCAAAATTTGATTTAATAGTTTACTTGTAACGTTGAGAGAACCCAGTTACTTTCTATGAGCTATTATGTTAAATGAACCATTTTTAAACGTATAATATTTTTTGTTCTTTCAAAAATTTCGTTTCTATATAATTTTTGTATTTAATAGGGTGTTCAACTAAAACAATAGATTCTTGTTAATGATTAGCAGATCGTTAATTCTAAAGGAACAAATTACGTCGCACCGAGTATTTTATCAAATTTAATAGTATTGTTTTGTTTTTATCCCCATTTAGAAAATTCGATTTTAAAAATTTCTTAAAATCCGCCTTTTAGATTTTGACGTCATTAGTATAAGTTGAAGTTACTCACATATTTTGACATGGAACAAAAGAATTATAAGAGAGGTTAGTTACCCAAATTGAAGAAGAAAAGAAGAAGTTTAGGTTAGAGTGACAGCATTCGCATATGGTTTTATCTTGGTTTACATTTTTGATTAGTTCGAGCTTATGCTTTATACCTTTTATTAATTCGAATTCAAATTGAACAAGGTAAACAACAGAGTGATAGATGTCAGATATCAACATTTTTGTCCTGAACAAGCTCAACATCCCAATGAAGGGAAAAGAAGAAGAAGAAGCTGAAACATGGAACACCAAAGGAAGACTATCAACAACTTCACATTTAAACTAGTGACGTATCTGCATTATGAGTTGCATAATTTTAGTAAATTTTGGTTTTAATTTTTTAGTGTTAATCTAAAAACTAAATTAAAAATAATTTTATTGTTGAATATTACATTTGTCACTTGTTAATATTACCTAATAAAACATGGGGTCAAAATTTTAAGTTAAACACCCTATTCTTTTAGTAGGTAATTTTTTTGTTATTAATTTGTTAGTAAGCTATTTTTTACCTCCTCATTTTCTGACAAATTGACATTAACGGAAATATCTTCTAAAGTCTGTACAATTGCTTCAGTAACGCAAGTAATAAACCAAGTTTTAGTCTTTGTTAAACTACAAGCTGAATCTTCATTATCACAATGTGTTATTACATTCTTATTTTCAGAATCTGGATTTAAATCACCACTCTGTTAAAAAAAATTATACAAATTGGGTTAAAACTCGGCTTATAAAGAAAATACAGAATGTTCAGATACTTTTGAAGCTTTCTACAACTTGAGCTACCTTTTAAATAATAAAAATCAACATGTATATATACTTACGAGTTGAGCAGCTAAACGATGCTTCTGTCGAGCTAATTCTAAACTAAGACTCTTAGCGTTAAGTACAAGTTTGTTTTTCTTCGTAGAATATTCTTCGTTTGTATCTGAGTTCGTATCACATGTTTCTGTCATCGGAACTGGTACACCGACAAAAGATTCACTTAAAGTTCGCTTTAAAATTGAACCTAAAATAAAAAATAATGTTGTTGCAACTTTATTTAATGGTGGCCCGTTTGACATTTGACACGTCTCGACTAATATTTCGGCTACTACAAATGAGGTGGCGTTGTATACTAGTTTTATGAAAAATGGCGTCCTGCTCTATAATATTTTCAGAAAAACTAACACTTTTGTTTGCTTACCTGCAAATCGTACGACTGCAAGCTCTCTTGCATCCAACTCTTTTTTGGTACCTTTTTCCATTTCCAAAAGTGGACATTCTAACCACCTTGAAAATTGCTCGTATACTTCTTCTAACTCCGAACTGAAAAAAAGATGAATACAAAAACGTAGAGTTCAGTCATAGAACTGCCGACAGAAGTGAAAACACCAATAAATGAATCCCTTTTAAAAATTTTATCGTAAGCCCATCGTAAATGGAAAAAAAGTACACATATATACACAGTATACAGCTCATGGAAAGCGTGACGATGATTTATGCAACACTATATAAGCTTCATTGTTAATTGTGTTGCATAACCAATCTCTTCACCAAAAAAAGTGCCTAAAGAAGTTTTCATTTCAAAAATTTAATGCTAATGTGTTTTAACCCACTGTAATTTTTAATTTTACCTGTATTCTGTGCTAAAACTGTATTCAGAAGATTTATTCGATTCTTTTTTGTTCAGTACTGAAGATTGTTTAGTCCTAAATTTATCTATCCATTCCTTTTCTTTGTTCAGGGAATTCTCTAAAAAATGATCATCTAGAGAGTCTTCTTTCAAGGCAAACCCAGTAGATCCCCCTCTTCTTACTCTAATAATTAATAAGATATTGTTATAAACATATTAACAAATTCCCATGCAAAAAATCCAAGAATTTGGGTGAATTAATATACGTTTTTCATATTGAAAATTATACAAATTCATGCAGAAAAGTTGTGACTCCAATCAAGTTTACCTTATGTCTCCGTCTTCTAAATTAGATCCCGTTACTGATATGCCAACGGCGTAACTAGACTCTTCACTGGTTGATGGCGTGCTTATCGACACTTCTTTTCGTAAAGCGTCACGTAATCGTTGAGCAAATACATTTCTTCTTTCCGGAGTTTCTAAATCTATGCTATAACGTTTATGGAAATTTTCATCTTCACTACCTGCAACAAATCACACATTCTTCAAGTCCGTTTCACATAAGAAGAAGCCACTTGAAGTTTGCCAACTGTCTTGCGCAGAAACCAAAATCGGTCTTGCTTATCTATGTCGCCTCGTAACGACCGTTCCATGCCATTGGCGTTACAAACGATTTTCATGTCGACAGCCATTTTATTATTGGAATTTGAGGTTGTATTTGAAGCAATCATTTACTATCGAATATTTTTGTTTTTTGAATATTTAAGGAAGTTCAGCTAGTTTATCTGTGAGTGTTGTGTGTTTTATTTGATCTAAAACCATGCCTCCTAAAGAAATTGTTGGTGTTAGAGGAAGAATTATCCACAGTCAAGGCCGACAGATTATTAAAAACGTTACGCTACTGATTTGAAGTCGAATGTCAATTTTACAAATTTCACAAATGGTACAAGTTCACGCATACGACTGCAACTTCAAGTAGGATCTTCTTACGTGAAACGGAGTCTAAGATCTTTTCTCTCTCTTCTATCTTAACCTCAAAATATATTTTTATTTCTTCACTTTAAGGTAAATTCATATAACAACGGATCACGAAACACGAATCACGAACTCGAACACCATTGGTCAGATTAATTGGTGGGAAAGTTGACATGTGCATAATTTAAGATTCCACGAATTCGTGAAATTTAGAATCTGGCTGGCGGGAAACTTGAGTCCATTTCAAGATTTTCCGGTACTCGTGACAAATTTAGGCTAATTTGACACTTTTGACAGTTTTAGGTTATTATACATTGTATAAAATGGTAACTTTTTACGACTCCATAAAAGCAACGATTCGTTATTCGTGTTTCGTAATTCGTTGCTATATGAAATTACCTTTAGTCTTTTATTTGAACTACAATAGGGCAAGTCCACATGACGTCATGTCAGTCGCCCTGAGGATAAACAAGCGTTTTTTGCACAACACGTGGTTCTTAATAGTTATTTTGATCTTGTTTGGGTCCATTTGGTTTTGATTTAGTGCCAACGAGCTTTGTGGTCTCAGCCAAAACGGAACGTATATTTTTTATTGCTGCCAAGACGTGATTTTTTGGCTGCTTTTCGACTTCTCTACTTAAATATTATATTATTAGGCGATTATGTACCGCCTGTAAATTGATGTTTGAACCAAAACATCAATCGTTTCCCAATATTGCTGGTAAAATATTGATGAAAATTCATGAAAGGTTGAAAGAATATTTCATCCCTTTCATTATTATAACCACAACCAACTACTGAACAAGATCTAGGCATTTTAAAAAGCTATATCTGTTTATAATAAAAAGGATAATTCAAACAATACAAAACAACCAAATTACAAATCTAAAATCTAAGCAAATAATTATTTTTCCTCGGGACGACTGTCATTAGTGTCTCCATGTCAGTTGGTGGACATACCGTATAATTAGATAAGAGAGTAAATTTGTTTAAGCTGGGCAAATTGTACCAAAAAAAAGGAAGGTGTTGAAACCACACGTTCAACAATTTGTATATTTATATTTTAGTTCCTTTGTATATTCATATACAGTTATATTTGCGCCACTGCCTCCAAAATACTTCTACCGTAGTTCAAAATCGGCGGCGGCTGACCGGCGCCTTGCAATATTTACTATTATTCTTCGGCAGTTGAAGTAGGCTTGACCAAACGCACACTTCGCATCTAAATGCATTATCTCCCTGGTTTTTACGAGGCTAGCTCAGCTAGTAACAATCGATGTTTGTATAGTAAATCAACCCGAAGCAAAGTTATATTTCAAGTGAATAGTGCTTTGAAAACCACAAAGGAAAGAGTAAGATCGTTCTAATAATTAATACTTCATACTGAAAGGCTTGTCTATATTCATCGTTCCATCTGTATGTATTTTCGACGTTAAATTTTATTGAATTGTTAACAAAATACTGTTATTATTTATGCGAGAGAACCAGTCATCCTATAGAATTCCAGTCCACTAAATCGAAGATTTGTTGTCATTTCAACTGATGTGGAATCAACGGCCACATCAGAAGGAAAAAAGGAAAAAGCATTCTTACCATCATCTACACTAGTTTTGGCACTGAGAAATTCACCTTCAGACGATTCGCAACTGTCGTATTCACTTTTTGTTTCATCGTCTACAGGGTGTCTCGTTATAGGTAGACACTCTCCTGAAGAGCCCAAAACAATAAATCTAAAAATACATTTGATTAGAAAATATAACAATTATCGATTATATACAAACCTTCCCCTTCTTCCGTGCACTATAGAATCGATTATTTTACTTCTCTTTTGTAGATTTCTCTCCATTTCTAATTGAACACAAAGTCTATCGTTTACTAGATTATTATTGTCGGGTAATGGAGACAAGGATCCACTGTGAGTTGTACTACACGATTGCTGTGTTATTAGAGGTATATTTAGGCAATCGGACTGATTCGAACCTTGAAAAATCATCATTATTTTATAAAAAAAAATCAAACACAAAAAGAAAAAGAAATAGTTAATCTACTATCGCCGACAAAAGTAAAAACACAAATATATGAACTCCTGTTAAAAACTCCATCGTACGCCTACGGCAAACAAAAATGTTAACAAATAAACTGATCCCGTATAAAAGTTTTATCGTACACCTATGATGGGAGGAAATTTTTCGAAACAAATTTACGTTCAATAAAAATTTTATCATACGCCCCTGGTAGATGGAAATTTTTACAAATAATCTAACTTCTTTTAAAAAAATTATCGTACGGAAATTTATACAAACTAATTAATCCCCCTTAAAAATTTCATCCTACGCCCATTATAGAGAAATTTTCACGAATAAATTAATTCCCAATAAAAATTTCAACGTACGCCTATGAAACAGTCAAAGCGCAATACGTGACATTAGCATGTCGGTGACGCGAACTTTTATTCATTTTAACGCGTATACAGTGTCCCAAATAATGATGAGTGATATCGTGATTTTTTAATCACGTTGTGAAATGATATCGTGATTTTTTAATAGACATGATAAAAAAAAATAACAAGCAATTACGCAACGAGATATCTTTTATTTTTGCGGTATCAATATAATATCGTTCCTTTTCACGGTATCATAAATAGATATCCGGTGATATACCATAAAAAAATAGTGAATACAAAATATTAGGATACTGTTTGCCGTTGCTCGTTTCTAGAATAAAGAGCACAGTCTCTTTATAATTTTACGGTAATGAACAAAACAAAATTCGATCTTATTGACGTCGAATGAGAGCGATGAAGGTCAATATTATGTTCGATTTCGAATAATTCGATTCATTAATTCAATTCACTGTCGTTTTCGCTGGCTGTGATCACTTTACGCTTTAGATTTGCTTAGGAACTGTGACTGACTGTGATTTGTTCGTATCCGTGACAAAGTAACAGTTCGTGAAATATCGCTCATCACTAGTCCCAAATTGATACTTGCTTTATCAATTTAATTAGAAAATGTGATGAAACTTACCCATAGATTCTCCTATAGGCGATAATCGCCTACGATTATGATATGGAGTTTCTTTATCGTTATTTTTAACTAACTGTTTTTGTTGGAATCCTAATAGGCACTTATTCAATTCCCTTAAAATATTATCTTCTTCGTATTGACCTATCGGTAACTTGGTGTAATCTTCAGCGTCTATACAACATATCGTCAACTAAAACATACCCACAAAAAAAAAAGATATTTTTTGTTAAAAAAAATTTTTAATATACATACATCGTGTGGTCTATCGAATTTTTCTAAATAGGCTCGATGTTTGGGATCTACAATTCTTGAAATGTGCCGCACACCTTCTACTGTAACAACTTCGTTATCTTCTAACGCTTCTACGTTTAAAAGTAGGGTTAGCAATTCCGGAGATGTCACCAAGTTGATGCATTCCTACAAATTAAAGACAAAAAGTAAAAAACATAGAGTCCAGTCATGGGACTGCCGACAGAATTTTATCGTAAGCCCATCGTAAATGGAATTCTTTACAAAAAAAGTAGACATATATACACAGTATACATATGCAACACTATAATATAGCGTATAGTATAACCAAAAGTATTGTGTGTTGCATAAAAGCGTGACGAATGACCAAAAGTATTGTGTGTTGCATAAAAGTGCTCAACGCGCCTAAAGAAGTTTTCCCTTTCAAAAAACTAGTATCTACCTGAGTAAAACCATTACTTAAAACGTTCCCTCCAATTTTGGCACTTGAAAAACATATTTGTAGACATTCTTCTTCTGGTCTATCTAACTTGCCGTCGTGTCGTATTTTTAATGTGCATAAAGGTAAATTACATTCTAACCAGTCTTCTATTGTCAGCCATTCTTTACTGCTCATAACCTAAAATATTTTGAAAATATAACAAAATGTTATTATGCTTATGTAACTCATCGACTTGCCTGTCTTAGTATTTTTATCCTACCAGAACAGTTTTCGTTATTTCCGAGCCATTCGAAATAATATAGTATACTTTTTAACTTCGATTTTTGCGTATTGTTATTGAGGCTTTTGAAAAAATCGGCAAAATTAAAATTTTGTAATGTCGGATGAGTTCTTGGCGTTCGTTTTGGAAATGTCGAAAAAAATGCGTTTGCGATTAATGAAGACACCAAAGAGTATTCCAATTCTGTACTATCAGCTAAAAAGAATTGATTTATTATTATAGGGCAAGTCCACGTGACGAAGAACCCACGTGAAGTTGCAGTTGTATGCGCGAACTTGTTGTCAAAACCAGCGCCATATTGAAAAATTGACATTCGTCTTCAAATCAGTAGCGTAATGTTTTCACATTTTGTGGGTTAACACAAAATTAGAATATTAAAAATGTATTTATCATATGTATAGTTTAAATAAAACATATTTGGGAATTCTTTGAAGCTTTTCGAGATATTTTCACATACAATAGACACTGGTTGAAAATACTTGGTCTCGTTGAAATATTTATTCTTTCAATTAACGTTTGTAATGCCAATGGCATGAATTTAAACGGTCGTTACGATACGACATAGATAAACAAGACCGATTTTGGTTTCTGCGCAAGACAGTTGGCAAACTTCACGTGGCTTCTTCTTATGTGAAACGGAGTCTATCACAGCACACCCTCGTTCTATGCACAACACGTGGTTCTTATAGTTATTTTGATCGTATTTGAGTTAATTTAATTTTGAGTTAGTGCTTTCTTCGACATTGTTTTAATTGCTTAGGTATTTTAAAAGCTATATCTGACTGTTTATAATAAAAAGGATCATTAAAACACTACAAAAGTACAAATCTAAGCAAATCATTTTGATGAACATAGTCCCTGAGATCTTTTACAAACCTTGTTGTTGTAAACTGAAGTGTAAACCGTTTTTTGGCCTGCATTCTTTGATTTTCAAAGCTCTTGCCGCAAGATTCGGTAAGGTTTTCGAAAAAAATACACTTCTTTCTTCATTCGTTAAATCGTTATCTAAAAAATTCATTAAACCGGCAAATTGGTGTGGGTCTACTTTTTCTTCGTCCGGCTCTAAACTTACACTGCAAAAAATAACGAAATATTTTAAAACGAATTTAAATATCATAGGATATGAACTTACTTGCACATTTCATATATTTTTTGCATCTTCTCTGTAAGATCTGTGGAATTTTTGGTGTCTGCAATTTTTTTTAATAACCTTTTTACCGAATCCCACCATGGTAGGTCACTAGGCAGCATAACGAGAGCCATTGTCTAAAAGAAATCCAAAAAAATAACATGAACAAATTTCTTTTTTTTTTGTAGAACTAACTACATTTCTAAATGTGCTTTCACTTGTCACCTGGAAAAACCCAAATTATCATTATTCCGTAACAATCAACAAAATATGTTACATTAGATAATTGTTGCTACTATTGAATGTTAAGAAACTTAGATAATATGATATACTTTGTAGTTATTGTTATGATTTTTTTCAAGTTAAATTATTAACAAATATATTCTATCAATAACGATGACTATATTTACATATTATTTTAAGTTCTTTAAAAAATAAAATCCAGACGAATGTTTAATAAAATGGCAATAAAAGGTTCCTGAACCTACCGAAATAGCTAACTAGTCCTTCTTGGCCAAAATACATATATATGATTAACTCACCCGTATAATGTTCTAGATCATATTTTTAGCAAACATCAACAACACCAACGCTTTTTCGGCATTAAAGGTACATTATTTGGACTATTTACATTAGTACTAATCATTTTTAGGCGATATGTTAAATAATAATTTCAATTAATATCACTATAACGTGGTTATCTCCACTTTCTACTCTAAAAATACACAAACGTCGTTTGCTCGCCGCCGTCGATAGTTTTTGACGTCGCGACGCCTATTCATCTTACTTAGACAACCAGTAATACAAATAGCCACTATTGATTTTACTTACACAAATCTTCAAGACGACCAAACATACGGAACGCATCCTACCGGATATGTTTATCATAGATAGTCTATATCAAAAATAATTTTTGACATCACTTTCTACTCTAAAAATACCCAAATGTCGATTGCTCGCCGCCGTCGGCAGTTTTTGACGTCGCGGCGCCTATTCATCTTACTTAGACAACCAGTAATACAAATAGCCACTATTGATTTTACTTACACAAATCTTCAAGACGACCAAACATACGGAACACATCCTAGCGGATATGTATATCATAGATACGCTATGTCAAAAATAATTTTTGACATCACTTTCTACTCTAAAAATACATAAATGTAGATTGCTCGCCGCCGTCGGCAGTTTTTGACGTCGCGGCACCTATTCATTTTACTTAGACAACCAGTAATGCAATTGGGCACTATTGATTTTACTTACACAAATCTTCAAGGCAACCAAACATACGGAACACACCCTACCGGATATGTCTATCATAGACAGTCTATGTCAAAAATAATTTTTGACATCCATCAAAAAGTGATATTGTGGTGTATAATGTTAGTATATTATTTAACTTAATTTTCGATTTAATTACAATTAGCTAATTTTATTTTAAAAGGTACAAACATATATTCTATAATTATTAATTTTTGATTGTTATAAAACCAAAAATATTTCATAAACAATAAAAATGGGCAGGTCTAGATCGCGAAGTCGTTCACCAAGGAAACATCACAAAAGTAAGCATCATAAAAGGAGTAAATCCAGGGAAAAAAGTTCTAGTACTTATAAAAATGTTGAACGATTGGAAAAAGAAAAGTTCAAAGATAGAAGCCTTAAACCACGGTAAGCAGATGTTTTATTAATTTTGAGACAATATCAAGCTATATGTAAAAAACAATTAACACTTTTCTGAATAAATGTGGAGAATAGATAAGAAATCATATTTAATGAATTCTTAGAGGAAAATTTTAACATTGGCGTCTCCTTGAATAAGGTCTCTACATTTTAAACAGTAATTAATTTGCTTTGTCCTGCTTCAACAACTTTTTATACCTGTTAGATAATATTGCTATGCCTCACTGTTTTTTATTTGAATAATTTATTTTTATAGTTTACAGTGAAGAACATTTCAAATGATAATTACAACTTTTGATAATACTTTACTTTCTGTTATTTGACATGTTTGGTGGCATAATTTGAATTTAATTTTAGAAAACGTTCAGACTCTGTATCGTCTACCTCCAGTAGTGAAGTTTCAGATGAAGTAACTAGAATTGAAAGATACTCTAGCAAAAAGCACAAATTAAGAAAAATGGATGAAGTTGAAAGATTAGCAGAAATGGAACGACAAAGAAGACAAAGAGAGGCTGAACAAAGAATTATTGAAGAAGAAACTGCAAAGAGGATAGAAGAATTAGTGAAAAAGAGAGTAGAAGAAGAATTAGATAAAAGGAAAGATGAGATAGAGAGAGAAGTAACTAAAAGGGTAGAAGAAGCAAAACGAATAATGGAGAAAGAAATGATGGAAGATTTGGAGAAGAGACGGGAAAAATTAAAAGAAGAAGAGAAACGACGGGAGGTAAGAGTTTCATTTATCCTACAGTATTTTTATTGAATTGAAAGACTATTGTACCTATTTATTATTTTTGTCGGATTTTTAACTATGAATAGAGAGTTTAATTTTTGTAAAATGTGTTTTATATTTGGATTCATTTATTTTATGGACATTTTTTTTTATAAAACATCTTATATGAACCCTTCATCCTTTTCCCTATAAACTTGATTAGTAAATTTTCATAGGGTATGGGGAATAGTTGCAAAAAATGTAAAAATTACTGGTTCAAGTATTTCCAGAATTTGTCAACTAAATTTACTTATAGCTTTATTATTTTTAAATCTAGCATAGCTCTAATTTTTCCTCATTCAAATCACATAAAAAAGTCATATATAAATATTCTATTTCTATACAATGGCGTTTGCCCAATTCCTACGACTTAGTCTTAGAAATTTAAAGTTGAAAACTTTCAAGGTAAGGTCTTGGGACTTTTACATAACATAACCTATATCTGTTTATCGAAAAGGGTTGTTGCTTTCATTTTATTTTGACACAATAAAGTAGCAATAAATTATGGGTCTATTCCAAATTTGGGCTTATGATGTGCTAATATCAAGATTGCTATCATTCTAGTCTTGATGCTTATCAACAATCAATATTGATAATACTACCAGTCTTTTTGCAATTTTTAATTATACATTTATATGGGTTATTGAAAAAGCACAATTTAATGTTGGAAATTATTATTGTATTTTTAATAATCATATTTAACCATCCATTTACAGCTTTTTAATATTGCTTAGAGAGTGCATTATCTCATGTAATTTTAGTTAAGATATTTTTTGTTCACAAGTAATTTTAAAATTCACACATTGTATATTGTTTTATTTACTTATTGAACAGCCTTTTATAAATGTCTACAACACTCCATACCCTAATTATTATTAAAAAAACTTTCTATCTAAACAAATTAAAAATACATTTACTCGACAAAATCAAGAAATTAAAAGCTGATAGAATGTAGATCAGTATCTACATAATAGTCTTGAAAAATTATGTCATTTAATATATGCCAATAGCTTGTAAGCTAAAGGGTGGTCAACACAGTGCTTGAAACAATGAAGCGCAATGGCAGAAATTTGGCGGCTCTCGATGATGGACCACTACGCGGCCTCGCGGCTCAGGTATTATCAAAACTTTTTTATACACCTTCGAAAGTACGTAGAAACATCACTTGATATTTTTTTGTTATTTGGTAAATAAACTCACGGACAAAATTATTGCATATTTTATTTTAGGTCTTTATTTTTTTCCCTTTAACACTTTTGTGATTTCGGTTGCTAAGTCTGTTACATTGTAGTGTTCTACGTATATTGCAATTTATTACAGATAAAGTAATGTTTAGACATAGCTTTTACGTTGTCAGAATGACATTTTCTGTGCATTATTTCTTCAATCTGTAGTTTCAGTTAGTGAAATGCCACATTTAAATGAGTTAGTTTCGGTTAAAATTGTTTGTTTAATCAATGAGAAGACATTGCACAGAGATTGAATGTCCATCAATAAACTGTTTCTCGCATTCTAAAACGTTACAATGACACTGGAGGATACAAAAGGACGTAAAAGATGTACAACATCAAGGGATGATCAATATTTAAGATTGTAATCTTTGAGAAAATCGTACACTTACTGCTCTGCAACTAAAAAATCAATTACTAAATGCAAGGCAAGTCAATGTTTCCACCAAAACAATAATAAGGAGACTTAAGGAGGTCAATTTAAAGCCAAGACGTCCTGCTAGAGTAACTCTACTTCTTCCACGCCATAAAATCGGATGGTTACAATTTGCAAGAGCACATGCTGGCTGGAATGAACATAAATGGGGAAAAGTTCTTTTTACAGACGAAACAAGAATACAATAATTATGGAATACTGATGGATGTAGTCGAGTATACAGAAGGTCAGTAGAACGTTTCGCAGAATGTAATCATGAACATAATCTTAGCTTTGGTGGTGGTTCCATTATGCTATGGGCTGGCATTAGTTGGGAGAGTCGCACGGAGCTCATTGAAGTGAATTTAAGGATGTATGCTGACTGGTACGTACGCAACATCCTTGCAGAGCATGTTATACCATATGCCGGATATGAATAACTTTGTGCTAATGCACGATAATGCCCGTGCCCATGCCGCAAGAACAGTAAACCAGTACATTGAGAATGTCGGGATTGCGAAGCTAGAGTGGCCACCATCCAGTCCTGACGCAAATCCCATAGAACATGTATGGGACATCCTAAAAAGAAATATTCGATCACGGAATCCAGCTCCTAACTCAATTGCAGAATTATGGATTGTTTAACAGGAAGAATGGAATCGAATACTACAAGAAACCATCAAAGATCTTTTGTACAGAGGAGGAAATATTAAGTACTAAATTGTTATTATTTTGTCTTAAACTAATGTATCGTGTCGATGTTGTTGTTCTTTCCTAATTAAACGTTATTTTTTATCAAAAACAGGCCATTTCACTAATTTCTCCACGAATCTGTTGTAAAGCTTCAATCAATATGCGAATTAATTTGATTATTAATAACATAAAAGACTCTAATGTAGCAGTTTTAGCAACCGAAATTACAAAAGTGTTAAAGGAAAAAAAATAAAGACTTAAAATAAAATATGCAATAATTTTGTCGGTGAGTGTATATTAAAAAATCCAAATTGTGTAGCATTAAGGATCGTTCTTCTGTTGGGCTGTCGATAGTGATTCAAAATCTCAACGTGCTTTTGTTTACGTCGGACGTAAATGAAATCTGAATAGAGAATAGTTGATTTGAATGTTACGGATATGAAAATGTAAAATTATTGGAAACATATGAACACTTGTTATTATTACTTGTTTATTTGATCGAACTGTGATACTCCAGTCAATAAGTTTTCTATTTTTAATGATTGTGATGTTTCTAGTTGACTTTGAAGTGTGTAACTTTTTTTTATCTTAAACCTGCCACACAGGAACCTGTATTTGTATTTACCTTAATAGTCCATGCCCAGCAATAATTGATCAGTTTGTATTTGGATTTTTAATAAGAAAAAATTTAAGGTGACGTTTTTTTTTAAATTGCGATGGATTAATCTGATACAAAAATTGAAAATAATGAGTTTTGCTGTAATAAAATCTTTTACCTCGGAATTTAAAATAACTGTGAATAAAATGCCCTAAGTTTTTAAATACAGTGCCATTTTAAAAACGGGGACATTTTTGTCCACAGTGTTATTAAAGAAAACATTTAACATTTTCATATGCTGTTGTTGACGGCATTAAATAATTTGAATGCGAAAACTCATTATTTTTGGCACCGATTGTTATGTATGTTTCTGATGGCTTTGAACTAAATTTTATCGTTTATTGTAAAATTTTATTTTAAACCATTCAATTTGGTGTCAAAGTCTGGAATGATAGGAAGCTGGGTCAGGACATAATTTTAATAATAACGGTTATTGATTTTTATTTAATGTTTTATAGGAAGAAGAAAGGAAAAAGCAAGAAATGGTCGAAAAGATTCTTGAAGAGAATCAGAGAAAGATTGAAGAAGCTCAGAAAAAATTGGTAAGTATATCACAATTGTATAATTTTTGGTATCGTTAATCCTTTTTGTCAATTACTCTTTTTTTTTAAATATGTGTTATTGTTAAAAAGTTTGTGTATTTGATTGTTACAGGCTGAAGAAAGGTTAGCGATGGTAGAAGAACAGCGGAAAATCGACGAAGAGAGACAGAGACTAAGAAAAGAACAAGAAAAAAGGACAAAGGAAGAACAGAAAAAAATCTTGGGAAAGAATAATTCGAGGCCTAAATTGTCTTTTTCGTTAAAACCGGTTATATAGGTACGTGTAAAGACCGACATATAATTTTTTTTGTAACTTATGTTTAAGTGATAATATATAGTAATATTGACATAATAGGAGTATATTCAAATAAAACTTTTTTAATATTGAAAAAAAGTCCATGTATTGAGTTTTTATTGTTTCTATGAAATATATAAATGTGCATTTTACAACATATTGAAGTGTATTTTTTTATTTCCCCTTCCCCTTCTTCACAGGTTTCCATTTCGCCTATTTAGTTGGGTTACTGAAAAATAGGTGGCACCGTCTATTCTTTACGCATTTTTAGTTCATAAATGGCATCACAACATGATTTAAAAAAAGGGTGATAATTTATTGGTTAAAAATTTCCATCTACCATGGGCGTACAATTACATTTTCATAAGGGATTGATTGATTGGTTCAGCCCAACCAGTCAGAGGCTTAGATACTTCGGCACTTCAGCCTTTAGGCTTTTTGTGCTCTTGGTTATACCGTTTATGTGAAGAGACCAGTAGCCCTTATCAGACTCAACAGTCTTTTCACTAGGTCTTTCTTGGAGAAATCCTCCCTTGGATACTCTGGTCCTAGGAGTCTACATCTCCAATGAGACAGTACTTCACCTTCGAAGATAATGTAAGAGGCTGTTTCCTCCTCTTCCATGCACAACCAATTGTATGCATGTGCTACCTTAGGGTATGGTGACCGGTGAGTAATACCGTAACTTTCCTTATCTGGCCCCTGCTGAGGTTTAATATTTCGTTAGTGACTCCGAGGGTTTTTTGACCAGGAGTTTGCTGAGTTCCCGTTCTGAACGTGTCTCTAGTACGTCTGATGTTTAGTTTGAATCCACCGAGATGTAAAACCACGTGCAGCAGATTTTCATATTCCAAATACTGGTTCAGGACCAGCTTTGCTAGGGTGTCTGCCTTTTCATTGCCTTCAATACCCTTGTGCCCCGGGACCCACTTAGGAGTTACTCTATTATGGTTTGCCAGGGTTAAAAGTTTTTGTAGGCAGTCCCAGACCAGTCTAGATCTGATTTGGGGACATGCTAAAGATTTCAATGCTGCCTGACTATCTGAGAGTACGAGGATCTTTGGGCCTCTATACCCCCTTTCGATGTTCATTTGCAAACACGTGTCAATAGCGTAGAATACAGATGCAAACTTCCCCAACGACGCGTGGACATTGCACCTGGGTGCGAAAAATTGTCAAAATTTTGAAAAAATGGTCAATAATTATTAAAAATTATCAAAATTTTTGAAAAATGGTCAAACTTTTTGAAAAATTATCAAAAATGGTCAATAATTGTCAGAAGCTGTCAAAAATGGTCAAAAATGGTCAATAATTGTTAAAATTTGGAAAAATGGTCCGAAATGGTCAAAATTTTTGAAAATTTGTCAAAACTGTCAAAATTGGTCAATAATTGTTAGAATTTGTAAAAATGGTCAAAAATTGTCAAAATTTTGAAAAAATGGTCAATAATAATAAAAAACTGTCAAAAATGGTCAATAATTGTAAAAAATTGTCAAACTTTTTGAAAAATGGTCAAAGTTTTGAAAAATGGTCAATAATTATAAAAGACTGTCAAAAATGGTCAATAATTGTCAGAATCTGTCAAATATTTTAAAAAATGGTCAAAAATAGTCAATAATTGTTAAAATTTGAAAATATGGTCAAAAATTTTGAAAAAATGGTCAATTGTCAAAAATTGTCAAAATTTTCGAAAAAGGTCAAAAATTGTCAAAATTTTGAAAAAATGGTCAATTATTATAAAAAACTGTCAAAATTGGTCAATAATTGTTAGAATTTGTAAAAATAGTCAAAAATTGTCAAAATTTTTGAAAAATTGTCAAAATTTTGAAAAAATGGTCAATAATAATAAAAAACTGTCAAAAATGGTCAATAATTGTAAAAAATTGTCAAACTTTTTGAAAAATGGTCAAAGTTTTGAAAAATGGTCAATAATTATAAAAGACTGCCAAAAATGGTTAATAATTTTTAAAAATTGTCAAAGATTTGGAAAAATTGTCAAAGACGGTCAATAATTGTCAAAATTCGTCAAAAATTGTCAAAATTTTTGAAAAATGGTGATAAATTCACGAAAAATGGTCATTTTATTGTGCATAAGAAGCAAGCTTCTGTCGGCAGTCCGACGACCGCTCACCTTTTTTTTATTTGTAAAACATTCTATATTTTGGTCGTACGATTAAGTTTTTAAAATGGGTTTATTATATTTATTTGTGTTTTCATTTCTGTCGGCAGTACACCATGATGGCCTAAGTACATAAAAAAATATGTGCCAAATTTAGCCAAGAATGAAGGAGTTTTTCAGTTATTTTTAGAAAAATAAAGCACCTAAAGTGTATTCCAAACTATTATAAAAAGAAAACAAACATGTCAACAATACGGCTGCGCTTGCGCTCGTCGCAAGATGAAAAGACCTCTTTGTTTGTCTGTGTGCTTCCCAGAAACGATACGTGGTTGATTCGATAAATGTTTATCGTAGGATGACTGTTTGCAGTAAATAATCGCTTTGGAAAAATGACTTATCAGCGTAAAATTAAGATAAAATGTTGTTGTTTGAATTTCGTCATTTAAAATTTTATTTTTGTGTCATCATCATCACTGTTCATTGTTGTGTTTTAACAAAACAGAAAATGGGACATAATTTAGGGTAAGTATTCTAATTATTATTCCAATAACAGAAATTTATTTAAGTAATAGTATTTTATGCAACGATCATGTAATGATCCATATTAAATATTGTGCGAATGTCGCATTCCTATTGGCTTAAAAATCTGTATCATAATGAATATCATTATGATACAGATTTTAGTCTTTTAGTAAGTATATTATAAAACAGGAGTAGAAAAATACTATTATATACGACTTTTTTAAATGGAAATATCTTATAGAATTTTATTTAACATCAGGCAAACGAAAAATAATTTAATGTATAGAAAAGTCTATCGACAACAACTAGATCAGAAATTGATGGTTTTCAATGAGACCATTTTGCGGGGAGCATGTCGTGGCGCTAGCTAGCGGTACGTGTCGAAAGTAGAATAAGTAGGCATCGCGAAAAAGTACTATCCAGAACAACTGAGTGATAGAGGAGGAGACACTGCAAGAATGGGAAGAGGAGAGAGTGAAAGGGGAGTTGACAAGGGTCCTGATTAAAGACCTAAACAATTGGATAGAGTGCCAACATAGGAAAATTGTTTACTTTTTAACGCAAGCTAAGTATACAAAAAAAATAGGGAAGACGGTAGGCGATGAGTGCATTTATTGTGCACGATGGGATCTGCAAAGAAAAGAGGCCGAGAGGAAAGTAGGATGGAAGCTGCAGAAAGAGAATTTTATCAGGACAATGGTGGAAAGGGAAGAAAACTGGCAATTAAGTAGTGCAAGTATGTGCGAAGTGATGGGGAAGAAGGAAAAAGAAGAGAGAGAATACCAAGAAGGGGCGGAATGAGAAAGATGTGAAGAGATAATGCTTCCGAAAGTGGTTTTTGGGGACTGGGGTGGTTTTAGTGCGGTCGGCTCTAGTCGGGGACACTCCCGGGGATATTGAAAGGATATTGATAATTTTTTCGATATTTACATATAATCGTCATTCTTTCATAATGTTCATATTTTTTTCATTAAATAGTGGAATTAATTAGAAACAGCTAGTTTATAACATTAATATTTTATTGTATGTATGTCCAATGGGAGACTTTTTATTCATGGTCCATTTAACGCTATTGAAATCATAAAAGATGGTAGCCCTGTTCTGTTTTATTATATCCTTATTATCAGAGATAAGTAACCTTTATCTCTGCTTATTATAAATTAGAAAATCAAAAAAAGTACGAGACTTTAACAAAATCTTCAACTTTTATTTCAGTTACGTGTATCTCATTACAATACTATCAACGTGGATAAATCTTAGTGTTTCTGCTACGTGCTCACTTGATAAACAAGAAGAATATGGTACAAGATATCATAATTATTACGTTGACCCACGAGTTCCAAAATCCACTTCAGCAACATATACCTGTGAAAATGTTACACTTCCCATTAGGATTAGTGAGGATTATGAGAGGAACAGCGATTGGAAAAAAACCGTAGTAATTCAAAACTCCAATTTCACAGTTATCGAATCAGCAGATTTCTTAAAAATTAAAGATGTTCTATATCTACACTTATCTAGTAATCATATAAAAACGATACAACCAGGAGGTTTCACAGGACTATCTACTCTAAAAAAATTATTTTTGGACCATAATGAATTAGTAGAATTACCGACAGGACTGTTTAATTCCTTATTAGACCTATCCACTTTAGATGTTTCCAATAATAACATCGAGCAAATTAATCCGCACTTTTTAACTGGTTTACTAAAGTTAGATTATTTAAACTTGTCACATAATTCTATATATCGATTTAATGACGAATTCCTTGGTCAAAATTACAAATTAACTGAGATTAATTTAAGCGATAATCATTTATCTGAAGTGGTTCTAAACAATTCCGATATATCAATAAATAAATTAGATGCGTCGAAAAATAATTTGACTGTTATAAACTTATGCTCACGAGGTTTAACCGAACTTAACGTCAGCTTTAATCGGATTCGTTATTTAATAACCGATCAAAATTCAAATTCTCTCGGTAAGTTAGATATTAGCTATAATTCACTAACTGAAACAAATATAAATAATATATCTGCGTTAAATTCATTAACGTATTTAAATATGGCTGGAAATAATATAACTTTTATATCTTCGGGTTTGCTCGTGAATCTTAAGCGGTTGACATATTTGGACATGTCTAATAATAAATTGAAAACTTTAAGTTACGGTATGTTCGATAATATGAAACAATTAGAATATTTAGATATTTCTAATAATAATTTGACATCGTTGAAACGGTATTTACATTCGCTTTCGGATTTAAAAACTTTGTTAATAAATAAAAACAATTTAAGAAGCATCGACAGTAAACAGATGTTGCTCGACATGCCAAAATTATCATCGATAGATTTGGATGAAAATAATTTAGCTTGTACTGAGTTGGTGGAAGTAAATCACGTTTTAAACGAAAGGATTAAACGAGGACATAGTAAAATAGGATCGAACATTCATGGTATTTCTTGCGACGAATACGAATTCGAAGTAAACGATGATAAATCAAAAATAAAAGATATCGTTAATTATTTGGAAAATGCGATTTCTTCGAGGTTAGATAAAACTGAAGGACACGAGTTCGAACGCAGCTTTATGCATAATTATTTCAATGAAAATTTTAAAGATAGCAACTTTTATAAATATTTAGAAGGTCTTCAAAATGTCACTTTACGAAGCTTGAATGAATCTCAATTTATTAAATATTTCAACGATGATTTTTCTAATAGTCACTTTTATAAATTTTTGGAAAGTTTACGGGCAAGTGAAAATTCAACATTAGAATTCAATAGAAGCATTTACAAATACTTTAATACCGACTTTAAAAGCAGCAGTTTCGTGAAATATTTAAATCAGTTGGAAAAATCTAAGGATTTTTTCGAGAACGATTTCGAAAAAACGAGCATGTTTAATTTTTTTAATAAAAGCTTCAAGGATACAACATTTATCGGGAAATGGAAAAAATCGGTACACAACAACAAAGTGAATATTTACACAAATCGCCCGAAAATAACACAAATTATTTCGTTATACTGTCAATTATTGTTCTATTATTAACAATATCCGTTATCATTCAAATCCTTAATTTGTATCGAAATTTTAACAAACATGCAATTTTTGGTAGAGAACAAGTTGAACTCATCCGCAGTACGGAGAGTGTCTAACAAAAATGATGTTTAAACTATACAGCGTGTCCCAAAAGAAACGTAAAAAACTGATGTCAGGTTCGATAGTGAATGTATAGTCCTGATATTGTTCTGTAATAATTTTTTTGTTTTGAAAATTTTTTTGCCAAAATAGACAAAATTTAATCGTAATCCTACACAAAGCCTATGGTGAATCGAGTTACCCCATTTCAACTTTTCTCATAGTAAGCCATAGCTAAGTATAACATGCCATAGGATAGGTAGGTATAAAGTTAAAGACAATATACTGATTGTACACTTTATATTTAGGTGAAAGAAGTTACATAGTGTGCAGTAAACAGTGGCGTAGCAGAGGCCCCCGCAGACCCCACGGCGCGGGGTGGGCGGCACTAAAGGGGCCACCAAGCCAAACGATAAATTTTATTCGGTTGTACTTACCGATTCGCGATGTTTTTCTGATAATATAATGAACAAAACATATAAATCCAAAAGTAACCAATGAAGGTACAATTATACCCGAAAAATAGAGAAATATTACCAAATTATATTTAAAAAAACATATCAGATTTCTTCCCTCTGCGCTCCCCTATTTTCAAGAGTTTTTTATGTTCATCAAGCTTGTCGGCATTCTCTTTAAACATCACCAGATGTTCGTTTTATTCGGCCACTTCTTTAATGTGGGGTTCTTCAGGCGGCTTCTCTAATGTTTCAAAAATGAATGTCCGTTCTCCAATCAGGATATTTTTTATTTCTTTATTATCCGTCTTCGAAAAACTTCAAGAAAAACTTATTATAACTAACATAGATCTATGCGAGGGGGCTCCCGACTAAAATCCTGCGGGGGGCCGCCGAATTTTGCGCGCTACGCCTCTGGTAGTAAATTACTTCTCTTGCAACGCTCTGTATATTCAACATTTTCATAATTTCTTATTGTAAAGGCTTGACCAGTTCAGGAGCAATCGGTTTTTCGTTCATTTTATGGAAAATAACTTAAGATATTAATTATGTAACTGTTTTATTACTTCTTATTAACAGGACTAAATTCGTGTTTAATTATTGTCGCTGTTATTAGAGATTATGACTACTGGCTATTTATCTATACATATACCTTATACGTTTTCAAACTGTATTTCTTCTACTTGCAAAATATGATGCTTCAATTCTAAATTATTCGAATACCATTTAATGTAGTACATTTGAAGTGGCACATTTCCTCCAAGCATTTCAAAACGATGAGAAAAAACGAGTTTCTTATCCACAAAATGTTCCATTTCTATTTCCTAACCTCACTTACCTCACAAGTGAACCGCGAACTGTCAAAGAAGCTAGCAACCAATAAAACAACGTGAACTCATTGGTCAAATCAAATATCGCGCGCTTCACTGGCTTCCTGTAATACACTTCCGTTCCATTTCACGAAATCACTGCCACAAATTGCTGGGAACCGAGCGAAAAAGTTGTTACACATCAATAAAGAATATGCTCACAGTCTATACATATATTGTTAAAATTTTATCTACAGACTAAATATTAAGGTTTAAACTCATATTGGTTGATCTGTCAACCCTCTGTCAATGATTTTTTGGACGGTCAGTGATATTGAAACGTCACATTTCTTTTTAATAAAATAATTAAAATAAATTACAATCAGACAGATAAAATGCAATTATGTAAAAAGATAGATAACAAATAGGAAATTTAAAAATAGATAAATGATAAATTGAAAAGGATGTTCGAAATAACTACCATTGATGTTTGATAACGTTGAGATTGTTTATAAGAAAAATTAATTCATAGGAATTGAATCCAGACTGTTGTTTGGTTATTTAATAGTTGTATTATTCCCTATTCTTATTCAAATGAACTCAAAAATAGGGTCAAATACTTTTGTGATTTTTGTATCAAGGTTTTACTTTATTGTATATATTTCGATATTTTACGATATTTCTGTACTCAACTTTTTGTAATAATTATAAATAAAGTTAATTACTATGTTTTTTTTTTCATTATTATATACCCAATTACATTACGAGTTACTTTAACAAAATCAAATTTCGCGCTCCAAATACGATAGACGAACAACGCCATCTAGCAAAGCTTTAACGTAGTATTAGCAGTGACATACAAAACCATACTTTTTATTTCGCCAGGATGATTGAAAATAAAGAAAAAAAAACGTAGAGTCCAGTGATGGGACTGCCGACAGAAGTGAAAACCCCAATAAATGAATCCTTTTCAAAAACGTTATCGAAAGCCCATCGTAAATGGAATTTTTTACAAAAAAAAGTACAAATATGTAAAGGAAAGCATGACGACGATTTATGCAACACTATATACGCTTCATTGTTAATTGTGTTGCATAACCAAAAGTATTGTGTGTTGCATAAAAGCATGACGAATAACCAAAAGTATTGTGTGTTGCATAAAAGCGTGTCGATGATTTATGCAACACTATATACGCTTCATTGTTAATTGTGTTGCATAACCAAAAGTATTGTGTGTTGTATAAAAGCATGACGAATAACCAAAAGTATTGTGTGTTGCATAAAAGCGTGTCGATGATTTATGCAACACTATATACGCTTCATTGTTAATTATGTTGTGTTGCATAACCAAAAGTATTGTGTGTTGTATAAAAGCATGACGAATACCCAAAAGTATTGTGTGTTGCATAAAAGCGTGTCGATGATTTATGCAACACTATATACGTTTCATTGTTAATTGTGTTGCATAACCAAAAGTATTGTGTGTTGCATAAAAGCATGACGAATAACCAAAGTTTTCACTTCAAAGAGTGAGGTGTAAACAATGATTCACTGAGTAATAAAAAAATCGTTTTTATTGTATAGAATTTGTATTTTTAGAGTTTTACAAATACTATGTTTTCACGATTGAATCGCCTCTTCTGCCATTTTCGGTGTCGATACAATATACTTATCCGAGTCGTGTGTTTGGATTTCACTGTCAAGTTTCACGGAAGGTTCTACTCGATTTAAAAGCTTTTCTTCCCTTCGCTCTCGCTCTTTTTGGATGAGATCCAGCAATCTTTCCAACGTTTTTTTCATTCCTGCGAAAACAGATATCCGATACTCGTAAGATAAAGATACCTTAGGTAATATCATTAACTTACCTATTCCCAATTCTGGATTGTTTTGGGGACTGCTAGTAGATAATACTTTCCTTACGATACTGCTATCTTTGCTTTTGATCAGACACTGTTCATTATATTTTTGTATTTTCATATTTTTACCGTTAATTGATAATTCTTTTTGTTTGCATTTGTTGTCTGTTCCTTCATACAAAAGTTCGAATCCTCCAGTATTTGCAGTCTTATCTCTTGCGTTATCCACAACAACTGAAATTTCAGTAAATTAAACAGAAAACTTTCGGCAATGGAACCTTTTAAAATTAAGTATGTTCATAAAAGTCTTAATTATCTAACAGGGTTTTCAGTTGAATCATTAAATAGAATCGTTCTTCAAATATCAAAATTATAGTTCAGTGGAATTATTGAAACGGTTAAAAATTACAGATTACTGCTTGTTTTTGTATTTTCGGCAAGAACTTGGTCTTACTTAGTGTTTGGTCCAAGAAATATCTAAAAAAGAAATATGATTTTACCTTTGATAACGTCTTCTAAAACCCTCGGACATAGTCTGGCAGTAATTGGCGTTGAAGCGTAAAGCGCCGGATTAGAATTAATTTCTAACAACCAAGGTTTAAAATCTTCCGTAAGTATAAAATCTGCCCCGTATAATTCAAAAGAGTTATGTCTAGTGTCCATATTTTCGTTGTGCATTAAAACGGCCGCAGCTATGCATTCTTTCATCCCAGGATAAATGATATCTTTGTATACTTTCGGATAACCTATATCTAAAACACAAAAAAAGTACATGACGATGATTTATGCAACACTATATACGCTTCATTGTTAATTGTGTTGCATAACCAAAAGTATTGTGAGTTGCATATAAGCATGACGAATAACCAAAAGTATTGTGTGTTGCATAAAAGCGTGTCGATTATTTATGCAACACTATATACGCTTCATTGTTGATTGTGTTGCATAACCAAAAGTAATGTGTGTTGCATAAAAGCGTGACGATGATGAAAAATCCATGTTTTTTCTTCACCCAAAAAAAGTGCTCAACGCGCCTAAAGAAGTTTTCACTTCAATAATATTTAGAAAGAAATTTGGTGGCCGCTTCTTTGCTGTATCCATTTTTTTTTAATTTACCAGATAAATAATTCTTGAATTGAATAGAATCCCACATGTTGAAACTCGGTAAATTCAAATCTTTCGTATGATTCTGATATTTACATTGTACCGAATTGTTGGTTAAGTGTATGGATTCGTGAAGTTTTCTCAAATTATACGTCTGGGAACTGAATCTCAAGTAGCATTGTCTGAAAAAATTATATATTTTAGTTTCAAAAGTATTTTCACAATTTTATTTTTTATCAATTACTTATAAATCCAAATGGTAAGTGGACAACAACTACTAATCAAAAACCATTGTCGTATGTCAAATTTTGTACTATATATCAACATTGGACGCTCTAAAAAATAAAAAAAACGTAGAGTCCAATCATGGGACTGTCGACAGAAGTAAAAACACCAAAAAATGAATCCCTTTTAAAAAATGTATCGTAAGCCCATCGTATATGGAATTTTTTACAAACAGTACACAGTATACATATAGTTCATGGAAAGCGTGACGATGATTTATGCAACACTATATACGCTTCATTGTTAATTGTATTGCATAACCAAAAGTATTGTGTGTTGCATAACCAAAAGTATTGTGTGTTGCATAAAAGCGTGACGAATGACCAAAAGTATTGTGTGTTGTATAAAAGCGTGTCGATGACGGAAAATCCATGTTTTTTCTTCGCCCAAAAAAGTGCTAAACACTCCTAAAGCAGTTTTCAGTTTAAAAACCAAATGTATTGTTGTAAACTACAGAATTTCAGGAAAGTAGGTGCATACATCAGTAGTGGGTACATAATGTCTCATCCTGTATATTTAAAACCATCATTTGTGCAAAGTTAAAACATTAAATTCATTAATTAGACATGCACATTACAGCAAATAGATACATTAAGATATTCAATACTCACCAATATACTTTTGAATTATATAACGTCGATGTGGATTATCTTTTATAGTGTCCAACACATAATTTAAGGTCCTACACATGTGGATTCCCATTCCTCGGCTACTGTTTGTCGGTTTCAGTATCCAAATGTTCATCAAACCATCCATATCAAGAAACGGCCAGTGATCTTTAAGCTTTTCCAAAATGAAAGACGCCCTTCTTACTAGATCTAATTCTAGGCGAGGGCGATATTTTAACGGCGCTACCACTAATCATAGACATGACAAGCAAAAAAATAGCGTGGTGCTGATAACAAATGGGTTTTGTGATAATAATTTAGCCAATATTACCGACCGAATCCATAATTTAATTTTTTAATATACGCAATATCGTAAGACATTTACTAAGTGTGTAAGTTTGGTTGCCTAAGCTAAACGCCAATTATTCAAATGTGTGTTTGGTTGCCTACACTTGACGCCAATAATCCAAATGTATGTTTGGCTGCCTATACTTTAATATGTTATTTTTTATGATCACATAACTTTGGATACTTCAACCACGTTATTTTATTGTTCGTCTCTTCTATTTTTTCCTCAATATCTCCATAGTACTTTTTGATATGTTATTACCACTTTGTTGGCGTTTGGTACCGGTCATAGAGGTCGAGTCCAGTAGAGAGGTGGTGGAAAAAGAAGAGTAAATAACTTCAAACTTGAACACCGTAGGCCATGGTTAACGGATTCTAAGCTTTTTAAGACAAGTGATATTTTGTACTTTTTAATAATTAGTTCATAATGTTATAAGTTCTATAAGTTGAAGCAAATATTTGTGATAAATAGACAACCACACAGAGACTAACTTCCTACCCAGCATCTATAAGATCTGCGGTAAAGCGGCGTATACATTTCGCGCGGCTGCCGTGCGAGGCATGTTCGTGCATGCTGCCGCGATAAATGGATACTTTACTGCCGCGCGTGGCAAGACAAACAATTTTTGTCAGTTTTTTGTCGCGCATCAAAGGAAATTCAGCGACATTGTCGCGCGAAATGTAGACGGGTGCTTGTGCTACTAGGCAGTCGACGTTCGAAGTGAATTAAGTCAAATCAAGTGTTTGAAATGGATAATGAAAAAGGTCGTACTCTAGTTAAGTTATATGGAAGGAATTCAAAAAACGCTACTTACCATAATAAAAATTTAAGAGAAGATGCCTGGCGAGCAATAAGCAACGAAATGAAAATACCTATAGATATTTTAAAAAAGAAGATGTCAATTCTCTTGGCGAGTTACAGTCGCGTAAAATTTCTTCTATTGCTTCAAATATGTCTTGCATAAGTTGATTATTACACTGTTGGCGCCTTCGATAAATTTCTTTTACCTTTTTCCCACCACCGATGTTTTCGTTTATTTTTTTTTCTTTCTTTTGCTGGGAATCAAAATTAAGGCAGTATCGTGCCCACTTTTCATTTTTGGTAAACGTCGTGTTTCGAACTCAACACTCAACTGTGGCTCGAGTTTTCGGTCAGATAGAATAAATAGCGCGGCAGCCGCGCGAAATGGATACGCGGCTTTAGAATAACCTACTATATACTGTCTCTTATTTCTTGGAAAATATAACGAAATTAAGTAATTTCGGTAGAATTATAATACTATGGAGTTATCAAGGAAATTGTGGAGGTAAGATTTCATAGAAAATTTGTTTTACCTGTTACGTTATTTTCTTGTTTGAAATGATTACCGACATGAACTATTTTATAATAATAATCTAAAAACATGTTCCATTCTGGCGCTAGGGCTTCTTTTATATCGTGATCTATGTCTAAAATAATTTGTTTTCTATTTATTACCTACCTTTACCTACAACCTGTTGAAATCTACCGAAAAAAAAACTTACCTTGATGCGTGGCTCTTTTGATAAATTTATAACATTCGTTGATGGCAAAATCGAAAAACTTGACAGGTACTTTTCCGGACGTACTCATTATACGAGAATGTTGTGTATCATTTGCCATCTTGATCCATTTCAATAGAGACATCGCCGCGGTCAAATAAAAATCTTTAACAAATTCCTCAGCATCACCTTCTTTGACGAGTCTATAACTGCGGGGATGATTCAAATTAGCTACGCCCGGTATGTGATACCAAATGGATCTTCTAGAAGCAGCACTCAGAGCTAAAATACATAAATAAACAAATTGGTAGAATGTGGAATTGATTGGTATAGTACGAGCAAGAGATATAGAGATACAAAGGGATGCCGACTTTTCCGTTATTTAAACGTCGGGTAAAGCGAGAAGTTTCCACCCTGAAAGGAGAGCCTCAGTGTCTATTATAAAATATAGAAACTTATAAAAAACCTTTTAGCCGCTAGGCTATATATATGACACCTGTTCGTTGTACGCTCGGCTAAATTCGTTCTCGCTTGTTGGTAACGTAAGATTTTGTCGGCATCACTATATCTATGACTCGTACTATAAATCTAGTCGTCAAAATTTTACTAACCTTGTTTGCTAGTGTAGGCAGGAGAAGTCCATCTTATTTTATTGATAAGAGTTAATTTATTTTGATCAGTACATTCCTTAAAACCGTTATAGTTAAATCCCCAATATAAGTCTACCTAAAATTATGAAGCTTGATCACTACAAGGGATGCTAGCGGCAGTGGAGCTGCTAGGCACATCCCGGCGCCACAGAGCTGGTGAAAAATTCAACTAGTCCAGTTTGGAAAAAAGGGTAATAATATCATCCATTGGCGATACCACCACAGAATACACCGACTAACAAGAAGCGACGCCCGACGCATTTTCTTTGATGTTTTGGTAACTAAAATTTATGACCTTGAGAGACCGACGTCGACAAAGTGAAGTATGACAAGTATCTTATTATAAAAATGGCGATTTTCAGACATGCGCATACAAAAAATGATCGAAAGCTTCGCTTCTTGTTAAGTGGTGTATTCTTCGATACCACCGTCACAGCTGGAGCAGGCAGGGGTTGTCCGCAAGGAGGGGTGTTATCACCCCTTCTGTGAGCTATCCTAGTAGATGAACTGCTGAAGAGGCTGACATGCAAAGACATGTATTGCTTAGGGTATGATTGCAAAAGGCAAATTCGCAGGCACAGTCTCGGAGCAGACACAAACTGCCCTAAACATAATCAAAAATTGGTGTCAAGAGGAGGAACTAACTGTACACCCTAGTTGTTTTTATCAAGAAGAAAGTAATGAGAGGACTGAAGTCACCAGTTCTTAATAGGGTGGAAATTCCATTTGCACAAGAGGCAAAATATTTGGGAGTCATATTTGACCACAAGTTGATATTGAATCAATACCTACAGAAAATAATACAAAGAAGCACGATAGAACTGGGGGCTACAACCAAAAATGACCATATATGGGTATATACCACAGTCATCAGACCCTTGATAGCATATGGCTCGGTTGTATGGGTGGCCAAAGATTTGGCAGGATGGGGCGAGCTATACAAAGTTGGAAATCGATCCCATAATGGGAATGCCATTGAACGAGATGATTCCCAAGTATAGCTTCGGGAAAAACTTCAAAACAAGCATAGAGGCATGGAAGGAAGGATCTCCAATTAATGCACAAATGGCCTGTTTCACAGATGTCTCAAAAAACGAGGAAGGTGTAGGAGCAGTAATAT
Source organism: Lochmaea crataegi (assembly GCA_947563755.1). Classification (NCBI taxonomy): domain Eukaryota; kingdom Metazoa; phylum Arthropoda; class Insecta; order Coleoptera; family Chrysomelidae; genus Lochmaea; species Lochmaea crataegi. Next base: position 10,253,137 of record OX387429.1, on the reverse strand, counting down.
ATATATATATATATATATAGGAAATAGTTCGTTGCCGATATCTAGTTAGGTCTATATATATAGCTAAGCCAAAGAGGAGTCTCACGGTGCTTAGGCAAACATCTAACAACAGAAGTTGCAGCAATACAGCACTGTGCAGGAGAGCTATTAAGGCAAGAGTTTGTGGCTAAAAAAGCAATCAGTTCCATGGAAGATAAATTCCAATCTAGTTTGGGACTGCTTGGAGACGCTAAAAGGGATGAGCAGTCAAAATAGATTGCCCTTAGCCTGTTTATCAGGCCACTCAGATCTCAAGGGCAATGAAGAGGCAGACTCACTAGCCCGAGGAGGGACACGATGAGTTCCCATTGGCCCAGAACCTTTCTGTGGTGTAGCGAAAGCGCTGCAAAAAAGAAATATCAGTACTTGGACAAAAAAGCAGTCTCGAGAATGGTGGTACAAGGCGCCAAGAATGAGGCAGGCCTAAGAGTTCATCAAAGAACCTTCGACAAAATTCACGGAGTACCTACTGAGCCACAATAGGAGAACAATCAGGATCCTGGTTGGGCTCCTGACGGCATTGTAGACTTATCAAACATATGAACAACATCGGATTGGCAGGCACAACTATATGCAGGTTCTGCTAAGAAGATGAGGAAACCTCAGTACACACTAGTAATTAGGGCGAGTCTCTAGAATAACAGAAGGGCATGCACAATAGATCTGCAAAGGTCGCAGTGGAGAAGCTCTTAGAAACACATAAGTCTCATATTTATCTTATCTTATCTTATCTAGTCCGGTCTTACCTTAAAAGCTAGTCGGAATGGTGAAGCTTTAGAGAAATTTTAGAAATAAGTCATACCTGATGATTGATCAATAATTTTGATCGAATCAACTTTTTACATAATTCCGCTGATTGGTGCCTTTGTCTAATAAGATCTAAAAGTTCCACAATGGCCTTGTGGGCGAAAGTTCTCAATTCCTCAGTCGTTAAGTCTCTGTGGGTGGTACCCATTTTTTCTATCCATCCTCTGCGTATAAGTGCTCTTCTAACTGCCATGAAGGAACCTTGTATAAATAAATGCGTTTGAAATTGTAAGATGTTATAAGTAATAGGATGAGTAGCGGGCTCGGTATGACGCGGCCATTTCTTTTTAATTCTACAAAGTGTTTATATTAGCGGAAAATGTTTATCGTTATTAAGTTTTGATTTGTACTGTTGGCGCAGAAATATTTATGTATATCCAATATTTTATTTGTGGAATACAAAGTTTTGGATATTTTTCGAGAAGGGGAAGAGCGAGTACCTTGCTGTCAGCTGTCATCTATCAATTGAAACAACCAATCGCGTGAAAATAATTATACAAGTTTACTAGGTTTAGAAATATCGCATTCTGATTTAACCTACTACTGAACATTTTTAAATTTACCTCTGACAGTGAAGGTTTTTCTTGCCCTAATGGCTGCATCCACTTCTTCTTTATATTGAGCTAAAGGATTGTATACATTCCGGTCGATATTACCTGGAGAAATGCTTAGTCTCTTGCTAAAATAAATTTATAGGATAAAAATTTTACATTTATGGTAAGTTTTTATTCTATCAACTGTTAGTTACCACCGTTAAATAGACTGAATTTAAAATGTTTCTATAATATTTTGGTTACTGAAAAATATTGAAAATTGTATTTATTGCTTACCTTTGGAAACTTGTCGTTGATTTCGGTGTAACCGACTTAGATCCGGATCCGATGGAGTAGTTTCGCAACAAAGTAGAAGCTGCGTTTATGGCGGCCAACGAAAAGTTTTTTTTACCTGTAGAGACACTAGATGGAGACGATGTAATATTTCTATTGTCTCTCGGAGAACCCAAAGGAGTACCACAGGTTTCACATCTAATATTAAAAATATTTTAATTATTAATAATATTTGAAACTGAAATATTTACGTCATTTTTATTTTCGGTAAAGATCCTCCGGTGCTAGAAGGCGATGAACTTCTAGTTTCATTAATGCTGTTGGTTTTTTTCTTCTCTATAATTTTTTTTATTGGATTACGTTTCAAGTCACTGCGTGTACTAAAGACACTTATTTTACTTAAAGTTACTAATTTATTGTTGCTCCCCTGTATATTATGAGGCGGGGGATTTTTAACGCCTATTTTGCTCATTATTTTTATATCAGCCTTGTTACTCATTTGATTCGATTTTTTATTGGAATTTCCTATTTTTTTTCTTGGTTTTGATTTATTTACGGATGAGGATTTTTCAGTGATACTAAATGTGTCTCGTGGTTTGTTCGATTCTTGAACGTACATCTCGACGCCGTCGTTTTCACATTCTTCTGATTCGTTATTATTCTGCTCGTATTTTACCATATCCTCTTTTATCATGTTTTCTAATGCGGGAACTACGTCTGAATATGAATCTTGTTTTAATTGAAAGTGTGTAAAATTTTTTTTAACCCCGTCCAGTACATATTTCATGTCATGAGCGATCTAGAAGAAAATTATTGGTTAATTTTTTCTCTGGAAAATGATTATTTTTGTTACTAACCTTTTCCAAAGTACAATTTGAATCAGAATCAGGTGGAATTTCGTTTGTTATATTAGCATTGTCTTCGATTGTATTGCAAGCCATTTCTTTTTCAACTCTTACCGCTAGTTCTAGACTTTTGTTTCTTGAAATGATTTTTCAACCACGTCTAATTATTTAACTTTCATTAGAGATAAAGAAAAACTACAAATATTTAGACCCAGAGAGGTACGAAAAAAAAAGTCTTGTATCTATAAAATATTAGCTTTAATCATTATCTTTACCTGATATTTAAGTTTCACGAACAAATTTAGATACATTAAAGGGCGCCATTTGAAATGGGCCGGAGACACCAACTCTTAAGCTTTTGACATTAACTCTGACATAAGTTTTTATAATTTTGAAGTTAGTAACAAAAGATCCGAACCGAATAAGAAAAAACACGATTTCGGCAAAATTGACAGCAGGGTATTGCGCAGTTGCACGACTAAACAACAAAAAACAACGGGAAAAGCACAGTGGGGCTGTTCTAACTTCAATAATCACAAAATCCTCGAATTTTCTTTCTGATGAAGTTGTTAGTACTGCAACTGCCAAAAATGGTTCTAATAATTATCAATAATTTTCCGAAAGTTTGTTATTTGACAATTTCTAATTCATAGTCAAGTTCACAAGTTTCAAAACGTGTTAACTCTTGTAATAGCGATACCTCATTGAATTCCAGCCCTAATTTAAAATTATTAGCAAAAGACCATTCCAGAATGACGTCACTGACAGGTCGGCCATATTGTGCTGGAGGGCACAATTAGTTCTTGAAGGTATCTAAAATGCCATCGTTTTGTAGTGTTGATAAGTGTGGAACATGGGCGTACCCAGGGAGAGTCAGGGGAGGGCAGGAAATTTTTTATGTATAAGAAGAAGTATGTCGAAATTGTGGGAGGTTTGGAAAAGCTTTCTCTATGAGAGAATTCTTGAACAAGAAGAGTAGCTTTTCAGAACGTGCCCTATTTGGATTAGTGATGAGTAAAGGAAGACCAAGACCAAGACTTGGACAATCTATAAAATAGATACATCAGTTGCGTTTCATTAGAGATAAATTTCCAAAATATAATAATATTCGCGAACTTTTAAATTAAAAAACGTATTAAGTTTTGTAATACTACTTCCGCCCTCTCTTAAACAGATGACTAACTATGGTCAATAGTATCCGTAGTGACATTGAAATATTCTAAATTGAGCTTCAATTGTATTGGAAGAGATGGCGTACTCCGTCAAGTCAAAATTTGTTAGAACCACAGAAATAAACAAAGTAGAATGGAAATGAGATTTCGTACGGTGCTCCTGCGCAATGATGGTTGGTCAGACCCGGACTTACCCATGTAAAATTAGGCCAGTAGAGCTCTTAAAAGAACTAATTTTAACAATTAAGCTTAACTTCAATATATACTAACGTCAAATTCAAAGGAAAGTGAAACTTTACAAACATTTTTTGGGAGTTTTGATAAATAAATAAAAATCTAAGTAAATTTTATTTTAATTTAACTATTTAAATCTAAAACTACTCAACAACACCATATATACAAACAAACAGAAGTATTATTAATCTTTTTATTTCTAAATGAGGTTCCAAACATAGATTTTGACATGGTAAAAATATGCATTGTTCTAACCTTTACTTCCTTTCAATTCAAGAGATTTTTACAGAATGACAAGTACTGTAATAAATTTGGATGAAAAAAAAACTAGTGATATTTTGAACCTTAAAATAAGTTTGGCAGTGTACAAAGTTTCTGGTGTCAATTTATCCAATCTTTTTTGAAAAAAAAAATGTTATTTCTTACAATGGTATACCCAAATTATTACACTCACGGAAAAGCGCATTTTTAGTAACATTTAAACTTACACTAAAAATATTCGTTCAAAAGTGTGTATACAGGGTGGACCATTACTTCCGGAACACCTTGTATACGTTATTTATTTTTCGATGCTTTTAAGCATCTTATTCAGATCAAACACATTAATATTCAGACTTTTGTAAGAATTTTTATTGAAGTCATTAAAAGCGTTTTTTTCTTTAAATAAATGATTGGTCCCTTTTAATAGACAGGCAGTATCCTCTAACGTTAATTTCAGATTGGTCCAATTACTCGTCGTACTACAAGCTCGTGAAGTTATTCTACTGCTTTCTTTTACGCTTCGACTTGCTCTACAACAGAAAATATTCAAAGTTTTAGTAGATTTGTCGACGGGAATTTCTTAATACACGGATCGTTCCCAATTCAAAATTACAAAATCCTCAATAGTTTCTTGTTTACGCATACATTTTACAGTTCACAAGTTCGAAAAACATGTTAATTCTTGTAGTAGCTCCTAAAAATATGAGCGATAGCTTTGTTGAACAAAAATAATTTCATTTTTTTGCGAATAACTTAGTAACTATGAGAGATAATCGAAATCTGGAAAAAGATTCTTAAAGGGGAAGAAAATTCCAATAAATAAGTGTTTACTTCCGAAACTCTATCTCTATAGACCATTCCAGAACACATTACTTTGACAGGACGGCCATATTGTGCTGGAGGGCAACCGAATGTAAACCTTGCGTGTTTCTGTTTTATGAACAAAAATTAACTGATATAGGTACACTAACTAACCTTCGATAAAATGTCGAGAACACTCACGCCTAGTTTAAAGTTGTGATTCACTGTTTTAAAGCACTAATCCAAGCATCGTGACGTTGATCAGAAAGATCAATGGAACAGTCACCTCGCTTCATTAAAACTTCCTTCCTTCCCGCATTCTACAATTATCAACACTTCAAAACGATGGCATTTTAGATACCTTTAAGAAAAGAACTAATTGTGCCCTCCAGCACAATATGGCCGACCTGTCAGTGACGTCATTCTGGAATGGTCTATTGCTAATAATTTTAAATTAGTACTGGAATTCAATTACAAGCTATTACAAGAGTTTACACGTTTTGGAACTTGACTATGAATTAGAAATTGTCAAATAACAAACTTTCGGAAAATTCGAGGATTTTGTGATTATTGAAGTAAGAACAGCCCTACCGGGCTTTTCCCGTTGTTTTTTGATGTTTAGTCGTGCAACTGCGCAATACCCTGTTGTCAATTTTGCCGAAATCGTATTTTTTCTTATTCGGTTCGGATCGTATTATTGGTATAAAATCAACGCCGGTGTCTATTGCGTTTGAAGATTTCTGCAAATCTTCTATGAAATCTGCAATCACTGGCCCTTTGTAATTACTTATCGGTAGAGCTTTGGGCAATGGGAGCATCTTTCTTATTTGACTGTCCCTGTATAAAAAAAGAATTATTTAATTCGAGCTTGTAAACAGTTAAAAGCAAAATTTCTATTATATCAAATCTAAATCGTCACTTAAGTGGAAAATACTATGTCATAGTATTCCGAACCGTATATTGTAATCTACCCCTTAGCATAATGGGGAACAACTGATTCTTAAAGAAAAAACATACAATTTCCAAAAAAAAATCAATACAAAATAACAAAAAATATCAAAAATACACCAAATCAAAGTCTCCAAAAGGACATTCCATAAAAATTCATCATTTAAAAAAAAAATGTGAAAATTCCTTGTGTAGAAACTCACCTTATAAATTCCGTTTTTACAAAATCTTGTCTTCTGAGACGCATCAAGGCTTTTTCCTTCTCGATTTTCTCTTTATCTTTAATTTTAGTCCGACTTCGGAAAATTTTTCTACCTCTCACAGCAAGATTCATCCCCAAATAAGGGGGGGTTCTTGGGAAATGTTGTTTATATAACAATTCGAACATACCCGTATCTGCGTTCGGATCTTTTCTTTTATCTATAACCACTGAAATGAACAAATAAAAAATATAACTGATGTCAAAATATACAGGATGCTCTGTTAAAAATAACACAATTGTTAATATCTAAAGCTAAAGTAAATAAGTACTAGTTTTATAAACATCCCGTACAACATTTAGTGAAAATCGATATAAGAATACATGTATATTTCATTAATAATTAATAATTTTTAAGTGACAAATTCCAAAGTACAATCAAATACATGGTAATCCATCTAAAAAACACAACTTTGATATACCTGCTTTTTGAAACATTCTATATATTATTTCAAAATATTTTTGAAATATCCGTTAATCAGGAACATGAGCACTTTTTTAGATAAGAGGCTTTAAGAAAAAAATATAGATACCCCCCATAAACCTCTTTGGGTCTCGGAGACATCATGGGAAACAAAAAATTATATATGGGTATTTAAACCCACCAAAAAAATGCCCCCTCCCTCTACCTTCGTACATTTTGGGTTTATTGGAAAGGGACTCTATTATTTGAGATATAAAAGAAAAATTAGGTGCGACTATTGGAATAAAAAAATTTGGAGGTCAATATAAGAAATATAAAGGTATAGTCAAAAATATGGGGGGCCCAAAAGTTTTTTTTCCAAATTTTTGATTTTAAACATGCTTACGTAAGCTATGGGTTAGAATACTTTTGAAGTATAGTAAAAACATTGTTTGTACATTTTTTTTTTCAAAAATTCAGTGGGCCAATCTGTATATTGGGCAGTTAACGATATAAAAATATTATACCTTTAATTATATCTTCCATAACTTGTGGACATAGTTTGCTGGTAACACTAGTGGAAAACGATAAATCCGGACTACAATTAACTTCTAATAACCAAGGCGTAAAATCTTCTGACAACATAAAATCTGCCCCGTACATTTCGAAAGTGTTTTGTCTTCTATCCATCGTATCTTGACTAGCTAGCATAGCGCAAGTTATACTTTCTTGCATACCTATAGAAAGAATATCAGAAAAATGTAAAAAAAAGTATAATTATTGTGTGTGCAATAATTGGTTAATTTCTGACCTGGATAGATGACGTCATTCCACTTTTCGGCGCATCCAATTTGTTTTAAATAAGCCTTGAACGTGTGGCAATCCCACATGTTGTCGTCGGGCAAAGCTTTGTCTCTCTGTTGCATATTAGTGTATTTACATTGTACAGCATGATTAGTTAAATGTAGTGATTCGTGAAAATTGTCCAGGCTAAAAGCTTGCCCGCTGAATCGCAAATAACTGTCTCTATAAGAAAAATTAAAAATATCCACAAAACAGACAAAACTATAGAAGTTAATTTTTATAGAATGACCTTGAATAAAAAGAAATGAGGTTTCAAACCCATCCACCTGAAGCGCTAATTGCAATATTTTTTGCAAATGAATGGACCCCCTTAAAAAAAATTCGTACGCCCATGGTGGATGGAAATTTTTGCAAATGTGTGAAGCATAGAATAGTATATTGTGCAACTAGTGAGAAAAGTACTTTCCCCACATGTTGCTCACTATACTTTTTCTACAACTGCACAAATTTAAAAAATACAAGTAAAGTAACTTAATATTTATTTTTATGGTTAGTAAAACAAAAATAAAAGGTGAGCGGTCGTCGGACCGCCGATAGAAGCTTGCTTCTTGTGCACAATAGAATGACCATTTTTGACCATTTTGCGTGAATTTTTGACCATTTTTCAAATATTTTGACAATTTTTGACAATTATTGACCATTTTTTCAAAATTTTTGACTATTTTCCTAAATTTTAACAATTATTGACCATTTTTGACAATTTTTCAAAAATTTTGATCATTTTAGACCATTTTTCCAAATTTTAACAATTATTGACTATTTTTGACCATTTTTGACAGGTTCTGACAATTATTGACCATTATTGACAATGTTTCAAAAACTTTGACCATTTTTCAAAAACTTTGACCATTTTTCGAAACTTTGACCATTTTTCAAAAAGTTTGACAATTATTGACCATTTTTGACAGTTTTTTATAATTATTGACCATTTTTTCAAAATTTTGACAATTTTTGACCATTTTTGACAATTTTTCAAAAATTTTGACAATTTTTGACTATTTTTACAAATTCTAACAATTATTGACCAATTTTGACAGTTTTTTATAATAATTGACCATTTTTTCAAAATTTTGACAATTTTTGACCTTTTTCGAAAATTTTGACAATTTTTGACAATTGACCATTTTTTCAAAATTTTTGACCATATTTTCAAATTTTAACAATTATTGACTATTTTTGACCATTTTTTAAAATATTTGACAGATTCTGACAATTATTGACCATTTTTCCAAATCTTTGACAATTTTTAAAAATTATTGACCATTTTTGACAGTCTTTAATAATTATTGACCATTTTTCAAAACTTTGACCATTTTTCAAAAAGTTTGACAATTTTTTACAATTATTGACCATTTTTGACAGTTTTTTATTATTATTGACCATTTTTTCAAAATTTTGACAATTTTTGACCATTTTTGACAATTTTTAAAAAATTTTGACTATTTTTACAAATTCTAACAATTATTGACCAATTTTGACAGTTTTGACAATTATGGATCATTTTTGACAAATTTTCAAAAATTTTGACCATTTCAGACCATTTTTCCAAATTTTAACAATTATTGACCATTTTTGACAATTTTTGAGCATTTTTGAAAGGTTCTGACAATTATTGACCTTTTTTGACAATTTTTCAAAAATTTTGACAATCTTTAACAATTAATGACCAAATTAATGTTATAAATGAAACTAACTGTTTCTAATTAATTCCACTATTTAATTAAAAAATTATAAATTTTTTAATTAAATAGTGGAATTAATTAGAAACAGTTAGTTTCATTTATAACATTAATATGAGTAGATTCCACAAAGTAAGGGCCCAAACAGTAAATTCAATTAATGACCATTTTGACAGTTTTTTATAATAATTGACCATTTTTTCAAAATTTTGACAATTTTTGACCTTTTTCGAAAATTTTGACAATTTTTGACAATTGACCATTTTTTCAAAATTTTTGACCATATTTTCAAATTTTAACAATTATTGACCATTTTTGACAATTTTTGAGCATTTTTGACATGTTCTGACAATTATTGACCATTTTTGACAACTTTTCAAAAGTTTCGACAATTTTCAACAATTATTGACCATTTTTGACATTTTTTTATAATTATTGACAATTTTTTCAAAATTTTAACAATTTTCGACCATTTTTCAAAATTTTAACAATTATTGACCATTTTTGACAACTTTCAAAAATTTTGACAGCTTTCGATAATTTTTCAAAATTTTAACAATGAATGACTATTTTTGACCATTTTTTAAAATATTTGACAGATTCTGACAATTATTGACCATTTTTGACAATTTTTCCAAATCTTTGACAATTTTTAAAAATTATTGACCATTTTTGACAGTCTTCAAAATTTTGACAGTTTTTGACAATTATTAACTATTTTTCCAAATTTTTGACAATTTTTGAAAATATTTGGCAATTATTAACCATTTTTTCGAAACTTTGACAGTTTTTGACAATTATTGACCATATCAAGTAAGGTATGAGAAATACGTCACTTTTCATAGCAGTTGTAGAAAAAATAACTTTAAATATCCCTACCTGTACATCCAAATCGTCAGAGGTTGAGTACAGGTTACCACGAACCATTGCCGAATGTCGAATTTCGTATTGTATATAATCAGCGGCCGTTCTGAAAATTACTAACGATTTTTTTTAAGAAAAAACACGAAAAAAATTCAGCCGCTTACCTATATATTTTTGCACGACGTATTTCATTTTTAAATTCATTACTTTGTCCACGTCGGTGATATTTTTAACCAAACAGATACCTCTACCTCTACATTTATTGCCTGGTTTTAAAATCCAAATGTTTTTTTTGCCGTCTATTTCGAATTGAGGCCAATACAATCGCATTTCTTTTAGAGTCGATTTTACGTTGGCTGGAAAAAAAACTTTTTCAAAACTGACTTTGTCTAGGTACCAAAAAGTTGGTAGACGATAGTACCTACTTCATATAAAACCTAAAATTGTTATTTTGATCTTGAGATTTTTCAAAACTGAGGATAACCTTAAATTTACCGCCATTCAAATGGATAAATTTCTGCTTAAATGTCTCTCTTAATATATCATGACAACTACAGATGGCACCACAATTGGCGAAGTACAATTTTTCATTAGAGTGGGCAGTTTTTTTGTTGTATTTGATCTGTAGGTTCAATCAGTTTAAGGTCAGTGTGACCAACAAAAAGTGGTTTTTATGACAAGAATGACAGATAATGTCTACCATTCAAAACATAAGATTTTTACAGGTTTTTCATCATTACGAACATCTATATTGCTTTATTAAAACAATGAATATACCCCCGAAGCGTAAATCTTAAAATTTAAAATGACATTTTAGCTAAATTCTCAATGCATCGGTGGCCAGTAATTCTAGGAACTTTCGGTAAATCACCAATTCTCTTCTGTCATTATGTCACTAGTTATGTCAGATGTCAGTGGAAAAAGTAATCAGAAGAATAAAGTGATACAACTAACTAGAACAACTACAAAAGTATGGAAAATAAACATAAAACTTTAAACGAATATCAACAAAAACAAATAAAGCAATATAGATGTTCGTAATGATAAAAAACCTGCAAAAATCTTGTTTTTTGAATGGTAGACATTAACTGTCATTCTTGTCATAAAATCCACTTTTTGTTGGTCACAATGACCTTAAACTGAACTCCTCTACTCCTCAAACAATTAAACAAAAAGCTCCCTCTTGTGATATCTCCATAAAATTAACGTCTCAAGAAATAATGACAATTTTATATCTCACTGCACACCCTATAGTCTAGTGCTAGTTAAATGGAGTACTATAATTATTTTTAGCCCTTCTATCATCTACCAAATTTTTGGAACATTCTGTAGATTTTTTGTGTGGTAAATACTGACCGTAAGCATTTGTCAATGATTCGGAAAAATCTATAAAAAATCCACCCTGATGAACGATGTTATAATAGTTGGATAAAAATTGATCCCACTCGTGATCCCAAATTTGCGGCATATCCTTATCTATATCCAAATGCTTTTGTTTACCCAAATAATCATTACACCTGAAATAAAATACGGTAAATTCAAATATGCCGCCACGTTAAGTTGCAGAAAACTGTTTATTATTATTAGCCGGAAAAATTCAGCAGATGGCGCGACAAGACTTTTGTGAGAGTACGATGTCTATAGGTGTAATTCTGTGGGTGTACTTATCAGTGTTCCCAACTCTCAAAAGCTTTAATCAAAAACCCCTAAAATCATAACATTTACATGTAAATACCCCTAAAAAAATAATATTATTAAAAAAATCGTATATAATAAATTAATAATAATTATGAAACTGAAATCAGCAGACATCTGAAAATTTTTAGAATTCACTCCAGTAAATTAATTGTTATTAAGAAATTTTAAAAAGGCATCTATATTTTAGCGTTAACCCGCTAGGTCAACAAATAAATGTGATTGGCTAGATTAAATTATTCCAAGCCAGGCACACACAATTGAAATTTTATCCCTAAAAATACCCTAAAAAAAATTCTTCCCCGTAAAAAACTCCTGTATAGATTTTTTCTTCCTAAATATAGGGAGAAAATCCCCAAGTTGGCATATAACAAGAACAATACATAACAATAATTGCGAGAGCTTATCTTCCCGACTCGGCACCCCCCACTATATAGAAGCTCTCGTAATTTATCGAGTTGAGCAAGGAAAATCATTGAAGAAGGAAAAAATTGCAGTTGAATAGCTTCTTCAATCATTTTCCTTGCCCTTCTCGATAAATTAACCATTGGTCTGGTTTAACCAAGAAGAAATAAGGTTATTATTTTGAGGAAATTGACAGAAATTCTGATTAGTGAGGGGTGCAGAGTCGGGAAAATAAGCTCTCGTCAATAATTCGATGTAAACTGTCAAACAATTACCTATCTAAAGCAAATTGTAAAGTTGCATATGGTACTTTTCCATCGGCTGATTGGATTTCGTGTTTGTCGCCGTTTTCGTACGTCTCCGCAAACCATTTTAAAAGACCCAAACAAGCTGTCATTCTAAAATCATCTATAAAGAAATTGTAATGGTCCGGAAATCCTGAAAATAACCAAACATTTGTAGTAAAACTTCAAATTATTGACAAATTTTATCTATTTCTGTGGATACAACTTACCCAGTACGTAAGTTCTGGGAAAATTAATACTGGCAACACCGCTTTCGTTGTACCAATAGGATTGTTGTAGCAGGAGAGCTAGTCCTTCTTTAGACGCATAAAGTGATCTGCTAAATCTATTAAGTAATTTAAAAGAATTTGTTCTATGCTGTAAGTCGCATTGTTCTTTTCTCATACTCCAATAAAAATCCACGTCATAATTTTGTAACATTCTCGATAAGATCTAAAAAAATGATAATTAGAAGAGTAGTCTTATTATCTGAGGGTTTCCATGTAAACCGAAACGTTGAAAAACATTAGAAAGATGGTGGTTTGATTTTCCAAAAAAAAAAAACGTCCAGTCATGGGAGTGCCGACAGAAGTGAAGATACCAATAAATGAATCCCTTTTAAAAATTGTATAGTAAGCCCATCGTAAATGGAATTTTTTATAAATAAGTTAACCCTCTTTGAAAATTCTATTGTACGCCCATGGTAGATGTAAATTTTTAGAAATGAATTAATCTCGTTTAAAAAATATTTTGTACGCCTATGGTAGAAGGAAATTTTTACAATTAAATTATTAACCCCTTATAAAAAAGTGCACATATACACACAGTATACAAATAGCTCATGGAAAGCGTGACGATGATTTATGCAACTCTATATACGCTTCATTGTTAATTGTGTTGCATAACCAAAAGTATTGTGTGTTGCATAAAAGCGTATCGATGACGAAAAATCCATGGTTTTTCTTTGCCCAAAAAAAGTGCACAACGCGCCTAAAGAAGTTATTTCTACAAACCGTTTTTTCACATTTTTCTTCATACGACTGCGTAGACTCCCAGTCTTGCTTAGCTGGTAAATTACTTGTAACATCATCAACGGAAGAAAATTTTTGCTTTACAGCCGGTTCGACTTTCTCCAACCAATTTCTTTTTAACAATTCTCTTCTAATAACAGGCCAACCACCTACAAATTGACAACGATCAAAGTACGAGTTATAAAGATATAAAATTAAACGTGGCAACCTTGCCTACGAATGATACATTTGAGAATAGAGCGTTTCCAAGTGACGTCATCATCCCGCGCCATGTTGTCTTAAACTTAAAGCTTATATGGAAATAGCATTTTTGTTATAAATCGAGAACAAAAGTTTAGATTTATTCTTTTTAGATGGATTCGCAACCCATGTTAAGCAGCGACTGCCTGGCTTAAACGCGGGAAGGTCATTTCCCCACTCACGCCAGCCTCCGCCGGCGCGCATGCGTGAGCGGTTGAATGATTGTTAGAGCGCCAAATTTGAATATTTTAAGCAAGATCTAACAATATAGTGTGTATTAGTTGGATACTATAATAATTTAAAAGTGTAAAAAGGCAATAGTTATTAGTTTTATCGAGTTGTATTATTCGGTTTGAGGTTATATTAGAATTTAGTGTGAAGGTTCGTCACGAAGACGTACTTGGAAATGGTCAATTACCTCTTATGGAAAAAATTTTGTGATCTCTGGTAGCTAATTCCATGGTTTTCCTAAGTTGTAAGAGTCTATCCGATGTAACAATAAGGCGGTACTTCCCTTCGACATAACTATTGGATTTATTATTATTGCTCAGACTATTTGGATGATCTTCTTTGTGTGTTTTTTGATTGTCGGCTGAAGTGACTCTGTTTAAAAATAATATTAGTTTTCGAAATGAAGTTACAGTGACAGAGATGCTGATAAAATGTTTGAATTTTCCTTTGTATGTTTAGTTGCCTATTCTAAAGTTGTATGATTTTGTGTAGGTTTTCTTGCCTATACCAAAATCCTGCCTGTATTAGAAAAAAAAACGTATTGTGTGTTGCATAATAGCGTGACGAATGACCGAAACTATTATGTGTTGCATAAAAGCGTGACGATGACGAAACATCCATGTTTTTACTTCATCCAAAAAAAGTGCTCAACGCGCCTAAAGAAGTTTTCACTGCAAAAAAAACGTAGAGTCCAGTCATGGGAAAGCCAATGAAAACGCCAATAAATGAATACATTCTAAAAATGTTATCGTATTCTCATCGTAAATGGAATTTTTTACAAAAAAAAACTACACTGATATACACAGTATACATATAGCTCATGGAAAGCGTGACGATGATTTATGCAACACTATATACGCTTCATTGTTAATTGTGTTGCATAACCAAAAGTGTTGTGTCTTGCATAAAAGAGTGAAGAATGACCAAAAGTATTGTGTGTTGCATAAAAGCCATGTTTTTTCTTCACCCAAAAAAAGTGATCAACGCGCCTAAAGAAGTTTTCACTTAAAAAAAAATAGAATAAGCACAGTACATTATATTTCAAAGTAAATTTAAAGCCCGTCGTTTTACAATTCGAATAAATTGGTATATGTACGTAAGGGTTGAAAGACAATAATGTATAACATACCTATGTACTGGAGAAGATGTTTGAATGGGAACTATTGGAATACAAGAAACAATAGCTGGCTTATTTTGTATTCCGCCTCCATCTGCAGCTGCTGTATTTTCTTTTTTTCCATATAATTCAGTTCCCATTTTATGACGTTTATGAGTGACGTTGAAGTGTGATAGAGACTTGGATTTTCTAGGCAACAGATGACCGCTTCGGCTACTGTTGCCTAGTGACATTATGATCAGTTTTTCGACATTTTAAAAAATTCGTTAATTTGGGATTTGTCTTGCAGCGGTAGCATTCGCTTTTGTAAATAAAACAAAGTAAATATATGGATACTAAAAACTACACCGTTGATAAAGTTGACGAAATTGGTAACCGACCGTTCACTAAGAAGCAACAACTACTTCTCGGGCTATATGCCCCGACAGACATTGAATTACACTTCTAAGTTAGTCCGAGAAGTAGTTGTAAATGAGATAAGTATTTGACCAAATCGTCGTTACCAAATAAAAATATTGAAAAACTCCACAATTATTGACATTTATAGTTGACGTTTCTGTCTATAAATCTATTTTTGAGGTTATTTAAATCGTTTTTCTATAAGTTTCAAAATATTTTATAAATTTCCACAATAATAGAAAAACTGAGTTTATCCAATTTTTAAGAACAGTGAATTTTTTTAACTTCCCCCCTCGTAATTATAGGAAAATTTTATTTTATATTCTACAAAAATAAAAAATTGTACAGAAAAGTTGTCTTTTTCGCCTCACCTAATGACATAAATTCGAAGAATCACTGAAATAGAACCGTTCGCAAATACCACATGTATACGCCCGACTACAATGGAAACGGGAAAGTGCAGAAATGCAAGTGTTGATAAGAGCTTTCCGTTTGATGGTTTTTCAATGATTTTCCCTTCGAAATGTGCTCGTTAACCCAATTTTTGCGACGGTATTTAGGTTACAGTGCCCTGCACGTTTCGACACCAAGGAGAGTGCCATATGGTATACAGGGTGACTCTGCAAACAAATAATCTCAGGTCCTCTTCCATATTTATACTGCATAATGTATCTTTGTGAAGCCTTTTGGCCTAATATAATAATATAACAATAAATATTTAAAATAAGAATTAAATTCCCCTGAGCTTATTTCAATAAATCTTTAGAACGTTTTATCATCATATAAATAAAGAGTAAGAAGGTCGACAGGTACGAAGTCAAGTTCAGAGCGTGAAATAAACACAAACAGTGTTATTTATATTTACTTTTGGTGAACTTGACTGGTCGTATAAATATACATTCATATATTCATTATGAAAGCATTCAATATATTTCAGTTGTAAGAAATCAGTAAGATGACTTAATCATCAGGAATAAATAATCATTAATTATAAGTATGCTATACGGCTAGGTACTTATACATTTAGTTAGTACAGTAGAGTAATAAATAGAACATATCCCAGTGCTAGAAGTAGTTGTTTCATTCCCTTAAGATGACCCTCCACGTGACCAGCAGCACCACCGGTTCAGAGGCCTTTCCACACCTTTAAACCACCAACGTTTACCTGACGACCCAACCTTTACACCTTTCTTGAAAATAAAGTAATTTTTGAGTATTCTCAGGACACAACAGTATTTTTTAAATAAACATAATAAATAATTGGATTACACTAAATTCAAACCCAAGCTGCCGACAATGTAATCAAACAATAGCGCACGACATACGTCCATCAACGAACACTTTTGGTCAAATCTTTCACGTGGGCGGACGTATGTCGTGCGCTAGTGTTTGCTTACATTGACTGCAGCTTGGGAATGAATTTAGTATCGACCACTTGTATTATAGGGCCTGTCTGTATTTTATGCTGACATAAATACAGGATGAGCACAAGAAAAAACTTTGTAAGTTTGTAGTAGACAAAATTTATCCACACTCGCTAGACGAAACTGTCACTAATTCTTCAGATCTATGATTCCATGAATATCTATTGCGCAGTCGCCGTTGTAAAAGCTTAATTTATACCAGAGATCATAGACGACCAAATAATAAAAATGTCTATATTTCGCAAACCTAGTAAATTAATTTGCTTCTAAATAAAAAAAACGTGGAGTCCAGTCTTGGGACTGCCGACAGAAGTGAAAACACCAATAAATGAATCCCTTTTAAAATTTTCATTGTAAGCCCATGGCAAATGGAATTTTTTACAAAAAAAATACACATATATAGCCCAAGGAAAGCGTGACGATGATTTATGCAACACTATATACACTTCATTGTTAATTGTGTTGCATAATCAAAAGTATTGTGTGTTGCATAAAAGCGTGACAAATGACAAAAGTATTGTGTGTTGCCTAAAGAAGTTTTCACTTCAAAAATATTTATTTGCGATTATTCAAGAAATATAAATAGTTATAATCCGTATACATCTAAAATTTGGTAGTGATTTCAAACCGCCTTGTATTCTGGTGGCATTGACGTACTTCAAGGTCGGCGTGTAAGGGATTTTTCGTTGGGTTAGGACAAGTTAGAGATTGAGAGCCGGGTACAAGGTGGTATAACCTTTTAAAACCGGAAGAAGGAAGTTTATATAGGTAAGTAATAATGATACTATAGTGCCTTGATAGAATTCGTGTTTAATTGATATCGATTTTGTTATTTATAGTATGCAGTAGACTAAATTAGAAACTTTGAAATGGCTCATAAATTAAATGTGATGTGGTTTCAAGAGAGATCTCGACTTCCCCTTTCAAGTTTATTGGTTTGATAAAATCAGTTAATGTCCATTTAAATTTGGTGGAGTGCCTTTTAATTTTAGAAATAGATAATATGAAAGATAATATTTATTTCGCTACGAAAATGGGCATAATACGAGAATAGTGATGAGAGATATTTCACGAGCTGTTACTTTTTCACTGATACGAACAAATCACAGTCAGTCACAGTTCCTATAAGCAAATCTAAAGAGTGACGTGATCACAGCCAGCGAAAACGACAATGAATTGAATGAATGATTCGAAAATATCGAACATAATATCGACTTCCATTCGACTAAAATTTGTCAACAAGATCGAATTTTCTTTTGTTCATTATCGTATGATTATAAAGAGACTGTGCAAATAGATAATCTTACGAAATGAAAATAGATGCAATTTTTCCTATCGTATTTTCAAAACAAAATATCAAATGTCGTGATCACAATAACTGATATTAAAAAATCACGATATCATTTCACAACGTGATTAAAAAATCACGATATCGCTCATCACTATACGAGAATATATACTTTTTTCCGACGACTGTGTATTTTTGAGCTGTACTAACATAGACATACATATATTATTTCTCTATGTGTACTAATGTAGAGGTTCACAAAATCATTCATTTTTCCTATAGAGGTTTTTTTGCATAGGCAACCAAACATACACAAAATGATATATTGGTATAGACAATATGCAGCCAAACATACACTAAGACTCCATTCAAACCTTTATCAATCACGTGGCTCCGCTCTTACCGCTAGCCCAACTATCTGGTCTACCCGGTTGCCTATCTCTCAGGACTTTCAGATTGAGGCCACCAGTGACGTACATAACATTAAAATTTATTCCGTATAGTCAATGGAAAACTTATCTAACACTACAAAAATGTATCCTAAGCTATTATACACAAGTACAAACTAAATAATACAAAGTTGCTGATGCTTTTCAAAACTTTTAAAGATAGTAGTGTCATCTAGCTTGTTGATTTATAAGCTGTAATCCACGCTGCAAAAGAGTATTTATTGATTGATAATAAATTCACAATTGGAACTTAGAAATAGTTCCCATACTATAATATGTTATTTGAGAATCTTGTTTACTCTGTTATTACATTGAAATAAGATAAAATAATATTTATTCTCGTCAGCTTAAAATGGAAATAAAAAAATTCGATGTAATGGAAATTTGAGCTTATGGCAAAAGCAAGCTAAGACAAACGTTCAGCCGGTGGTTACTTAAAAGCTATTTTGAAAATTTTTATTTTCTAAAATATATGTTGGTAACATTTGTCTAGTGATTTGTTCCGATGAAAACATCATAAAATGCCGTTAATAAAAAACACTGGTTGTTTGGTTTGGATTGTATCCGCTTTCGTTAGATGATTAGCCATTTTGCTTTTTGCTAAGAAGCCGGTCACCTGAAATTCCGCATCTACCTCTAATTTAGTGTCTTCATAGTTTAAAAACAACATTTTAAAAGTGTTTTTCTGGAGGAAATTTAAGGATTTTAAAGTGAAGAAATACGTAGAGTACGTGAAGTTTGCATTGTGAACGTTGTTTTTAACGCTTAACCTTTCTCTTTGTACGATGTCCACATCTACCAAAAGAAAGAGGGCCCCTTCCAAGAAGTCGGCTGGAAAAAAAAACAAGAAAAATTTGGATATGGATTCTGATTTAAGTGATGGTAGTGGAAATGAAAATAATGTTCAACCTGACGAAGTCCTAATTGCAGGACATGGAGACGTCGATGAAACTCCTTTGCCTAAGGAGCTATTAAACACTATGATCAAACCCGCGGGTCAGTTAGTTTTCTTCGGCAATATTAATTGGGACACCATGGGTAAAAGAGAAGTTAAAGGTCAGAAAGTGTTACCTATGCTGTATTGGCCCCACAGGTTCACCGACCTAAGGGTAAGTTACTTGATATATTTCCTAAAGAAAAATATTTTGTGTATGTTTGTAGGTACAATTGACAATTATTAAACTGTTAATATTCTAATTTAAAAACAAGTTTGTTGAGATCATTTTGAAAAAATCTTGGCATGTCCACCTGTTGTGTATTGAGAAATGTTGCATCTTTTTATACTATTGGTTAGTATATAAGTGTAAAATTTTCCATGAAAAAATGTGGAAATGCTACAGTTGTGGAAATTATAAGCATTTGTGCATAACCCTTAACTGGTCCGGAGCCATATTAGTTACATTGAAGGTCTGTCATAGTCTCGGAGACTACTTTTTTTATTGGCCAAGAAAAAAAACATTGATGTAAATAAACTAAATATTTTATTCGGTATGGGTATAATATACATTGAAAAGTAAGATGTGTAAAAATGAACGCATTTAAAACAAAGCATACAAAAATTTTAATGAAAATAAAATTCCATAGAGGAAGATTTGAAAAAAAACACATACTTGTAAACTGAGAGTTACAAAAAATAGTAGAGATAAAAAAAATCTAAGTTCACAGTATTAATTACGTTCTTGAAGTAGTCAGTGAACAAAAAATTATGAAAAAGTCAAAATATAACAAAAAAATTTAGCTCCAGCATGAGCGAAAGTTGACTAGTTTTCATAGGTTTTGTTAATTGTAAACAAATGGGCTTATGGCACTTGAGACAAATATTTTGTCATTCTACGCTTTTTAGATGGACATACGTGACAAATCTACGTTAGAAGAGTTTGTTCATAATGGGGGATGGGGGTCCTCCAAACGTACCCATTTACTCCTTCCGGCCATATTTCTCAAACACTGATGCACACAAATGGTCCAACGTCGTCTGAGAGACAACTATTGAACTATAGTAAATTTTATACCCATTTAGAATAAGACCATCCTTATTTATTATTAATAAATCGGTTGAAACAAAAAATTACCAAAAATGAACGTCGTAACTAATTTATTAGATGTCACGTTTTTGAAGTTACGTCAAATTTTGATTTCATGTTAATGTCATAATGCAAAATAAGATATAAAAATGCGATATTCTGATGAATCCAAAAAACTTATGCTTAATGTAGTAAACTATTTTCAAAACGATTTAGGATCTCGATTTAAGGCAATTCAAAAAGCGTCCGAAGCACTAAAAGTTCCAGAAAGCACATTATATAATCTTGAAAAACCAAACAGAGCTACAGATTTCGAATTTAGAAGAAATATGTCTGCAAGCGTTTCCCGGAGCAAAACCCGAATTACAAAAAATACCCTGCATTGTTTGAGGGAAGTAATTTATAAAATGTATGCGCGAAAGGATAAAATCACAGTAGAAACTATTTTACGGCAATTTATCGAAGAGTCTCCAGAAACTAAGATTTCTAAAGGTTCGTTATATTTGGGAATTAAAAAAATGGGTTTTCATTTCAAAAAACAGGATGGAAGAAAACATTTATTGGAAATGCCTGCAGTCAGATTAAAAAGAATATTATTTTTGAGCAAATAGCATGCTGCTAAAAGCGAAAAGCTCTTTACACCTGTTTTTCTGGATGAGACATGGGTTTTTAGTAAAAGCGGGGACAGAAGAATGTGGCAAGATGGTACTAAACACAGTGATTTAAAAATAACTGGAAGTGGGACACGATATGTAATTGTTCATGCCGGTAATAAAAAAGGTTTTGTGGCAAATGCATCGCTTATTTTTAAATGCAATAAAAAAAACAGGCGATTACCATGATAACATGAACACCGAAAATTTTGAAAATTGGTTTAAACAGCAACTAATTGTAAACTTGGAAGAACCATCGTTAATTATAATGGATAACGCAATGTATCACAGTCGCCTGGATGAAGAAATCCCAAGAAAAAGTTGGAGTAAAACACACATGTTAGAATGGCTCAAAAAAAAGAATATTCCTTTCCCAGATCACATTTTAAAGGATGCTGTTTGGAATATAATTGAAAAGCAAGTTTTGCCAGAAAAAAATTATCATTTAGACAAATACGCTGCCGAGCATGGTCATTGTGTTCTCAGGCTACCACCCTATCATTGCCATTTTAATGCCATCGAAATGGTATGGTCAGAAACTAAAAGGCATTATGACCAAGCTATTACGAAAACTGCAAGGTCACCTACTGAAGTCTTAAAAGTATGGAATGACGTTGTAAAAAATGTACCGGAGCAACACTGGCAGAATTACATAAATCATACAGAGAAAATTATTTCTGAAGCATGGGAAGTAGAAAACAAACTGGACCTACTAAACATCGAACCTATGCATGGTGATCTCTGTATCCAATGAATCCGATGATGAACTATCACTTTCCGAAAGCTATTCTGATTTAGAAACTAATTAAACTTTGCCTTGAAGATCACGTTGTCATTTTTTTTAAATCTAGAATTTGTACTTAATCGAACTCTGAATTTCCATATTTTTTTAAGAAAACTATGTATCTAGTTAATAAAACAATGTTTTTAAAATTAGTGCGCTTCTTTTATATTCTTTTATTATGTCAACATCTTTAGAATTTTATGAATTTCATAAAATTAATTTGTATTATTACAAACCGCCGCTGATAATATGAAATTTCAAGTCACTACGCCAATGCAATAAGAAATATGTCAAGCATTTGACATGACAAAGGTCATAACCTAATTTTTTTCATGCGGGTTCAGATGGTTCAAGAAGCCGCATACGTTAAGTTACTAAAACGGCTGGTACCTCTAAATAGGTATTAATTTTACTATACCTCTTATTTTATCTGACAAAAGATTCTCACAATAATGTCACAACTACACCCACCTATTGTGCTTGGACATCAGAGAGATTAGATAAAGTATGAGGTTTCTGAATGATCCCAGTGACCAATAAGAAACAGATATTTAAATCACTTAGTCTGCTAGACGACGTCGGACCAGTTAAGGGATAATATTGATTATTCCATATTCTATAAAATTTATCCACCTTTCTGTCACCAAGACACTACTTAATTTAAGAATTTAATAATTAAGTGAGTCTTAAAAATAATTGCAACTTAATTCTAAACACAATGACAACATTTTAAATGGTAGTTCTCCCTTTGTGTGTACATTATTTAAGGAAACTTCTACCAAATTTTAAATATACAGATTCAAACTAAAGCCTTTGATTTTGTAAATCATAAGCTTCTCTTGCAAAAGCTGAACAGCTATGAATTTAGAGGAGTATATTTCTCTTTTTTTTTTAATAGTAAGAATATTTTTAGATTCGTTTGGTAGTAAGTGGCTGTGTAGCTGGACATTCCATCCTAATTACAGAAGATGGCAAAGCAATGACATTAGGACGAAACACTCATGGTCAATTAGGTTTCGATGATACAAACATAAGAACAACCCCCACATTGGTACCTGGTTTGGAGAATATGAATATCATTGGTAATTATTCTTAAACTTCCCATAGTTATGTTTCAGTTTTGAAAAAACTTGTAACTGGGTAGTATATTTAAGTACCATTATTAATAGATTTTGAAGGAATTCAACGAAAGTGTGAAACAAAACTTTTAATATACTCATTAAAATCTATTCTCTTTTTTATTTAAAAAGAAATTGATTAGGATTTGTTTCGGTCAGGTGCTGCATGTGGTCGACACCATTCACTATTTTTAACAGACGGAGGGACAGTATATGCTTGTGGGGACAATAGATCAGGACAATGCGGTATAGGCAATCTACAGCCTCAGGTACTGGTACCTACAAGAATCAATTACAGGGGACCTCCAATAATTAAGGTAAATACATGTAACAAAATCAACTAGATGATGTTCTATTCCAGTCTACATAGAATATTATGATAAACTTTTTACTGGTTTTGTTGTGTTGATTTGTCTATGGATACCCTTGATATTTCACAAAGTAGTTTTTGAAATATGAGATAAAAATGTCCCAAAATATAAACAATAAAAGCTCATTAATTATTTCTCATCTATTTTCTTTTCTTTCAGGTCGGCGCAGGTGCCGATTTTTCTGTAATTCTTGACATAAAAGGAGGTCTCCATTCATTTGGACTGCCAGAATTTGGTCAACTGGGCCACAATACAGACGGAAAGTACTTTAAAACGAGCACAAAATTGTGTTTTAATTATCAAACTAGTCCAAAAAGAATTGTTCTCTATATTGAGAAGGGTAAAGACGGGCATGTATCACCGGTAGATGTCACTGAAATAGTTGACTTTTGTTGTGGACAAAACCACACAGTAGCTATCGATAGCAAAAAAAGGGCTTTTTCATGGGGATTTGGTGGTTTTGGAAGATTGGGACATGCAGAACAAAAAGACGAAATGGTATGTATAAACTTTATAATAAATTAACTAATCAAATTACTTTTAATTCAATATTTCAGGTTCCTCGTCTAATAAAATACTTTGACAGCCAATCCAGAGGCGTACGTTCGGTGCATTGTGGATCAACTTATTCTCTAGCAGTGACTGAATTTAACGGACTCTTTATGTTCGGTCAAACCAAAAAAACCGGGGAAGCCAACATGTATCCAAAACCCATACAAGATCTCGCTGGATGGAATATTAAACACATCGGAACTGGACAGACCTCCATTATTGTCGCGGCTGATGAGACGGTTATAGCTTGGGGAGCTTCGCCCTGTTATGGCGAACTAGGATTTGGCGATATGCAGAAAACTAGCACTACACCAAAGGAGGTAAGCAAAAACTACGTATTATAGTTTGTACTTGTGGGCAGGTATTTTCCATGAAAATTTAATCATATGGTATTCTGCAAAAGTTCACAGAATAAAGTATTGCTTGATGTTTTTTTAAATTGCATTTTGTTAGGTTGGTGATGTTAGTATATTTACAATGTTTAGTGTTTTTACAAAATTTCAGTTGTTTATTTACATTTTCATTGTTTCTCGTGATATTTGGGTTTATTTTTGTGGATAGAAGGTTGTGTTGGGACATTGATGGTCAAAAGGGAAGATATTTTATTGAAAGGGCGCTTAAAGTTGAAGAGCAGTTTAAGAAGAGTTTCCTCTAAGTTCCCAGTAAGAAAGAAACGTTAAAGACAAATTTCGATAACAGCAAATTAAAAACCAATTGAAGAGTTTAAGAAACATTTTTTACTATTTCTCACAATAAATATCTGTAATAATAATGTTTACAGCAAGGTTAATGTGTGATAATATACAAAAATATTAAGTTTAAAAGTTTATAAATGACCTTAATTTGAGTATATTACAAAGGTAGCAGCATATAGTTTTTCCATCAGATATGTTTACATTTTGTAGAGCATTTACTTATGTTTCCAAATCTTGCAGACAGGATGTATTTTGTTTCGTGACTGTATATATCGGAGACTCAAACAAAATATGAAAAATAGTTTCCTTCTCGTCCATATTATAAACGGGACATGTTAGAGTAGGATATAAACTGTAGGTTATGCCGTATAATGTAAACTTCATTTTAAATTGAGTTGAGCCAAAGTACGAGTGATCTGGATTGGTGACTTCGACAATAAATAATTGCTTGGTTCATGTGTTGTGGTGAAAGCATCTGCGTACCGATGATGTAGCAATATCGGTTTGGTGCAGGAAGGTATTTAGAAAACAGTTTTTTTTTTGTTGTTAGATGGCGAATTGTTTGATTTGAGATGCCCAATTATACTTTGTGGTGACGGAACTCATAATACATAGTTATTGTTCAAAACAAAGTCCGGGATAGCGAAATTTTTTCGTTTGAAGAATCTTTTGTAACCAATTTATTGTCATTTTAAAGACATTGTATGACAACTTAACTCCTCCTGTTTCAATCTGAATAACAGAGTCACAGGGGTATTAACAGCAACTAAGAGGATTCGTTTTAGGAAATGTATTTACACTTTTTCTAGTGTATCTAAATAACGAGGACACCAAACAGAGACACTGTTAAACAATAAATCATCCTGTATAATATGAATTTTGTAACTTTTTATAAATATTTGTTTTTTTAGGTAAACAAATTATCTGGCGTAAAGGTAACTAGTCTAACGATGGGTCTGTGTTTTACTCTATTGGTAGCGTCCGATGAAACTCCAGAACAAAAACAAAAATTGGAAACATTGAAAGAATACACACCCTAGATATGTAAGGATGTGAGCAACACCTAGATTTTAAGCTATTTCCATGTATTTATGTCACAAAATAATATGAACATTAGAGGACTTGACAGCTTTCTACACACTTTTCGTTTTGTTATATATGAAGTGAGAAAAAAATAGTAGTGTGTGAAAGAAGCGGAAATTGCAGTAAATAAATTAATCTAATTTCAATGTGTTAATTCTGTTTAAATAGTAACGTCACTTGTCTCCATCCGATATACATATGTAGAAAACGAACCTCGGTAATTTTTTTTTATTGTTAATAATATAGAGAATGTTTAAATATTGTTGTAATATAATTTTTTTTGATAGATAAGAGAATCAAGTCTGAAATTTTTCTCACTTCGATTATATCAATTTTCGAGCTGTCAAAAATGAGATTTTCGGAAAATATATATCTGAAAATTTTTATTAGGAAGTAAAATTTGTCGGTGACGTTCTTTTTTCTTTTATAATTTGGTAGATTTTGTCTTGGGCGCGTAAAAATAAAATAAAATTATACAAATCGTCTATAATTATTTATAACATGTGCGAGACAATCTGTATAATCTTTCGAAAAACTGTCCTTTAGGCAATGAATCTACCTCGTATACGAACTTTAAATCACTAATTGATCATTTTCTAGATATTATACATTTTAATTTCAGTATTTTTTTAAATATATTTTTATACATTCGATTTCCAGACGAGGGGATCTCAATTATTTTATTACCTTATAATTTTTATAAAAACATTTTTCACACAAACTGGATAAAATGAATTCACATTTCAATTACCACATTTCCTTTTTCTTCATTTTTTTAAAATAGTACGAGAATTTAGTAAATGTCAAATGAATCTTTTAAACGTGACGTAGTGTGACAGTCGCTCTGATGAATCTGATGATAAACAAGCGTTCTTAGAACAACACGTGGTTCTTAATAGTTATTTTGATCGTGTTTGAGTTCATTTAATTTTGATGTCGATTTAAACACATCGGTTCCGGAGCCGAACTGAAATATTTTGACAATAATTGTTAAAGTTTGTCAGATTCAGATTCGTAGTCGGTAAAATTAATATTATTTTACCAGCCAAACAAACATTTCAGTTGTAAAATAATCATACTATTAGGCACTTTTCGTTATCCACAAAGGTGGTTCATTTGCTTCACAGTAAAGGCTTTCTGTCTGACTGGATCGAAACGCTCCCAGGCATAGGCGGAGGGCTGTATTTTGCACCAAATTCGGCAGATTAAATTTTTAGAATGTTAAGTTTTGTGATAAAGAGTAGGTACCGTCAACGGCGGAACTTTGGCTCAATTTTTGCGTTTTTTTTCATAAATTGCGTTAAATTACACAGATATACCAAACTGACATCCAATTTTCTGGTGTTATCGAATTCTGGTAACTTCAGAGAACAAATGGACTGAACATTAAAGCTCAGAACGTTTTTAGTACGATACTGTACTATTGCTATCGGATTAACGACTTCCTACTGTGGGTTTTTCTCTTGAATCAATCATGTTGGTGTAAAGTTGAAACGAAATATCTTGGAATGGAGTATACTTGCCGTGTACTCCTCAACTACACTGAATAGCTATTTTGAGTAAAAGTGCCGTTGAATTTCCTTTGATCATTGCCGACATTTGGCCGCTGGTGAAAAAGACAGATAGATATTTTTATTTTACAATTTTCAACAACAAAAGCCTTGTATCCTCTGGTATGCTTCGGGCAAAACTAAAAAATATCGTCTATGAGGATATTAAATTTGGCCCGATCTGAGCAGCTTGAAACTGACCACCGGCCGACGCATGTGAACGCCCCTGTAATATTCTAATTAAGGAGTTTTTTACGGATTTTCCGCTTCGGATCAGTGATGAGACTGATGTATTTGAATCGACCTTTCAAAGTGTCACAAGGGCAGAAAATGAGCTTTAACTGCCCGAGACTAAACGCAAACGAAGCGAAGTGAGGAGGGCAGTTGATAGTTAAGGGCTGCTAAAGCGTTTCCTGCATGTGTTACACAACTGTTTTTCCAACTTTGACATTCACTGATGTTTAATTAAAAAATGAATGACTTTTTGAACTAGAGAATGGATTGGTTGCAGGGCAATAATTTCATGTGAAAATTGAATTTTTTAAAATATTTTGTAGCGTCAATAACAACTTCTAGTTCGACATTCATATTTAATTTGAATTCTCCCATTACTAATTTATAATTAAATCAATTGTAAACCATGTGTATAATCTATCGAGAAATATTGCTGCGAAATTAGTTTGTTACGTACATTTATTTTCCAATGTGAATACATTAAATTGAATAATTTTTTTATAGATTGTGATATCCTCTTCTATATATATATATTGTTTTTTTGTAATTTAGTCTTTTTCATTGATTTGATGAATAGGTGTTTAGATCTACATCTGTCGAATGTATTATTTATATTTCACGTATTTTTTCTTTTGTATTTGTTTAATTGTACCTATTTCAAAGTAAAACATTTTACAGTAAAAACTTTCGTTTTAATATGCCCCTTTTTTACTAATTTTCTGCTTCAGCCAATTTATATTGTTTAAAACGGTTTAAATCTTGAATGTAGTACAGTCAAATGGTGAATATTCTGAAAATCTATGGGAAAGGGCTTCGCAATAGATGGGGCCCCACTAGTTTCTACTAGCACGGTTTCTCAAACTTTCAGCTCCACGAACCCCTGTTAAAATTAAAGTTATATCCCCCAAAAGAAAATAATAAAAATAAGATTTTTATTATATTAAAGTGCCAAAAGAAATATCTTTCTAATATTAATGTGATGCTTGTTTCTTGTCGCAAATGGAGTCAATTTTAGGAGTAAATTTGGACAATTTCAACCTTAATTCTGACTCTGTATCAAGTCGATTTCTGTATTTAGTTTTTATCATGACCAGGTGTGTAAAAACCTACTCTCATATAAATATGTTGTAGCAAAGGGTAAAAGGAAATATACCGCGTGTGTGAACTTAGCGTCTCATATCTCAGCGTCTCATAATTTAAAAAGAGTTCTTATAGCGTCCAACATAGTTCTAGAGTTCCTGATACTTTATATTAATGGTTCTGTTGAATTCAGTACCGAAAACGGCTTTTGAAAAAATGAGACGCTGACGACCGGAAGTTAGCGTCCCAAAGTATAAAATCAAAAAAATCGAGCAGGAACGGTTATTCAAAGGATAGTTCTAGAGTTCTTTTTTATTTATATCGATAAATTCTTAGAATTCAAAATCGGATATCTGTGAAACGGTTTTTATAGATTAAAAATCATGCTAGTGAGAAGCTGTCGTACAAGAGCGAGTTCTAGCTCCTGTAAGGATTAAAAATGATCATTAATTGGGGGATTAAAAATGATCATTAATGTCCCAATATACGATTCCCTAAAAAGTTCTAATCGTTAACGGTCTGCAGAATATTTTTAATTATTATTATTGATGAAAAACCATCTCAATAGTGGGACGCTGTCGTTCTAGACCGAGTTCTCGCTTTTGTATCGATTCAGAATGATACTGGCGTCCCAAAATACGATTCCCTAAAGAGTTCTGATCGTTAACGCCCTACAAAATATTTTTAATTATTATTATTGATGAAAAACCATCACAATTGTGGGACGCTGTCGTTCTAGACCGAGTTCTCGCTTTTGTATCGATTCAGAATGATATTGGCGTCCCAAAATACGATACCCTAAAGAGTTCTGATCGTTAACGCCCTGCAAAATATTTTTAAGGAAAGACGTTTGTCAAAATCCATAAAGCGGAACAAAAGTTAACAGTTTTATTGAATCAGGTTTCCCACTCTCCCCTACCAGTTATTTTACAAGATAGAGGAAAAAGTACTGGATCAAACTTACGTAAAATGATCTAATGATTACGAATATTTAAATTTTAGGGTACTATAACGGTGCGTTTATTATAGAAAAATGATGCTTTTGCGTTATTATTGTGAACTACGCCGTCTAGCGGTGGAGTAGGAAACTTGAAAATAATTTCCAGCATTTTCTCGTATGCGAGTTTGTATTACTGATTTTTTCTCTAAGCTGTACGGTAAATAGTTTCTGAGATACATCGGGTCACCTCTCTACAAATCGTACATCCAAATCTCACTGGAAAGTTGAAGTTTTCTGCTACCTGTCATAAGTTGACACTTTTGTAACTACAATAAAGCGTATTTCTCTCTCGTATGGGGGAATCCCATATTCTAATCTCAAAATAGGCAAAATAATTGGGTAAGTATAGATTAAACAAAACTAGAGCAAATAATTAACGTTTTCTCTTGTTCCCATCTTTAATAATTCAGTTCTCTCTTTCTCTAGGCCGTAACAACAATTGTATGAAAGTTTTTTTTTTCTAAACGTTCAAGATCCATATTGGAAATGTGGAAATTTTACCAAGTTTTCAATATATTTAGCGACTGCCAATAACATTGGTTCACTCAAATTACGTCCCATTAATTGTAAACCCAAAGGAAGACCGTTTGTGGACAATTTAATGGGTATTGAAACTGCTGGTATTCCTACGAAAATAATAGTGTTTAACAATATCGTATTATGGAGAAAAAATTACTTACCTGCCATATTTGCACACTGGGTACAAAAATCTTCATAAGCGTTTTTGTAAGGATCGTAGTTTTCGATGTAACTTTTATAAGAGGGCGCTTCTGATAGAGTTGTTGGCGACAGTAGTAAACTAACGTCGTTCCAGACGTTATGGAAATCGTTTGAAATCAATCTTCGAATTTTTAGAGCTTGTGTGAAGTATTTCTCATAGTTTCTAAAAAAAAATTTATTTTCAAATCACAGTTAAATATTATTTTCTTTCACATTACCTGGATAGTAAAAAGTAGTTTCCACATAGTATTCTATTCTTAACGATTTCATTAAAACCTAATTTTCGACTGGTTGCATACAATTTTTCTGTAGATGAATCTTCATTAGCTCGGAAGCCATATTCAATACCATCGTATCGAGCCATATTACTAGCTACCTCGCATTGATTTAAAATGGAATAACAAACAATACTGTGTTCAGTATTGGGCATAGAGACCTAAAAACCTTATTTTATATATAACTAATTGTTTTAATATTATTACCTTTTTGATTATTGCTCCTTCAGACTGTAACAAAGCAGCAACTTCATTCCAAGTATCTAAAACTTCTTTGCTAACATGCTCAGAGTTATATTCAATAGGAATACCAATTTTAAGACCTTTAATACTCATTTTTGTGGCAGGAGGTAACCTAAAATGTTATAGTATTGCTATTTAGTCTTAAAATTCAGCACATTATAATGGATCAACGAACCTAATTTTCTTATAAGGTTTGGTAAGTGATGTGGAATCTTTTGCATCAAAACCGGCAATTACATTAAGCACAGACACCACATCATCAACAGTTCTTGCCAAAATACCAGGTACATCCATTGAATTTACTAATGGAATTAGTCCTAAGCGTGAAACCAATCCATATGTAGGTTTTAATCCCACAATTCCGCAAAATGAAGCTGGATTCCTAGTTGAACCACCAGTGTCTGAACCAAGGGCTCTAAAAAATTGAATAATAACACAAGCACATTCATTATTACATTAACTTACGCAAAACACGTACCAGAAGCAACAGCTACTGCACTTCCTCCACTACTACCCCCTGATAGAAAAAAATCTTCACTGTTATGCTTCCAAATATTTTTTGTAGGCCCGTATATTGAGTCAATTGTGGCACTACCCATTGCAAATTCATCTAAGTTTGTTTTTCCAATTAAAACGGCTCCTGCATCAAAAAGTCTTTGACACACTGTAGCATTGTAAGTCGGCACAAAGTTTTCCAACATTTTTGAAGCACATGTTGTTTTAATATTTTTGGTACAGAAATTATCTTTTATTGCTATAACGACACCATCTAACTCTGAAATAGGTTTTCCATCAGCAAATCTTTCTTCGGATTGTTTTCCTTTAAGCTGAGCTTCATGTGATGTTAGAGATATGAAAGGATTTAATTGTGTAATATTTTCTGCTCTTCTTAAAGCCAAGTTTGTTAGTTCCGTAGGTTTGATAGTACCTTCTAAAAGTAATCTTGAGATCTAAAAAAATATGTGTAAATAAATATAATGCAAGTATTTTGATGGATGCATTACTGTTTTTATATTAGTATGTAGTAGTTTATCCATTTCTGTTATACTGTCAGTTCTCCATGTCCTAAATATCAGTAAATGTACAAAAAATATAAATTACTAAAAGTTTAAGGTTAAGTCTGTCATAACCTTACTTTAATCTGAAATGGAGATCGAACTCATAAGAGGCGGATTAATCTCGAACGTCGATCCGACGTTGCCAAATTTCAAGGAAGTGACATTTTAGAAATGTGGAGAATAAAATGAGGTTAAGCGTTTGTTTTCGTTTTATATATCTTAGCTCTTACTTTTTCAAGAACGGCAAGGAAAAATAACCATTCCATTAACCTTTCCCCTTGAAGGTTCATTAAGGTGAAGGGTGTATGGAATGGTTATTTTTCCTTGCCCTTCTTGAAAAAGTGAGAGCTGCGAGGAGCTAAGAAGGAAAAATAACCTTTCCTCTTGAAGGTTCATTAAGGTGAAGGATGTATGGAATGGTTATTTTTCCTTCCCCTTCTTGAAAAAGTAAGAAATAAGATATATGAAACGAAAACAAACGCTTAACCTCATTTTATTCTCCACATTTTTTAAATGTCACTTTCTTGAAATTTGGCAACGTCGGATCGTAGATTGAGATTAATCCGCCTCTAACTCATAGGGTCTTTATAGGGCATGTCCACCAACTGACAGTTGACAGTCGCTCGCAGGAAAAACAATAAACAATTATTTGGTTAGATTTGTATTTTTGTTGTTTTGTAGTGTTTTAATGATCCTTTCTATTATAAACAGTCAGATATAGCTTTTAAAACACCTAAGCAATTAAAACAATGTCGAAGAAAGCACCAACTTAAAATTAAATTAACTCAAACACGATCAAAATAAGAACCATGTGTTGTGCTTAGAACATACAGAAATAGCATAGAACGGGCGTGACGTCACGTGGACTTGTCCTATAATATGTGGGGCAAGTCCACGTGACGTCACGCCCGGATGAATCTGAAGTTTCTCTATGTTCATGAAACATGTGGTTCTTATAGTTATTTTGAGAGTGTTGGAGTTAATTTAATTTTGAGTTGGTGCTTCCTTCGATACTGTTTTAATTGCTTAGGTATTTTATGTGACTGTTTATAATAAAAAGGATCATTAAAACACTACAAAAATACAAACAAATGTTTATTGTTTTTCCTGCGGGCGACTGTCAACAGTGTCAACTGTCAGTTGGCGCGAAAATTGACAAAACCTGGAGTGGAACTCTGCACACAAAAGAATTCTACTATCGACACTATTCTACACGTCCTGTCGACGAAAGTAATCGTTATCGCTTTCTATATGTGAAGACGTGTCGTTTTCTACGATTACTGTTATCTCTCAAGTAACAGTAATTAAATACGTATCTATAAACAAATCTAAGCAAACGTTGCCCATCACGGCTGGAAGCTGTCCCTCTCGACTAGACGTTATTCCCTTTATCGGTAGAAAATATCATCAACCGGTCAAAATATTCACAACCGATGGAAAATATTCCCCGCCGGCGGAGGAATACACAGACAAAACTAGAAAATGACCCCACCCCCGAAAGCTGGATGTTTTCTACCGGCTGCGCTAAGCCAGAGGGGAGAAAGGGCAGAAAAAAAAACAGATAAAAAAATACGAGGAACGACATAGCTTACCTATGTCTTTTGAAAAAAGTACCTACTTGTTAACGAAAGACTGGATAATATTTAGGAAATATGAGGAATGACATAGCTTACCTATGAAAGTAGGTACTTTTGAAAAGTACCTACCAACTTGTTAACGAATGGCATAGTGTATTTAGAAAATTTTCGGATTGACATAGCTTACCTGTCTTTTGAAAAGTACCAACATATTATCGAAAGGCATAGTATTTAGAAAATGTTTCTATGTATTTTGAAAAAAGTACCACTTGTAAAAAAAGGGATTTGATAGTTTTTAGAAAATATGAGGAACGTCATAGCTTACCTATGTCTTTTGAAAAAAGTACCCTTTGTGAAAAAAGGGTTGGATGGTTTTTAGAGAATAAGAGGAACGCCATAGTACCTTCTTGTTAACGAAATACTGGATAATATTTAGGAAATATGAGGAATGACATAGCTTACCTATGTATTTTGAAAAGTAACAACTTATTAACGAAAGGCATATTGTATTTAGAAAATTTTCGGATTAACATAGCTGACCTATGTCTTTTGAAAAGTCTCCCTCCAATTTGTTAAGAAACTATACATTTAAAGAAAACTGAATTAGCACAGCTAAGCTCCCTCATGGAATAAAAAAACAGTTTGTGTAATTATTTCGATTGGTTCACTAGATATTGGGAGTTATATGTAGAAAAAAAAATTCACAAACTTTACACATTTTTAAATTTAAATAAAATCAGTACCGATAAAAATAGTCGTTAATAGCACAGATCACCTACCTAGTTAATAGTATAGGATACATTTCAACATTCTCATTCAGTACCGCGCAAACCGTTATGTAGTACGGATCTGTCGGGAGTGTCGTTTTCGAAATTTTGCGAAGCATCGTGAGTGACCTTTTCGGTATTACGTGTAATGTAGTGTCGGGAGTGGCGTTTTCGAAATTTTCCGAAGTGCCTATAGTGATGTTTTCGCTATTACGTGTGATGTCGAAAGTGCCGTTTTCGAAATTTTGTGTAGTGTAGTGAAAGTGAGTGCCATTGATTGGAATCATATATTGAAATGGAATGAATATGGTAAGCTTTTCTTTTATTTAACGGTTTTTACTAGTAATCATAAAAGTTTCCATACTATTTTTGATCCCAATAATATTTATTTTTTATAATTTTTGCAAAGAATAATGTTACTAATTCTTTAATCGATTTTGAAATCGCTTAGAACGTTATCGAATATATTTTATCTAAAAACAGAAATTTTCCGGCCTTTAAAAAATAAAATTTTCAATAATTATTTATTTTGAACTTCTTCCGAATATCCTGTAATCAATAACGAAATTTTATAATTGTTTATAATCAACTTTTGAGTCTTTTTTAACTAAAAATTTCCATATTCTACCAAAAAAGACCGGCCGGCATGACTAATTGGGATTATATAACGCATTGACTCATTACTTATGACTGAATTTTGTAGGAATTGGAACTCAAATTCACAAAATTGGAATGGATCTGGAGTTCTAGTTTATAATATTAGATTTAGGGTAAGTTTGTTTTATTATAATATTTTTTATCACGTACAAATAATTTTTTTTACTTTTGATTGAATCTTGGACACGTGAATTAAGAATATTTGAATTGAAAATCGGTTAATGTGAATTATTTTTTCGTTATTTTTGGACTTTTATTTATTTTAATTTAAAATAACAATAATTTTAACAAAATTCCATTTCTTGTAATAAACCTAGAAATATTTCAATAAAAATTTATACGATTTTCAATATTTTTAGAATTCTATTTACAGGGTGATTACTAGAAAACTTTTGCTTATATATTTAACATAGAACAACTTTTATATTATATTCTTTTTTATAACCTATACTATTTCCCATTAAATCTATTCAATATTTTCCCATGTGTATTTGTGTCAGTTTTTGACGTTAATTTATTTTTTTTCTGAAAATATTTCTACGTTTATTTAGAATAGATATGGAGAAATATTAGATAAAATACCGGGTGTCCCAGAAGTTTCCGACCTATTTTAACTGCAAATATCTCCAAACTCACAAGTAATAGAGAGAATGAATAGAAAATGGATCAGAAACTTTTGGGACATCTGAAATTGGTAAAGGTTAGATGATCAATGGATCGATATTTATTTAATTTTTTTGTTTAAGGTAACGGAGCGAGGAACTACCCTAAACGCGTATGTACCTAAATTAATTATTCCATTCAACCAAATGTTATAAAAATGTAATTTCATATGTCTTCAAGGTCAATTATGTGCAAATTTATAACTTTTCAGGCTATATATAAAATTCCGCGCATCCCGTGTAAGTCACAGAAAATCTTATAGAATTGTGAATATTTTCAATCGGGTTTTCGAAAATCGGTGCGTCTTACAGTTTGTTTTTGTGTGTTGTGTATTTATTGGTGAAGCTACATTCAGCTTAAGCAATTGTTCGGATTGGATAGACAAACAACAATGAATTTAATTACCAATTTTTCATCGCATATCCGAAGAAGGAATAACTCGACCATAACTTTGACAAAAATGGGAAGGATGGCGCATAATTTACCTATAGTAATCTTGTATTTTTTGTTCTTTTTTTTAAACAACTGTACACCTGTAAATTCCAGGTTTAATTTTGTTTGATTTTCTGTTCCAGAATTTTTTTTACGTATTTCCAACCTAAAGGGACATTTCTAACCGAGATGAATTTCATCTAGCCGAGAGAGTCGTCAACTGTACACCTGTAAATACCAGGCGTCTCTCCTGTTTTCGCCATTTGGTTTGTAATTTGCATATATTATTTTACAGGGTTCATAGGTTCCAACAATATTTTTGTTTAATTTTTTCAATTTTATTTGATTTTCTGTTCCAGGAATTTTTTTAGATTCTTCCAACTGTGGGATGTATCATCCAACCTAGAGGGACATCTTCTAACCGAGAGAGATTTCATCCAGCCGAAGGAGACGTCTTCCAACCTAAAGGGTTATCATCCAGCCGAGATGGTCAACTTCCAGCCAGGAGGATCGTCAACTGTACATCTGTAAATTCCAGGTGTCTCTCCTGTTTTCGCCATTTGGTTTGTAATTTGCATATATTTATTTACAGGGTTCATAGGTTCCAACGATGTTTTTGTTGAATGTTTTCAATTTTTTTAAATTTTCTATTCCAGAAATTTTTTTAGGTACTTCCAACCGGGAGGGGGTGTTTCATCCAACCTAGAGGTAAATTCCAGGTGTCTCTCCTGTTTTCGCCATTTGGTTTGGAATTTGCATATATTATTTTACAGGGTTCATAGGTTCCAACAATATTTTTGTTGAATTTTTTCAATTTTGTTCGATTTTCGGTTCCAGGAATTTTTTTAGATTATTCCAACTGGGGGATGTATCATCCAACCTAGAGGGACATCTTCTAACCGAGAGGGATTTCATCCTGAAGGGTTATCATCCAGCCGAGAGTCTCATCTTCCAGCCATGAGGATCGTCAACTGTACACCTGTAAATTCCAGGTGTCTCTACTGTTTTCGCCATTTGGTTTGTACTTTGCATATATTATTTTACAGAGTTCATAGGTTCCAACAATATTTTTGTTTAATTTTTTCAATTTTATTTGATTTTCTGTTCCAGGAATTTTTTTAGATTCTTCCAACTGTGGGATGTATCATGCAACCTAGAGGGACATCTTCTAACCGAGAGAGATTTCATCCAGCCCAAGGAGACGTCTTCCAACCTAAAGGGTTATCATCCAACCTAGAGGGACATTTTCTAACAGAGAGGATCGTCAACTGTACACCTGTAAATTCCAGGTGTCATTCCCGTTTTCGCCATTTGGTTTGTAATTTACATATATTATTTTACTGGGTTCATAGATACAAACGATATTTTTGTTAATTTTTTCAGTTTCATTTGATTTTTTGTTTCAGAAACCACATCCACATCATCATGGGCCTTGTAGAGGATTATTATCTTTGCTGGTAAAGGTGGTGGTGGTAATTTTTTGTATTGTTATTGCCTAGTAGGGGATTATTATATATTTGCCGAAGGTGGTAGTGGTAATTTTTTGTATTGTTGTTGCCTAGTAGAGGATTATTATATTTGCCGAAAGTGGTAGTGGTATTTTTTTGGTAATATTGTTGCCTTGTAGAGTGGTTTTACCCAACCGAAAGGGACATTATCCAGGCTAGAGATAATTTTCCAACCAGAAGGGTATCATTCTGCTTAGAGGGCATCTTCCAACCGAGAGGGGTATCACACAACCAAGAGAAACCTCACCGAGTCTAGAGGGCATATTCCAACCGAAAGGGATATCATCCAGCAGAGGGATGCGAGGTATCATCCAATCGAGAGGTACATCTTCCAACCGAGAGAGACATCATCCATCCGAGAGTGTCATCATCCATCCGAGAGGGTCATCTTCTAGCCAGGAGGATCGTCTTCCACCGGTGAGAAACATACTTTGTCATTGGATATATTTTTTATATTTTCTACCGTTTCGGCATAGCTTCCAGCCGCGAGGAACATATTTCAATCGCAAATGTTTTCCTCCAATTGCAATTGTTTTTATTTTTCCATGTGTATTGAATTTATCGAGTTGTTTTTGTTTGTAATTAAGTGTACTTTTATCCACAGCAAGTCTAACTATGTTCCATTTACAGCTTCCAGTAGGGAGGGACACCTTCCAATCAAGAGGGGGATCCACCGGCCGAGAAGACGGTCCTCCGCCGCTGGGGGACATCTCTTACCGGTTGGATATATGTTTTATCGGTAGTGATATCCTTCACCGGTTGGGGACATCTTTCAACAGCAACGGCAGCCCCAATCATTCCTTCCTCATAAAATGTTCGATGCGCTCCAACAGGTGCAAGAGTGCACTATCGATACTAATCTTTAGTCTATGGTGTGACTTAGACGGATGACATTTTATGTTGACACTTGACTTTGACACACCTGTCCTCAAAATCGTCTATTTAAGCAGTTTGTTTTTTCACCGTGGCGTCGCGCATTGTAGCTAGGGTACCATTTTAAAACTGTCACGACAATAACCTTACTTTTTATATTTGACCAATTTGACAGAGTAGGGAAATAGTAAACATTACTTGTGAATAATAAAAACTAGAAAATTGAAATGGTTAAAAATTCATATTCATTCATTCGTACGTTGTTGAAATTTATTGCAATAGTGGTTGGTAGTGAAGATTATTTAAAACGAAGACGTGAATTGAATTTAATTTAAGATAACCAGAGTTTTTTCAGTTAACAAAAGTAATCAGATATATTCAAAGATGAATAAAGTTGGAAAGGAAATATTTATTATGACAGACTTAAATTATATACCTTATTTGTGAGAAGTCTGGAAAAAGCACAATTGCAGACAAAATACTTTACTTTTGCTGATGACATTATTCTGTTTTATACAAGTACAATTTAAAAGAACTGGAAGAAAAAAGGTGAACATGTTATTACCATAAATTCCAAAATCAATGTCTTCTCCGTCATCATTATTTACTGGTTCTGGTAGGTACATCATATTCAATACATAAATTGTGTAAGATTGCACAAGATTTTATAATTTTACTGGCAGTTTCAGGATCATAATGCAACACTATGCTTGAGACAACATCGAAATCTCATTTTCAAAAGACCATTGCATATTTCAATTATGTTTCTTGTTGATTTGTGACTACGATTATATACATATTCGGGTGTATTTAGAGCTGGTTCATTTTCCTAGTTAAACACCATGATCGCAGTGGATAACCAGAATCCCCTATGATATTTATCTATTTTATTTCAATGTTATTATACAAAATACCACTTACCCAAAAGATAATAATAATCAGTATGACATCTAGCATGCAACTGTTGTAAAACTGTTTGTGCATTTGAATTGCTCCAAATAAATGCATCATTAGTACTACCAGGATATCTTGCATTGATATTTATGATTTTCATATTAGCATCACATATATAAAATAAAATATATTGTATATATTCTGTAACTAATAAATTATGTCACATTGTGACTTAAGCAAATCAATAACTGAAAATTTGAAGTAGTACATTACTACCTTAACCTTAAAAATGCTACTTTACTAAAATTTAAAATCTTGCATCATTAATAAGCACATCTTCAATTTTGAACAAAGGGGTAAGTATGGAAATATAAACTATTATTATAATATCATTTATTTAAAAATTGCAAATACAATCAAATAAAGATTCAATAGGTACACTAAATACTTTGTACATATATTTAAACACTATTATTACAAAACAGTTTTTAATATATTCCAGTACTACCATTGATTATATCTTCGAAGATTTGTCCAAGAATATCAGATAACAAGGCGCTGTTATCGTTTATAAAATTAGCAGCATTATCGTTAAGCACAGTATTTACCAGAGCAGTAAATTCGGTATTGTTGAGAAGACCATTCAAGTTGAACTGAAAAAATCATTTTTATGTATTTAATTACTTATATAGAAGAACTAATGAAAGTCAAAAAGCTAATTTCTAACAAAATAACCTTTTCAAAATTAATTTAAAACTTACTGTTGCTGTAGCCAAATTTATAAGAACTTTAAGATTTTCAACTTTGATATGTTTAAGATCAGATATATCGGCTGTTCCTGTTATAGTAAGTTCGATTTCTGTTAAGTCTATGCTAAAATAGAAACCATAATTATTATTACCTAATAATTTTTTTTCAAAAAACAACAAATATGTTCTTAACATTCATAGGAGTTAATAAAGGAAATTCCTTTAAGTGATAATGCTCTTACTTCAGCAGCTAGCGACTATATACCTGCTTTATATCAACTATACGTATATTAATCACCCTGTATATTTACTCTCGTCTCCGCTATCGATTGTATAATTATTTAATAAAACAATACAATAAATCTACAGACACAATTATTTACGTAACAAAAATGTTCACAATTATATCTTTAAGTATCCTCTTGAAAGGCAATCAACAAGTTATTTTGAATTTTAGAAGGTATTGTTGCCGTATCTTTCCTCGAGATAAAATATTTGATAAAGGAAGGTGTACATAATAATCTTGTAAAGAATTTTTTCGAATTTTTTTACCTCTCACTTTTGCATACTCTCGTACTCAAAATATCGTAGTTACGATATTGCTGATTTTTATTAATTTTTTGAGAGTGTGTATCTGGAATTTCAGTTATTTCCATTATTATGGGCTCTATGATTTTTTGAAAAAATGCATGTATTTTTGACCATAATAAAACCTAAATTTGAAATTTTCAAAATCGGAACTAAGTTTTCTCAGACACTTTCAGATATGGATATCCACTAATTCGAACGAACGAATTACGGAGATCCTTAAAAAATTTCTAAAGTCTATAGTTGAAATAATATTTTTTTCGATTTTTTTTACCTCTTACTTTTGCTTACCCTCGTGTTCAACATATCGTAGATACGATACTGCTGATTTTTTTCTATATTCATTCATTATTAGAGAGAGAGTGTATCTGAAATTTCGGCCCAAAATTTCCATTATTATGGGCTCTATGATTTTTTGAAAAAATGCATGTATTTGTGACTATAACAAAACCTAAATTTGAAATTTTCAAAATCGGAACTAAGTTTTCTCAGACACTTTTATATATGTAAATCCACCAATTCGTCCCAGTAGATTACGAAAATGTCTACTACAACAATAAGTGAATTGACGTCGTCTATGGTACTGATATTTTCCACTTTTTTATGTGCTACAATCTCTTAATATGGGACATCAAAAATAATAGTTATAAATTTTTGTTTACCTGTCCTTTCCTGATCCATACAAAGGAATCAATTCACCTAAAACCACATTAATATCAGCATGAAATTGAGGATTTAAATCTGGAATGTATAAAGTGATATTTAGAGCTTTTGTTCCAAGATTAAGGTCTATATACGTAGCAACCAAGCTCTTTAATCCAGATATAGTGATACCAGTTATAGCAATAGTTCCCCTAAAAAAAATAAAAAATATGGTTCGAATTTGGTATACAGGGTTAGTTTAAAGTATGGAAACATCTGAATATCTCACAAACGGAAAACGATGAAAAGAAGATTTTAACGCATGTTGCAAGGTTGCCATAGGAGCATATTTTCACGTTGCGACAAAACTTACAGGGTGGTCCTGAAAAGCGTAGTGACTGCAATGAACGATTTTTTTAAATGGAACACCCTGTATATTATATCATTTTATAAATCCTTTCGACTTCTAGATTAACTTTGTTATAAGGTACCCTATGCTCTTCTTTTTATCGTTTTCCGTTTGTGAGATATTCAGATGTTTCCATACTTTAAACTAACAATGTATATTAAAAAATTTATATACAGGACGTATTAAACAAATCTAACTTACGATAGTGAATCAGAATTTTCCTCAACATTTATATCATCCAAAGTCAATGGTTCATCTAGTTTACTTATTAAGGAGTTGATTGTGCCATTTATCAAATTGCCTATAAAACTCTCTAATTGACCATTTTCAGAAGCTTCATCTGTAAAATATGTATCCCCTTAGATATTTAGTTATAATTAGAAGAAATATTTGCCAAGGAATTTTTGAGGGGATATGGCAATAATACCAGAGTGTACTCTTTTAAGAATGTATTTCCGAGCTTTTTTATTACCAATCTCAAAATTTATTACATTTTTCAAAATATTTCACCTATAATGTCACTTAAATATGTAAGTATTATTTAATTTTATCTGCTATATAATTTATTTGACCTTAAAAATGAATACATATAGTTATTCGAAAGTTCGGAAATAAATTCTTAAAAGAGTTCACCCTGTTATTATTGCCACGTCCCCACAAAAATTCCTTTTATTTAGTTATATACATATATATGTCACTTCCACAATTAATACGAATTTAATGGCACTTCATATGTTTCAATCCGTTTAGGATACAGAGCATTCCAAAGAAATAGGCATACTTACACTGGGAAAACATAAAACATCGGCTGTTATAATTATCGAAATTATTGATTTTTTATTTTATTTAAATTGCCATTACTCTGGTAAATATATAAATGACTTCATATTATATACGCAATATATAATTATAATTGAACTTACTTATATCAAGTGGCGATAAAGCCGCAATGGCACCAGACAGAGCAAAAGCTATTATTAGAAATTTCATTTTTTTAAGCACAAGTATTAATAACAATGACTCTAAAATATCATGTGTAGTATTTATAACA
The DNA here is from genome assembly GCA_947563755.1 of Lochmaea crataegi. NCBI lineage: Eukaryota > Metazoa > Arthropoda > Insecta > Coleoptera > Chrysomelidae > Lochmaea > Lochmaea crataegi. The sequence goes on along the minus strand of OX387429.1, from coordinate 10,210,321 downwards.
ATTTTACAATTTTTTTTATCTATTTAGATATCTTCTGTTATGATTAGATCTTAATATGTGTTTAGATACCAGAGAATATTGAAAATTTCCAACAAAAGCATCAATAATATTACTTAATTAATATTATTAATTCGTTGATAAGATTTATTAAAAACAGAAAAAATTATGGCTTTGAGGTGCCTCAAAAAATTTTCCATTCTATAAATTCAAGCAGTTCTTTTATTTTTACAAATTATTAAAAACACCGCCACTTAGAAGATGGATAATGCTGGACAGTCGGCATGCCACTATGATTGATTGACACCACCAGTCAGAGGATTAGAGACCTCGGCACCTCAGCCTTTAGGCTTTTTGTGCTCTTGGTTATACCGTTTATGTGAAGAGACCAGTAGCCCTTTTCGAGCTCAACAGTCATTTCACTAGGTCCTTCTTGGAGAAATACCCTAGGAGTCTATATCTCCAATAAGACAGTGCTTCACATTCGAAGATAATGTGAGAGGCTGTTTCCACCTCTTCCATGCACAACCGACAGGTAGGTTCCTCCATATGTATGCCAATTGTATGCATGTGCTTCCTTAGGGAACAGTGACCGGTGAGTAATCCCGTCACTTTCCTTATCTGGGCCCTTCTAAGGTTTAATATTTCGTTAGTCAGAGACTCCGAGGGTTTTTTGACCAGGAGTACGTCTTATGTTTAGTTTGAATCCACCGAGATGTACGACCACGTGCAGCAGATTTTGATATTCCAAATACTGGTTCAGGACCAGTGAATGCAGTTTCAACCCTAGGGTGTCTGCCTTTTCATTGCCTACAATACCCTTTTGTCCCCGGGTTTTACTTGAGAGTTACTCTATTATGGTTTGCCAGGGTTAAAAGTTTTTGTAGACAGTCCCAGACCAGTCTAGATCTGATCAGGGGACATGCTAAGGATTTCAGTGCTGCCTGACTATCTGAGAGTATGAGAATCTTTTGGCCTCTATATACCCCCTTTCGATGTTCATTTGCAAACACGTGTCGATAGCGTAGATTTCTGCCTGGAATACAGATGCAAACTTCACCAACGATGCGTGGACATTTGCACCATGAACTCCATCTCCTGTTCCTATGTCTGTTTTAGATCCGTCTGTGCACCACACCAACGTTCCTTCCTGATTGTATGCTTCCAACCCATCCCAGTTTAGCTGTATATGGTATGCCAAGATCTTTTTAAAAACGTATCATTTACGCATCCTTGTGAAAATTTTCCTTTAAGTTATTTCTTATCCCTGTATACAAGAGTGCGTTTATATTATACAATTAAATTCGCAAATCGCGACATAAAAATTAAAAAATCCTATGAACCTAATACTAAATTATAAATATTACAAAATTTGTAATTATTAGGTACTTTTTGTTTTGCTTTATTTTATAAATTTGGTTTAGTATTTCATTTTTTTACTAAATACAATTATTCAACATTGTTTTTATATATTTTTTATTTTAGAACGGGAGTTTTCGAACCAGGCATTTCCGACCATAGAGGACAGTATTTTTTACTTTTTAAGGAAGTAGTCAAAGCTAGTAATATTCTTCCTAAAAGAAGGATTTTCTCAAAATCAGGCATGCATAATTTTAAACAATTACTAGATAAGGTTAATTGGTCAATATTTAACAAGAATGAAGATGTCAATTTTTTAGCCAACTTTCTTACAAGTACTTATAAAAATTTAATCGTTAAACATTTTAGCCTTCGGACAATTTCACCTTATATGAATCATTGTCCTGTTCAATGAGGATCTAAAGTCAATGAGACCTAATTTATCTAGTTTAAAACTCGTTTCAGAAGCTGGAAAAAATCCAAATGATATTGTAGCATTTCGAAAGTTCAAACAAGACTACAATTTAAAACTTAAAGAGACAAAAAAGTTAGCCTACAATAATTTTATCGCAACATCGCGAAATAAACCGAAAGCCTGCTGGAAAATAATCAATTTTGAAAGAAATAAAACGAAATCTAGTTCTCAAGATTTTCCATTGTCTCCAAATGAGTTTAATAATTTTTTTGCAAGTGTTGCTGATGGTATTATGAAAACTTTGCCTACAGTACCTCATGAAGATTTGTTAAATTTTAAAAACTTTCCAGTACCGTGTACTTCTTTCTTTTTAACACCAGTAACCGAAGAGGAAGTTAGTAATATAATCAGTTGCTTAAAAAATTCCAGCTCTCTAGATACAAATAATCTCAACAGTTCAATCATAAAAGAAACTTGTAATTTTCAATTTTCCATTCAGGAATTTTCCCCGATGCCTTCAAATTCTCCAAAATTCTTCCATTACATAAAAAAGGAGATACCTCTCAGGTTGACAATTATTGTCCAATTTCAATTATTTCTATTTTTAGTAAAATCATTGAGGTACTGTTAAGGCAGAGGATTACTTCGACAAACAAGATTTTTTCTGTAATTCGCAATTTGGTTTTAGAAAAGAACGATCAACTTCTCAAGCTGTTCTAAATATTATTAGTGATGTAGTTGAGGGCCTTGAGAGCGGAAAGCATACGGCTATTACACTATGTGATCTTTCTAAGGCGTTTGACTGTGTTTCTCACAGTATATTGCTTCGTAAACTTAATTACTATGGCATTAGAGGTGTGCAACTCCAGCTAATTGAGTCGTATCTAAGTAATCGTTATCAGGCTGTATCATGTAATAATTCTTTATCCGATTTTAAACCGGTTGTTCATGGCGTTCCTCAAGGGTCAGTTCTTGGACCTTTGCTATTTATCATTTATATAAATGACTTACCCAAATTCATGTTTCCTTATAAATCTGTTTTATTTGCCGATGACACCACTTTTATTCATTCCGATAAAAACTATGAAAACTTAAGGTTAATTTCGGATGATATTGAAAACAAATCTGAACTATGGTTTTTGTCCAATAAACTTAAATTAAATTCGGAGAAGACACAAAGTCTCTACTTTTCTTCTAACCAAAAGACTGAAAGTGTAAAATTGTTGGGACTTTTTCTAGATAGATCTCTGACGTGGCATTTCCACGTAGACTATTTAAGAAACAAATTGTCAAGCTCAGTTTATTTACTTCGACAACTTAAACGAGTTGTTAGCTTTCAAACTTTAAAAACGGCTTACTTTTCCCTTGTACATTCCCATACTATCTTTGGGGAAATTCGTCGTCGGCCAAAGATCTCTTTGTAATTCAAAAGAGAGCAATTAGGATTTTGAGTAATGTCAGTTTCCGTGAACACTGTAGGGCGTTATTTGTTCATCTACGCATAATGCCTCTCCCGACCTTATTTATTTTTAATACCCTTATTGAGATCCACAAAAATCTTGATTCCTTAACAAAAAATTCAGACTTCCATAATTATAATACTAGACAAGCATGTAATATTCATACAAATCGTTTTCGTCTGACAAGGTCACAGAAGAATTCACTCAACTATTCTCTTTATAATATATCTTACCATCAGAAATGAAAGTTTTGAGTTTGAATAAGTTTAAGAGGAGTTTAAAAATGTATTTACTTAGATTTTGTTTTTACTCTGTCAACGAGTACATTGAAAACTGTCAGAATATCTAGGATTTTCAAAAATATATTTATCCTCATTGGACATTCATATTCTTAAATTTATGTTTATTTATTTGACTACCTCTACACGTAATATACCTTATGTAAAGGTGTCTTCGTATAGTGTATATGACAGAACAAGAGCAGGGGTCCGTTCATGAAAAAATCTGACTTGCCCCTCCCTTGGCCAGAAGCTGGGTACGCCCATGTCTCTGTTATCAGTTATCTCAGATCACCTTCGTGGTTATCACAGACACCTAGTTTTGACCTTTTGAGAAAGTATATATTATAATAAACATAATCTGTTGGCATTTTATCTTTATTAATAGGTACACTTTGGACGACCGAACTGTAAATCGGTCTTCAATTATATTTTTAATTAAAGGATTACAGTAAGAGTTCCTGAAAAAATGTCTTGGTTTGGTGATGTTGAATTGGGTCCGCCTATAGAAGCTTTCGCCCTTACTGATGCCTTTACAGAAGATACTTTCGATAAAAAAGTGAATCTTGGAGCTGGAGGTACGTAAGCCAAAATGTCTTATTAAAGATGAAATATACTATAATCTTTTTAAAATTATGTAATGTAATTAATATATTAAATAGAATGTTGTTTAAGATTGTTCCCTATACTAAAGTTGCTTTCAGTACAATATTTAAGGCATTGTAATGGTAATAATCGTTGAGTTAGATTTTACACAATAAATAGTTAAACATATGGTGTGTACCACAAGGGTCAATTTTATGATCTAATTAAAATAATAAAATTTTTTCTTCGAGCGTATAAAAATATCTATATAATTTTCGGCAACACAGATCGTAGAAATAACCTATTCTTTTACTTGTAAAATAATGAACGCTCATTATTGTACTAGTTACAAAATAATGAGAAACGATAGCAACGTCTTATTATGGGCGTTGTAACCAAGTAGGCAGGAACTGTCATTTAATTTTTATTTAATTTGATGTATGTCAGTTTTGAAAAGTGTATTGTAAAAATGTCTCAAGAAGAAGAATTTCAAATAGCTAATTCCACTATTGAAAGACTAATTCCGACGAAGTCACGAAAAGTGTATGATTCTGCTTATGAAAAATTTATAAAATGGTGCAAAGAAAATATTGTATGAAGATACACAGAAAATGTTATGCTTGCTTATTTAACGTATTTGTCAAGAAAATTTAAAAGTTCGTTAACTGTTTTTTTTTCATATCTGTATTAATAAATAGTTGAGATATAAACAATGTATTCAATTTTTTTCTACTTATAAATTACATTATTTTTACGCTTGAAGAAAAAATAGTATATGTCACTCGGAGCAGAAGACCCATTATATGTTTCGCCCAGTTTGCACAGCCTCGGCAGTGCAAGAATCTCCTAGTAACTCCTAGTAACATAATGTACTATTCTCTACAATATATCTTTATGGAACAGACTGTATATTTGATTTTATTATTTTGTGTGATTACAGTATACAGAACTGGAGAAGGTAAACCATGGGTCCTACCGGTTGTTAGAATAGCCGAAAAAGCCTTAGCTAATGATGAATCTCTGAACAAAGAGTACCTCCCAATTTTGGGACTAGAGGCATTTAGTTCAGCAGCTACTACTATGTTATTAGGACAAGAAGCAGAGGTTGTTCGAGAATCCAAAGTAAATATTCTGTTTAGGAGTATATTAATTAAGCAGTAATCAATAATTTTAATATTGTTGACTATCTTGGTTATTTGTGAATGGCTGAAGTGGATTGTAATCGATTTCTTTCAGGCTTTTGGACTTCAATGTCTATCCGGTACAGGAGCTTTAAGAGTAGGAGCAGAATTTCTTGCAAGAGTGTTAGGAAAGAAGATATTTTACTATTCTGAACCAACTTGGGGTAATATTATTTATATATTTTGCATGTATAAAGATTGTTCATCGTTTTTTGAGTTATATATTTATTTTTTTTCCTTTAAATTCCAGATAACCACGAGCTAGTTTTCAAAACTTCAGGTTTTGAAGAAGGTCGCCCCTACCGTTATTGGGACAATGCCTCTCGCTGCTTAAATTTCGCTGGTATGATAGAAGATTTAAGAAATGCCCCAAAAGATTCCGTCATCATTTTGCACGCTTGTGCTCATAACCCCACAGGTAATGTACATTTTTTATTTAACGAAACAAAAACTTTAACAACTTCATTTATGTTTATGTGTGTATACAGAAATGTAGATCGGCAGTTAATTTGTGGCTCAGCCTACATACATTATAAAAAAATTGATGGAAAAGCATATAATTATCGAATCTGAAGAAGCTTTTTATAATGTACATGATATATATTTTATCATCTATAGGTAAACCAAGATATTTTGTGACTGTTCTGTGTCGAATGCATTCAATTTGTTGGTAAAATTATGTAGAACCTTTTAGTTTGTTTGAAATTAAATTTTACATGAAATATGCACACGTTTTCAATTTAAGACCAAAATAATCACATCTTTAAATCCATGAAAAACTATAGCAAATGATATCAAAGCATAGAGTATTTATTGTTAACTGTTTTACTATATAACAACTGACAGTGATCACCTACCACTTTATTCACCTTACATCCCAATTATCCAAAATTTAATACTAACTTAATTATTTTTATTTGTTGTTTTTATTTTAACTTAGTGTGTTTTTTTCCTTTTATAAACGAGTACAAAATGTGTTGGGACGTTACTGTATGGTTTTAAATCTTCATTACATTAAATTTTGTTTTCAGGAACCGATCCAACACCCGAACAATGGACCGAAATCGCTGAAGTTATGAAAGAAAGAAAATTATTCCCATTTTTTGATTGCGCTTACCAAGGCTTCGCTTCTGGTAGTTTAATCAAAGACGCATCTATTGTTAGGAAGTTTGCGGCTGAAGGATTTGAATTTTTCTGTGCTCAAAGTTTTGCCAAAAACTTCGGTCTTTATAGTATGTATTTTTTAAATCTTGTAATGTAATGTAATGTTAATTTTTTCGTATTATCTTTTAGACGAGCGTGTTGGAAATTTGACAGTTGTAGTTAATAATACTAATTTAGTGCCTGCTGTCAAATCACAACTTACCCTAATCATAAGAGGAATGTACTCTAATCCACCAAGTCATGGTGCTAGAATTGTAGCTTATGTTCTCAACAATCCCGATTTGTACGACCAATGGTATGTATTACACAATAAAATATTCTTCCCCTTCAGATTATTTTCTACGGAAACTTTTTCTGTTATTGCTCGTTCTTTTGTGTTATATTATATTGTGTGTATTCAACAGTAAATTATTGCTTCAAACACAACCCTAAATATCAATAATAACATGCCTGTCGGCATGCAATATCGTTTGTAACATTAGATAAACAAGACATTTTGGTTTTTGCGCAAGACAGTTGGCAAACTTCACATGGCTTCTTCTTATGTGAAACGGAGCGTGAGACAAGTGACAGTTGACAAGAGCGAACCACAGATTACACTACATTTGGTAGAGATGAGCCAAACGATCAGTCACAGTGACTGAAAGTTGCTACTGCGATTTCGGTAAACTAAGGCAGAGATATAGGCATAAATTCACCGAGTATTAAAACGTAGAAAATCCTGGGAAACAGGAATTAATTTTTATTTATACCCTTTTATTTCTCCTTCACACCAAAATAATCAAATAGTTTGAAATTGTGCGTTATTGAATAAAGTATTGTATAATTCCGCCATTTTGGTTGTTTGTATGTATGTGTAGACAAGTGACAGTTGACATGAGCGAACCACAGATAATCCTACAGTTGGTAAAGATGAGTCAAACGAAGATTACTTGCGACTGCTGCCGTAAAATCACAGTTCTTAAAAAGTCGGAATGTATATTTTTGGAAGTTTTGATGTATTTTGGCGTGTTATCCGAGTTTTGTTGCAAGAATTTCAGGAATTTTTTTTAATTTAATTATTTTATAGGCAAGATCACATCAGCACGATGTCTTCTAGAATCAAAGATATGAGAAATCAGTTAAGAACCGCAATTGAAGAATTACAAACTCCTGGGGATTGGAGCCATCTTACCAAACACATTGGAATGTTCTCTTATACGGGATTAAACGGCAAGTGAAAATATTCAAGTCCAATAAAAATAACCGTAAAAGTAATGAAACTATTTTGTTGTTTTTTAAGCTTTTCAAGAGTCCGATTGGTAGTCCATTCGGCATACTTTTTTTATGTCCCTTTCATGTCTTCCAAAATTTTTTTTATCGATTTGGTCAATCCATTCCTTTTTGTTTTCCCCTGTATATATAACTTTTCTAGCTATTCTTTATTGGCTCGTTATTGTCCTTCTGGACTACTTTGATTGAAAAACAATCATCCTGTCTTTAAAACGATCCATAAACTTGACGTTCCCCTTATGTTTTGAATGGTAGACATTAACTGTCATTCTTGTCATAAAACCCACTTTTTGTTGGCCACACTGACTTTAGACTGAACTCCTCTATTGCGCAAACGTATTCATTATCCATTCCACTAATGGTGGACGGCAAATTTCTGAATCGGCCTTTATACAAAGAGTATGATAAGTATTTAAAACCGTTTTTTTCTTTCAGAATCTCAATCGGAACACATGGTAAAGAAACACCACATATACATGTTACGTTCAGGAAGAATAAGTATGTGTGGTTTGACCAGTAACAACGTCCATTATGTTGCTAAGGCCATTCACGAAACTGTAACTTCACTTCCTAGTTAAATGTAATTGTTGATTATGTTGTTGTTAAATAGTGTATGTGCAATCTATAATTTCATTCTTTTTTTTCTTATTATTTTGTAACTGTACTGGTTAACCTTAAATTTTCTGTATATTGTTATAAATAATAAGGTCGGCATGAAAAATAATTTGTAACATAGTTAAACAAGGCCGATTTTGGTTTCTGCGCAAGACAGTTGGCAAAATTCACGTGGCTTCTTGTGTGAAACGGTGCGTCAGACAAGTGACAGTTGACAAGAGCGAACCACAGATTAAAATAATAAAGTTATAAATTTTTGTTTACCCGTCCTTTCCTGGTCCATACAAAGGAATCAATTCACCTAAAACCACATTAATATCAGCATGAAATTGAGGATTTAAATCTGGAATGTATAAAGTGATATTTAGAGCTTTTGTTCCAAGATTAAGGTCTATATACGTAGCAACGAAGATCTTTAATCCAGATATAGTGATACCAGTTATAGCAATAGTTCCCCTAAAAAAAGAAGAAATATGGTTCGAATTTGGTGAACAGGGTTAGTTTAAAGTATGGAAACATATGAATGTCTCACAAACGGAAAACGATGAAAAGAAGATTTTAACGCATGTTGCAAGGTTGCCATAGGAGCATATTTTCACGTTGCGACAAAACTTACAGGGTGGTCCTGAAAAGCGTAGTGACTGCAATGAACGATTTTTTTAAATGGAACACCCTGAATATTATATAATTTTATAACACCTTTCGACTTCTAGATTAACTTTGTTATAAGGTACACTATGCCCAAATTCTATGGTTACACAGATATCGGTACCATTTACGATTTGACAGTATCCAAGACTTTTACAAAATTGTCCAATTTAATCACGTAAATATGTGTGTGATATCAGGTTTATCTCTTCCAAAATACGATTTTGTAGATCAACTGGTCTATCCTTATAAACTTTATTTTAAAGGAATCCCCACAAGGATAAATCTAGATAATGGGGTCAAGTCCAGTGACCGAGCCGGCCATTCTATCGCTCCTCGACGGCCTATCCATCTCTATGGGAACACTGTATCCAGATAAGTACGTACAGCCAGGGTGTAATGGGGGGAAGCACCATCTTATTGGTACCATATTTCATCAGAAGGTAACATGGGAATGTTAGGATTGGGAAATATGGCAGATATAGCTGGCACATTATTATTTCTTAACAGGTCCAGATATAGTAAAATTAATACCTATTTAGAGGTACCAGCCGTTTTAGTAACTTAACGTATGCGGCTTCTTGAACCATCTGAACCCGCATGAAAAAAATTAGGTTATGACCTTTGTCATGTCAAATGCTTGACATATTTCTTATTGCATTGGCGTAGTGACTTGAAATTTCATATTATCAGTGGCGGTTTGTAATAATACAAATTAATTTTATGAAATTCATAAAATTCTAAAGATGTTGACATAATAACAGAATATAAAAGAAGCGCACTAATTTTAAAAACATTGTTTTATTAACTAGATACATAGTTTTTTTTTTAAATATGGCAATTCAGAGTTCGATTAAGTACAAATTATAGATTTTAAAAAAATGACAACGTGATCTTCAAGGCAAAGTTTAATTAGTTTCTAAATCTGAATAACTTTCGGAAAGTGATAGTTCATCATCGGATTCATTGGATACAGAGATCACCATAGGTTCGATGTTTAGTAGGTCCAGTTTGTTTTCTACTTCCCATGCTTCAGAAATAATTTTCTCTGTATGATTTATGTAATTCTGCCAGTGTTGCTCCGGTACATTTTTTACAACGTCATTCCATACTTTTAAGACTTCAGTAGGTGACCTTGCAGTTTTCGTAATAGCTTGGTCATAATGCCTTTTAGTTTCTGACCATACCATTTCGATGGCATTAAAATGGCAATGATAGGGTGGTAGCCTGAGAACACAATGACCATGCTCGGCAGCGTATTTGTCTAAATGATAATTTTTTTCTGGCAAAACTTGCTTTTCAATTATATTCCAAACAGCATCCTTTAAAATGTGATCTGGAAAAGGAATATTCTTTTTTTTTGAGCCATTCTAACATGCGTGTTTGACTCCAACTTTTTCTTGGGACTTCTTCATCCAGGCGACTGTGATACGTTGCGTTATCCATTATAATTAACGATGGTTCTTCCAAGTTTACAATTAGTTGCTGTTTAAACCAATTTTCAAAATTTTCGGTGTTCATGTTATCATGGTAATCGCCTGTTTTTTTATTGCATTTAAAAATAAGCGATGCATTTGCCACAAAACATTTTTTATTACCGGCATGAACAATTACATATCGTGTCCCACTTCCAGTTATTTTTAAATCACTGTGTTTAGTACCATCTTGCCACATTCTTCTGTCCCCGCTTTTACTAAAAACCCATGTCTCATCCAGAAAAACAGGTGTAAAGAGCTTTTCGCTTTTAGCAGCATGGTATTTGATCAAAAATAATATTCTTTTTAATCTGACTGCAGGCATTTCCAATAAATGTTTTCTTCCATCCTGTTTTTTGAAATGAAAACCCATTTTTTTAATTCCCAAATATAACGAACCTTTGGAAATCTTAGTTTCTGGAGACTCTTCGATAAATTGCCGTAAAATAGTTTCTACTGTGATTTTATCCTTTCGCGCATACATTTTATAAATTACTTCCCTCAAACAATGCAGGGTATTTTTTGTAATTCGGGTTTTGCTCCGGGAAACGCTTGCAGACATATTTCTTCTAAATTCGAAATCTGTAGCTCTGTTTGGTTTTTCAAGATTATATAATGTGCTTTCTGGAACTTTTAGTGCTTCGGACGCTTTTTGAATTGCCTTAAATCGAGATCCTAAATCGTTTTGAAAATAGTTTACTACATTAAGCATATTAAGTTTTTTGGATTCATCAGAATATCGCATTTTTATATCTTATTTTGCGTTATGACATTAACATGAAATCAAAATTTGACGTAACTTCAAAAACGTGACATCTAATAAATTAGTTACGACGTTCATTTTTGTTGGTAATTTTTTGTTTCAACCGATTTATTAATAATAAATAAGGATGGTCTTATTCTAAATGGGTATAAAATTTACTATATCTGTTACCATTTAAATTACCTTCTACAAAAATGAGTCCGATTATGTGATTATTAATAATCCCCGCCCAAACATTTATTTTCTGCGGCCACTGCGTGTGTCACTCGCTCCTCCAACAGGGACTATGTCTAGACCAAATCGTTGCCTCATCAGAAAATACAATTTTTTTTCCAAAATTAACATCAAGGCTCTTTTTTTCTTCAACCATTTCACAAAACTGTAATCTGCGGTCTGGATCATCTTCTGTATAAGTTCTTGTTTGTAGTGAATTTTATAGGGTTTCATTTTTTCTGACTTCATAATTCTTACCACGGACGTCTGAGGGATATTGTTGTCTAGCGCCAACTGGTTTGAAGATATTTGAGGACTTTCCTCCAACTTCCTATGTCAGTTTTAGATCCGTCTGTGCACCACACCAACGTTCCTTCCTGACTGTATGCTTCCAACCCATCCCAGTTTAGCTGTATATATGGTATGCCACTGAAAATATTATTATTTGTTTCAACTTATTTGATGATACATTATATAAATTGAATTATGATTAATAGAATACAAATAAATAAACAGTAGCCACAGTTGTATTACAAAAAAACAGGATGCGGTAGGTTAGATTGTGTGTGGATTAATGAACTTGTTTGTGTTGATCCGTTTCATTATAAAAGACCTGACATTCATATTTTCTCTTTTGAATCCATACGAAACTGTAAAGTGTATCTATCTAATCAATATTTTTTTATTCATCATGTAAGTTTATATTTTATTATTATACTATAGATTTTTCGCTAATACCAAAGAATACACAACAACAAGAAGTGAAGCCCGGCGAAAATCCTTTGATGTTTGAGGGGCAAAAATGAATAACCTTGAAGGTGACAGCTAACTTTGGCATACACTGAGAACCATAATAAATGCTTACAGCTTACTCGAATCACACTGAGAAAAAGTATTTCAGCATAAAGTGTGTTTTATCAAATGTATTAATATAGGTATATTTTTCCATCAGTAACTATTTCTGCACTTTTCGTGACATTGTAGACGTGAAATAGATCATTTAAGACAATAATTTCAACCTACATGCAAACTCCATTCTAATTTGGGTCTGTAAAGACCATAAGCAAGAGGCCTAAATGTGATCGCATGACACATGATGACTAATTTAAAACATGGCGTCTGTGAACTCGTTTTTATCCGAAGTTTCGCTTCTTGTTAGTTGGGTATTCTTTGCTAATACCTAAATATATTGAAAAATGTAGTAACTACTGCAGAGATGAAAATATTTGACTTTTTGCACATTTGTTACTCTTTTGAAACTTGTTATTTCCAGAGACATCCCTCTGTTATTTCATTGTCATTATATGTATTATCAGGTATTTTTTGATTTTGAAGAAGAAAACATTTAATTCATTATAGGCAACTCAACATACTTATACAATGATAGTTATTATTGATGAATGATTTTATGTAAGTTTGGTTGCCTACCTCAAAATCGTTTATCAATAGAAAATCACTCATTAGTAGGGTTCATTAATGAATGATTTTATATACATTTATATAGCTTAAAAATGCATGGATAACTGGAAATAACCATTGTTATTAAACTATCTGTCACTTAAAATGGGAAACATTTGGAAACATCAAAACGATAAAAAAAAGTCAAAATCATGTTTCGATTACTATCACTCGATCTCTACTGTCATCGTTAACTTTTCGATGTTTTTTTTTGACAGGTAGAGTAGTGGTTATCATAGATAGAGCATCTGTAATTTTGACCTTTTGAGAAGGTCAAAGAGGTTATATTATAATAAACAGAAATTATTATCTGTTGGCATTTTATCTTTATTAATAGGTACACTTTGGACGACCGAACTGTAAATCGGTCTTCAATTATATTTTTAATTAAAGGATTACAGTAAGAGTTCCTGAAAAAATGTCTTGGTTTGGTGATGTTGAATTGGGTCCGCCTATAGAAGTTTTCGCCCTTACTAAAGCCTTTACAGAAGATACTTTCGATAAAAAAGTGAATCTTGGAGTTGGAGGTAGGTAAGCAAAAATGTCCTATTAAAGATGAGTAACTTATTCTATAATCCTTTTAAAATTATGTAATGTAATTAAACGGGTGAGAAGCTAGCTCCTAGCTCCAAAAGTAAATCTGCGACAATTGACTGAGCCGGCAACAGCGCACCAAGATGTCCGTTTATCACCGTTGCTTTGGCTCGACCAGTCTAATATACGGGGGGAGGTTGAAATATGGTATAAAAATTTGGTTGAGAAAGAACTGAGTTATTTGTAATAATATAAAAGTCTATCATATTCCAAATTCAAAATTCGCTGATAAACGCTACGGAGGTCGAAAAAATTGAAAACTAAGAATTTTTTTAAAAAATTTACAACTTTCTTTTTATTACTGTATTACCATATATCGATGTTTCGCGTTTAAATTTTCTACAAAGGTTGATAATACAATAAATAGTCTTTCATATTCCATATTCAAAAATCACTGACAAACGTTCCAAGGGTGAGAAAAAAAATAAAAATCAGTTTTCTTGAAAACATTTTTTTACCTTATTTTCTCTCCTGTATCTACATATATCGATGTCCGTTGAACAAAAAAATAGAAATAGATTGATAAATCGACAGTCTTTAGCATGTCGTCTTCAAAAATCACTGACAAACGTTCCAAGGGTGAGAAAAAAAATAAAAATCAGTTTTCTTGAAAAAATTTTTTTACTTTATTTTCTCTCCTTTATCTACATATATCGATGTCCGTTGAAAAAAAAAATAGAAATAGATTGATAAATCGATATTCTTTAGCATGTCATATTCAAAAATCACTGACAAACGTTCCAAGGGTGAGAAAAAAAATAAAAATCAGTTTTCTTGAAAAAATTTTTTTACTTTATTTTCTCTCCTTTATCTACATATATCGATGTCCGTTGAAAAAAAAAATAGAAATAGATTGATAAATCGATATTCTTTAGCATGTCATATTCAAAAATCACTGACAAACGTTCCAAGGGTGAGAAAAAAAATAAAAATCAGTTTTCTTGAAAAAATTTTTTTACTTTATTTTCTCTCCTGTATCTACATATATCGATGTCCGTTGAAAAAAAAATAGAAATAGATTGATAAATCGATAGTCTTTAGCGTGTCGTCTTCAAAAATTACTGACAAACGTTCCAAGGGTGGGAAAAAAAATAAAAATCAGTTTTCTTGAAAAAAATTTTTTACTTTATTTTCTCTCCTGTATCTACATATATCGATGTCCGTTGAAAAAAAAAATAGAAATAGATTGATAAATCGACAGTCTTTAGCATGTCGTCTTCAAAAATCACTGACAAACGTTCCAAGGGTGAGAAAAAAAATAAAAATCAGTTTTCTTGAAAAAATTTTTTTACTTTATTTTCTCTCCTTTATCTACATATATCGATGTCCGTTGAAAAAAAAAATAGAAATAGATTGATAAATCGATAGTCTTTAGCGTGTCGTCTTCAAAAATTACTGACAAACGTTCCAAGGGTGAGAAAAAAAATAATAATCAGTTTTCTTGAAAAAAATTTTTTACTTTATTTTCTCTCCTGTATCTACATATATCGATGTCCGTTGAAAAAAAAAATAGAAATAGATTGATAAATTGATAGTCCTTAGCATGTCGTCTTCAAAAATCACTGACAAACGTTCCAAGGGTGAGAAAAAAAACAAAAATCAGTTTTTTTGAAAAAATTTTTTTACTTTATTTTCTCTCCTGTATCTACATATATCGATGTCCGTTGAAAAAAAAAATAGAAATAGATTGATAAATCGATAGTGTTTAGCATGTCATATTCAAAAATCACTGACAAACGTTCCAAGGGTGAGAAAAAAAATAAAAATCAGTTTTTTTGAAAAATTTTTTTTACTTTATTTTCTCTCCTGTATCTACATATATCGATGTCCGTTGAAAAAAAAAATAGAAATAGATTGATAAATCGATAGTCTTTAGCGTGTCGTCTTCAAAAATTACTGACAAACGTTCCAAGGGTGAGAAAAAAAATAAAAATCAGTTTTCTTGAAAAAATTTTTTTACTTTATTTTCTCTCCTGTATCTACATATATCGATGTCCGTTGAAAAAAAAATAGAAATAGATTGATAAATCGATAGTCCTTAGCATGTCGTCTTCAAAAATCACTGACAAACGTTCCAAGGGTGAGAAAAAAAATAAAAATCAGTTTTCTTGAAAAAATTTTTTTACTTTATTTTCTCTCCTGTATCTACATATATCGATGTCCGTTGAAAAAAAAAATAGAAATAGATTGATAAATCGATAGTGTTTAGCATGTCATATTCAAAAATCACTGACAAACGTTCCAAGGGTGAGAAAAAAAATAAAAATCAGTTTTTTTGAAAAAAATTTTTTACCTTATTTTCTCCCCTGTATCTACATATATCGATGTCCGTTGAAAAAAAAAATAGAAATAGATTGATAAATCGACAGTCTTTAGCATGTCGTCTTCAAAAATCACTGACAAACGTTCCAAGGGTGAGAAAAAAAATAAAAATCAGTTTTCTTGAAAACATTTTTTTACCTTATTTTCTCTCCTGTATCTACATATATCGATGTCCGTTGAAAAAAAAAATAGAAATAGATTGATAAATCGATAGTTATTAGCATGTCGTCTTCAAAAATCACTGACAAACGTTCCAAGGGTGAGAAAAAAAATAAAAATCAGTTTTCTTGAAAAAATTTTTTTACTTTATTTTCTCTCCTTTATCTACATATATCGATGTCCGTTGAAAAAAAAAATAGAAATAGATTGATAAATCGATATTCTTTAGCGTGTCGTCTTCAAAAATCACTGACAAACGTTCCAAGGGTGAGAAAAAAAACAAAAATCAGTTTTTTTGAAAAAATTTTTTTACTTTATTTTCTCTTCTGTATCTACATATATCGATGTCCGTTGAAAAAAAAAATAGAAATAGATTGATAAATCGATAGTCTTTAGCATGTCATATTCAAAAATCACTGACAAACGTTCCAAGGGTGAGAAAAAAAATAAAAATCAGTTTTCTTGAAAAAATTTTTTTACTTTATTTTCTCTCCTGTATCTACATATATCGATGTCCGTTGAAAAAAAAATAGAAATAGATTGATAAATCGATAGTCCTTAGCATGTCGTCTTCAAAAATCACTGACAAACGTTCCAAGGGTGAGAAAAAAAATAAAAATCAGTTTTCTTGAAAAAATTTTTTTACTTTATTTTCTCTCCTGTATCTACATATATCGATGTCCGTTGAAAAAAAAAATAGAAATAGATTGATAAATCGATAGTGTTTAGCATGTCGTCTTCAAAAATCACTGACAAACGTTCCAAGGGTGAGAAAAAAAATAAAAATCAGTTTTCTTGAAAAAATTTTTTTACTTTATTTTCTCTCCTTTATCTACATATATCGATGTCCGTTGAAAAAAAAAATAGAAATAGATTGATAAATCGATAGTGTTTAGCATGTCATATTCAAAAATCACTGACAAACGTTCCAAGGGTGAGAAAAAAAATAAAAATCAGTTTTCTTGAAAAAATTTTTTTACTTTATTTTCTCTCCTGTATCTACATATATCGATGTCCGTTGAAAAAAAAATAGAAATAGATTGATAATACGATAATAAAATCTACGTGCACCGTTGGAATTTTGTTTTGTACGAATTTATCCCTGAAAATAATTACGACGAGACATATCTTTAAAGACACATCATGTTTTCATTGAAATAAAGACTTTTACATTTCGAATGCACGTGTAGATATTAAATTCAAATTGAAAAATAAAAAGATTGTAGACAATCTAAAAACTCAAATCTCGTAACAGTTTGGTCATAGAATAACCTTCTGACACGGAAGGGATGTTTATTTTAAACGATTCCTTCTCAATACCCCTACTCCTAACGCCGCCCATGGCAAAAGGAATGTAAACTTGTCGAAGAGTGCATGGAAAAAACAAAACAAACCCTCCGCTCCCCGCACAGACGTCTGATATTTTTTTGTTTATCGGTACTGTGGCGCCGAAAGGCGGCTCTGTTACTCCTTGTAGTGTGCGGAAGGGAAAAACAACGACCCCCCGTTCTGGGTACCGGTGGTGTGAGACCGCAACGGATTTATCTACATGTGCCATTTACCTAAGGAGATTTTTCCGAATCCTAGTCCTGATTGGCTGATATGAATTGAACAGGTGATGCCATGAAAATAGAAAAGCATCGAATAAATTTTTTTTAATCAATGAAAAAAGGCAATACTAACAGTGGTTATGGTAACAATATTTATGGACCAGTTTTATCACAAAACTATAAAAACTACCTTCAAAGAGTACAAAACGCCCATGTCAGATTAGTATGTGGCATAGAAGTCTTAATTCAAAGTAGGGATGGCGATTCTTTCCAAAAAAGATCGATTTTTAAATCGATTCGAATCGTAACCTGATGAATCGATTTATAAAAAAATCGAGGTCTAAAAGATCGATTTCTAAGAAATCGATTTTTTTCAAGTTTGTATTTACAATGTAAATATAAATCCATTTTATGAACTACAAGAAATATACCATAATAAACAATCTCTGGGATCTCTTATCAGTGAAATCAGGGATTTTTTAGTTCAGGGAATTCGATAATAACAATTATCTTTATTACCATATCAAACTATCAGATCAGTTATAAAAGAAGACATTTATTTTCTAAATGTATTTGTTACATTAAAAAGTTAAGAAAATAGATAATATAGCTTATACCTAGTTCCCAAAACCAAACCAGAAAAAATCGTATGTAGATTTTCAAGGGTGAAATATCGATTCACTGAATCGATTCGGTACAACATATCGATTTAAAAAATCGATTTATTTGGTCCGAGGAATCGATTCTTCGATTAACCGATTTCAGATCGCCATCCCTAATTCAAAGTTACATCATTGTATCTTTATACAATGGTTACATTATCAGAATTTACTGTTTGGGCCCCTACTTTGTGGAATCTACTCATACCTATTACTTTTATAAATTATCCTAACTGTTTATAATTAATTTCACCATTTATTGAAAGAACCAATGAAAACTTTAAAATATCATTTATAATAGTGAAATTAATTATAAACAGTTAGTTTAATTTAAAAAGTTTACATTATTACCTACATATTAAATATAGTCTGACCAGCCCTGTACACTTTTGACTCCGCCTTCTCAAAGAGAATAGATACCCTTATACATATCAGAGACAACCCTCTCTGCACATGCCACATATTCGACAATTAATTTGTAGGTTTTTAGAAATTGTTCAGTGTGTATGTGTCCGGCTAATTTGTGGTTTATGTGGACAATTATCAGGCATATGTAGATACAGGAGAGAAAATAAAGTAAAAATTTTTTTTCAAGAAAACTGATTTTTATTTTTTTGTCACCCTTGGAACGTTTCTCGGTGATTTTTGAATATGACATGCTAAAGACCATCGATTTATCAATCTATTTCTTTTTTTTTCAACGGACATCGATATATGTAGATACAGGAGAGAAAATAAAGTAAAAAATTTTTTTCAAGAAAACTGATTTTAATTTTTTTTCTCACCCTTGGAACGTTTGTCAGTGATTTTTGAATATGACATGCTAAAGACTATCGATTTATCAATCTATTTCTATTTTTTTTTTCAACGGACATCGATATATGTAGATAAAGGAGAGAAAATAAAGTAAAAAAATTTTTTCCAAAAAAACTGATTTTTATTTTTTTTCTCACCCTTGGAACGTTTGTCAGGGATTTTTGAAGACGACATGCTAAAGACCATCGATTTTTCAATCTATTTCTATTTTTTTTTTCAACGGACATCGATATATGTAGATACAGGAGAGAAAATAAAGTAAAAAATTTTTTTCAAGAAAACTGATTTTTATTTTTTTTCTCACCCTTGGAACGTTTGTCAGTGATTTTTGAATATGACATGCTAAAGACTATCGATTTATCAATCTATTTCTATTTTTTTTTAAACGGACATCGATATATGTAGATAAAGGAGAGAAAATAAAGTAAAAAAATTTTTTCAAGAAAACTGATTTTATTTTTTTTCTCACCCTTGGAACGTTTGTCAGTGATTTTTGAAGACGACACGCTAAAGACTATCGATTTATCAATCTATTTCTATTTTTTTTTTCAACGGACATCGATATATGTAGATACAGGAGAGAAAATAAAGTAAAAAATTTTTTTCAAGAAAACTGATTTTTATTTTTTTTCTCACCCTTGGAACGTTTGTCAGTGATTTTTGAATATGACATGCTAAAGACTATCGATTTATCAATCTATTTCTATTTTTTTTTTCAACGGACATCGATATATGTAGATACAGGAGAGAAAATAAAGTAAAACATTTTTTTCAAGAAAACTGATTTTTATTTTTTTTCTCACCCTTTGAACGTTTGTCAGTGATTTTTGAAGACGACATGCTAAAGACCATCGATTTATCAATCTATTTCTATTTTTTATTTCAACGGACATCGATATATGTAGATACAGGAGAGAAAATAAAGTAAAAAATTTTTTTCAAGAAAACTGATTTTTATTTTTTTTCTCACCCTTGGAACGTTTGTCAGTGATTTTTGAAGACGACATGCTAAAGACCATCGACTTTTCAATCTATTTCTATTTTTTATTTCAACGGACATCGATATATGTAGATACAGGAGAGAAAATAAAGTAAAACATTTTTTTCAAGAAAACTGATTTTTATTTTTTTTCTCACCCTTGGAACGTTTGTCAGTGATTTTTGAATATGACATGCTAAAGACTATCGATTTATCAATCTATTTCTATTTTTTTTTTCAACGGACATCGATATATGTAGATAAAGGAGAGAAAATAAAGTAAAAAAATTTTTTCAAGAAAACTGATTTTTTTTTTCTCACCCTTGGAACGTTTGTCAGTGATTTTTGAAGACGACATGCTAAAGACCATCGATTTTTCAATCTATTTCTATTTTTTTTTTCAACGGACATCGATATATGTAGATACAGGAGAGAAAATAAAGTAAAAAATGTTTTTCAAGAAAACTGATTTTTATTTTTTTTCTCACCCTTGGAACGTTTCTCAGTGATTTTTGAATATGACATGCTAAAGACCATCGATTTATCAATCTATTTCTATTTTTTTTTTCAACGGACATCGATATATGTAGATACAGGAGAGAAAATAAAGTAAAAAATTTTTTTCAAGAAAACTGATTTTTATTTTTTTTCTCACCCTTGGAACGTTTGTCAGTGATTTTTGAATATGACATGCTAAAGACTATCGATTTATCAATCTATTTCTATTTTTTTTTTCAACGGACATCGATATATGTAGATAAAGGAGAGAAAATAAAGTAAAACATTTTTTTCAAGAAAACTGATTTTTATTTTTCTTCTCACCCTTGGAACGTTTGTCAGTGATTTTTGAAGACGACACGCTAAAGACTATTGATTTATCAATCTATTTCTATTTTTTTTTTCAACGGACATCGATATATGTACCTTGTAACCCATACCATTTTTTGGAGTCACTGGAGTTTTTTCTGTATTCCCTTGCTCTAGTTACCTTTGTTCGTAATTTTCCCTTTGAATAAAGCAGAGAAAAGTTATTAATTCATATGCAAAATATCAAACCATAGGTTCGATAACGTATGCCCCTCGTAAATACGTTCAACTCTCAGCGGCTGAGCGGTCGAGCGGTGTTGCCAGATCAATTTTACTCGTTTGGAGCTGGGAGCTAGCTTCTCGTCGATTGTAATTAATATATTAAATAGAATGTTGTTTAAGATTGTTCCCTATACTAAAGTTGCTTTCAGTACAATATTTAAGGCATTGTAATGTTAATAATCATTGAGTTAGATTCTACACAATAAATAGTTGAACATATGGTGTACCACAAGGGTCAATTTTATGATCTAATCAAAATAATAAAATTTTCTCTACAATATCTCTTTATGGAACAGTCTGTATATTTGATTTTATTATTTTGTGTGATTACAGCATACAGAACTGGAGAAGGTAAACCATGGGTCCTACCGGTTGTTAGAATAGCCGAAAAAGCCTTAGCTAATGATGAATCTCTGAACAAAGAGTACCTCCCAATTTTGGGACTAGAGGCATTTAGTTCAGCAGCTACTACTATGTTATTAGGACAAGAAGCAGAGGTTGTTCGAGAATCCAAAGTAAATATTCTGTTTAGGAGTATATTAATTAAGCAGTAATCAATAATTTTAATATTGTTGACTATCTTGGTTATTTGTAAATGGCTGAAGTGAATTATAATCGATTTCTTTCAGGCTTTCGGACTTCAATGTTTATCCGGTACAGGAGCTTTAAGAGTAGGAGCAGAGTTTCTTGCAAGAGTGTTAGGAAAGAAGATATTTTACTATTCTGAACCAACTTGGGGTAATATTATTTATATATTTTGCATGTATAAAGATTGTTCATCGTTTTTTGAGTTATATTTATTTTTTTTTCCTTTACATTCCAGAAAACCACAAGTTAGTTTTCAAAACTTCAGGTTTTGAAGAAGGTCGCCCCTACCGTTATTGGGACAATGCCTCTCGCGGCTTAGATTTCGCTGGTATGATAGAAGATTTAAGAAATGCCCCAAAAGATTCCGTCATCATTTTGCACGCTTGTGCTCATAACCCCACAGGTAATGTACATTTTTTATTGAACTAAACAAAAACTTTAACAACTTCATTTATGTTTATGTGTGTATACAGAAATGTAGATCAGCAGTTAATTTGTGGCTCATCCTACATAAATTATAAAAAAACTGATGGAAAAGCATATAATTATCAAATCTGAAGAAGCTTTTTATAAAGTACATGATATTTTATCATATATAGGTAAATCAAGATATTTTGTGACTGTTCTGTGTCGATTGCATTTAATTTGTTGGTAAAATTATGTAGAACCTTTCAGTTTGTTTGAAATTAAATTTTACATGAAATATGCACACGTTTTCAATTCAAGACCAAAATAATCACATCTTTAAATCCATGAAAAACTATCCCAATTGATATCAAAGCATAGAGTATTTATTGTTAACTATTTTACTATATAACAACTGACAGTGATCACCTATCACTTTATTCACCTTACATCCCAATTATCCAAAATTTAATACTAACTTAATTATTTTTATTTGTTGTTTTTATTTTAACTTAGTGTGTTTTTTTCCTTTTATAAACGAGTACAAAATGTGTTGGGACGTTACTGTATGGTTTTAAATCTTCATTACATTAAATTTTGTTTTCAGGAACCGATCCAACACCCGAACAATGGACCGAAATCGCTGAAGTTATGAAAGAAAGAAAATTATTCCCATTTTTTGATTGCGCTTACCAAGGCTTCGCTTCTGGTAGTTTAATCAAAGACGCATCTATTGTTAGGAAGTTTGCGGCTGAAGGATTTGAATTTTTCTGTGCTCAAAGTTTTGCCAAAAACTTCGGTCTTTATAGTATGTATTTTTTAAACCTTGTTGTAATGTAATGTAATGTTAATTTTTTCGTATTATTTTTTAGACGAACGTGTTGGAAATTTGACAGTTGTAGTTAATAATACTAATTTAGTGCCTGCTGTCAAATCACAACTTACCCTAATCATAAGAGGAATGTACTCTAATCCACCAAGTCATGGTGCTAGAATTGTAGCTTATGTACTCAACAATCCCGATTTGTACGACCAATGGTATGTATTACACAATAAAATATTCTTCCCCTTCAGATTATTTTCTATGGAAACTTTTTCTGTTATTGCTCATTCTTTTGTGTTATATTATATTGTGTGTTTTCGACAGTAAATTATTGCTTCAAACACAACCCCAAATGTCAAGAATAACATGGCTGTCGGCATGAAATATCGTTTGTAACATAGATAAACAAGACCGATTTTGGTTTCTGCGCAAGACAGTTGGCAAACTTCACATAGCTTCTGCTTATGTCAGACAAGTGACAGTTGACAAGAGCGAACCACAAATTACACTACATTTGGTAGAGATGAGCCAAACGATGAATCACAGTGATGAAAGTTGCTACTGCGATTTCGGTCAACTAAGGCAGAGATATAGGCATAAATTCACTGTGTATTAAAACGACAATGCGTAGAAAATCCTGGGACACAGGAATTAATTTTTATTTATTCCCTTTCATTTCTCCTTCACACCAAAATACTCAAATAGTTTGAAATTGCGCGCTATTGAATAAATTATTGTATAATTCCGCCATTTTGGTTGTTTGTATGTATGTGTAGACAAGTGACAGTTGACAAGAGCGAACCACAGATAATCCTGCAGTTGGTAAAGATGAGTCAAACGAAGATAGAAATATCGGAATGTATATTTTTGGAAGTTTTCATGTATTTTTGTGTGTTATCCGAGTTTTGTTGCGTGTCAGGAATTTTTTCTTTTATTTAATTATTTTATAGGCAAGATCACATCAGCACGATGTCTTCTAGAATCAAAGATATGAGAAATCAGTTAAGAACCGCAATTGAAGAATTACAAACTCCTGGGGATTGGAGCCATCTTACTAAACACATTGGAATGTTCTCTTATACGGGATTAAACGGCAAGTGAAAATATTCAAGTCCGATAAAAATAACCGTAAAAGTAATGAAACTATTTTGTTGTTTTTTAAGCTCTTCAGGAGTCCGATTGTATACATAACTTTTATAGCTATTCTTTCTTGGCACGTTACTGTATTTCTGGACTACTTTGATTAAAAAACAATCATCCTGTCTTTAAAACGATCCATAAACTTGACGTTCCCCTTATGTTTTGAATGGTAGCCATTAACTGTCATTCTTGTCATGAAAACCACTTTTTGTTGGCCACACTGACTTTAGACTGAACTCCTCTATTGCGCAAACGTATTCATTATCCATTCCAATAATGGTGGACGGCAAATTTCTGAATCGGCCTTTATACAAAGCGTATGATAAGTATTTAAAACCGTTTTTTTCTTTCAGAATATCAATCGGAACACATGGTAAAGAAACACCACATATACATGTTACGTTCAGGAAGAATAAGTATGTGTGGTTTGACCAGTAACAACGTCCATTATGTTGCTAAGGCCATTCACGAAACTGTAACTTCACTTCCTAGTAAAATGTAATTGTTGATTGTATTGTTGTTGAATAGTGTATGTAAAATCTATGATTTCATACTTTTTGTTCTCATTATTTTGTATCTGTACTGGATATCCTTAAACTCTCTGTATATTGTTATAAATAATAAAGTCGGCATGAAAAATCTTTTGTAACCTTAAACAAGACCGATTTTGGTTTCTGCGCAAGACAGTTGGCAAACTTCACGTTGCTTCTTATGTAAAACGGTGCGTCAAACAAGTGACAGTTGACAAGAGCGAACCACAGATTACACTACATTTGGTAGAGATGAGCCAAACGATGAATCACAGTACTGCGATTTCAGTCAACTAAGGCAGAGAGGTAGGCATAAATTCACCGAGAATTAAAAGACAA
This sequence comes from Lochmaea crataegi, assembly GCA_947563755.1. NCBI lineage: Eukaryota > Metazoa > Arthropoda > Insecta > Coleoptera > Chrysomelidae > Lochmaea > Lochmaea crataegi. The sequence continues at coordinate 10,185,445 of OX387429.1, read as the reverse complement.
TGCGTAGAAAATCCTGGTAAACAGGAATTAATTTTTATTTATACCCTTTTATATCTCATTTACACCAAAATACTCAAATAGTTTACTGTTTGGACCCTTACTTTGTGGAATCTACTCATATTAATGTTATAAATGAAACTAACTGTTTCTAATTAATTCCACTATTTAATTAAAAAATTTATGGAAATTATTAAAGGATATTGATAATTATTTCGATATTGACGATGATATGTCTTCAAATAAATGTGTTTTTATATTCATTAATAGGACGGCCGGTATATATATCTAAATTACGATCTAATATTCTACTTGTTAAATAGAGCGACTGATGAATATATTTCGTAGATATTCGTCTGAAGCAAGTGAATTTTTGATAGTTTATCGTGTATGCGAGTATCATCTACGTGGATGCCATGAATTAGAATTTTACATTCATGTTAAGTTTTTATTTCATTAACTAATAGTTAGTAGCAAGTAAAACAAAATATTTGGAGACATGTAAATTTTATTCTTATTATCTACGACTATATCGAGATCTTTCTGAATTTCTACTACTTCTACTACTACTAGATCTAGAAGAATCTTTCCTTTTACGTTTACTGGAATGAGATCGTCTATCACTTTCTTTTGATTTGGAGCGAGACCTTGATCTCCTCCTTTTTACTCCATTTCTGGAATCTTTCTGTCTTTTAGGGCTTGAATCATCATTTTCCCAGTCATTAGGAACACTTTTAGGTTCGGGCGACTCTGACCATCTCCAATTTCTACTTTCCAAATGATTTCTACAAAAATAATCATTCAATTAAAATAGTTTAAGATGTGACAAAGTCACTTATACACAGGATTTTTTCTACAACCGTTCTTATAAAAATGTTGATAATTACACTACCTTTGTTTATGCTCGGACTTTATTATTTTTCCAAATGAGCTATAAGCGTTTCTTGGATTCCTAAATGGATGTAAAAAATTACAACTGTTTCCTTTTGGGCATCTATTTGAGAAGTGTACTCCTGAAATTGTTATAATAATGCTCCACTAGAAAATATGTACCGGGTGTCTGATCAAGAGAGGTAACCCGCTGTATCTCAGAAACTATTTATCCACCAGGGCAAAGAAAAAGAAAGATAACGACACTTACGACGAATTTCCCAAACTTCCAACCAAAACTTCAACCTCCAAATCTTCTGAGACACCCTACAGCAGCTCCAAAAAATCGAAACCCCGCTCGTTGATGGAAACTCCTGTTCCACAACCCGGTCCAATTAAAAGCTTCATGTATGCTCACTTACCTTACAACTGTCATCTCTCACCAAAGGATATAGCTGAAATAAATGAATCTATGATCAAGATTGATCCAACTTACAATCAACAGAATTATAAGTTCTACTTCCAGGCAGCCGAATCTCCGACTTCATCCATCCCATCTTCTCGTTCTTCTCATTCCTCCTCAGTTCACGAAGCAGCCGCAGTTCCGATTTCTTCGTCCAAATCTTCATCCAACACCTCATCACCATCAACAACTCCTATTCCGCTCTTGGAAGGAACTTTTCATTCTTCTGAACAGAAACGAAATCCTAAGAGGCCACATCTCTTACCTGAAAGCCAACCCAAACTGTACTGCCCTCCTCAAAATTCCGAGGAACATTTGCCCCAAGTTTTTCAGCTGAATATCTAAAATGCCATAGGAGACAACAAAGTGGTATGCATACCTCTCCACTCTCAAACTCCTGCCTCCAGGAAGCCCCTTCCAGCTAAAAACAACACCCCAAACTTCTCCTTTGTCATTTCCAACGTTGACAAAAACATCTCCAATGAAAAATCTTTGATCTTCAAATCAACTTCCTAAAATCCTGGAGGATTGTCTCCAAAAGCACTAATTCTCCAACCTCCCTAATCAGAGTTATTTCTAACTCTGAAACACAACTCCACCAGGCACTATGCCCTCCAGCTATGGATTAGGAGTTTGTAATACATATTTTTTTCTCTAAGCTACACAATAAATAGTTTCTGAGATACAGCGGGCTACCTCTCTTAATCAGACACCCCGTAAATGGAAGAAACGAAAGTAAGAATCAAGTAATAGTAATAAAGTGAAAAAGAGGCTAAGAAAAACTAAATGAGAAGAAATAGGAACAAGCAGTGGAAGAACAATAGTTTCCAAAAAAGAACTTACTTTCTTGCATAACTAAAATTTCACAATATTAAAAACTTACCACAAACAGCTGAATTCCAATTAGGTATATTACAAAACTGTACACTAAGTTGTTTACCTCCATACCATCTACCGTTTAAGCCTCTAAAACATTTAAGTGCTGCTCGGGTTGAATTGAATTGGATGAAAACGTTTCCTCTTAAATGAGCTTCATGGTTACAGCATGTTATGAATAATTTAATCTTTCCGTACTTTTCTATTTCAGGTACTACATCGTTATAAAATTCTCTTGAAAATACAAAAAATACTTTAAAAATGAAACATGACAATATTCAAAATATTATTTACCTGTAAAATTCTTGTGTTTCATGTTTTTCAAATTCCAGGCTAGAGTCCGTGAAATGTTCGTTTTCCGTTTTTTCCAGACTATAATGGGAAAAAAAATTTGCTATTAGAATGGTTTTGCTTATTCCTGGTCGTACATGGTTTCTTGAACAAACGTCAAAAAATCTACAAGTCGATGTCTTTTGAAAGAAAGGACAGGGTGGTTTGTTTGGGTTCGTTTCCAAAATATTTTTTAAATGTTCGGGAGTATCCCCACCAGATTCTGAAAAAAAAAGTTTACCATACCATTTTTGCTTCTCAAGCTGATACACTTTTCAATAAAAAATTACCCAAAAATTCTTCTACTCTGGTATTCAGCAATTCTTGTTGCTTAATTTGCTTTTGTACTTTTTCTTCTTCCTGTTGTTTATGTGCTTCTCTCCTTTCTTGCTCCGCTTCCCATTCCAATATAATTTTTTCATTTTGTTTAGCTCTTTCTTCTTTCGCAATAGCCAGTTTTTTCTGTATTTCCTATAATGATTCAGTGTTATCGTAAAAAGTCTTCAGAAGCTATTGATACTCCAGTATAGATACCTGAAACTGTATTTGTGCTTCTCGTTCAATTCTTAACCATTCTCTCTCATTTTCTTCATGTACTTTAGCTTCTTCCAATGCTCGACGTTTCTGTGTCTCATATTGTTCTGCCAGTAAGATCTGATAGGAGGGTGAGCTTTGCAACTTTTTGAATTCTAAAATATAACTCTAAACACATAAACCCAAAATAATATCACTTAAACGAACCTCTAATTTCATTTTGCTTTCTAATCTCGGCTCTTTGCTGTCTTATTCTTTTTCTTCTGAATTTTTTTGCTATTTTTCTCCATTCCGAATGTCTACATAGATAAAATTAAGAAAATATAACCTTAACATAAATACCTACCAAATCACAGTTGAAATTATGTATAATCTTAGATATATAATTTTTTTTAGAAAAGGATACCTACTTCCCCATTAAAATATTGAATTATAAATCAGAATAATTATTTACATAAAGGAATTCGAGATAATTAAAAATATATTATGGATAGGCAACTCTTAAATCTATTAAGGCTAGTCCCCATGCATCCGGAATTGCGAAGTTCCGAAATGCGGAAACTTTCCTATTGGCTGTGGTGTTTGAATTTCAATGGCGGGAAATATTCGTAAATGTTGAAATAATTCAGAGACATGGTTGTCTCTGGGTATATTATCTGTGTCTCTGAATAATTTCAAGATTTTGCGAATTTTGTGATGCCAATCGTTGTCGTTAATTTGACATCTAATTATATATACTTTATAGAAATCGGATTTCGCAATTCGTATGCATGGGGACTTACCTTTAAGCCGACACATTTTTTGTATATTGAAATTTGCCATTTTTAGTTGGCAACACTAGCATCCACCTGTCACTGTCAGTACTGTCACTCGAATTGTTAAATTCAGTCAGTGGTTTTGTGTTTTGTATAAACTGCAAGTCCGCTCCTGCTGGGAAACGATTATTAAATATTAAATAATTTGATCTTCACTAGTATCAAAATAAATTCTACCTGATTTGGAATTATGACATCAAAAGTCCTTCTAATCAAACCATTTTTTAACTAAAGATAATTAATACCCAGCAGGAACTACCCTGTAAACTAGTGCGGTAGTTGTTAGGTTAGAATCTTAAAATAGATTGCGAATTATCTCCCGAATCCCGGAAATTTAGCTGAAGTATAGTTTTTTTTCAGTGTATTTTTTATAATACATACATGGTTTTACCTGGCTGTGCTTCTTCGATAAAGGAGTATTGAGATATTCAAAAAATTTTTCAACAGCTTAATACAATTTTATTTTATTTTCGTCCGCTGATGATACATTTCTGTGCATGGAATTTCAACTCCGTTGACCAAACTTAAAAAGAGAAGTCGGTTGTAGAAAAAGTTGATATATATTGTTACTTATTTAGCTCCTTCAAAGCATAGTAATAGAGGAATGGGAGAGAGAGATTGGAGACCCTTTGTCTATGGAGGCTTTGCATCTTGCGTTGCAGAGTTTGGTAAGTAATTTTTCGGTTCTTAATAACTACATTTCTAAAGTATTTACATTTTACTTAAATTTGAAATTAGGATAAATGAGCTTCTTTATATTCTAATATTATTTCGGTTTTTGTTACTCTCATGTAATGTGAATAACAAGCCCAACTTATAACATACTTGTTTGTCTACAAATTATTTTTCTTAATTTTGTTTTCTATCAATAATAACATAATTTTAATAACAACCAGGTTTATGTTTTCCATTTATACCACTGTAATTAGGTAAAATTCATTGCAATATCCAAATTAATCTTTCTAAAAGATCTTTAATATCAAAAAACCAAAATTTAAATGGTTTTCGAGTTTAGTAATCGAAAATTTTTATTTATTCTTTACCATAATATATCTCTAATACCTGTTACTTAACAAGTTTATTAATTTACATGATTTTTTATGATATAATTGTTTTAATGATTATACAAATTTGGAGTATATATCGAATAGTTGACCTTGCATATAACATTGAAAAATACATTTTTTAAATAGAATAAAAAATAAGCATGATTCATTGTATTACATGTAAAACTTTTAACAAACAGGTGTACAAAAATGTACTGTAAACAACCATTTTATTATGAAGTTATCCAATTTATTATTCATGAAAGGACAACTGTTTTAAAAACTTGGAAAATAAATTTGAGATATTAGGAACAAAATGACACTGAACACCGTTTACACTAACACTTTACACTATCTTACGCATGTTTCAATAACCAAGTTAATCTTAATCTTCAGAGACTGAAGGTAAGCTAAACCATCTTGGTTCGAAAAAAAATTTACAATTGCCCTTTTCCTAATAAACTATACAAAGGACTATAAGATATAGGTCCTTTGTCTTTATTCAAACTATTATTTTATTTAGCTATTTCTATGCTTTCAAATGCATCCAACAATCTATTGTTAGATACATTTTTTAACAATTTTACACTATCTAAACTTATTGAAGGATTACACTATCGACTTCTTTATACACCCATATTTTATCGAAACGTGTGTAAGATAGTATAACGTGTTAATGTAGTGGTAGTGTAAACAGTGTTCAGTGTCAAGTATCGCCATCGGTTCCAGAATTCCCAACTTAGAAACAAATGTGATTCTGCTTTACAGCTCTCTAGTTCCATATCAATAGAGATTTATCAGTTATCATCTTTGAACAAATAACCTACTTATGATTGAAGACTAGGTCTTTTGTTTCTGAGTCATACTGAATTTTAAACTTCACGTTGTGACTTATTCATTGGAAGACATTATTGACTTGAACTCTAGTTAATAAAATTAAAATAATTAACAAAGGCTAAGGTAGTAAATTCCAAATATTCAGATAACCAAATAGAATATGGATTTTGTCAAGGACAACAGGTAGTTTGCTAAAATTAACTTATTTGTTAGATCAATCAGAAAATAAATATGCAAATTTGTAAATAAATTTGGTTTTATTGAAGGATCCGCTACATGAATCGACTTTAGTTTGCATATCTATTAACTTAGTTTTCTGTTCAATATGCAATATGATTAAAAATTGACACGAGCAGCTCAAAAAGTTGAATTCATTATTAGCATAAAATTGAACTGCCTCCCAAATTAAAATTTTTTTAGTACTCTTATGGAACAATGGATTACAAAACAAACATTTGCATTGTTAATAATATTTATTATGTTCTGTTTATTTAGCCATTTTCGTTTTATTGGTAATTATTTTAGGAACTTTTCCTATTGATACAACAAAGACCAGATTACAAATCCAAGGCCAGAAGTTAGATAAGAATCATGCACGTCTCAAATACAGGGGTATGGTAGATTGTATTTTTAAAATAGCCAAACAGGAAGGATTTATATCGCTATATTCTGGGTAAGTTTAAAATCTGTCAGGAAATTATTTATTCCTTGATACATGGGGCATTCGGCAAAGAAAATTGAAGGTAAAATGGCAGAACTCTGAAGTTTATTTTAGGAATTATCATTTAAGTACTTAATTGTATTGATAGACAATGCCAAATATCACAGTTGCCAACTAGTCTAACTATTGTAAATTTATTTTGATTAGTTAGCAGTAATTCATAACTATATGTACAAAAATAGATAAGTACTGATATGAACATATTTTTGTATTATATTTGCCAATTAATGGTGAAATAAGAATCAGCAGTAATTCATAACTATATGTACAAAAATAGATAAGTACTGATATGAACATATTTTTGTATTATATTTGCCAATTAATGGTGAAATAAGAATCGTTAAAATATTTGCTAAAGATGAAATACTCATTAGTATTGTTCCATGATGATAACCCAGTCAAAAGTGATAACTATTTTTTTAAATTAATTATGTCGAGACTGGAATGTATAGGTAATTACAACACAAACAAAAATATGCTTTTTCTGTCTCTGCCAATATCTATGACTCAAGTAATATTGAAAATAAAATATATAAATGATTCTTATGTTTGGTTTGTAATGGAGTTATTCAACACTCTGTATAGTTCGAGATAATTTCAAAATATGGACCTTAAAGTAATCTAAAAATTTTCTTGATAACATTTTTTGATACCTCATAAAATAAACTATATACTGAACCTTGTCGTAAGATTGGTACACCCTGTATGTAGAAATATCAAATTATACCCACTTTTCTTATAATAATAATGACATCTTTTATTTTTTAGAATATGGCCAGCAGTATTACGGCAATCAACTTACGGTACCATTAAATTTGGTACGTATTATACACTGAAAAGAATTTTTATCGAATATAACGAAGGGAAAGAAAGCGTAACATTGAATGTATTGTGCGGCGTGATTGCCGGAGCAGTTTCTAGTGCCATTGCCAATCCAACGGATGTTTTAAAAGTCCGGATGCAAGTTGCCGGAACCAATGGTACTGCTAACGTTGGTTTAGTGGATTGTTTTAGGGATGTTTATACTCACGAAGGAATCTCAGGATTGTGGAGAGTAAGTTTATTTTATTTTTCCACTATCTTAGCTAAGATATTTTTTACATTTTTGGCATTTAAAGTGTTTTTTGTATCTGTATATTATATTTTTAAATGTTTTATTTTTTATCTGGCGTCCCGCCACAAAGTTTTTTTCTTCAGTGTAGGTACTATTTGGGACGCATCACTCATATTTCTGTCACTGCATTATCTATAATTAGTTATATATTTTAAAAATAGATGGTTAAACATTGAAATCCTTAATTAACCGGTGAGACAAAAATTAAATTAATCGTTTTATTAAATTATGAAGTTGTTTTTGTGCAGTTGTGATCAAAACAAAATATACTGTTTATAATAATAGAAGGGATTATGAAACTATTAATTATTCTGAATAATATTTACAGTATACTTGAGTAATAAAATAATAAATAACATTTTTTTATCATACATTTATTTAAAATTAAATTAGCAATATAACCAAAAGAAATTATTGTACAGGGTGTTTTATTAAGAGGCTGTATCTCATTTGTACCATTTCCCATGTTATCTACTTCCATACCAGAAGCTTTGTGTCTTCTACAATTCAAGGCCACTAGTTTGACTGGAGGGATTTTCAGTAGTTGTAGTGGTTGTATTAATTCCTCTCCGGTGCTTCCGTCTAAGTACTTGTAAGTTCTCGCAGAAGCAGAGTATGTGAGTAGGTGTTTAATCATCAAGTTCACATTTTCTGCACATAGGTTCACTAACTTTGCCCATTTTGTGCAGATGTTTCCTCAGAGTGCAGTGTCCAGTCACCAGATCGGTAACTGTCTTCAAATGTCTCTTACCCAGTTTCAATAGCCTGTCTACCTTGTTCAGTAAACTCTTTGTATGGAGGTGCCCTTGTGTCAACTTCCATTTGAGTTGGTGTTCCCTATCTAGCCAGTTCCCGATTTCCCCTCTTATGCAATCTTTTGTGATTCCACAAAACGGTTCCGGACCTATGAAGTCTCCTTTAGAACCTTCTTTAGCTAACTGGTCCGCCATTTCATTACCTGCAATCCCCTCATGTGCTGGCACCCATATTAGAGACATTTTGTTGTCTCTTGCCAGTCTGTGAAGGGATTCTTTGCAGTTTTTCACCAGTCTAGATCTTGTTGGATTACTGATAGCTTTAAGCACAGCCTGGCTGTCAGTGAATATTTTAATGTTTTGTCCGGTATATCCTCTTCTGATGTTTTCATCAATACAGGCTATAGCGACAATCGTCTCTGCTTGAAACACTGTCATATATCGACCAAGGCTAAAGAACATTCTCTTTCTAGGTCCTTTTATACCAGCCGCAGTGCCATGGTTTGTTTTGGAGCCTTCGGTGAACCAGATGACTTCTCCAGAATTACCTGGGTGCATCACATTTTCCTTTATCTCATTATATTCTCGTATATTTTCCAAACAGTTCAAATAAGATAGTGAGATGTGACATATTTTAATGGCCTACTTCCGGCTTACCCGCTATAAACTTGTGATTTCAGTAGACAAAAGATGTTAATTTTTAAATGTGACACCCTGTGTATCAAACTATATCTTAAAAGGCACATATTTTTACTTGGAATATTGCAATAATTTATTAGTCTTGCGTCACATACCATCAAACTTCTTAAAACTATAGTCTTCTTAACCTCAAACCGAATAATAGACTCCGTTTCACATAAGAAGAAGCCACGTGAAGTTTGCCAACTATCTTGCGCAGAAACCAAAATCGGTCTTGTTTATCTATGTCGTCTCGTAACGACTGTTTCATGCCATTGGCGTTACAATCATTTACTGTCGAATATTTTCTGAAGGTTGACCTTGGCGCGGGATGACGTCACTTGGAAACGATCTATTCAGTCGTAACTTTCTGTCAACATTCCTCGAACAAAACTTTAATAATTATCCAGAGAAGAAATTTATTTGTTTTATTTTCAGGGTGTGAATCCGACTGCCCAAAGGGCAGCAGTAATCGCTGCAATCGAATTGCCTGTTTACGATTTTTGTAAAAGTCATCTGTTGAATTTGCTTGGAGATAGACCTGTCAACCATTTTATGTAAGCATATAGTATTAAGACGTCTTATGTCAGTTAACGTTTCAATAAATAGCATATTGTTTACAATTCATACTTTTCATAAAAAGTTCTTGTATTGTTTATAAATATTTGGAGCATTATGACACTTGAGAATATTCGATTTTATTTGCAGATCTAGTCTTATTGCTAGTTTCGGAAGTGCGATTGGCTCAACTCCAATAGATGTTGTTCGTGTAAGTCTGTCTAACATTTGACAAGTGTCAGATGTCAACATACCTTAACAAAACTTAAACTGAACCAAGTATGTTAAATATGTCATGTTTTCTTTGTAGACTCGACTTATGAACCAAAGAAAATTGAAACAAACTGGAGGACAATTATTACCTAGTCACATTTACCGAGGAACCGTGGACTGCTTCATACAAACGTACAAAAACGAAGGATTTTGGGCATTTTATAAAGGATTCGTCCCCACCTTGTTTCGCATGGGTCCTTGGAACATTATATTCTTTTTAACATATGAACAGCTGAAACAGCTTTATTAATTATTATTTTAATTTAATCGTTGTTTCGTCTACACCTCGAGACATTTTATAGTCTGTAGAATTGTGATCATATATATAGTGCACCTATTTAAATGTTATTAGTTGATATAATGTATATGGCACATGTTACACGAATAAATATATTTAAATTATTAACTGTCTTTTTTTGTCACGAAATTACAAAAGTTCCAAGACATAGGTATGAGATCTTTTTTGTTGGGTTTGGGGGTAAGGGGGGTAATCTTCAGAAGACCTAGTTGCGGATTCGGTCGAGGTGTTGCGTCCTCTCTCTGCTAGCCAGGGAGAGTCAATCCACAGCTTCCGCTGTCACCATACAGCCGCCTACCAGCTAAACCACCTCTTCGCCTATACATCCCCGGAACCGCTGTAAAGGCATATCATCAGGGATAAAGGGTCGTTGACTTCTCATTTCTCCCCGTTGGTATTGCTTAGGTATATAATCTATCTATGTATTGCCTGATACTCCCTCTCTTCCTTCTACTTAGTTCTAATGATGTGTATGATTGTACTAGACAGTTCCCCAAAATACACCTCATTTCCAATCATGAAACCGATATTTTTTTTCTGGCGTCAATGGCTCTCTCGAGTTGTCCACCAATTTATCTTTTCTCCTCGAAACGTTTGCAGTAAAATACTGTGTGTTCAGCATCGTCGTACATGCACGTAGGCGACTTCTTAATTTTGTGGGTAAATCTCTCAAGAATTGAGTTAGGAAATAATTGGTATGTTTAAACTTACAGTTGATCAAGGGGTCTATATTAGGGTTTAGTCTTTTGGTTCATTGCTCCACTCTTTCCTCCTTGTTGCATAGGTTCTGCCACATTTCCAGTGTAATTTGCCTCTCAGTGGCTTTTTTGAGATTACAATGTCTGTCATTATGTCGGTGGAGTCTCGCGCGCTCCTTTATCAGTAGCTCAACTGGGACCGCTCCCGCTATTACCTGTGCCTCTGCAGTCGAGACCGAGTTGTAGGCACAACACACCCTCGGGGTCATTTTCCGCTGCGTCCTGGACAGCCTCTTTTTCCGCTCTAAACCTGAGCGCTTCCTCCCATACCGGAGCTGCATACAGCAGGATGGAGTTAGTCACTCCCAAGTAGCATCCGTCTCTTCCCAGTGCTGGGCCCGCCTATGTTTGGCAAGATTCTCATAAGTATGCTGGCTCGCACGCTTCTCGGATGTGTTTGTTAAACCTCCCCCTAAGTATGAGACCTTAAAGATCTATTCTGACCCCTTTTTAAACTCATTTCCCGAGGAATGCCTTGGGGACTTTTAAGTAAGTCTACTATCCATTAGGCTTCTAGGATGTCAGTAAACTCTTATAAACTATGCATGCGTAAATACTGTATTCATTAGAGCCAAAAGAGTGCCCTTATATTTCTATGCGCCTCTTCTACTGGGTCGACTCGAGAGATTAGTAAGTGGACATGAGCATTTCACATCAGCAAGCAAAATGTCAAAAAATTTGATATTCCAAACCTAACTTCACACATCACTTTGTCTTTTATTCTCGATTTTTCTTAATCGATTTTTGAAAATCAATAAAATGAGCTATGGAAGATTTTGGACGAGGTCGTTATTTGAAACATGATAAATTATGACTTGGAAGAAGCAATTGCAGCTGAAGCTTTAGAGCGTTTACATTTCAAATGGCTAAAATGCAAAATCCCATCGTAATGAAGTGAGCATTTAACATAAAATCCATGTGAAAATCATGCGGAGATATTAAGGGAGTAGCTTCACCGTCGTGAATGCGGTAGCGACAGAAAGAGTAATATAATAGTAGTAAATGGTTAGATGGCAGTTTTCTCGAGTTGGTTAATAGGCACCCAGGAGTGGCACTTTGTAACAAAATAGCAATTCTCTATTCACTTCACTGTAACTAGGTTCCATTGTTAAGGCAGTTATAGCTTCCTTAACAACTGAAGCGAATAGAGAATCTTTATCTCAATTTTTTTACAAAGTGCCACTTCAGGAACCAATAAACAATAGAATAGAACATTGCTCGAAGCCACTCCTGCTACTCTCTTAATATCATAACTGAGTATTCCCAAGCATAAAGACAGGAGCAATGAAACAGGAAACAAAGCCACAGTTATGCCAAATTTCTTGACCAACAATAAAGCCACATTTTTTGGCTGGTACAATGTGCATATCCGAATCTGGTTATGGTAAACTTTGTGATCCTTTTTTAAATTTGTTTGATAGCTTACCTTAAATAAAACAGTTTGGAGAAAAAATTTAGTATTAAACATTTATATTCACAACAAATATACCTATAAATTATAATTATACTAAGTAGGAATCTACTATTCAATTTCTTCTAGACTAGTTTTAGTTAGTACTGGTGAACATTTTCCACCTCGATGAGTGAATGTATAAAACGATGGAATGTTTCTAAACGTTTCCCAAGATTTATTTTCTAATTCTGCTGAAGCCTTAATTTCTTTGAAATCTCCAGCAATACTTAATACTCCATACATAATGACAAATAGACTTATTATAGTTTGTAAAAATATCTAAAAAAAAACTATTTGTGAACATTTTCTATAGAAACTATTATTGGGTCATTATAATTTTGTATAAAAGTACTTACATCTAGAGGTAGGTGAGTGAAATCCAAATCATTTAATCGAAGATATGATCTATCTGAAAACATGAATACAAAATTTATCAAAATAGGGTTAATATTTCAAATAATTTAATACATACGTTGAGCAGCTGAATAAGCAGAATGAAATAATGAAAGAAACCCAACAGTTAAAATGGTCCTATCAATAAATGTGGCAGGCATTGTTCATTAGTTTAATTTCTTATAAATTATAAATTAGTTATAGGTATGTACATGTATATATCATTAACCTCAAATCATTCTATTTGACATTTGACAATATGAGATTATTTACAGCGTGATAACTGTCATCGTGTTAACTGATTTCGAATGAATGAATATCGTTTGCAAATAATCGAAAAATATACTTATTGTTTTTTGTTTCTTCAAAAATGTTTCTTACTCCTTAGTGAGTTTTTGAAGTGAAAACTTCCTTAGGCGCGTTGAGCACATTGAGCGCATTGAGCACATTGAGCACGCTTTTATGCAACACACAATACTTTTGGTTATGCAACACAATTAACAATGCGTATATAATGTTGCATAAACCATCGTCACGCTTTCAATGAGCTATAAGTATACTGATGTGTACTTTTTTTTGTAAAAAATACCATTTACGATGGGATTACCATAAAATTTTTAAAAGGGATTCATTTATAGGTGTTTTCACTTCTGTCGTTTTTTTTTTGATAAAAATGTCCAAAGAAAAAGTACTATTCCTGTTATAATTTCTAACATTAACATACTCACTTTTTCAAATCAAGAAATCACTTTTAATTAATTAAAAGTGTTATTAACGAGTGAGTAATTATAATAGAACAGATAGAACAGATTACTAAACTAAAGTATTTACTCATTATGGGCAATTACTTTAATTAAGATACGAATGAAGTGTTTATTTATAGTTTTCTGTTTTATACAGAATATAGGAATAAAACTATTCACGTATTTGCAACAAAATAATGGGTATACTACAAGGAGCATACAGAAAATACTCTCTGATGATTTAAATGAGAGTTTCCGGAAATACGTCAATTGATAATATATTCATAATGGAAACACTAAAACAATTCATTTCTCAACTAATTTCAAAATTCTCTTGGTAATTAAATTAAATATTTACCGTAATAAATAAAAGTGCTCAACTCGCTCAACTTTGCCTAAAGAAGTTTTCACTTCAAAAAACTTTTTTTCCATAATCCACAAATAATATATATATTTATATGATAACTTGTAACCATTTATAATTCTCATAAAATGAGCCTCATGATATTCTGAAAAGTCTTAATAACGTTCTTCTAATCAAGTAATTGTCCCAATCATGTTTCTTTATAGCCTGATGATGGTATTAACCGAAACTAGTTGATAACCTTCTGATTTGAAGTTAATTATAAGTTGTGGTTTAACTTTGTGTTTGTTTGCAACCTAAACGCAAATTTATAAAAATCTAGTTTAATATTATGGAAATACAACCTTATTTGTAGTATTTTTATGACCATTTTAATGAACCCATTCAAACACTGTTTAACCAATAAAATTCTACTCCAATTCTACCAAATTAATATACAATTTAACAGTTCTACTTGTTAAAAAAATCATCAACGTACCCCCATATTAAACCTAGTTTATAAAAGTGTGGTACTTTGCCCGAAGAACTCGAAGTCACTCTCACTCTTAGTGAATGTATAAACTGTTTCAGTAGTGCTTGCTCTTAAAGAACGACGCGATATCGGTAGTATAAACAGTACTGAGGAGTACTTTTTTGTATTAATTTTTTTTGTACGTTTAAACAAAGGACTTTTATTGGAGCAAAGATGCGCATTCTTCTTACAGTAAGTAGTCGAATATTTCAGGAATAGTATTGGTTTTGGAAACGGAATTTTTTAAAATTTACGCATTTTTTTGAATTTTTGCAATTTTTTTGTGGTTTTAAAAAGGTGGTTTATTATTTAAAATCGTATTTAAATCACTAAGTACGTTACGATATGAAATTTCCAAAATTTGGATAATTAAAAAATTTTATTTTTATTTTTTCTGGTTATAAATTTTATATAATCGATAAAATTGTTCTGTTAGTATAATTTAAATAAAATATTATTTTCCGACATAATTTAAAAAAATAATATTTGTTGCGCGCTAACAACCAATAAACAAATTAAAATATATTCCGTAAATTCCAATTACATTTACGGAATTTACTTAAAAAATTTAAAATATTCAGATTCCAATCATATACAATGCCCTTACAAAACAATCTGCCTTTCTCTTTACCTTGAATAACTTTGCATTCATTTTTAATACTCAACATGCACCATTTACCAACTTTATATTTGCATATGTGTTAATTCGTCTATAACACTGACTCAATTTTTAATTGAGACTACAAAATTTCATACACCTCAATTCGTCGAATTAAATTGAAGCTGCTTTTACAAATAGGTACTTTTATCAAAAGACATACGTTAGCTATGTCGTTTCTCATATTTTCTAAATACTCTCAAGAATTTTTCCTTTACCGAAGCACGTAACCACAGTGTGACAAAGTAAGTACTTTTATCAAAAGACATAAGTTAGCTATGTCGTTTCTCATATTTTCTAAATACTCTCAAGAATTCTTTTAAAGGTAGATACTTTCATTAAGACATAGGTCAGCTATGTCGTTCCGCACATTTTCTAAATAGTATCCAACCTTTTTTTGAAGTTTTTTTATTGAATTTTTCAAATATTTCAGTATTTATTTTTAATTACTTCGTCCGCCATGTCTCTATTTATTCTAGCAGTTACAATAATAATTTTATAATAATAATAATAATACTCTGGCGATCGTCTCAAATGAAATTTCAAACGAGATCCGGTACATGATAAAGCGAAGAAGATGTATCTTTACAGTTGCAGATATATTCTTGGTAATTACTTTTATCTATTATTATTCTTCAATGAAACCCCCTAGGCATAAGCCACAAGTTGTCCTTGCATAACACAGTATGGAGTTTATAGATGCATCGGATATTAATTATATTTAATCGTTCTTAAGATAACTCTTCAATTAATGTACAAGATAAAAAGTTTAATTATTAGTTCATAATATACTTTTGTGTCTGAAGATTTCGTTTAGATAATGTTGAATTTTTATTAACGCTATTGTATATTAAAATCTAGGTTATTGTTTTTAAAAGTCACTTTCGTAGGGTGTTCCTCCATTTAAGTTACCGGCATAATTTCGGTATAGCCACTTAAATGGTTGCCCTTTGGAATATTGTTTTAAGCAATTTCCTTCTAGAAACAACGTACGTAGGACGATTGAAAAATTGTTTTAAAATTCAAAATCGTTTACAGAAATTTCAACATTTTCAATAACAAAATTTCTTATTCAGTGCAAGTGATTTCAGTTGCAAATACACATAATATGCCGGCGCGGCGTGGGTTCTGATTTAATTTCGTTACAACACAAAAGTGCACAGTGTTTTGTTTTGTAACTAGGTATTCTTTATGTATGTTAAGTGTATTTAATTTGAAAGCTTTTAAAACTTGTTTTCAGATGTCTCCATATGATAAATACTCATTTTAAATGCACAGAATCGAAAAATTAATGCTGATTATTTATTATTATTCAATCGAGATAAATGTAAGATTTCGAATTTAAAAAAAATTGTGTCGTGGGCTACTATCACCTATCACAGGATAAATAATTATACTTACCAGTAGATTGGTCTTTTGAGAATACTCTTCTATAATTTCAGTTCGATATTCATAGTTTTGTGATATTTGCAAGACTTTTTATGTTAAAAATATCAACTCAAAATAATCAGTTTTTCCTATTCAATCTTGTAGAGATCATATAATTATTTTTATTCATCGCTCACTTTAATCTGCGGATCATATTTAACAATATAATTGTTTCATTGTGAAAATCAATCCAGATAAGGAAGTAGATACGAGCAAAACAGAAATTCCCACAATATTTATACCCATTAATCTCTCCCATTATGATGGGTCTGTTGTTATTATCCCCTGTGGTTTTAATTACATACCCATACTAGGTAATTAATATTATGTCACCATTTCGCATGATTTCTAAAATAGTTGAGCAAAACGGAATACAAAATTAGAGTAATTTGATCGACTAACTTGAAATTGAGTAAAATTGCGGAGTATAAAAAATATTTGTCATTGCAAAAAAACAGTTTTTTTAGTGATCCGTCGCTTTTGTGATCTTATTGAATTCTCATGATTTTGTTTAAAAAAAAAACATAGTTAGATCTTTTTTAAATGTTTATTTCATATTCCCCATAAGAGACAGGAGTACCTACGTATACATTTTCTTAGGACTCACCCTGTATTATAATATCTATCTTATCTCTTGAAATTCTAAAATCATTCTGAATATATAATATTTATATCTTTTATGATATCTGAATTAATACAACTTATTTTGAATAAATTTTATTTTTTATATATTAATGGTAATCTTGACAAAAAATTATATTCTTATAACAAACACATCCGCATTGTTTTTACACCGAAAAAATTAAAGCAGTAACTACCTGAGTAAATTGTTATATAAAGTTCTTGGACAAGACATTTTCTTGTTCTTATCAATTGAGTATGGTATAATGTCAATTAGGAACACTTTCTAGAACACATATAAATATATTATATTATATTATACATAAAATCTAGCTGGACAACTTTTTCTTTTCGCATTACCGTTTTACCAGAGGCGTAGTGTTGTGATTTTCTCATTGTAAAACTGTTACTATATTCTCAGGAAGTCAGCAGAGAGAACTGCAATTGATTTTACTTTAGATGAAATAAAACAATTTAATTTGTTTAAATCTTCATTATTTATTTTGAACTAACGTTCAAATTAAAATTAGTGACGCGTTTCGCTACACAGTAGCTTTTTCAAACTAAAAATGAAGATTTAAACAAATTAAATTGTTTTATTTCATCTTTAGCATGGATCTTCAACAAGTAAAAGCCTCATCTATTCAATTTTAGATTTTACTTTGCCTACACGAAATTTTTCCGGATAGGCCGGTAAACGAATGACCAGCAATATCGCCAGACTTCAATCGTTTGGATTATTTTATCTGAAGAATGTTGTTTATAAAACGAAACTATTAGAATTAAAAGAGATAATTCGAACATAAATAAACAATATTTCTCAAGAAACCTCGCTTAGGAAATATCGAGTTTATTACATACTTTGGGGACACACTGTATATTTAATAAGTGTATACTTTACGGAAGTATTTTCAGATTGTATAAATATGTGGACAGGATCATAAATTTATTTGAGACAGGTGCGGTTAGTTCTATATAATTATGAGCGAAGATATTGATGTAGATGAGCTCAAGTGTTAAAATTAGTCTAAAAATTAGTGAGGTATTCGGGTGCGGCTAATTTCAATTAATAATAGACTAGAAATTGGAATGTACTTTGTTAATTTGATTAATTCTTCCATCATTTATTGTTTGTTATTTTTATGTTTAAGTTACTATGTATACTCACGGATATAAACATCCAAACCCTTGCTATAACATGTATGTGTTCAGAAGCAATAAAGTTATTATTATTATTATTATTAACAGACTAGCAGCATTTTTTTTACTGTCGGTTCATTTTAATATCAAATTACCAGTACCTACCGCGATTTTTCTTCATTAAGACGCAACAAAGACATGGATTTGGTACCTTTTTTAACGGAAGGAAAAAATTAAAGCGCGTTTCGATAAACAAGTTATCGTCTTCATAGACTGAAGGTAATTGATTGATTAGTTCGGTACCACCAGTCAGAGGCTTAGAGACCTCGGCACCTCAGCCTTTAGGCTTATCAGGCCCAACAGTCTTTTCAGTAGGTCCTTCTTGGAGAAATCCTCCCTTGAATACTCTAGTCCTAGGAGTCTATATCTCCAATGAGACAGTGCTTCACATTCGAAGAGAAGATAATGTGTGAGGCTGTTTCCTCCTCTTCCATGCACAACCGACAGATAGGTTCCTCCCTACATATGCCAATTGTACTTAGGGTACAGTGACCGGTGATTAATCCCGTCACTTTCCTTATCTGGAGGATTTTTTGACCAAGAGTTTGCTGTTTTCCTGTTTTGTCTCCAGTACGTCTGATGTTTAGTTTGAATCCACGTGCAGCAGATTTTGATATTCCAAATACTAGTTCAGAAACAGTGAATGCAGTTTCAGACCCTAGCTTTGCTAGGGTGTCTGCCTTTTCATTGCCTACATGACCCTTGTGCCCCGGGACCCACTTAAGAGTTACTCTATTATGGTTTGCCAGGATTAAAAGTTTTTGTAAACCAGTCTAGATCTGATCTGGGGACATGCTCATGCTCATGACCTCTATACCCCCTTTCGATGTTCATTTGCAAACACGTGTCGATAGCGTAGAATACAGATGCAAACTTCCCCAACCATTCACAAACATTGCACCTGGGTCTGGCACCATGGACTCCAGCTCCTGTTCCTATGTCAGTTTTAATGTACCACACCAACGTTCCTTCCTGACTGCATGCTTCCAACCCATCCCAGTTTAGCTGGATATGGTATTGTTGGTTGTCGTTAATTGTGTTATCACTTCTCATTTCAAGAAGCAAGTTTGAGATAACATCTGTGATTCTGGAATGACTATGAATGTTGGTTCCTTCGTGCCAATTCCCATTGCATTCTAGCCTGTATGATTCCGCCTTAACATGCAGAGCAGAGGCGGAAGATTGAGAATTGCTTCTATATTGCCACTTCTCATCGTACCCATTATGCACAGTCAGGCAAGCCTCTGAAGGTAAACTGGTCTCTGAACTGAACTGGAAATTTATGTATCAAGGAACAAATAAAAACAGTTGGTGAAATTTTAATAAAGCATTACATTTATTATATCTCCAAAACTAACTCCGAAGCACAAGCATGGTCAACTCGACTAAATATCGTGCAATATCGGGCGTGATCAACATAAATATTTTGATTATACCATAGGTAGTTACTTTTACTTTTAGGCTCGTGATCTCCATAATAATTCAATTTGTTATTGTTACTAATTTCTGTTCCGTTTTTTTTCCATTCAATGACTAGATGCACGATTTCTTAATAACAATACTGATTTGTAACCACCGCTAATATTTACGATATACAGGGTCTGATGACAATTGAATTGATTGAATATAATGTCAATTGTTTCTATTCTATATTTATAATAAAAGCAAAATTTAAATAAATGAATACCTGGTAAGAAAAAAAACAATAATAACATTATCATATATTTTAGAGAACGAAATGTAAAAGTATTACTTAACAATAGTAAAAGCTGAGAAAAAAAATGTTTCAGCTTTCAAAGAAAATATTCTTTGTGTGAGTTTCACTTACATATTGAAGGTCTGTATTCTTATAATTGATGATTTGTAATGTAGAATAATTATTACAAGTTGCGTAAAAACAAAATCTACTGAAATTAAAACTATTCTACAGCATACACTACTTAACATTAAGATGACTCTATTAAGTCGCATTTAAATTTGTTTTTAACTTTTTTATACATCGTTAGGTACGCTTCTTAAGGTATCTCACGATTTATTTAAATCCATATAAGCAATTATACCTGTCAATACACGTGTAGTACTTATATAAATTCTGTTAAATGTTCTGTAGGTAATAATAAGTACCATGTTTTAATGAGAAACTTTGTTGACGTGAAGAAAAGAAGAAACAGAAATAAACACAGATTTATTTATGTAGTTAAAAGTAGGTGCACACAATGATAAAATACTTTGAGTACCAAAAAATAATTTGCGTGAAATTGACATCACTACAGAGTGTATACAGTGTTGCAGTCTGCTAGTTAATTACCTTGTGTTTTTGTATAACGATGGTACCCAAAAATTGTTATATTGTCAATTTTAACAGCTTTATTTGAAGGTCGTGGATAAAGATTTGTGGACTGAGTGATTTGTTGCAACTAGTCCCCACCTCACTACTTCAATTGGTGATGAGCAAAGCAAGACCAAGACCAAGACTTGGACAATCTTGGTCTTGCTGATCTAGTCTTGGTCTTTGTCTTGCTTATTTAGTCTTGGTCTTGCGTATCCAGTCTTGGTCTGGGTCATTTTATCTGCATGTCTTATTTTTTTAAAGATGGTCATAATTATAAATTTAAAATAATTTACAATTTATTATTAACTAACCAAATACTTTATTTTATTATGTTAAAAAATATCAAACAACATGAAATATGAGAAAGACGATTAATCACAATTATTTTTTCATCTTTGTTTTCTCTATGTATTATAGAGGTGGGTAGTTCCGGGAATATTGCGGATTCAACCTGGAACATTTCTGGAGTGTTTCTTGGAGTCATACCCGTGGAACTATTTAATGTTTTTACTTCTCATGAAGGTTCAACTAACAAATAACAATACTATCTTATACTTAATAAAGAATGAATTATGATTGGCATTAACCTCATTAACCCTGCTCTGAAGTGAGAATTTTTAGTTCAGTCTTGTGTATTTGGTCTTGGTCTTGCACTATCGGTCTTGGTATTGGTCTTGTTCTTGTTTATTCGGTCTTGGTATTGGTCTTGTTCTTGTTCGTTCGGTCTTGGTATTGGTCTTGTTCTTGTTCATTCGGTCTTGGTCTTGGTCTTGCTAGTCTAATGATAATCTTGGTCTTGCTTTTCCGCAAGACCGAGACTGCAAGACCAAGACCAATTCTGCTCATCACTAACTTCAATAGGTATTCCATCCCTTCCATTATGTTAACCAAATTCCTTTCAACTTAAAAAATGCTTTTGTCTCTTTTTGTTATTAGATTTAAAAAACATCTTTCTTCTTAATTCAATTTTAGCACTATTCCCAAATATCTTGGTGTTCTTTCTTGTCTGTAATCCCAGCCATACAATGCAGTATTCCAGATCTATAGTCTCTATAATTAAATAACGAAGGGAGTAAGACACATTTTATATAAAGTACTATCATCGTTAGCTTCCAAGTTTTTGGTATGAGCTCCTGGGATACCCTGTATATATTTATTTCGAATCTGATTTTATTTTTATGCTTAAAGTTAATATATTATTTTTTATTCAATAACATCTCGTATATAAACCATCCTTTTATACTATGAGTACTTGATATTTTTTTTCAAGTGAAAACCACTCTTAATCTTACTATCATCAACCCTTTTCTCTGATATAAGTCTAAGTTGCAATATAAAGTTTGTCGATGGAGAATGTTCGGACAAGCGAAAAGTGATGCATCTTTCAAATAGCCAAACACCGAGAACAAGTTTCAAGTGATAGAAAGATAGTTGGATCGATTTCTTTAATGGAATATCCCTGCGACACATTGAAAACTTACAAATATTTTACACTGTTCGACAGAGACAGAGTGAGTCGAGAATAATGTTAGTAGAATTTTGAATATTATTTAATAATTAAGGAAAGATTCCACGTACTAAGGGTTGAAACAATGGGGGTGTTAATTTTAACAAAAATATGATGTTTTCTCAATGTTAATAGTTAAAGGTGGACAAAATCATAATTCAACTTTTGGATGATTTAAATAGTTCGCCATTTATGCTGTGACCTACATTACCTAAAAGAGAAGTCAGCTACATGTGGGTTGACATAGAACCACAATTCTGTCGTCTTCTTTTTTAAAATCTTCAAATTTAAATAGTCCATTTATGCTGTGACATACATTACTTAAAAAAGAAGTTACCTACATAAGGGTTAACATAGAACCACAATTTTGTCGTCGTCTTTTTAAGAATCGTTATAAAGTATAGGTTATGCTTATGTTATATTGCTTTTATAGTGTTGTTACTTGTTACTCATACGATCAATATGAATTACTGATGATTTGTTATAGCTAGTTCAGTTCTGTTGTTCATTAAAGTGCAATAAGCGAGCTGCTCTCAGGTGTTATTGCATAATATATGTAACAGTTGTAGCTTAGTTTCCTTAACGAAAAATATGTTATTGTAGTCCGAGCGAAGACGTTAATCAAATGTTTTGACAAGCAACTGACCTGAACTGAATGCCAAATGCAGAACCGGCTCCAAACAATGGGGAAGACCAATAAAAGATGAAATCCTGTCAAATATATTTCAATCAATGAATAATGATGTTGGTTCATGTGTCAAAATCGTATTAAATGGAATTCCTGGCGTTTTGAAATCCACATATTAATTCAAAACAGAAAAATGTTCGAAACAAGTGGGCGGTGCTATGACGTACTAACCCCTAGCATTATCTGTCTCTGTCTGCTTCTAGTATATATCCTCTGGACACCGTAGTGCAGTGTGGTCAATGCTAGTTGCTAGTCATCATTGGCTTTTGTATATCTGTGCTATTTTTTCCCTACAACGTATTAACTGATGAAAAAAATGTCATTTCACAATAAAGTAATATGTTGGAATGA
This sequence comes from Lochmaea crataegi, assembly GCA_947563755.1. Classification (NCBI taxonomy): domain Eukaryota; kingdom Metazoa; phylum Arthropoda; class Insecta; order Coleoptera; family Chrysomelidae; genus Lochmaea; species Lochmaea crataegi. Next base: position 10,162,273 of record OX387429.1, on the reverse strand, counting down.
TTATATTTTGTTTGTATTCTTCTTCTCGAAAACAAGTTTGACCATTTTAGTGCGGCAGCACTGTTGGTGATGGAATATGACATTTATGACATTTATGAAAGCACTCTCAGCGTGATTGACGTTTTGTTCTGTGATCTATGACCTTAGTCGTCTTTGGCTGTGCATCTTGTTTGTTTTGTCTCTTTGTCGTCTGTTTGTAAGGATATTGTTGCCGTTTTTGTGTTGTATTTTCAATGTTTTTCAAAAACTTAAAAGCAGCAAATTCAATGAAGCATAACCTCAAATTTGTTTTTTCATACACGGAACCACAGGTATACGGATTTACTATGATAGAACGATTGGTCGATAGGCGTGTAGGGGCTAGTACGTCACACTGCATTACACCAATGAGAACAGCCTTTACAAATGGCGCGTATGTTTAAAATGAAAATGATGTAATTTATTGCATTATTCATATTATAAAACAAATTAAAATATATAATTACTTCATATAAGTAGTAGGTATTAGACATGGAGATCGCGATTATACTGTTTTTGAAAAATAGTGGTCTTTCCCATTGTCTTCAGCATAGTTATTGTATTTAAAATATTACATTTGACTTCTGTGTACTGAAAATAATTATTGATAACTGGGTGATTCTGTTCTAGCTGTGATTTTTTATTTCCTTCACTATTTGTTGTCACTGGCCCTTAATCAACAATTTATTAATGGAATTTCTGTGTTAATTAGATATTCATGATCATATTTCATCACTTTTTTTGTATAGTATTACTTGCAACTTACAGTAGATCACTTAAATGTCATTATCGTGTCATGTGCATATCTAGAATTTTTCGATAAATTTCTTATTTTTTTTTGTAGCAATAAATGATTCAAACTAATTATCTCATAAATTAAAATGTATATAAATGTGTACAAAACAATAAATTAAACGATTGTCTACTAAATTCACTTTATGTCAGTACCGTGGAACGGACAATTTGAAATTTGAGCAATAGACCATTTTAACGGAAGACATCTTGTGGTAGCGGCGACCGTTGTCCACCTATAGATGTATATAGTAATTAATAGAAGCTAACTGTAATTTTAAAAGGAAACTGTAACTTGGGGCTTGGACAGCTGTGCCTAAGCTTACGGCAACGGTATATTTCTTCTCTTTTTTTAAGGACTCGTCGAGACAACAAAGAGTGAGGTATCTCACTAGCCCAAATTGGTATTTGTTTAAAATAAACATACATAACATTTACCCAAAACCTAAAAATATTTGTTATTGTGGCTGGAGAAATATTGTATTTATTGGCCAGGTCCACAACTAGAAGTCCAACTCGAAGCCTTCTGAGAACAATAAATATTTGTGTATCAAAGTCCAAACTACATAAACTTAATTTGTATCCAGGATTATTTTGTTGGAGGAATATGTTCACTTGCTTAATAATTATGCTCGTAAACATTTTGTACCTATCAGGTTCGTCAAATCCGGTATAAAAATTTAGAAGGTATGAGTTTCCAAACACTTTTCCACACTTTTATATTTTTCATCACCCTCTAGTTTTAGTTTTAATTCAGCATTCTCTGTTTCCAACTTATGGAGTTGAATTTGTAAATTTTTAAATTGGTTTTTATGTTTGTCTATACTTCCAACATATGAATAGGAATGCTCTTCATAAATTTGGTTTGTTTCTAAAACAATAAAAACTCCTAATGATAACATTCATGTAAAAAATATGCTACCTATTCAAAAAATATCTTACCATCCTTTTTGGTTTGCAAAGATTCCTGCAAAACTAAAAAATGCATATGACAAATCCTCTTCGTAAAATATCTGTCGGAATCAGTGGTTATATTAAGTTTACTCATCCAAACTAATGCCATTGTTCTGTTTCTGGGAAATCTGCGTAAAGACATCATTCGAGAAGTATTGGGACATGAATCCATACAACATTTCAAATAACCACTAAAAACAATAAAAAAATTAGAAATAGAATAGGCGTAGACTAGGTGTTTTTTGTATATAAATATTCACCACAGCAGATGGTTTGATGAATAGGTATACCTTCTAAACAAAAGGTGATGCACACTTACCTTGTACTCATAATTTTTCTGTTATATCCTGTATTTTAAAAATAATTACAAACTTGAGATAGTGCCTGATCACACAAAAATTAATTAGAAATTTGTGACAAAAAAAATAAGACAAAACGAATCACTCATACAAGTAGAGAAGATAAAACATGAAAAAAGAAGAAATGTGACCTCGTTCATAGGTACCTCGTTTACTTGAAGAAGATTTTGAAAGGTCCGAAAAAAATCGTCCTTATTCCCTTGACGAGTCCTTTAAAAAAGAGAAGTAATATACCGTTGCCGTAAGTTTAGGCGCAGCTGTCCAAGCCCTAAGTTACAGTTTCCTTTTAAAATTACAGTTAGCTTCTATTAATTACTATATAAATCTATAGGTGGACAACGGTCGCCGCTACCACAAGATGTCTTCCGTTAAAACGGTCTATTCAAACGCTACAAATACGTGGAAAATAAAAAAAAATTCAAAAAACAATATGGCTAATTCCCATTAAAAGTGATCAGTAGTATTAATTATAACGAAGTGATGTAGAAAATTGTGTGGGTCGTACTACTTAGTAGACACTCAAAAATAAGAACAAAAAAGAAACCCCTTAAGCGTGGAAAACGTACATCCATTTTTCGTCCAATTCTATATGTATTTAAATTTCTTTTTCCGTCTCGTTTTCGTTTTATTTTTCCTATACGAATATAATTTCTGTCTTTTCTAGATTAATTTTAACGTCACACTATTTTGCTTTCTCTGAGTTGTAATAATTTAAAAAATTGCGTGCAAAGCATTAATTTATTGAATTATAGTTTTCACACCCGCTTACGTTGAATAAACGATTTTAATTGTAGATGGATAGAAAGTGACAATTATGAATAACATTTTTTTCTGTTTTAATGGAGATTTAGACTGTTTAAAAGCCGGACCTGAGTTATACCGAATATTAGGTATGATGTGAAAAAGATTTCTACATTCTCATTGTTGATATTACACATTAATTACATTCCCGACGTTTATAATTTCCTAAGGAAGGTCACCTATTTGCAACTGTGCAGACGTAGGAATTGTCCTCATTAACGAAACTGATTTATTGTTCAAAAGATATTTTAATATGTATTAGTTCATAGATGGTGAGAGAATTCATCAATAAATGAATATAGATACTTCAAAAACTCAGGATTGCTTGAAAAGTGGGCGGAATACTTTTATACGTTCAATTCGTTGTTAAAATTTTTAGATAGTGTGAATGCTGTACCTCACAGGGCACCAGCTCGAAGGGCTCCGGCTAGAGACTCCTCTCAAGGGTGATTCGACCCCAAGTTTATGTCACACAAGGATAACAGAAGGGTTGTAAAAGTTGAGGGCGCCACTACCTTTTTAACGATAAAAAGTACTAAAAACTAAGGCGGAAAAGGTAGAAACGCCTTGTAAAATTTAAATAAAAGTTAATGAAGAAAAGTTACTAAAAATTACCCCGGGCGATATCTCCCTCAACTTTTATAGTTGAGGATTTTAATAAAAAAAGAATTAAAAACAAATTTTTAATTTATTCTGCCACAGGAAATGAATAACGGAATTTAATAGAGGAATTTGTACTTTTATAGGTACTTAGCTTAGATGAAGTGGTTTCCTGGAGAAGAAGTCAGGTCTTGATCTGAACTGATGGGTTCTGTTCTAGGGCGGTATTTTGGGGTTCTATCCTTGGCTTTATATCCTCGGGTTGTATCCTAGGCTATATTCTTGGGTTAAATTCTTGGGTTACATCCTAGCCTAGGGTTATATCCTCGGGTTGTATCCTTGGGTTGTATCCTAGCCTAGGGTTATATTCTTGGCTTATATTTTCGCCTAGGGTTATATTCTTGGCTTATATTCTCGCCTAGGGTTATATCCTCGGCGTTATATTCTTGGGTTATATCCTAGCCTAGGGTTATATTCTTGGCTTATATTCTCGCCTAGGGTTATATTCTTGGCTTATATTCTCGCCTAGGGTTATATCCTCGGGTTGTATCCTAGCCTAGGGGCTGTGCTTACCTAGAAGTACGGGTGCATCAGGGATATGTAGGAACTTGAATGTAATGGCACATTATGTTGGTCAGCTTTTCAGGTTAAAGAAAAGGAAGGCAGTTATTTGAAAGTCAAAAAATTTATTCAATTTACTGAAAGCTTTCCAACATTATATGTTCCATGTTAAAACAGTAAAAATAGCAATTATCGGCTAAATTAAAAAAATATACTAATGATCCGAAAAAAACTAATCATAGCAAAAAGTTATTTATTTAGTTATATGAAAAAATATCGTGCCTAGGAAATATATGAAACCGGCACTGGCGTTACGAAAGAATATTTTATAGGTTAACGGTTTATAAAAGTGTTATTTTATAATTAAAAGAGTTATTTCGCAACTGAAAAAGCTTGAAAATGTTTGTATAAAAGTAAAACAGTGAATTATAAAAGAATATTTGGTTTAAAACTACCATATTAGTATAAAAGAACAGTTTATGACCACGTGTTGAATTTAATTTCGTCTATCTCTGTAAAAAAATAAAGAATGCATACGAAAATTATATCAGACAGTACTTTAGAAGAAGCTTATTAATTATAAATTATGATTTTGAACTTACCACAGCAAAATTCATAAGATAGGTACTTAAGATATGAAAGATAGCGAAAGATGATCTGTCCCTTTAGGCGGTCGATAAAAGAAAGGGGTGTTTCACGTGGCGTTGTGCAAAAAATGGAAGCGTCCGTTGGCAGACGTCAATTGTCTTACGGTCAGGGTAGAAGAGTTTGGGATCACAGAACTATAATTGGATGTGGCTAGTGACGACGAGCGCTAATTAAAAGGATTTATTCTGTAAAATCGAAACAGGTCGATAGACATGTTACAATTTTCTGAAGTTAATTATTATAAACTAAGCTTAGAATTATTTTCTTAAAAATAACTTCAAAATGTAGAACTTTGTTCGACTTAGGCAGTCAAAAGTATCACAATATTAACCTCCAAATTAAATATATTCCTTTTATATCGAGAATTACTAAATATTCATGTCGAATGCTAATGTTAATACCTTGACATCTGTATTCTATCGCGCCGATAAACTCGTTTTAATTTCACTAACTTCCTTCTAGGAGAAAAATATGTAGGAACTACCGATTGGAACAGCTACTTTCCTTAATTTAATTAGTTCCTGTTGGTTACCTCGTACAAGAAATCGAAAGTGAATAATACTTTTCTTTATATATATATATATATATACATATACATATACCTATATAATACGTGATAACGGTTTAGCTATAGTTAGTTCTAGTCTATATTATTTATTTCTTCACAGAAAATCAACGGGTTTTACTCAACTATTCTTTGGAATGTTTATATATTGAAGTCTTTGTAACATATTGATTAAATTAATGGAAGAAGAATGAATAATGCAAAGAAAAAGCGCCATCCTGTGTCAAAAATATTGACTATATCTTTAATAATAACTCATGACAACTACAGATGTCGCTGGATAGGTAACTAGATCGATAGGTAACCATGGGTTTCACACAGTCAGTGTACGATCCGTGGATTTAGTCCCCATGTGTTTCCTATCGCCCGTTTGGCAGCCATTAGGGCCATTTTCCCTTCATTGGTTTTGTCATGTAGGTGTTAATTCCAGGTTAGATTTGCATCCAGAATTATACCCAGATACTTGACCTCCTGGCTTAGTCTATAGTGTCTCAGTATAGCGAAGACAATTTACTGGATCTTATACTTTCTTAGGATATCTTAATTATTTATTAATGTAATGAAGTCACATGAAATATGAACTAAATAAGTAGAAATCTTGTTTTCGATTTGAGATAAAAACAACTTTCTTTCCCATTGTGGTAATAACAGTAACCATATGTCTATATACTGCACTCTTGTTCTTTTCCATCATTTATATAAATTTTAATAATAGCTCTCGTAAATAGTCGAGGCTAAAGTAAGAATGATACAGATATATTAACATGAAATGTTAAAGAAGATTGAAAGTTGAGCACGGACTTGAGTATCACCTGGTAGAGGGGTCAAGAAGTACTCAGCCCTGAATATTCTACATAAATAAGTGCATTGATGTGGCGAATAAAAAAAACTCTAATGCAACTATTTTAAATCAGATACTAGACTATAAACAATAATTTTTTATCCATAAAACTATTGATTTCATTGTTTCAATTCCACAATTTCCCTCATTTTTAATTTACATTTAGAATTATAATTGAGAAATTAAAAATTTATACAGAAAATAAAATTTATTACTCTGAAGCCATGAAAATAATTTAATTTTTAGTGTGTCAGAATATAATAAATCCAGTATACCTACTACAACCAACACGACATAAATAACACTACAATTAGAAGCATAGTAAGGAAGAGAATATTGTTAATTGTCTTTTGGAAATGAAGAAAGTTAGTGTCTTTAAGCTTACCGAAAATAAAGATAGCTAGAGGTGGGAGCTCAATATATAGAGCACCAGGGAGATCCGAGCTCATTTTTCACTTGAAAATTTCTAACTATCTCTCCAATTAGACGAGTTATGAGTATTTTTTGTTTTGAAAAGTGGATTTTAGAAAATTTCATGACTCTAATTGAAGGCGAAATAATGATTTTATCACAAAACTGATTGTGTCAGTTGATTTATTGTCCCAAAAAACACCTTATTGTGAATTTTTAGCATTTTTCATTTTTTTTGACGAAAATTTAGAACCAAAGGTAGATATGGAAATATTTCGCGATATAAAGTGCTTTTTGCTAACTCCCTTATTGATTGGAAATATCGACTCAAAATTCACTCAAATATGTAAAATTTTCCCCTGAATCGATTGGTGAACACTAGAACGTCCTATCTCTCTAATCACTCGAGTTATGAGTATTTTTCGTTTTGAAAAGCGGATTTTCGAAAATTTTATAATTCTATTTGAAGGCGAAATAATGATTTTATCAAAAAACTGATTGTGTCAGTCGATTTCTTGTCCCAAAAAACACCTTATTGCGAATTTTTAGCATTTTTCATTTTTTTTGACGAAAATTTAGAACCAAAGGTGTAGATATGGAAATATTTCGCGATATAAATTGCTTTTTGCTAACTCCCTTATTGATTGAAAATATCGATTCAAAATTCACTCAAGTAAGTAAAATTTTCCCCTGAATCGATTGGTGAATACTAGAAAGTTCTATCTCTCTAATCATTCGAGTTATGAGTATTTTTTGTTTTGAAAAGCGGATTTTCGAAAATTTTATAATTGTATTTGAAGGCGAAATCATTATTTTATAAAAAAACTGATTGTGTCAGTTGATTTGTTGCCCCAAAAAACACCTTATTGTGAATTTTTAACATTTTTCATTTTTTTTTGACGAAAATTTATAACCAAAGGTAGATATGGAAATATTTCGCGATATAAATTGCTTTTTGCTAACTCCCTTATTGATTGGAAATATCGACTCAAAATTCACTCAAATGAGTAAAATTTTCCCCTGAATCGATTGGTGAAGACTAGAACGTTCTATCTCTCTAATCACTCGAGTTATGAGTATTTTTTGTTTTGAAAAGCGGATTTTCGAAAATTTTATAATTCTATTTGAAGGCGAAATAATGATTTTATCAAAAAACTGATTGTGTCAGTCGATTTCTTGTCCCAAAAAACACCTTATTGTGAATTTTTAGCATTTTTCATTTTTTTTTTACGAAAATTTAGAACCAAGGGTAGATATGGAAATATTTCGCGATATAAATTGCTTTTTGCTATGAGTAGTTTTTGTTTTGAAAAGTGGATTTTCGAAGAGTGGCACCAGGAAATTATAAATCCTTTGCAGATCTCGATAATAATAACCATTAGTAGTCAATGCCGAAACTCAACAATAGTCGGTCATTGAATTAATTGTTGTAAAATTTGCAGCAAAACAAGTTTTATTATCTATTAGTTACCATTCCAGTTTCCTCCATAAAATGTCAAAAAGAACATACTTATTACTTGTTTATTTGTTTACTTCGACTTTCACAAATAAAATTGATGAGCGAAACCGTAATTTTTATATCATACTATGATTTTTTAGTATCGCTGATTTCAAAGCGTGACGAGATTACGACTTAATAACGACTAACGTAATTAAAACAAGTAGCGGAATTGATTGAAATACGTTATTTAACAAAACAAAAAGAAAATCGTTAATTCTTTTTGTTTTATCCTAAGGTGATATTCGATAATAGACTTTACTAAAAAAATAGCATACGCTTTTGTACATAATCGTGATCCGCCAACTCTAGATATCAGTGATTAAATCACAGCTCGTTACTATTCGCAAATAAGAAAAAGCGTATTTTAAGTTCTAATAGTTTTAGGAATAAACTTTTTCATTCTAAAACTAAAAAAAGTGTAAGGAAAGACTTTTGAGTGAGAGAAATATCCACAGAAACTTTGAGATCATTTCTTCCACTTATAAACTACATCAGATGAAAACTTTTAAATCGAAAACTGAGACACCTGCATTAAGAAAATGAAAAGTCGCCAGTTTCAAAATCGATATAAATTGAACACAAAAAGGTTCCATTTTAAGTGTAAATAAACTTTTTAGGACCAACGGTAGGTATATTTCGTTAAAGAATAATTTAGAAACGTTTTTACATGATTTTTAATCTCTATTATTAGATTGATTGACTTCTCAGAATGAATTGTATATCCTGTTAATCTCCACACCTAAAATGATCTAAAATAAGGTCAAATTAAACTCATTTCTTTCGCAAACATCTAATTTGCGAATGGTAGTACGAAATTATATTATTTCAAACATGATTAATGTTAATGTATTAATTCTATTTGAGAGTTAAAATTAAGTAGCCAGTGTCAAGGAAATTGGAATATAGTATTAAAGTATCAATTGGAAACAAACATAATTGTACTCTGTATAAAACCAGGATAAACAAGATAAACAAAACAATAAGAATGGAAAAAGGACGATCCACATCCGTATGTACTGGTGGGAGATTCGGAATTAGACTTAGTGCGCATGTGCCTCTCTCTGCTAGCCAGGGAGAGTCACTCCACTGCTTCCGCTGCCACCATTCAGCCGCCTACCAGCTAAACCCTAAACCACCTCTTCGCCTATATCCCCGGAACCGCTGTGAAGGCATATCATCAGGGATAAAGGGTCGTTGCTTTCTCATTTCTCCCCGTTGGCATTGCTTAGGTATAGAACCTGTCTATGTATTGCCTGATACTCCCTCTCTTTCTTCTCCTTAGTTCTAATGATGTCTGTGATTGTACTAGACAGTTTCTTAAAGCAAACCTCATTTCCAATCATTTAACCGATGATATTTTCTGGCGTTAATGGCTCTCTCGAGCTGTCCAACACTTTCTCCCTTTTCTCCTCGAAACGTTTGAAGTAAAATACTGTATGTTCAGCATCGTCTACGATATCGTCGTAAATGCACGTGTCGTTAGGTGACTTCTTCATTGTGTGGGTGAATCTCCCAAACGCCCCATGTCCGCTGAAGAATTGAGTTAGGAAATAATTGGTATGTTCAAACTTACAGTTGATCTATATTGGGGATTAGTCTTTTGGTCCATTGCGCCAGTCTTTCCTCCTTGTTCCATAGGTTCTGACACATTTCCAGTGTAATTTGCCTCTCAGTGGCTTTGCTGAAATTACAATGTCTGTGGAGTCTCGCGCGCTCCTTTATCATTAGCTCAACTGGGACCGCTCCCGATTTTACTTGTGCCGCTGCAGTCGAGACCGTTTTGTAGGCACAACACACCCTCAGGGTCATTTTCCGCTGAGTCCTGGACAGCCTCTCTCTTTCCGCTCTGAACCTGAGCGCTTCCTCCCATACCGGTGCTGCATACAGAATTTCATTCATTCATTCATATATTTGGGTTGTGCTCATCAGCCCAGGCACTTGAACTGAATCTTTGTACCATTTCCCATGTTATCTACTTCCATTCCAGAAGCTTCGTGTCTTCCATAAAGGCCACTAGTTTGACTAGAGGGATTTTCAGTAGTTGTGATGGTTGTATAAATTCCTCTCCAAAGTGCTTCCGTCTAAGTTCTTGTAAGTCCTCACAGAAGCAGAGTATGTGGGTAGGTGTTTCATCATCAAGTTCACATTTTCTGAACATAGGTTCACTAACTTTGCCCATATTGTACAGATGTTTCCTCAAGGTGCAGTGTCCAGTCACCAGGTCGGTAACTGTCTTCAAATGTCTCTTACCCAGTTTCAGTAGCCTGGTTGAAAGTTTCTTGTCTACCTTGTTCAGTAAACTCTTGGTATGAAGGTGCCCTTGTGTCACCCTCCATTTGAATTGGTGTTCCCTATCTAGCCAGTTCCCGATTTCCCCTCTTATGCAATCTTTTGTGATTCCACAAAACGGTTCCGGACCTATGAAGTCTCCTTTAGAGCCTTCTTTAGCTAACTGGTCCGCCATTTCATTACCTGCGATCCCCTCATGTGCCGGCACTCATATTAGAGACACTTTGTTGTCTCTTGCCAGCCTGTTGAGGGATTCTTTGCAGTTTTTCACCAGTCTAGACTTAGTTGTTTGATTACTGATAGCCTTAAGCAGAGCCTGGCTGTCAGTGAGTATTTCAATTTTTTGTCCGGTATATCCTCTTCTGATGTTTTCATCAATACAGTCTATAGCGACAATCGTCTTTGCTTGAAACACAGTCATATATCGACCAAGGCTAAAAAACATTCTCTTTCTAGGTCCTTTTATACCAGCCCCAGTGCCATGGTTTGTTTTGGAGCCAGATGATTTCTCCAGAATTGCCTGGGTGCATCACCAGTTCCCTAGATGGGATGATGATATTCACTCGCTCAGTGAATATATTCTCTGGTGTCATGCTATCAAAACTCATGTGAAATATGGGTTCATCTGGTATTGTCCCAGTTGTATCAGTGTGTCCTTCTCGAACATTGTTCGGGGACCATAAGTCTCCCGATTTCAGCCTAAGAATTGCCATCATTGCCTCCGCCCTTATAAAAAGTTCTAGAGGAGGAAGTCCAATAAGGGCTTCCATTGATGCCGTCCCCGTGCTGTTCATGCCCCGGTAATACCAAGAAGAGCTTGTCTTTGGATTGCAGTTAACATATTAACTGCAGAGGTCACTTCTGTCCTCCTCCACCAGACTATTGTTCCATAGGTGATCGTTGGCCTTATCACAGTTGTGTAGAGCCAGTGAACCACCTCAGGTCGTATTCCCCAGGTTTTGCCCATAATTCTTCTGCATTGCCAGAAAAGCCTAGTCGCCCTGGTAGTAATTTTTTCCAGGTGTGCCTTCCAATTCAGTTTGGAATCAAGGGTCACTCCCAGATATTTGACTTCTTTGGATATTTCTAGTTCTTCTCCGAACAACAGTACTCTACCCTGCGGGAGAACTCTTCTATTCGTGAAAGCAACTAGTTTGGTTTTTTTTTGGATTAACTGAAAGGTCCTCTGTAAGGTTCCTCCACAATTCGCAGTGCTTCCTGTAGGACATTCATAACCACCTCCGGGAATTTCCCATTGGTGACAATCACTATGTCGTCCGCAAAACCCTGCGTCCATATGCCTTGATCATTCAACCTACAGATCAAGTCATCCACAACTAGGTTCCATAAAAGTGGTGAAAGTACTCCACCTTGAGGACATCCTTTAGTTGTCCTAACGGTGTATGTTTTATCATGCATATGTGCTGTTATTCTCCTATGCTCAAGCATGGATCCTATCCATTTGCATGTGGTACTGTTAATCCCTCTGTTTTTAAGGGATCTGTTAATTGATGACATCGATGTGTTGTCAAAAGCACCTTCGATGTCTAGAAATGCTGCAAGAGCTACTTCCTTATGATTCAGGCTCCTTTCGAGACCTGAGACCAAATTATGCAGGGCAGCTTCACCTGATTTCCCTGCTTGATAAGCCCATTGTAGTCTATGTAGAGGGATTCTCTTAAGCGCTCCTTCTTGTAAATACATATGTAATACTTTTTCCATAGTTTTCACCATGAATGATGTCAGACTGATTGGTCGGTAGGATTTAGCCTGGATGTACGTTTCTTTTCCTGGTTTTGGAATAAACACCACCTTAGACTCTCTCCATGCAATTGGTATATACCCTAGAGCATGGCTGCTTCGAAGTATCAGAACTAAAGGACCCATTATGATGTCTAGTCCCTCTTGCAGAAGCTTGGGGAATATGCCATCCGGTCCTGGAGTTTTGTAGTGGTCAAATGAGTTTACAGCCCATCTGATAAGATGGGGTCTGAATATCTTATTCGTGAGTTCCCAGTCCTCTTTGGTTGCCTTTGTTTTGGCAACCGGCCTGTTGTCATAGCTTGACTCTATCTTTACCGAACCTGGAAAATGCACACTGAGGAGATGCTCTAGAGCCTCTGCCTCAGTATTTGAAAACTTTCCGCTCGGTAACTGAATAGAACCAAGTTTGTTAGAAGTATCCCTTTTGAGGATCCTGTTGATTCTGACGCTGTCAGGGACACCTTGCATGTCCTCATAGAATTCTCTCCTTCTCCTTGGATTCTTTTATTTTTGTATTGTATGTACCTAGTTTAGCTAGTACAGCAGGATGGAGTAAGTCACTCCAAGTAGCATCAGCCTCTTCCCAGTGCTGGGTCCGCAAGATTCTCATAAGTATGCTGGCTCGCTCGCTGACTTTATCGCACGCTTCTCGGATGTGTTTGTTGAATCTCCACCTAACTCCTAGGTACTTAATCGACCGTTTGGGGATAACTTCTGTCCCCTGCACCTTGAAACTGATGCTGTCTCTCTTCAGAGGTCCCTTAATTACGCCTAGAGCAAAAAGTATTATATATTTTGATGCATACTGTAAATCACAAAAACAAATAGTCGTAACACTCCTTTAAATGCTATCTTTTATATATATATATATATATATATATATATATATATATATTTTCTAAATAGTGTTCTTTAGTTCTTATTGTGTGTTAAAATATATTATATATACGAATACGCAGAGTTAAAACCAATTTTCTTGTCAAGCAACAATCAAATGATAAATTTTGTTTACATTTTGTAACAATATTAAAGTAATAATTATGACAGAAAGTTAGAAGCACGGCAAAAACAAAACGGCTCGTGAGAACATGTGCCTTCAGTCGCCATTGTTAAACTTTAAATTGAACTACTGACCTTTACTTTTGCAACCTACATTACACAATTCTAAGATACTTTGTGTGTTTTGTATAACGTTAAGCGTACACCAAGAAGCTATCTATATAAGTACATGAAATATTTCATTGAGTAATAATTACTATTTTATATTTATTGATGGTTAAATTTCTTTTTTAGAACAAAAGTTATGAGTTATGAGAAGCCTCCGGTGGACAATTTCAAGGCCAAGATATTTTCAATTAGCCAAAAGGAAATTTTTGATTTTTAAGATATCCTGCAAAAAAACTACTTATCAGGAAAAATGTTGTTTCCGTCCCTCGTTATAATAAAAGCAATTGTTTAATTTTTGCGATGCGTTCCGGTCCGGTCCGGTCCGGTCCGCCTAGTGAACGAGTACCTTAATAGTGTGTAGGATGAGTTTGAAATGGCATGAGGAGGAACAATATAGTTTGATTGTGTGTACCCCAACTTGTATCTCTTCAACAAAAATGGACGGGTCCAATAATATGTTACTAATTTATACCATATTTAGTAGATATAACAAACATTAATTACAAGTATTTTGATTATAACTGTAATTATTATGTAAATGCTGCGCCCAAAGATACAAAAAAATAAGAAATCATATATTTCAAAAGTTAATAAATCCTTTTTTCAATTATTGAAAGTAGCATATCTAGAATTACATCACTTTATGTTAAACATACACAAATACTTGGGTTTAAAATGAAAGGAATTCCGCAATCTTTTTTTTTATATTAAAACTAGTTCAACTAGCCGGCAATAGTTTATTGACGGATGGCCATCTATATATTTATGGTAGTTCAGTCGATTTATCAAGGATCCTATAAAGTCATTGCATAGTGAAAGTTTTTCTATAAGTATCTTCCTTGGAAGTACAGGTGTATATACAGCGTGTATCAGCACAATGGAAACATTTAAAACAAAGATAAAAAAGTTTTCTATATCGAATTACTTTAAAGTGAATATTATCGCTTTTTAATGATCTAAAAGCTATTGAATATCAGTTTACGACGCATTTTTTTACAAACTAATTCTTAAATAACTATATTACTTATATTACAATTCCGGAAATCCTGTATCTGATTATGGTAGATCAAAAATGAACAATAATACCAAGCTGGGTCTAATAAAGATTTCTCTTGTTTAGGAAGTTTTGTTTGAAGGTTTCTCCTGTTTTTAAGTACCTATATCTGAGTGTTTTTGTGCGTTATCGAGTGTTCTTGGGTATTTTTTAGATAAAATTGAGAGTTTTTGAATGTTGTCGAGTGTTTTATTGAATGTTTCGATGTGTTATTAAGTGTAAATGTGCGTAATTAGATGTAATAACGACTCATTACGTGTTCTCGCTGCTTCCAGCATTAGAATAGATTTAGAAATTTGAGGTAAAAAAACAATAAAAGATTAGGAGCAAGAAAAAATTCGGAAATATTTGCTACAATTCGTGAGAATTCTTGAAGGTTAGTGAAAATCCATAAAAATTTGTGAAAATTCATAAGAATTCATGAAAATCCGTAAAAATTCGTGGAAGCTGGTGAAAATCTATCACAATTCCTAAAAATTCTTGAAAGTCATGCAAATTCGTGAAAGTTCATAAAAATTCTTGAAATATCATGATAATTTGTAAAAATAATAATATGTTGGACTTTTGTGAGAATCCATGAAAATTTATTTAAAAACCATAAAGATTCTTACAAAATTCGTAACATTTTGTTAAACATTTGTGAAAATCCATGAAAATTCGTAAAAATCTACCAAAATTCATAAATATTCGTGAAAATTCCTAAAAATCCATAGGAATTCGTGAAAATTCATAAAATTTTGTAAAAGATCATGGACATTCGTGAAGAATCATGAAAATTCGTAACAATTTGTAAAAATCCATAAAAATCCATAAAAATCTGTAAATATTAATGAAAATTCGTACTCAGTTTATGGTCTGAAAAATAGGCCAGGCCTTGAAAAATATTCAAATCCAGCGAAAAAACAGCGCCTAGGGTCGGTTTATTTTAAGAAACCGCTCTAAAAAGTACACACGCTGGTGCTAAACATTGAAAGAGTGCTAGTGATCTCAATTCCTTTTAAATTTCCTTCAAACCATGTCTAAATCCAGATCCAAACACAAACACGACGACACTTTTGAGGAATTTCTTCAACTTCCCTCTTCTTCAAAAAACTCCAAACCACGCCATCTAATGGAAATTCCCGAATTTAAACCGAAATCTTCAGCCTCCAAAACTTCAACCTCCCAATCTTCTGCCAAAACAGCTTCCGAGACACCCTCCAGCAGCTCCAAAATACCCCCACTTATGGAATATCCTATTCCATGACCCACTCCAAAACACTCAAAAAACACTCTGATATACCTGTCACTCCAGAGCAAATATCTATGGTTCAAATGCTCGAAAAACTAACCTACCTCGAATCATTAATTCCCGAGTCATTAATGCCAAAACCCATATCTCCGTCTTACGCCCAGGCTGCAAAGTCTCCTGCCCCCTCTCATACATTCTCTTCACGCTCCTCCCAAGTCTCTTGAATCCATGGAGAATCCATACTCTCTCAAATCAACGAAGAAGCCTCAGTTCAGACTTCTACTTTTAAACCTCCCTCCCTCCCATACATCATCATCATCTACAATTCCATTACTAACTCTGAACCTCCGAAACCTCCCACCCAAACTTTGCTCTCATAAGGAACTTTTCATCCTTCTGAACAGAAACGAAATTCTCAGAGGTAAAATCTCCTATTTTAAAAGCCAATCCTAACTGCTCTGCCCTCCTCAAAGTTCCGAAGGACATCTCTCCGAAAGAACTTCAACTCAGAATTCACAATGCAATCGAAGACAACAAAGTGTTATGCTTACCGCTCCATCCACCAACTCCTTCTCCTTCGTCATCAAGAATGTTGATAAAAATATTTCCCATAAAGAAATCTTTGATCTTCTCAAAGATCTTCAAATAAACTTCCTAAAATGCTGGAGGATCGTCTCCAAAACCACCAACTCTCCAACCTCCCTAATCACATTAATGAAAATTCGTACTCAGTACCGGTTTACTTTTCGAACAGAACGGTCACTGGTTCACACCACATCATAAAAATTCTTCAGTATTCATGATAACTCGTGAAGATTTGATAAATATTTGTAAAAATACATAAAGATTCTTACAAAATTTGTAACAATTCGTGAATATTTTTGAAAATCCATGAAGATTCGTACAAAATTCGTAAAAATCCATAAAGATTTGTACAAAATTTGCATAAATTCATAAAAATACTCAGAAACTCGTACAATTCGTGAATATTTGTAAAAATTCGTAAAAAATCATAAAAATTCGTAACAATCTGTTGAATATTTGTAAAAATTCGTAAAAATCCATACGAATTCGTGAAAATTCATAGCAATTCCTGAAAAATCGTAAAAAACATGGACATTCGTAAAGAATCATGAAAATCAGTAACAATCTGTTAAATATTTGTGATAATCCATAAACATTTGTAAACATTCAAGAAAATTCGTAAAAATCCATACAAATTCGTGAAAATTCAGAACAATTCGTGAAAATCATAAAAATTCATCACTATTCATGATAAATCGTGAAGATTTGATGAATATTTGTGAAAATACATGAAGGTTTTTACAAAATTCGTAAGAAATAATGAAAGTTTGTCAAAATTGGTAACAATTCGTAAATATTTGTAAATAATTCATGAAGATTCTTACAAAATTCATGAAAATCCGTAAAAACTCGTACAAAATTCGAAAATTTCGTAAAAATCCATAAAGATTTGTAAAAAATTTGCAAAAATTCATTAAAATATTTAGAAAAATTCGTAAAATTCGTAAATATTTATGAAAATTCATAAAAATCCTTATGAATTCGTGAAAATTCGAAGCAATTCCTAAAAAATCGTAAAAAATCATGGAAATTCGTGAAGAATCATGAAAATTCGTAACAATTTGTTAAAAATTCGTAAAAATCCATACGAATTCGTGAAAATTCATAGCAATTCCTGAAAAATCGTAAAAAACATGGAAATTCGTAAAGAATCATGAAAATCAGTAACAATCTGTTAAATATTTGTGATAATCCATAAACATTTGTAAACATTCAAGAAAATTCGTAAAAATCCATACAAATTCGTGAAAATTCATAACAATTCGTGAAAAATATTGAAAATTCGTGAAAATCATAAAAATTCATCACTATTCATGATAAATCGTGAAGATTTGATGAATATTTGTGAAAATACATAAAGATTTTAACATATTTTATGCAATTTAATTATATTCCCTTCCTCTTGTCGAAAAAATATCAAAGAATTTGTGAAAATTCATAGTTATTCCTAAAAATTCGTAAAAAATCATGAAAATTCTTAACAATGTTAAAAATCCATAAAAATCTTCAACATTTATGAAAATTTGTAAAAATCTATACGAATTCGTTAAAGTTCATAACAATTCGTGAAAAATCATGAAAATTTGTAAAAAATCATAGGATTGTCAAAATTGGTAGCAATTCGTAAATATTTGTAAAAAATTCACGGAAATTCGTCCAAAATTCATGAAAATCCGTAAAAACTCGTACGAAATTCCAAAAATTGGAAAAAGGCTCCCACCAATCAGAGTGTATATATTTTGTGCAATGTAATTATTCCCTTCCCCTTCTCGAAAATATATCAAAGAATTTGTGAAAATTCATAGCAATTCCTAAAAATTCGTAAAAAATCATGAAAATTCTTAACAATGTTAAAAATCCATAAAAATCTTTAACATTTATGAAAATTCGTAAAAATCCATACAAATTCGATAAAGTTCATAACAATTCGTAAAAAATCATGAAAATTCGTAAAAAATCATAAAAGTTTGTCAAAATTGGTAACAAACCGTAAATATTTGTAAATAATTCATGAAAATTCGTACAAAATTCATAAAAATGCATAAAGATTTGTAAAAAATTTGCAAAAATTCATTAAAATACTTAGAAACTCGCAAAATTCGTAAAAATTTGTGAAAATTCATAAAAATTCCTGAAAATCCATATGAATTCGTGAACATTCATAGCAATTCCTAAAAAATCGTAAAAAATCATGGAAATTCGTGAAGAATCATGAAAATTCGTGACAATTTGTTAAATATTTGTAATAATCCATAAAAATCAGTAAACATTCATGAAAATTCGTAAAAATCTATACAAATTCGTGAAAATTCATAACAATTCGTAAAAAATTATGAAAATCCGTAACAATCTGTTAAAAATATTTGTAAAATCCATAGAAATCTATCAAAATTCATAAATATTCGTGAAAATCCATACGAATCCGTAAAATAGCAACTCCTAGAAATTCGTAAATTCGTAAAAAATCATGGAAACTCGTAAAGAATCATGAAAATTTGTAAACAATCCATAAAAATCAACCAATCAGTTTTCATTGGTGTTTACCAATGAAAATTCGTGAAAATCCATTCAAATTCGTGAAAGTTGATAACAATTCGGAAAAAATCATAAAAATTCGCTAAAAATCATAAATTTGTCACTATTTGTGATAGATCGTGAAGATTTGTTTTGTAAAAATACATAAAGATTCTTACAAAATTTATAAAAAATTACTAAAGTTTATCAAAATTGGTAACAAATCGTGAATATTTGTGAAAAATTCATGAAGATTCGTAAAAAATTCATAAAAATCCGTAAAAACTATTACGAAATTCGAAAAATTCGTAAAAATCCATAAAAATACTTAGAAACTCGTAGGTACAATTCGTGAATATTTCTAAAATTTAGATGTAATTAGATGTAATAATGACTCATTTCGTGTACTAGGTTGTTTTTGTGTGTAATTGAGAGTTTTTTTTGTGTAATTGTGTGTTATTGATTAGAATATTGTTCAATTGTTTTTTTTTGTATATTTGAGTGGCTTAAGTCCATTTTTATTATTATTAATAATGGATCAAATAACGAAGCGAATAAAAAAACAAAACTGAGCAGTTGAACACGATAATTGACTATAGAAAAATCTGAAACCAGTAAACATGAATTCACTACTATATGCAGATGATGCGGTATTGATAGAAAATACCAGAAATAAGATGCAGAAGCTAGTGAAGATATGGACCGAAGAAATAGAAAATGGAAATGAATACAAATAAAACTAAAATGATGATCATAAATTGAAAATAACAGGATCAAATTACTAATGAAATAAAATGTACTTAAAGACGAGGCACTGGAAAGAGCAACGACGTATGAATATCTGGGAACTATATTTACAGAAGATGGGAAGATAGAAGCAGGAATAACAAATAGGGAGAATAAATCAATGAGACTGTACTACACTTTAAATAAAACAATATTGGGACATAGAGAAAATTGATATGGAAGTGAAAATGAAGATCCACAATACAATAACGATGACAATAATAATAACATATGCAAGTGAAAATTGGACTCTGAGAAAGAAGGATGAAGCCAAGATGAACACAGTTGAGATGAAGCACCTAAGAAGAATAGCAGGAAAAACAAAGTGGGACAAATGTAGAAATAACAAAACAAGAATCAATAATGAGAAAAATAAAGAAATTCAATTGGTATGGACATATTGTCAGAATGAAAACAGATAGAATTACAAGAAAGGCGATGGAAGCTGGAAGTACTATTCACAGAAGAAGAGGTAGACCGAGAAGAAAGTGGGTAGACCAAATAAAAGAGACAGGGAATAAGAAAGGAAAAAATCTGGATGAAATGGAAAGATTAGCAAGAGACAGGGAAGAGTGAAAACATTGGGTACAAGAGGAATCGGAATCCTCGTCCGACACCTGAAAAGGTAGAAGGAGAAGCGAAGAAGAAGAAGAAGAAGAGTGACACTGTGTGTGTTTTTTAGTCAAAATGAAAGCTTTTGAACGTTGTTGCGTCTTTTTGTGTTTTATTGAATGTTTCGACTCTCCAACAAAAAGTTTTTTTCCATTGCCGTGCTGCAAAAAATTGCGAAAGGTTTTTGTAACAACTACTGTAGTGACATTAATTTGGAGATCAAGAGCATTACAAATTACAGCAGCTTTTTCAATATCTACTTAGATTAAATGATTTGATATTCTCGAAAAAACATCGATATATTTTTTAAATGTTAAATTTCACAAAAATAAATAACTCTAGGAACTAATATATAAATAATCAATTTTTTTTCGCTTTCATAGTTCAATAATCTCTGTTTTTTCAATTTGTATTTCATTTTCCAATTAACTTTGAATACATATACGTATTTTTCTTATTTTTTTTCAATTCTCAATACGTTGATCTGTAAAATTAAATTCAACTAATCCGATAATGAGAAATTTAATACTAACAGATCGTGTGATAATATGTGAAATGAATTTCCGGAATTAAATTACTTATTACATAACACCAAATACGCTCTTATTAAATAATCGATCGAGTTGATTGGACATTAATTTTCTAAATTACAAAATCAATTTAATATTCTGATAACATAGCTCTATCAAAATTGGAAGACTGTGAGAAATAATCTACACGAAAGTAGTAGTTTAGAATCTGAATTAATAAAACATTTATTTGACTTTATTTGCATTATTTGCGGTAGGACTTTTTTATCATAAGCAAGACACTAGTACGAGGGCCTAACTGCAGAAACGCTCCCACCAATCAGAGTGTATATATTTTGTGCAATGTAATTATATTCCCTTCCTCTTGTCGAAAAAATATCAAAGAATTTGTGAAAATTCATAGTTATTCCTAAAAATTCGTAAAAAATCATGAAAATCCTTAACAATGTTAATAATCCATAAAAATCTTTTACATTTATGAAAATTTGTAAAAATCCATACAAATTCGTTAAAGTTCATAACAATTCGTGAAAAATCATGAAAATTCGTAAAAAATCATAAGTTTGTCAAAATTGGTAGCAATTCGTAAATATTTGTAAAAAATTCATGGAAATTCGTCCACAATTCATGAAAATCCGTAAACACTCGTACGAAATTCCAAAAATTGGAAAAAGGCTCCCACCAATCAGAGTGTATATATTTTGTGCAACGTTATTATTCCATTCTCCTTCTCGAAAAAATATCAAAGAATTTGTGAAAATTCATAGCAATTCCTAAAAATTCGTAAAAAATCATGAAAATTCTTAACAATGTTAAAAATCCATAAAAATCTTTAACATTTATGAAAATCCATACAAATTCGTTAAAGTTCATAACAATTCGTGAATAATCATGAAAATTTGTAAAAAATCATAAGATTGTCAAAATTGGTAGCAATTCATAAATATTTGTAAAAAATTCATGGAAATTCGTCCAAAATTGATGAAAATCCGTAAAAACTTGTACGAAATTCCAAAAATTGGAAAAAGGCTCCCACCAATCAGAGTGTATATATTTTGTGCAATGTAATTATTCCCTTCCCCTTCTCGAAAAAATATCAAAGAATTTGTGAAAATTCATAGCAATTCCTAAAAATTCGTAATAAATCATGAAAATTCTTAACAATGTTAAAAATCCATAAAAATCTTTAACATTTATGAAAATTCTTAAAAATCCATACAAATTCGTTAAAGTTCATAACAATTCGTGAAAAATCATGAAAATTCGTAAAAAATCAATAGTTTGTCAAAATTTGTAGCAATTCGTAAATATTTGTAAAAAATTCATTGAAATTCGTCCAAAATTCATGAAAATCCGTAAAAACTCGTACGAAATTCCAAAAATTGGAAAAAGGCTCCCAATCAGAGTGTGTATATTTTGTGCAACGTTATTATTCCCTTCCCATTTTCGAAAAAATATCAAAGAATTTGTGAAAATTCATAGCAATTCCTAAGAATTCGTAATAAATCATGAAAATTCTTAACATTGTTAAAAATCCATAAAAATCTTTAACATTTATGAAAATTCGTAAAAATCCATACAAATTCGTTAAAGTTCGTAACAATTCGTGAAAAATCATGAAAATTCGTAAAAAATCATAAGTTTGTCAAAATTGGTAGCAATTCGTAAATATTTGTAAAAAAGTCATGGAAATTCGTCCACAATTCATGAAAATCCCTAAAAACTCGTACGAAATTCCAAAAATTCGTAAAAGGCTTCCACCAATCAGAGTGTGTATATTTTGTGCAACGTTATTATTCCCTTCCCATTTTCGAAAAAATATCAAATAATTTGTATTCCACATGAAGTTTTCCAAAAAGGGGAAGGGAATATACTATGAGTGGCCACGCAAAGCGGACTTTGCCTAGGCAAACCTTCCCCTTTTTGGAAACCTTCATTTGAAATACAAATTCTTTGATATTTTTTTGAGAAGGGAAAAGGAATAATTACATTCTGATTGGTGGGAGCCTTTCTGCAGCTAGGCCCTCGTCCAAAAAGTTAGTTAAATATGCAAATAGTCTAATAGATGTCGCTGCAAATATATTTTCAAAACTGAAAATGACGTTGAACGTGTTAATATTTTTTTTACACTGTAGGTACAATTTTAACTCAGCTTGACACCAATAGCTCCATTATGATGTATGAAAACTGGTTTCCAAGGAAATTTTTCGACCTTTACCAATCATTGTTATATAATTTAAATTATTCCAATAAAATGCGTCATAAAAATAAATAAGTGCACTTTATACAAGTTGGTATTGGTGAACTGGTTTAAACGGTATTTAGTGGTACTATATATAAGTGAATCACCAGGTGAAGGACGAATAATGAAAGGCGTGGACACAACTGAGTGTAGTCATTGTTGTTATATGCATCAGTCAAAACTAAATTATTCAAGATTTCAAGGTAACAAGTTGGCTTTCGTTACATATCTTGATATTGGGAGATTTCTTTAGTCGGATGACAGATAGATATTTATAATATAAGGGTAATTTTCCTAAATTCCTAAAGGTTTGTGAACATCCATAAAAATTTGTAAAAATTAATAAGAATTCATGAAAATCCGTGAAAATTCGTGAAAGCTCGTAAAAATCTATAACACTTCCTAAAAATTCGTAAAAAATCATGAAAATTCGTAAAAAGTCATAAAAACTCGTCACTTCATGATAACTCATGAAGATTTGATGAATATTTGTAAAAATACATAAAGATTTTTACAAAATTGGTGAAAAATCATAAAATTGGTAACAATTCGTAAATATTTGTAAAAAAATCATGAAGATTCGTACAAAATTCATAAAATCCGTAAAAAAACTCGTAAGAAATTCGAAAAATTCCTAAAAATCCATAAAGATTCGTACAAAATTTGTAAAAATAATGAAAATATGTAAATGTTTTGTGAAAATCTATGAAAATTTATTAAAAAACCAAAATTCGTAACAATTTGTTGAAAATTCTTAAAAATTCGTACGAATTCGTGAAAATTCATAGCAATTCCTGATAATTCGTAAAAAAATCATGGAAATTCGTAAAGAATCATGAAAACTCTTGACAATGTTAAAAATCCATAAAAATATGTAAACATTCATGAAAATTCGTAAAAATCCATACAAATTCGTGAAAAATCATGAAAATTCGTAAGAAATCATAAAAATTCGTCACTATTCATGATAACTCATAGAGATTTGATAAATATTTGTAAAAATACATTCGTGAAAAATCATGAAAATTCGTAAGAAATCATAAAAATTCGTCACTATTCATGATAACTCATAGAGATTTGATAAATATTTGTAAAAATACATAAAGATTAATATAAAATTAGTGAAAAATCATAAAAGTTTGTCAACAATTCGTAAATATTAGTAAAAAATTCATGAAGATTCTTACAAAATTCATAAAAATCCGTAAAAACTCGTAAGAAATTCGAAAAATTCGTAAAAATCCATAAAGTCGTACAAAATTGGTGAAAATAATAAAAATTCGTAATATGTAATATTTTTGTGAAAATCAATGAAAATTTATTAAAAACCCATAAATATTATCACAAAATTCGTAACAATTTGTTAAATATTTGTGAAAACCCATGAAAATTCGTGAAAATCTATCAAAATTCATAAATATTCGTGAAAATTCGTAAAAATCCATACGAATTCGTGAAAATTTATAGCAATTCCTAAAAATTCGTGAAAAAATCATGGAAATTCGTAAAAAATCATTAAAATTCGTCACTATTCGTGATAACGCGTGAAGATTTGAATATTTGTAAAAATACATAAGATTCTTACAAAATTCGTAAAAAATTATATAGTTTGTCAACATTGGTAACAATTCGTAAATATTTGTAAAAAATTCGTTACATATCTTGATATTGGGAGATTTCTTTAATCGAAGTACTATTACGTATGCCAGTATTTTTTATACGGTTTTGTTTATTATAGCGCTACATAAATAAATAATGACAGATAGATATTTATAATATAAGGATATTTTTTTTAAATACATCAAATCAATAAAAATCTAAAACCAGTACGACCATGAAATGTCGTGTACTATATTAAGTTTATGCAAACCACTTTGAGTACTTGCGACTCATAGCTTGAGCATTATCGTCCAATTAAAAGAATTTCTATTTAAGATTGCAGTGAAATTCTGTCGGACTCTTTAATATCAGGGCAGACACACCGATACGAATTTTGCAACTTTTTAAACAAGGTTAAGCTAGTCGAGAATCCGGTATGGTAGTACCGGTAGTAGATTTAACAAGTAATCAAATCGTGATTTTCATCATATACCGGGCGTTATTTTTAGTTTTATTGATCCGATTGACCGTGAGTTTTGAAATGTTAACAATTACAATTTGTCTTGCGTAATTGTTTAAACTTAAAATCATGAATAAAATTAAGGCTGTTGCTTCCAGCATTAGTTTAGATTTATAAATTTAAGGTAAAAAAACAATAAAAGATTAGAAGCAAATAAAAATTCGGAAATATTTGGTACAAATCGTGACAATTCTTGAAGGTTAGTGAAAGTCCATAAAAATTTGTGAAAATTCTTAAAAATTCGTGAAAATTCATAACAATTCGGGGAAAATCATGAAAATTCGTAAAAAATCATAAAAAATTACAAAATTCGTGGAAATCCATAAAGATTTGTACAAAATTTGCAAAAATTCATAAAAATACTCAGAAACTCGTACAATTCGTCAATATTTGTTAAAATTCGTAAAAAATCATAAAAATTCGTAACAATCTGTTCAATATTTGTAAAAATTCGTAAAGATTCGTGAAAATTCATAGCAATTCCTGAAAAATCGTAAAATACATGGAAATTCGTGAAGAATCATGGAAATCAGTAACAATCTGTTAAATATTTGTGAAAATCCATAAAAATCTGTAAACATTCATGAAAATTCGTAAAAATCCATGCAAATTCGAGAAAATTCATAACAATTCGAGAAAATTCATAACAATTCGTGAAAAATATTGAAAATTCGTGAAAAATCATAAAAATTCTTCACTATTCATGATAACTTGTGAAGATTTGATGAATATTTGTGAAAATACATGAAGGTTTTTACAAAATTCGTAAGAAATCATGAAAGTTTGTCAAAATTGGTAACAATTCGTAAATATTTGTAAATAATTCATGAAGATTCGTACAAAATTCATAAAAATCCGTAAAAACTCGTACGAAATTCGAAAATTTCGTAAAAATCCATAAAGATTTGTACAAAAGTTGCAAAAATTCATTAAAATATTTAGAAAAATTCGTAAAATTCGTAAATATTTATGAAAATTCATAAAAATCCATATGAATTCGTGAAAATTCATAGCAATTCCTGAAAAATTGTAAAAAATCATGGAAATTCGTGAAGAATCATGAAAATTCGATGATGATTTGATGAATATTTGTGAAGATACATACAGATTCTTACAAAATTTGTAACAATTCGTGAATATTTTCGAAAATCTATAAAGATTCGTACAAAATTCGTAAAAATCCATGAAAGTTTGTAAAAATCCATAAAGATTCTTACAAAATTCGTGGAAATCCATAAAGATTTGTACAAAATTTGCAAAAATTCATAAAAATACTCAGAAACTCGTACAATTCGTCAATATTTGTTAAAATTCGTAAAAAATCATAAAAATTCGTAACAATCTGTTCAATATTTGTAAAAATTCGTAAAGATCCATACGAATTCGTGAAAATTCATAGCAATTCCTGAAAAATCGTAAAAAACATGGAAATTCGTGAAGAATCATGGAAATCAGTAACAATATGTTAAATATTTGTGAAAATCCATAAAAACCTGTAAACATTCATGAAAATTCGTAAAAATCCATACAAATTCGAGAAAATTCATAACAATTCGAGAAAATTCATAACAATTCGTGAAAATTCATAACAATTCGTGAAAAATCATAAAAATTCTTCACTATTCATGATAACTTGTGAAGATTTGATGAATATTTGTGAAAATACATGAAGGTTTTTACAAAATTCGTAAGAAGTCATGAAAGTTTGTCAAAATTGGTAACAATTCGTAAATATTTGTAAATAATTCATGAAGATTCGTACAAAATTCATAAATATCCTTAAAAACTCGTACGAAATTCGAAAATTTCGTAAAAATCCATAAAGATTTGTACAAAAGTTGCACAAATTCATTAAAATATTTAGAAAAATTCGTAAAATTCGTGAATATTTAAGAAAATTCATAAAAATCCATATGAATTCGTGAAAATTCATAGAAATTCCTGAAAAATTGTAAAAATCATGGAAATTCGTGAAGAATCATGAAAATTCGTAACAATTCGTAAAAAATCATAAAAATTCGTCACTATTCATGATAACTCGTGAAGATTTGATGAACATTTGTAAAAATATATAAAGATTCTTACAAAATTCGTAAAAAATCATGAAAGTTTGTCAAAATTTGTAACAATTCGTGAATATTTTTGAAAATCCATGAAGATTCGTACAAAATTCGTAAAAATCCATAAAGATTCTTACTAAATTCGTGGAAATCCATAAAGATTTGTACAATACTTAGAAACCCGTAAAATTCGTAAATATTTGTGAAAATTCATAAAAATTCGTAAAAATCCATATGAATTCGTGAAAATTCATAGTTCCTAAAAAATCGTAAAAAATCCTGGAAATTCGTGAAAAATCATGAAAATTCGTAACAATTTGTAATAATCCATAAATATCAGTAAACATTCATGAAAATTCGTAAAAATCCATAAAGACTCGAAAAAAATTCGAAAAATTCGTAAAAATCCATAAAGATTCGTACAAAATTTGTAAAAATTCGCAAAAAAACTCATAAACTCAAACAATTCATGAATATTTGTAAAAATTCGAGAAAAATTATGAAGATTCGTCATTATTCGTGAAAACTCGTGAAGATTTGTAATACTTTGTAGATATTCGTAAAAGCCAAAAAAATAAAATTCGTAAAAGTTCATAAAAATTCGTAACAATCGTAAATATTTGTAAAAACACATAATAATTTATTAGTTACGTGATGTTGAAAAATGCTCTAAAAATTATTCGGTAACACAACGATGGATCATTTATTCGACATGATTATATTCCTCTTATTACGTATCTCAGTATTTCGTAATTAAAACTAGTTCAAATCTCTATTAAATATTCAAAATTCTTATGTTATTAGTAAAGATAACAAGGAGTGTTGCGAAAAAAATATGTTAAGTAAATAAAAATTAGCAATTTAAACTGAAATAGTTGTAAGACAACATTCAGATACAAACCAGATTACTGAGTTACTATAAAGAGAAGTACTTTGTATAATTTATAAATTTAAATTAATTAGTCAAATAATTAACCTGAAAATATCTACACCAAATTTTAAGCTTAAATTGGAAAATATATAAATCGAATGATTGAAAAAAAATTCCCAACCGTTTGTCAATTACTCAGACTCCATTTGTAAAAGTTTGCCTTTTTACATGACAGTAAATCGTGTCGTATGTCAACCGATCTTCCCAACAATTACTGAAAGTACAAAAAGCATCACACTCACTGATGTAACCAGATGTGTGCGAAAGATAACTTTTTCTAAGCGCATATTAAAAATCGCATTTATTGTAGCAAATCCTTAGCGTGTGTCCTTTAGAATGTTAATTCCTGATTACGCGAGAGTTAGAAGAAACAAGATACCGTCGACACGGACCGAAAAACAATAAGTCGTACTCCTTTCTCTTTCCATTTCAGCATCGGCAGTTAATACCCTTTTATTTTTATTCTCGTATCGCTAACGGAGTAATAGACCAGTTTAAAGGATTATTGTTTAAGGATATCCTGAGCTGAACGAACATATTTATTTCAGTTTAAAATACTCTACACGTTTTTAATTTAATTATATTAATTGAGCTGGAAATTGCACCATTTTATTTAAATTTCCTGTCAGTTTGACGTAAGTGGGGAAAACTTGAAAATGAATCGTTCCGGAACATTTTCTTCAAGAAATCTTGAAAATTCATAGCAGTTCCTAAAAATTTGCGAAATATCATGAAAATTCGTAAAAATTCATTAAAATTCGTGAAAGTTCGTAAAAATCCATAAAGGTTCTCACAAAATTCGTATAAATTAGTCAAAATTTTTGAAAAGTCGTGAATATTTTTGAAAATCCATGAAAATTCGTACAAAATTCAAAAAAATTCATAAAAATAGCTGAAAACTCGTAAAAATCCTACCGAAATCGTGAAAATTCATAACAGTTCCTAAAAATTTGCGAAATATCATGAAAATTCGTAAAAATTCATTGAAACTCGTGAAAGTTCGTAGAAATCCATAAAGGTTCTTACAAAATTCGTAGAAATTCATAAACATTAGTCAAAATTTGTAACAATTCGTGAATATTTTTGGAAATCCATGAAAATTCGTACAAAATTCGAAAAAATACCTGAAAATTCATAAATATCTTCACGAAATCGTGAAAATTCGTAGAAGTTTCTAAAAATTTGTGAAATATCATGAAAATTCGTAAAAATTCATTAAAATTCGTGAAAGTTCGTAAAAATCCATAAAGGTTCTCACAAAATTCGTATAAATTAGTCAAAATTTGTAAAAATTCGTGAATATTTTTGAAAATTCATTAAAATTCGTGAAAGTTCGTAAAAATCCATAAAGGTTCTCACAAAATTCGTATAAATTAGTCAAAATTTGTAAAAATTCGTGAATATTTTTGAAAATCCATGAAAATTCAAAAAAATTCATAAAAATACCTGAAAATTTGTAAAAATCCTCACGAAATCGTGAAAATTCATAACAGTTCCTAAAAATTTGCGAAATATCATGAAAAATCGTAAAAATTCATTGAAATTCGTGAAAGTTCGTAGAAATCCATAAAGGTTCTTACAAAATTCGAAAAAGTTCATAAAAATTAGTCAAAATTTGTAACAATTCGTGAATATTTTTGAAAATCCATGAAAACTCGTACAAAATTCGAAAACACCTGAAAATTCGTAAAAATTCTTAGCAATTTCTAAAAATTTGTGAAGTATCATCAAAATTCGTAAAAATTCATTAAAATTTGTGAAAGTTCGTAAAAACTCATAAAGGTTCTCACAAAATTCGTGAAAATTCATAAAAATTAGTCAACATTTGTAACAATTCGTGAATATTTTTGAAAATCCATGAAAACTCGTACAAAATTCGAAAAATTCATAAAAATAACTGAAAATTCGTAAAAATCCTTACGAAGTCGCGAAAATTCGTAAAAATCCATAAAGGTTCTCACAAAATTCGTGAACATTCATAAAAATTTGTAACAATCCGTGAATATTTTTGAAAATCCATGAAAACTCATACAAAATTCGAAAAATTCATAAATATACCTGAAAATCCGTAAAAATCCTCACGAAGTCGCGAAAATTCGTAAAAATCCATAAAGGTTCTCACAAAATTCGTGAAAATTCATACAAATTAGTCAAAATTTGTAACAATTCGTGAATATTTTTGAAAATCCATGAAAACTCGTACAAAATTCGAAAAATTCATAAAAATACCTGAAAATTCGTAAAAATCCTTACGAAGTCGCGAAAATTCGTAAAAATCCATAAAGGTTCTCACAAAATTCGTGAACATTCATAAAAATTAGTCAAAATTTGTAACAATTCGTGAATATTTTTGAAAATCCATGAAAACTTTTACAAAATTCGAAAAATTCATAAAAATACCTGAAAATCCGTAAAAATCCTTACGAAGTCGCGAAAATTCGTAAAAATCCATAAAGGTTCTCACAAAATTCGTGAAAATTCATAAAAATTAGTCAAAATTTGTAACAATTCGTGAATATTTTTGAAAATCCATGAAAACTCTTACAAAATTCGAAAAATTCATAAAAATACCTGAAAATTCGTAAAAATCCTTACGAAATCGCGAAAATTCATAACAGTTCCTAAAAATTTGCGAAATATCATGAAAAATCGTAAAAATTCATTGAAATTCGTGAAAGTTCGTAGAAATCCATAAAGGTTCTTACAAAATTCGTAGAAATTCATAAACATTAGTCAAAATTTGTAACAATTCGTGAATATTTTTGAAAATCCATGAAAATTCGTACAAAATTCGAAAACATACCTGAAAATTCGTAAAAGTTCGTAGCAATTTCTAAAAATTTGTGAAATATCATCAAAAATCGTAAAAATTCATTAAAATTTGTGAAATTTCGTAAAAACTCATAAAGGTTCTCACAAAATTCGTGAAAATTCATAAAAATTAGTCAAAATTTGTAACAATTTGTGAATATTTTTGAAAATCCATGAAAACTCATACAAAATTCGAAAAATTCATAAAAATACCTGAAAATCAGTAAAAATCCTTATGAAGTCGCGAAAATTCGTAAAAATCCATAAAGGTTCTCACAAAATTCGTGAAAGTTCATACAAATTAGTCAAAATTTGTAACAATTCGTGAATATTTTTGAAAATCCATGAAAACTCGTACAAAATTCGAAAAATTCATAAAAATAACTGAAAATTCGTAAAAATCCTTACGAAGTCGCGAAAATTCGTAAAAATCCACAAAGGTTCTCACAAAATTCGTGAACATTCATAAAAATTAGTCAAAATTTGTAACAATTCGTGAATATTTTTGAAAATCCATGAAAACTTGTACGAAATTCGAAAAATTTATAAAAATACCTGAAAATCCGTAAAAATCCTTACGAAGTCGCGAAAATTCGTAAAAATCCATAAAGGTTCTCACAAAATTCGTGAAAATTCATAAAAATTAGTCAAAATTTGTAACAATTCGTGAATATTTTTGAAAATCCATGAAAACTCGTACAAAATTCGAAAAATTCATAAAAATAGCTGAAAATTCGTAAAAATCCTTACGAAGTCGCGAAAATTCGTAAAAATCCATAAAGGTTCTCACAAAATTCGTGAAAATTCATAAAAATTAGTCAAAATTTGTAATAATTCGTGAATATTTTTGAAAATCCATGAAAACTCTTACAAAATACGAAAAATTCATAAAAATACCTGAAAATTCATAAAAATCCTTACGAAATCGCGAAAATTCATAGCAGTTCCTAAAAATTTGTGAAATATCGTGAAAATTCGTGAAAGTTCGTAAAAATTCATAGAAATTAGTCAAAATTTGTAACAATTCGTGAATATTTGTAAAGATTCGTACAAAATTCGTAAAAATTCGTGAAAATTCGTAAATATTTGTAAAAACCCGTTAAAATTCGTGAAAATCTGCTAAGAAGTAAATATTGTAAATAATTGCATCGTCGACGTAATTTTTCATTCATCACGAGCTGCACGTACTGCTAAACGTAAAATACTTATTAGTATAATTCTGTTTAGATTATAATATAATATATTCACCTGAAAGACCAGAACATTATCCGTTACCTGGACTATATTGTTATTTTTGCTAAAGAAAAAGTGTGAGAGTGAGAAATTTCAGCAATCATAGAATAATTTTCCAATTTTCCTGCTATATATAGTAATAATAATCGTAATAACAAGTTAATGACTGTTATTATACTCTGTATTTGTATCATACTTCAGTTAATTGATGATGAATCTTAAAACAATGGCGATATAATATAATTAACCTAAAAAAACAATACCTTCGGTAGCGAAATAAAAATAATTTTATTGTTCCAATCTTTGAAAAGGTTTTTTTTTGAGAATACTTATCGTTAGAATTACTGTTGGCCAACCCTAGCCCAATTTCCCTAAGGGGGCGGATGTAGTGCTCTTCGTATAATATAGGTAAATGAAATAAATAAAATAATAAAAAATAATAAAAATAAATATAGCGATCCTGCCAGGATTAATTAGTGAACCAACAAATGAAACCTTTACACATTGATCTGTATCCATAGTTTTGTTGCTTTCAAATTACGTTTTTCACATTTAACGTTGACACTTCTTATTTCGGATATTTAAAAAACCCACTCTCGAAAATTGTAAAAGAAAGGCTTGTTAAAATTATGTTCACATTTTAATGGGCAGTGTATTATAAATTGTGAACGTCTTAACGAATATTAATGACAGAATTGGTAAGCGCGACTAATGTTTTTACTTTGACGTGATTTATTATGAACCCACTGTACCACATTAATTTTATTTTTTATACAATCTAGTTAAGTATTTCCTAATTCAGTCGATATCTTCATTTATCTTGATTTATTAAGAACCAATTAGAAAATAGATAGTTAAAAAGGTTAGAATATATTCAACAGGATCTAAACTAAAGTAGAGAGATTTAGTTGGTGCTGGTCTAATTTGGGTCATATACCATTTTTTAAGACTTAGTTTTAAATAAAAAAAAACGAATAATAAAGAAGCGTCTCATACAGTGTGTATTTTAATAATTGTTGTATTAAAACAAACGGCTTGAGAATCACATGAAAATTTAAACATTATAATCATTTTTGCTCAAATATTATATACAGTAAATGTAATCATGGTTAGTACACGATTTTTGCGTGGTAGAAAATATAATTATGATTTTGCGAAGGCGTAATGGTACCGTTATAATTACTAGATTACCTACGTAGGTACTTGCCTTATTCATAACAGCATTTTTACATATTTAAACAAGATTCCAATTTTGTGAAGCTTAGACATGATATCCTTGATTCAAGTGATTTTCAATGACCATATTGCCTATAAACTTGAAAACTTTTATACATAACATGAGAGAAGTAAATTTTTACATATAAATTAATCCCTTAGAAAAAATTTCATCGTACATCCATGGTGAATTGAAATTTTAACAATTAAATTAGCCCCCTTTAAAAGTTGTTGTCGTACGATCATGCTAGATAAAAATTTTTGCTAATAAATCAATTACTTCCAAAAATTTCATAGTACGCCCTTGATATACAAATTTTCACAAATTAATCGATTCCTTATGATAATTAATACGCCCAAGATAGATGGACATTTTCGAAAATTAACTCCTTTTAA
The DNA here is from genome assembly GCA_947563755.1 of Lochmaea crataegi. Lineage (NCBI taxonomy): Eukaryota > Metazoa > Arthropoda > Insecta > Coleoptera > Chrysomelidae > Lochmaea > Lochmaea crataegi. Next base: position 10,128,683 of record OX387429.1, on the reverse strand, counting down.
AAATCTTACCGTACGCCCATAGTAATTCTTACAAATAAATTAACCTAAATACAAAATGTTTTTCGTACGCCTGTGGTAGACGGAAATTTTATTAATCCCTTTTCAAAATTTCATCCAACGCCCATGGTAAATGAAAATTTTGACAATTAAATTAACTCTCTTTAAAAATTGTTGTCGTCAGCTCATGGCAGATATAAATTTTTGATAATAAATCGCAATTCCTCTTAAAAATGTTAAAGTACGTCTATGGTAAATGGTAAATTTTCACATCATAAAAATTCGTCTCTATTCGTGAAAACTCGTGAAGATTTGTTGATAATTGTAAAAATTCATAAAATGCTGTAAAAATTCATTAAAATTCATTAAATGTCATTAAAATTCATTAAAATTCATTAAAATTCATTAAAATTCATTAAAATTCATTAAAATTCATTGAAATTCATGAAAGTTCTTAAAAATCCATAAGATTCTTACTAAATTTGTAAAAATTCGTACAAGTTCATAAAAATTAATAAAAATTCCCAACAATTCGTGAAAATTCGTGAATATTTTCGAAAATCCATGAAGATTCGAATATTTTTTGTTTTGTCATCCTTAATATGGCATGGCAAAACTTTTATACATAACATGAGAGAAGTAAATTTTTACATATGAATTAATTCCTTAGAAAAAATTTCATCGTACATGCATGGTGAATTGAAATTTTAACAATTAAATTAGCCCCCTTTAAAAGTTGTTGTCGTACGATCATGCTAGATAAAAATTTTTGCTAATAAATCAATTACTTCCAAAAATTTCATAGTACGCCCATGATATACAAATTTTCACAAATTAATCGATTCCTTATGATAATTAAACAGTACGCCCAAGATAGATGGACATTTTCGAAAATTAACTCCTTTTAAAAATCTTACCGTACGCCCATAGTAATTCTTACAAATAAATTAACCTAATACAAAATGTTTTTCGTACGCCTGTGGTACACGGAAATTTTATTAATCCCTTTTCAAAAATTCATCCAACGCCCATGGTAAATGAAAATTTTGACAATTAAATTAACTCTCTTTAAAAATTGTTGTCGTACGCTCATGGCAGATATAAATTTTTGATAATAAATCGCAATTCCTCTTAAAAATGTTAAAGTAAGTCTATGGTAAATGGTAAATTTTCACATCATAAAAATTCGTCTCTATTCGTGAAAACTCGTTAAGATTTGTTGAATATTTGTAAAAATTTATAAAATGCTGTAAAAATTCATTAAAATTCATTAAATGTCATTAAAATTCATTTAATGTCATTAAAATTCATTTAATGTCATTAAAATTGATTAAAATTCATTAAAATACATTGAAATTCGTGAAAGTTCTCAAAAATCCATAAGATTCTTACTAAATTCGTAAAAATTCGTAAAAGTTCATAAAAATTAATAAAAATTCCCAACAATTCGTGAAAATTCGTGAATATTTTCGAAAATCCATAAAGATTCGAATTTTTTTTGTTTTGCCATCATTAATATGGTATGGCAAAACTTTTATACATAACATGAGAGAAGTAAATTTTTACATACAAAATAATTCCTTAGAAAAAATTTCATCGTACATCCATGGTGAATTGAAATTTTAACAATTAAATTAGCCCCCTTTAAAAGCTGTTGTCGTACGATCATGCTAGATTAAAATTTTTGCTAATAAATCAATTATTTCCAAAAATTTCATAGTACGCCCTTGATATACAAATTTTCACAAATTAATCGATTCCTTATGATAATTAAACAGTACGCCCAAGGTAGATGGACATTTTCGAAAATTAACTCCTTTAAAAATCTTACCGTACGCCTATAGTAATTCTTACAAATAAATTAACCTAATACAAAATGTTTTTCGTACGCCTGTGGTACACGGAAATTTTATTAATCCCTTTTCAAAAATTCATCCAACGCCCATGGTAAATGAAAATTTTGACAATTAAATTAACTCTCTTTAAAAATTGTTGTCGTACGCTCATGGCAGATATAAATTTTTGATAATAAATCGCAATTCCTCTTAAAAATGTTAAAGTACGTCTATGGTAAATGGTAAATTTTCACATCATAAAAATTCGTCTCTATTCGTGAAAACTCGTGAAGATTTGTTGAATATTTGTAAAAATTTATAAAATGCTGTAAAAATTCATTAAAATTCATTAAATGTCATTAAAATTCATTTAATGTCATTAAAATTGATTAAAATTCATTAAAATTCATTGAAATTCGTGAAAGTTCTTAAAAATCCATAAGATTCTTACTAAATTCGTAAAAATTCGTAGAAGTTCATAAAAATTAATAAAAATTCCCAACAATTCGTGAAAATTCGTGAATATTTTCAAAAATCCATGAAGATTCGAATTTTTTTTGTGTTGCCATCATTAATATGGTATGGCAAAACTTTTATACATAACATGAGAGAAGTAAATTTTTACATATAAATTAATTCCTTAGAAAAAATTTCATCGTACATCCATGGTGAATTGAAATTTTAACAATTAAATTAGCCCCCTTTAAAAGTTGTTGTCGTACGATCAAGCTAGATTAAAATTTCTGCTAATAAATCAATTACTTCCAAAAATTTCATAGTACGCCCTTGATATACAAATTTTCACAAATTAATCGATTCCTTATGATAATTAAACAGTACGCCCAAGGTAGATGGACATTTTCGAAAATTAACTCCTTTGAAAAATCTTACCGTACGCCCATAGTAATTCTTACAAATAAATTAACCTAATACAAAAAGTTTTTCGTACGCCTATGGTAGACGGAAATTTTATTAATCCCTTTTCAAAATTTCATCCAACGCCCATGGTAAATGAAAATTTTGACAATTAAATTAACTCTCTTTAAAAATTGTTGTCGTACGCTCATGGCAGATATAAATTTTTGATAATAAATCGCAATTCCTCTTAAAAATGTTAAAGTAAGTCTATGGTAAATGGTAAATTTTCACATCATAAAAATTCGTCTCTATTCGTGGAAACTCGTGAAGATTTGTTGAATATTTGTAAAAATTTATAAAATGCTGTAAAAATTCATTAAAATTCATTAAATGTCATCAAAATTCATTAAAATTCATTAAAATTCATTAAAATTCATTGAAATTCGTGAAAGTTCTTAAAAATCCATAAGATTCTTACTAAATTCGTAAAAGTTTATAAAAATTAATAAAAATTCCCAACAATTCGTGAAAATTCGTGAATATTTTCGAAAATCCATGAAGATTCGAATTTTTTTTATTTTGTCATCATTAATATGGCATGGCAATACTTTTATACATAACATGAGAGAAGTAAATTTTTACATATAAATTAATTCCTTAGAAAAAATTTCATCGTACATCCATGGTGAATTGAAATTTTAACAATTAAATTAGCCCCTTTAAAAGTTGTCGTACGATCATGCTTGATAAAAATTTTTGCTAATAAATCAATTACTTCCAAAAATTTCATAGTACGCCCTTGATATACAAATTTTCACAAATTAATCGATTCCTTATGATAATTAAACAGTACGCCCAAGGTAGACATTTTCGAAAATTAACTCCTTTTAAAAATCTTACCGTACGCCCATAGTAATTTTTACAAATAAATTAACCTAAATACAAAATGTTTTTCGTACGCCTGTGGTAGACGGAAATTTTATTAATCCCTTTTCAAAATTTCATCCAACGCCCATGGTAAATGAAAATTTTGACAATTAAATTAACTCTCTTTAAAAATTGTTGTCGTACGCTCATGGCAGATATAAATTTTTGATAATAAATCGCAATTCCTCTTAAAAATGTTAAAGTACGTCTATGGTAAATGGTAAATTTTCACATCATAAAAATTCGTCTCTATTCGTGAAGATTTGTTGAATATTTGTAAAAATTTATAAAATGCTGTAAAAATTCATTAAAATTCATTAAAATTCATTAAAATTCATTAAAATTCATTAAAATTCATTAAAATTCATTAAAATTCATTAAAATTCATTAAAATTCATTAAAATTCATTAAAATTCATTAAAATTCATTAAAATTCATTAAAATTCATTAAAATTCATTAAAATTCATTAAAATTCATTAAAATTCATTAAAATTCATTAAAATTCATTAAAATTCATTAAAATTCATTAAAATTCATTAAAATTCATTAAAATTCATTAAAATTCATCAAAATTCATTAAAATTCATTAAAATTCATTAAAATTCATTAAAATTCATTGAAATTCGTGAAAGTTCTTAAAAATCCATAAGATTCTTACTAAATTCGTAAAAATTCGTGAAAATTCGTTAAAGTTAATAAAAATTAATAAAAATTCCCAACAACTCGTGAAAATTCGTGAATATTTTCGAAAATCCATGAAGATTCGAACATTTTTTGTTTTGTCATCCTTAATATGGCATGATCCGATTTCACAGTTGATGTGCGTTAAATGTAAAAATTCGAATTATCTAAATATGGATATAGAGGGCGCGGCGATTTCCTGGATCGATAAAACGAATTCATCGATCTTTATTAGCCCACAGTTTCGAAATTCGATTAATATTTTTTAGAGTTACAACCCACATAATATTGTCATTGTACGAAGCAGCATAATTATTATTATATTACTAAAGGTTAAAATATATTCCATCAAGAAAATATGGGTGGAGCTGGTGAACCGTGAGCATTGAGGGTATTGTGAAATTGTACCCAAACAGGTTTTGTTCAAGCATTTTTTGCTTTTATGTTACCAACTTGAATATAATTACGTAACATATAATAATATTAAGAAAGAATCCATGAAATCAATATGAAAAGAAAAAGTTGGCTGAAATCATGTGAGGAATTTACTATTATATTGTGAAATTAGGAGAGTGTAAGGGAGAAAGTGGTAGTTAAAATAATTTGAAACACCATCGCTAAATTGCTACAAAGTAAGAATTTAATCCATGATTTCCTTCAGCTTCAATACATTTTTTGCATACGTTCTTCCATTTGGATGGTAATCTGGAAACATTTTCTATACGACCCCTCACCTATTGACAGGTGTCAAATATACTTTTTCGCCTACCTTACCGGAAAAGCAATCATATGAACACCAAAAATAGAACGGAAAGTATTATTTAGCAGCCAAAGGGAGGAAAATTCTTAACACCACCATTTTTGAATTTTTACACCATCTGTCACTTGAGTACTTTAATTAAACGACTGTGTGTCAAAGTTTTTTGTCATATTTTCCTATTTTTTGTGGTTTATTCGGTAGGCGAAAAACAGTTGTGTGTCACACATGCAGGAAACGCTTTAGCAGCTCTTACCTATCAGCTGCTCTCGCTTCAAGTGACCTCAATAAAATATCTGGGAGCTAACATCAATAGCCAGTGCGACCCGAAAAGGGAAATACTTTCAAGGATTGAGCAAGCGAGAAAAACCTTGATGAGTATGAAATCATTTTTTACAAGGCTGGACCTTAGTTTGGAACTCAGATGCTACGTCTTCTCTCTCCTACTCTATGGATGTGAAAGGTAGACACTAAATTCATAGAATGAAAAGAAGATAGAAGCTTTCGAAATGTATGTGTATAGACGGATGCTGCGAATTTCATGGGTACAAAGGATCACCAACGATGAAGTACTTCAACGCATGCACAAACAAAAAGAACTACTGAATACCATCCAGGAATGGAAGATGCAATACCTGGGTCATATTACGCCTCATAATAGAGGGCAAAGTTCAGGGGAAAAGATCAGTAGGAAGACGCCAGAACTTATGGATAAGAGATTTAAGGAGATGGTTCGACCGCTCGTCTGCAGAAATCCATCGTGCTGCAGTTTCCAGAGCTACAATTGCCATTTGGATCGCCAACCTTCGGCAGATAAGAAGAAGATTTTCTAGCTTACAGTGTAAAATGTGGCGAGGTCCCATCGTACGATATTCTACTCAAGAAAACCTATTAAATTGTTCATAAGAAAATTTACATATCTAGGTCCATTCAAATAATCTTGAATAATAAAAGACCCGATAAAGTGGTCCCTAATGATTTCAGACCAAACTAATAATGTCTAGTATCTAGAAGATCTTGCAAATGATAAGGGTGCAGCTGCATTTCTTTTTTAAAATGATTCGCAACATGTAAATTTTTTTGTGGAAAATCTTCACTACTTTTTCTCGGACAAACCCGACTATATGTCTGAAGATTGATCTCTCTAAAATAATGCAAAACATATATCAAATGTGTGAAGGATAAGTAATTTTTGCAAATCACAATAGTCCATTAAATTCCGCTTGGGTAAAAAACGATAGTATCTACCAAGCACATGTCACAATTGCTTAATTGTTTGCTAAGTATTGTGCAGTCAAAGTATATTCAGTTTTTTTTTCCATTATTCTTGGTGAGAATCATTAATTAATACTTTTCCTAGAAATTCTATAGCACTGTTTTATGTAACGACAAAATTATTAAAATGTGCAGATTGCTAGTGTTTAATTTATGAGAAGAAACAAGTAATTATCAACACGAATAAGGTGTTGGGTTAAGGATACAACCCATAGTCAAATATCTACTAACTAATAAATTACAGTACATACCACTATTTTATGTATTTTTTATTTCCAGTTAATACCCCTCCTGTTATGCGGAGAAGTATTTATTAGCCAGACAGTAGCTAGAAGAGTTCGCGTACAACAACCCGACGAAGACGAACAAGAAACAGTCAGTTACTATGCAGCTGAACCACAAGAAGATCAAGGACAAATCGTTTTAGTATCTTCAGCAGACAGATACAACGGTACGTGTTATCAACTAATCTTGAGTGCTTACAAAGGTTCTTAAAAACTCTTCTAGGTCTATATGGACAACAAGCAGCTTCTCCAAGAAGTATCGATAATAATTACATACCACGAGGCTCCGCCAGGGCAAATGAAGGAAGAACCAAAGAAGCAAAGGCTCCGCCTGTACAAACCATCAGGAATTACAACAAAGTAAACGATGACGGATCTTTTACTTTTGGATATGAAGCAGCTGATGGAAGTTTTAAAGAAGAAACGAGAGGTGAGAGGTTTATTTGAGATCGTACAGACTATGCTAACCAATATTTTATTGGTAATTCAGGTACTGACTGTGTAGTTAGAGGTAAATACGGTTACGTCGATCCAGATGGCAACAAAAGAGAATTCACCTACGTTTCCGGTAACCCTTGCGACCCGAATGCACCAAAGGAAGAAGAAGAAGCTGAAAACGAAACTGAAAACGAAAACGTTCCAGCGAATTATCCTTCTAGACCAGTTCAACAAATTCGCAGACCTGTATTACCCCAAGCACCTAAACCAGCAGTTACTTTGTTCCAAAACAACTACGCTCAAGAAGATGAAGAACCGGAACCAGAACAGTTGTTGAGACCTACTCCACAACCACAGGTAAGAGTTTTCGAAACATCGTGTATAAAATTTTCTGAATTCTGGTTATTCATAGCCTGTTCGTCGTCCAACTTATATATCTCGTCCACAATACCTACAACAACCAACAGAATCAGAAGAAGATCGTCCCAGTTATCGACAACAAGTTATTTCTAGCACCACACCTTCTTCGGCAATCTATAGAACTTCTTCTCATCCTGTTACCATCACACCAAGACCAGTAGCTACCACACCTACTCAAAGACCACAACTTCCAGCTACTACCTACCGACCACAATTAGTACAAGTCAGTGTAACTCCAAGACCGAATCCAGTATTATACTCCAAACAGTTACAGGTCGGTTACCATAATTTCTTTTTATGGATATTAAGAATAAAATATGCTCTTTTTTATTTTAGTCAACTCTACAACCAGCATTATCTCCAGAGAAAAATGACTTTGAAGCTGAATTCCAGAGATTCCAACAAGAAAACAACATCGTATCACCAACACCTACACCGACACCATTTTCACTCCAAGCTTCCACAAGCAAACCTAAATCTGCAGTTAACCCAGGTATGTATCATCACAACTATATGTTACAATCAATCAATGGTCAGCACAAGCTGACTCTACTATTACTCACTATATTTTCCTTTTTTTTCTTTATATCTTTAACCAAAATTTATGTATCTATTACAGGTCAGGTTTACTCAAGTGCCTTGGTGTACGACCCCTCCAGCGGACAGTACAACAACCAGATCTATCAAGCTCTACCTCAATCCGATGGCGATTTCTTGTTAAAACAAAGAATACAACCTTACGTTCAAAGACCTCGACCACAAGTTTTGAACATCCAGCAATTGCAACAGCAGAGTCCTCTGTACTCGCAAACGATTAGACCCCAAACCGTACCGCAGGTAAACATTTAACCCAATTTTTTTTATATCTTTGTACAGTGGTTGTTTGTAGAAACGGTTTTTGTTTCAGGCAACTTATCAAGCTCAACAATCCGAGCTGCAATATCAAAATTCCGCTCAATTATTCGCCCAACAGCAGCAAGCTAGACGGCAACAGGAGCAACAGCAACAACAACAATTACAGAGACAGCAAGTTAGACCACAAGCACAACAACAAGTTTACTACCTTCAACCTTCGGAAGGAGGACTAGCTTCGAGTCAGATTGACGCGTTCCTTAGGGGTCACAATATTCAGTTCTAGATTTCACCAAATGAAGCTGTGACAGAATAGGTAAGATTATTTTTGGATTTTTCTACTCTTCGGTTAATTTTAATCTCCAGTTTAGCAACCAGGGTCCTACGACATGTGTGCAAAGTGTCTCTTTTTTTTATAACATTAGTATAGAAGTCTACTAGATATTTCAATTAATGGTTGAATATTTGACCCTAAGGAAAAAGTCGGTGAAAGCGAGGATCTATTGTAATAATAGTCACGCCCTGTTATGTAAGAATTATATTTGCACGACATTTTGTTGAATCAAAGTGTAGCTTTTCATCCAGAACGAATACGTAAAAACTTTTTTCTTGTTGTCTTCAGTGACGAAATAATACTCGTATAGCACGTTTTTTCGTGGTCATTATTATCTATTATTACTAAATCAGCTGTAGTATAATAGAATTCGAATAACGTTTAATACGATCAATATACTAAATATTTAAATAAATCGTCGTTAGTTACTGTCAATTTATATAATTTATTTATTTTAGAGCCATCGAGAAGAAAAAATTTCCTCAATTACGAATAACAGTCACTGCAACTATTAACCCAAAACGAATGTTCGACTACTTCGAAAACTTGCGTATGTTTAGAATAATAACTTATTAAATAAACTTTGTTTAAATAATCTGTTGTCTATTTCATCCCCCCCAAAATTTTTTTAAGAATACTCACATTAGAACGATTTCATCCACGCTTAACTTGAATATAATAAATTTTATTCTCAACACGCAATTTCTACTACAAAAATAATCATCTTAGTACAGCTAATTCATAACACAAAAATGCATAAAAAATTATAAAAATAATTCAAAATATGTGTGCAGTTGAAGGGAATCCTTCAGGGTTTCAGGCAAGCACAATGCTTGTTGGACAAGAGTGGGGAGATTAGAAAGCTGTGCACAAGAAGAAGACAAAGATAATAAGCCTATCTCATGTTGGTGAAAGTCTAGTTTAGTGAACCAATGCGGATTTTGATGAAATATTTTTTTTAAATTAATTCGAGGTCGCTGAACTCGAAAATGAAAAAAGAAATCGGCGCTCTCCTACCAAAAACGAGTTATGAATTTTTGAAGATGAGTTCAGATCAGCACTGCACTGGTTTTATTGTCATATTATAACTGCTTTAAAATGATGCATTATAACTTCTACACAATGTTAAATACACTATAATTGCTTTTCACGATATTTCTCTCACACACACATTTAAAAAACACTGATATTGATATTCATTTCTTGTACATTCTTTTTTTAATTCCACAATTATTATATCTTTTGACGTTTCCATGTAATATGACTGACATAAGTTTTGGTCTGTTTCCTCTTAGACGTTAAACTTGTACCTAATAGCATATTCAGCCATTAGATATTTAGCCATGAAATCGAAAATATTCAGCAACTAATTGAAGTGGCTAAATATCTAATGGCTGAATATGCTATTAGGTACAAGTTGTACGACTAAGAGGAAACAGACCAAAACTTATACGTCAGTCATGTTACATGAAAATGTCAAAAGATATAATAATTGTGGAACTAAAAAAAAGAATTTACAAGAAATGAATATCAATATCAGTGTTTTTTAAATGTGTGTGTGAGAGAAATATCGTAAAAAGTAATTATAGTGTATTTAACATTGTGTAGAAGTTATAATGCATCATTTTAAAGCAGTTATAATATGACAATAAAACCAGTGCAGTGCTGATCTGAACTCATCTTCAAAAATTCATAACTCGTTTTTGGTAAGAGAGCGCCGATTTCTTTTTTCATTTTCGTGTTCAGTGACCTCGAATTAACTTTAAAAAAATATTTCATTGAAATATTTCACTAAACTAGATTTTTTCCACTTGAGTTCTTTGAAGTTTTACGTAAATTTTTTAATTAAACGTCAGTGAATGTCAAAGTTGTTTTCCCTATTTTTTGGTGTATTTAGTAGTGTGTCACAAACTATCAGCTGCCCTCGCTTCGCTATGCTCTAGTATCGGGCTGCTAAAGCTCATTTTATGCCCTTGTGTCACATTATACTATAGTGTCACTTTTTCGCTTTATCAAGTTTTCACTTAAGAAAAGACTAGCTCGGTTAATCCAGTTTCTTTCGTCTGTTAGTGTGGGAAAAATATTTCTATTAAATGCTTTTTTTCATAAATTTCTAGTGCTATAAACAACGTAATTATGATATCAATGTGTAACGAGCGTAGATGAAATCATAAATGTGACAGTATCTCATCGTAATTTTATATTTTAAACTTCTCGGGAGCTCTAAATTGTTACGATTTCCTTGTTTTTGTAAAAGATCTGTAGTATTATTGTTACTGTATATGAAGTTGTGCCTTTTCAGGGTTTTATTGATGTAATTAAATTTCGTTCATGATTAAGTTAATTAAAAATCATCATAGAGATTAAACAGGCACCTTTTAGCCTAGCATATACTGTCGGTCAAATATAGCATTAGCTCTGGCATTCTTAGCAGCCTGTACGAAGCGTGGCAGTGGGGGTAAATGCTCAGTTATGACCAGTGTGACCAGTGCGCATCAGTAGGCGTGGGCAAATAGGGTATGGAGCTAAATTTGGCCGGCTGTACTTAAAACACGATTAATTTTGAATAGCTTAATCATATACATTCGATTTGTTTTACTTTAATTTCTCGCTTAATTATAGTGTTCTGATAAGTTAGTTATTCCTATATGAGATTGACGATCCGAACTTTGTTAATAATAACCTTTTGTATTAATAATTATTGGTAACTGTTTGGTTTATGATCCAAATCATAGCAATAATTAATGTCCTTAAATTGTTGAAAGAAATAATATTGGAAAAACAATGTTACAGTCAATTTTATGTGGATTTTTAAGTGTACGATGGTGTATATATGATAATGTATGGATTTGAATTTATTATTGTTAAAATAAAAGTATTTATATTTATTTTTGTTTAATTTATCGACTCTCACGGTTTTCTAATTGGTCTTGGAATGTTCACAATTCAATTCTGCACGTCTGATGTTGTCCTTTTCTAACCTTGTCTTGTCTTTGAAAGTTTGGACTAGGTTAGGTCGAAAAAATACGATAGGTAGGTATCACTGTAGGTGCTTCATTAAGTACTATTTTTGTTTATCTTGAAAATGTCTCATCTTGATATTTTGTTTTTTCGGCGGTACCTTCTACATTTCTTGGTGGAATCAGTACCGCTTTTATTGTGATAACATTGTACATAGCTGACAGTTGAACGTCTGAAAATCGAGTATTTAGGTATTATTATTATTATTATTACATGATAAGGTCAGAGAATCAAGTCCTATTTTGCCCATAATAATTCACAGAATATAAATAAAACAATAACTGACACTAAGGAGGAGTCTATTTGAGTTTTGAAACTATTAACATATTCTGAATTAATTAGGGGAAATATGGAGAATACCGACCACTTAACGGAAATAATTATTATATAACAAACTAGCTGGAATTTGAAACTTATTTTGTGCAAAATTTAACAAAGTACAATTATAGAAGATTAAGAAAAGGCGGAAACATAGATATTAAACAAAATAAAAAATGTATTTCAAAAACATTACAAAATGAAAATGATCGGTATTACACTACCTATTCGGGTAATATCGACCATACTTGGACCATACAAAAACTTGAAAAAATATCTCTTATTGACAAAATATCAAAGGAACAAAGATGTCAAACATGCATGGTAACTTTTAACAAATAACATGAAAGATGGCTGACAAAAATGACAAATATACACTTGGGTGATCTCCACGCCTGCACATTCGGCATGTGATGATTTTCCACCCACCACTCATTGTCCTTGCCGAATTCCTATCATACGATGCAAGGGTCCGTGGCCTCTTCCAAATGCCTCTGTTTTCTATTTGGCTTGTCCTTATTTTTCTCTGGTTCGTCATCTCTTACTAATTTTCGATTTGTTCCTTTTGATTTCGCCAGTTCCATTTTTTTACTTTTGCGTCTTCTTTTTTCTCTAATTCTTCTTTATTTCGTGTCACGGTAAATAATTGAGAATGTGTTTTCTTGCCCTTTTCCTGGCTGGACCTTAAAAACCGTGGAGTCTTCAAATGACACATTCACTCTCACGCTTTTTTCTAAGTCATTATCACTATCCTGATCTGTATAGTAAACTATCTGATTCGCTATCGGTATCAAAATCGTTTGACATTTTATTGAGAGTTTTTTGTCCTGAAATTCGCGATGGACCAGCTTCTGCCAAGTATTTGCTCGATATGTTTTCCTTGACTTTATTTGGTGTTTTATCCTTTGTTTTTGTTGTCATCCTGTCTTTGCGGTTCCTCTCCCTCTATCGTGGTTTCTTCAATAATGATAAATTCTTCCTCATTTATTATATCTCTGTTAATTGGAAAAATCCCTGTTGCCTCAAATACTTTTACACCGTTTTCAATTGTCGCTGTCCTGTTGTAGGCCTTTTTGAGCAGCTCGGGAATATCCGACTGGTCAATTTTTTGATAGTTTTTTGATTTAGGAAAGAAATCACACTCGCGATTGTATGCGGTTTTCAATGGTTCAAAAAAGCAAACATCGAGTGGTTGTTGTCGATGGGATGTTTGAGGTGGTAAGGTCACTATGATTATACCATTCTTCTTGCAGAAATTGTACACTTTTAGTGTACAGTGACTGCTATGGTTATCTATTATTAATAACACTTTGTCCGTGATTGAACATTTAGTATATATGCCTGACAAAATGCTGAATCCATTCAAAAAAGAGGTCTTCGTTGATCCAGCCATTTTTTGAAACTCTATAGAGAGCATTTGTTGGGCTATTTTTTGTGAGCTCATATTTCATTCTAGCCCTTCCGAAAATGAACATGGGGGGCACATATTCCCCCGCAGCACTCACTGAACAAAGGACGGTTACCAACTTTCCCCGTTCTCCACTGGCACCAACTTGTCGTTGTCCTATAAACGCCAAATTGTTCCAGGAATGTGCACAGGAGTTATACCGATTTCGTCGGTACGATTAGCAGGATAATTATAGCTCTCTAGACGAGTTAGTGAAAAATAAGTCTACTTCTTTCTTGTTGAACCATTTTACCCTGTTCAATGACGTGCTCTCTGGCTTTCTCAGAGTTATGTTAGGGTGCCTTTTCAAAAACCCATAGTACCAGTCATTACCACATATTTTTTATCCTTGTTAAAATTATTCGGGATATTGTTGGCTTCCACATATTAAAAAGCGATCGTTTTAACCTGAAGTCTCGACATTCCATAAACCAACTTCGACATTTTAATTATATGATTGCACAGCTCGTCCTCCTGGGCAGGGTTAAGAACTGCATGTCTTCCCAATTTCTTATTATTTTGATCGACTTTGCCTCTAAGACGATCCTGAAGAGACCCATAAGGAACGTGATACGTTCTAGATGCTTTTCTTATTCCCATAGATTTAGTTTGGACGGCGTTCATTGCCCGAGTCATATTTTCTAGAGACCATGAACCCCGGTCAGTTTTTCTGTTGTACTTGAAAGGCATTTTTACAGCATCTGAAAAAAAGAAGAATAATTATTATGAAATCGCCTGGTCGGTCTTACCCAGCTGGTTGGTATTCCCCATATTTCCCCAATTTGCTGAGGAGGACCATTCCAAATATCAAAAATTCTGTTACTCATAAAGTTCTAAAAGGCTCTTTCTTCAGCTTCAAGGAGTGCCCACGGAGACGGTCGTCTAAATGAAGGGGGAAAGCTGCTTGAAGGTGGCCGAAGTAAAATTCGAAAGGAAAGAATAAGGTCACCTCGGAGACGTCTTTCTTCGAATGTTGTAAGATTTGCCATGGTTAATCTCTCTTCGTACGTAGGTCTAACACGGCCAAAAGACAATCCGGTTGCGCAGCTTGCACTTTTTCCAGCATTTCACGATCTCGAACTAAATCTGGATACCACGAAGGCCCGGCGTATTCAAGTATGGGTATAGCACTTGTAAAGTTTGCAATATGTTTCGAAAGAAGCTTTTTTGTATTAGGAACAGTTTAGAGTTTACCAATAAACCGAGGTCGGTATGTGATGAGACCGTGCTGTCCACTGATGGAATACGGATTTTTCGGGTTATTGTTTCCGACGTGTAACACGACACACTTATCAATGTTCGGAGGCATCAACCAATTGGAACACCATTCTTGTAGTTTATCGAGATCATTCTGCAAACTTAGATAACTGATGTTGGGATTTCCGTAAAGTTTCATGTCGTCAGCATAAGCCGAAATTGAGCTTGACAGACAGTATCGAAGATCACTGGAATATGCGATGAAAAGTAAGGGTCCAAGAATGGAACCTTGTGGAATACCGCTAGTTACGGATCTTTCCTCGGAGAATTTTTGTCCAACTCTGACTTTGAATAACCGGTTTGTTAGGAAGGTTGAAAACCATTTGTTAAGAGTACCTCTTATGCCAAGATTATCGAGCTTTAGTAGAAATCTACGTTTTGGCACTCTGTCAAATGCTTTAGAAAAGTCAAGGTAAATTATGTCTAAAGGATGTCTGTCATCGAGTTCTTTGGACCAATCGTTGGTACAGTGTAGTAAATTGGTTAAAGTTGATCGACCCTTCATGAAGTTTGGGATTACATTTTCCCGCAACAAAAACTCGACCATTTGGTCGGCAACAATGGATTCCATTACTTTGGAGATAATGGGTAAGAGGCTTATCGAACGGTACTTGTAAGGATCCAATTTATTTCCTTTTTTAAATATTGGGGTGACTGATGCTAATTTCCAGGTTGGCGGAATACAGCCTTCCGAAAAAGAGGAGTTCATGATTTTGGACAGCGGATATGATAGTGTGAGAGCACATTTTTTAAGAAATAATGCAAGCAATCCATCTAGACCTGGGGAGGAATCGGTTTTAAGATGTAACAGGCGATCTAGAATTTGGTTTTAAGGAAAGGTGACATTGTGAAGTGATGCTCCGATAAGAGGTCCTAACAAGGCTGGTAGTGCATCATCAGGTAGTTCGTTTGTAAAAACGTTAGCGAAAGACAAAGCAAGAATTCCAGCTGTTTGTTAATCAGAGCATAGTCTTCCATCTTCTTGTTGTAAAGATGGGGTGGCAACTTTTGCGAATGTATTTATAAATCTTTTTGCTGCTACCACTGTTGACAATGTTTTTTTCATAGCTTTGTCTAGAGCTAGATAGTTGCTGTTTCAGTCGGTTAAAGAATCTTCTATGTGTTAGGAAGTCAGAGAGATTATAAGATTGTTTATATTTCTTCCACAAGCTCCGCTTGTGTTTCAACAGCTGTAGAAGTTCCCAGTTAATCCATGGTTTTAGTTTGTTACGGTATGCTCTTAGTTCGGTAGTGAATGTGCGGTTTCTTGTTCTTGTTCTAGGAAGAAGAAAAAGAAACTACATGAAACGTCTCAAGGCTGATTGGCTACATAAAGAGTCGGGTTGGAGAATGTAATCTAGATTTGTGGAATGCATTTGGCTGGTCGCCTTAACTATAAAATTGGATGTATAAACACACAGTGCTTGTGTGCTTTTTTGAGAAAAGTAAGGATTTGTGGCTCTATTCTGGTCGAGACTGTCAGATTTTTGCCCAGCTGTTTTCTGCCAAATTTAATTCAGAGTTTTAGGTTTTGTAATACTGTACAGCTTAGTTGTCCAATAGGATATAAATTCGTGTCTCCCGGAGGCTTCAAGAAAGGTTATTATCAGAATTTCAGTCTGAAGGATTGAGGAAGTATTTCCTAATGGTAAGGCTATCTCATTCCTATCTCAACTACTGTGTACCATATACATGAGATGTTTGGCAGAAGGTAGTGAGTAGTTTATTATCAAGCCAGTTTTGGTACAAAAAGAAGAAATTGGCCCTACTTGTGTTCTTCGACGTCGGAAACGCGTTCAACAGTGTAAGCAAACGGACGGTGGTGAGCGCGTTGCTGATGCTTGGAGTAGGGGAGAGGTTAGTTAACCTAGTAGAGGGGCATGTGATAGTAGACTCAAAAGGGAGGAGGTATGAGACATGAGACGGAGGCTGGAGTGCCCCAGGGCTCGGTTTTGGCACCGTCGCTCTGGAAGTGTGTGGTTCATGAGGTTTGTGGGATAGTATGTCAAGAGGAATGTGAGATTACGGAGTATGTGGGTGATGTGTGTCTGGTATGTACGGCAAGGGGAGAGGCGTAGAGGATGTGTAGGGAGATTGTGGAGAAGATAGAGCGGTACGGACTGCAAGTGGCGGAAGATAAGGCGATGGGGTTGCTAGTGAAGGGACGGAGCAAGACGAGGGAAGTGGGGGTGATGATGAAGGGAAGGAGAATTCGTATGGAGGAGTCGGTGAAATACCTAGGGGTGTGGTTGGATAGTCAATTATCATTCAGAACATACATGTTAAAGGCGGTACCGAAGAGGAAAGTAAGGGCTGCAGGACTGGGGAGATTGATGTGTAATGTAAAAGGGCCGGGAGAGCGGAAAAGGAGGGTACTTGGTAGGACGGTAGAGCAGAGTATGCTATACGGTGCGGAAGTGTGGGGTGAAGGAGCGGGTGTGAATGCGAGGGCTAGGCCAATCCTGCGGGTGCAGAGAGGGATACTCCTGAGGGTGGTGCAGGGATACAGGACAGTGGGTGGACTGGCAGCAGCGGTGATGTCAAGGTCCTACCCATTGGACGCGATGGCTAGAGTTATAAACAAACACTGGAGGGGGATGGATGGAAGAAGAAATGGAGAGAAGGTGGGAGAAGAATGAGGGCGCGCTAAAAGGAGCAGTTAGGAGTAGGAGAGATTGGATGGACCGGAAATTCGGGGAGGTGAACTACTCCTTGATACAGGTGCTCACTGGACATGGGTCGAGTATAGGGTACCTCCGCAAGATTGGGAAAATAGTGTGCAAGAGGTGTGAAGTGGAGGATGATGTGGGGTATGTGTTTAGATGCTGGAAGAACAAGGAAGTGCTGAAAAATTTAGAGAAAAAACTACTAGGGGAGGCGGTGTATTGGGAGAACATTGTGGAGATAATGTTGAAGGGGGAGGAGGAATGGATGGAGGTAAGTGGCGTAGTGCAGAGCATGATTAGGGGGAGAGAAAGGCTCGATATGGCATGAGAGGTAGGAGTGATAAGACGACGGTGTGAGGGACTGCCGCCCGTCTCGAAGTATTGTAGTGATTCCGAGGCGGGGGTAACGGCGAGTTTGAGGTGGGTTTGGTTGGTAGGTATCCCTTTGGGGATGAGTCCAACACAGTTTGGGTCCTGGATAGGACCCATTTGAACCTGAGTTTCCCATCTTGACACGAAAAAAAAGCCAGATTTGGTAGCTATATATCACCATGTCCAATGATGTTTGGAGATCTAGTTCTTTGACACTTGTTCTGCTGATTTGACCATAGTCTCTAGTTTGTATCTTCA
This sequence comes from Lochmaea crataegi, assembly GCA_947563755.1. Classification (NCBI taxonomy): domain Eukaryota; kingdom Metazoa; phylum Arthropoda; class Insecta; order Coleoptera; family Chrysomelidae; genus Lochmaea; species Lochmaea crataegi. Next base: position 10,110,685 of record OX387429.1, on the reverse strand, counting down.
GTCACAGCTGGTGCTGCGAATTATGTCTTCTTCTTTAAATAAACGAAAAAAAAACGTTTTTCAGAGCAACAGGCTGTTGGCAGGTGCATTTTTCATGCTTAAATATTTTTGCATCTGTATTTTTTGCAGTTTTATCCGACCGCAGAAGCATACGAACGACCTTGAATATATACAACTGAAATTTAGTCAACGTCAAACGAAAATCAATATCAGTACTCAACGATCAGTGAAAAATATGCTTTGTAATAATTTTATCAATGTTTAAATAAACGTCAAGTGTCATTCGGTAGTATTTTATGGGCCTCTAACATAATTATCAATGAAGAAAAGTATACGCAGTAAACAAGTTACTTTCATAGAAAAAAAATGTATTGCTGAGTATGACGTTTGTATCAGTACCATTACATTGCCTATATAAAGAATGGTCTATACTATTGGAAAATATAGTTGTTTACCATTTATGGTGTCAACATATGGCATATGGAGGTTTAGACAATATCTACGTCCAGTTCTGTGGCTCGGAGCTGCCGTAAGAGACATTATTTATAAATGAATTTTACATACGTAAATAATTAAATTAAAAAAAAATTAAATATTCATTTAATTACAATTAACACTTGATGAAAACAATGTACTCTCCAAATGAACATGTTTTTATTGCCTATCGCGTTGATTATCATCAATTTTTTATTATTAAATATCCTCTATTTTATTTAAGGGGTGTATCAACAGGTAGACATGTATACAGTGTGTTCTACGAAGTACAATTTAAATTTGGAAATATTTTTATCATCTTAAATTAAATGTCCTTTATTATTATGATGATCAGGATGGGAATTATGTTTTAAAAAAAAATTACTGGCCTCACACTTGATATAATTGTTTTTTAATCTACACTTATATATAAAATTGGAGTGTCAGTGTGTTCGCGCTAATCTCCGGAACAGGCTTCTTTAACCGCTCCGAAGTCTACAACTTATGAGTCTGGAACTGCAAACAATCCCTTAAGCAACTGGCAACAAAGGAGCTTTGTTGTGAGAGCCAGGTCATGAAGGAATTGTAGGAAATGAGATTGCTGATGGTCTCGCAATGGAAGGAGCTTGTACTTCTTTATCGGATCCGAACTAATTTGTGGTATCCCAAAAATCCGCATCGTGGAAGAAGTCCGAAAATGGGAAAAATACTCCATGCCAAATTGCTCTTGGAGCTTCAAAAATCTGATCTCTGAGTGTAATATGTAAGAGTAATAGTGTAAGATGTAAAAAAATGAGGAGGAAAGAGTGCGACTCTTACTAGAAACACATTTTCCTGAGAGTATCCCAAATAGGGGAGATAATCCTCTCGAAGGTCATAACAGACCTTCGAGAGAGAGAGTACTACAATCGCTAAGTACATTTGTAGTAAAGATAGGTTAAAATGGGCTATGAACACCTTTTCACCTTTCAAGGCACCGGGAGCCGACGGGATTCTCCCAGCATTGCTCCAGCAAGGATAATACGAAATTCTACCACATTTGGTTAGAATCAGTCGAAGCAGCTTAGAGCTGGGTTATATACCAGAAGGTTGGAGAAGGGCAATAGTAACCTTCATTCCAAAAGCTGAAAAAAGGGACACAAGAAACTACAAATCCTTCAGACCAATAATTGGTCTAGCATCGTTTGTGAGAGAGAAGGAGCTTTTGACAATATTCCTCAAGAGGCTGTCAAAAAAGCATTAAATAGAAGAGGTGTAGACATCAGAACATCCAAATGGATGTCGGAACTGCTCACCACTAGAGTAGAAGAGACGAGGACGAGCAAAGACATTGTCTCCATCTGTATAACCAGAGGATGTTCACAGGGATTAGTAGCATTCCCAATAATGTGGAGCCTGACGGTTGACGAACTCCTGTGTGGTTTGATTGACCTCGGAATATTGCCGATGACATTGTCATAACAGCCAGTGGAAAATTCGACATCGTACAAAAGGGTCTGAACTATACAAATAGCTGGTGTAGGCAAGTGGGACTTGACATCAACCCCACCAAACCCATCTTAATAGCCTTCACTAAGAAAAGAAAACTCAATCTCAAAACCATTAAACTTGGTGAGAGTGAGGTTGGATGGAGACAAGAAGTCTAGGTTTGACTCTAGGTAGTGAACTCCTGTGGAACAAACACGAAAATGAGCAATGAGAACATGCCCTAACTTAGCCCTGGAAGTGATTCTCAACCTCACACCACTACATATGGTGGTGGAGAGAACAAGATACAGACTAAGTACCATTAAAACAAACCACCTCCTTTCTTCTTAGAAATCAGAAAACCTGGGACTTGCCACAAGATGGTACGATGAAAAAGTATAGCTCGTTACAGAATTAACCAACAAGGAGGAATGGGATCCAATTACCATTACCAGACTTGGAAATAATGCCATTAAATGGTACACAGACGACTTAAAAGCAATAGAAGGAAATGGGATAGGAGTGTTTGGGCCAGGAACCAAACACTCTGAAAGCTTGGGAAAAACCCCAAGTATCTTAAAAGCGAAAATTCACGCCATAAGAAAGTGTGCCCAGTTCAATATTGATAAAGGATATAGAAGACAAAGGATTATCATAATGTCGGATAGTCAAGAAACCATTAAAGCACTGAGCTCTTGTGTAATCAGTTTCAAAATGGTGTGGGAATGCCTAGGCAAACTCAATGAACTTACTGTGAATTCCAGGGCATACTGGAATAGAAGGAAATGAAAAAGCAGATGAACCAGCAAAGAGGGGGACTGAAACACCCTTTTGGGGGTATCAGCTTTAAGGTACTATTGGAAGAAATAAACAAAGCCGAAAAAAGAGAAGATCTGACCATTGGAAAGACTTAGACAATCAAAGATTCTTCTGGGTGACTAAAACCTCTTGAGATCAAATGAATCCATAAGTCAAAGTAAAACTGCACTAAGAATTTTAACAGAGATCCTGACGGGACATTGTCGCCTGAATGGGCACCTGAAAAAGCTCAAAATAGTGGAGGAAGAAGAATGTAGATTCTGTTGCATGGAAGAAGAAACCTCCATCCACATAGGTACTTGCGAATTGCTCAGTAATTCAGAATCCTAGGGTACCACACCTTGGAGATTACTAAATAGAAGAGGGACATTTACCTAAGTTAAACCCTGCAGATATCCTAAAATTCTTCCGGGAAATAGGACTAAAGGAGCTACTAGTCTCTGAATAAATTATTCAAAATAATAGATTATTTCGGTCCTTAGATAGTTACAAGTAAGCTGGTACTGTGAAATTTATTCCAGATTCCTAAGACTAGGAATAGTCTGGGCCTCATGAACAATATTGGAATGTCATAATTTATCAATTACTTTAATTTTCTCGTAAGCGATCTCATGCAGATATCTATGGATAAGTACTTCAAGTAATTGTTATAATTTAAAAAAAATCACAGAAAAGTTTCTTTAAAAATAATATTGAACCTTAAGCACTTTATTAGCATAAATTAAAAACGTAGCTATGCATACGTTGATAATTTGAATATCTGCTTTTGTGAATATTTTCTCATTATAAATAGGATAAGATGTTTACGGAGATGTTCAATAATTGAAAAGATTTTTCAATTCATTCGTGATATTTTGTAGAAAATAATTGAGAAAATGGCTTGGACCAAATTTTTTACCGTGGAAGTGATTCTTCTGTTTTGTGGATTCAGTATGATTTTAGAAGGTAATATTAAAAAACAAAAAAGTATCGATGACAATTCTCGCTATATTTTTAATTGAAATGTATTTATAGAGTTTATTCATTTCTGTAATTCACCAGGTTTGGTGTAAAATATTCGAACATATTTTTCGGTACCTTTGGCGAACAGTCTCCCACACCTGGGTACTTTATAATGATATTTATTTTGATATTGGATTGAACAACAATATCTTCTTTTGTTGCTTGTCAATACTCCTAGACGTAAAATTTTAGAATCCTAATCCTAGTGAAAGCCAAACTGTAAATAGTATTTGGAAAAGAGATGTAGTTTTTTGCTTCTTTGAAGGAAGCATGTTCTATTGAAACTGAGGCCCAGTTTCTCCACTTTTTGTAAAGTAGAATTAGATTTCAAATCCGTATTAAATGCCGAAACTTCTTAAAAATGTAGAACTCTGTTTAATTCGACTTAGGGCATGTATTCCGACCAAAAGTTTTTGGTTTCTTACATCACACCTGTCACTTAAAATATTGCATATATTTTTCAAATTAGTTTTTTTTTATAAAAATGCTAATTGAAGTAGAAGAGTCGACAGAGAATATTTTCAAAGAAGTAAATGTACAGAAAAGAATTACCGACTGGAGAAGATTTAATAAAACTGTTGAAATACTCCGGAAAGTGTGAGTTTTGAAATAAAGGAGTACATTTTTCAATCCAAAATATCTTTTCTGTTTTTAGTGCGATTTATTTTCTTTTCGCAGAAATAATAACCCAACATTTGCCAAGATGAAATAAGGTACAGATTTACAGGACCGGACTTTAATGTTTTTCTTTAACGGTGCTAATTTTGCCCTTTTGGCAGGTAAACTATCCATAATACCTCAGAATAATTCGGTTATTATTCCTGTAACAATAAAATAAATCGCCCTAAAAGCAAAAAAGTTATTTTGAATGTATATCAACGTATTGAAGCCAATGATCATCAGTTTGAACAAAATCACCTAGGTTTAGGTAGGTAAGTAGCTAAAAGTACAATTTAACATTTAAAATATAATTCCATCAAAAAAAATAAAGTGTTAAAAATACCGGAAAAGAATGAGAAATTTTCGGTTTTCGGCATTATTTGCGATTCCTCGTTTTCAACATTTTCATCTGTATTTAATTGGTTGTTAGTTCTCTACTTACTGTGTAAAATACCGTGGCGGATGTTACCCCTCCTGGAACAACAAGGATGTTTAATAATAATGGATGTATTTATTTGTTTTGTAGGATCTGTATATACGAATCTCTACATCTACAGAACGTGCTATGTCTTATTAGGCTACAACAAATCAGACTGTGCTCAATTAGGAAATGAAGTAAATGATGTGACGAAACATTTAGAACCTTTAGTTCAACCTACAGTTAACAAGATCCATATGGTGCAGAGTGTGACTGGAACCTTATTTCCAATGCTTTTCAATATGTATGTGGGAACATGGTCGGACAAATTCGGAAGGAAGCCTTTTTTGCTTCTCACTTTAATAGGTATAACTTACATCATTCATATAAATAGTATTTTTTTAGTTTATCTAATCTACAATACACAAAATTGATTGATAATGAACATTTTAAATAACCTGTAAGTATAAACCACCCAGTGATATAGGCAACCAAACATACAGGCAGAATGATCGTTGAGTGATAAATATAAGAAGAGACGCAACGCAATGTAAAATTTTATGCCTTATGGAGATTCCAGTATAAAATAATTTCATGCTCTGACTATATATCTAACATTTATATATGTTTTTTGTTTGGCTATCTAATAGTTTTTGTTGTTTTATCGGTTTACTCAGCTTCGTCCATAAAATTATTATGTTTCTATGACAATAAAGTACATTTTTCTTTCTCTATATACCCATATAAAGAAAACCCTTAAAAACAACAACACAACTGAGAATCTTGAAATTAAAAACATTTTACTAACTTTTTTACTTAATTACAGTTTCCTGCAATACATATTTTAGTGAATCAATAGATGACATCTACCTTGTCCCTTCTAATTACAAACTAGAATGGTTGGTTATATCTTGCAGATATACCAACCCCGTTTATCTTAGAAGTGTAATTCAATGTCTGTCGGGGCATATAGCCCGAGAAGTAGTTGTTGCTTCTTAGTAAACGGTCTTTGTTCTTTGAAAAATACTTTTCAAATGTTGTAAAGCGTTATAATAGTATTAAACTATTATCTTCGACATCTATTTTACTAACAGTTTTTTCAGGTGTTATAACAACAACAATTGGTAATACTTTGATTATACATTTTGAAGACGCTTCTCCATGGTGGTTTATAATGACTTCTATACCATCTTTAGTCACAGGTGGATTTGGATCAATGTTCATGGTAATTTCCGCTTATCTAGTTGACAGTTCAACGACAAAGGATAGAGCTATTAGGTACCTCTTCAAAATAATTTTTTTATTTAATACAAGTTAATATATATTACATTAATTTTGGAATATACATTTTCAACTTCGTACCTACTAGGTAGGCAACCAGTATTTAGAGAAAGAAATAAAATAAAATAAATACAATTCAACACATAGCCACATCCAACGGTTATACAAGAATATTGAATTAACTTGTTGAGTATAACGCACCTAAGTGACTTAACACTTGTATGTGCAATTGTTATAAATACATTTTAAATAAAATGTAACTATTAAATCACCTCGCAATAAATAATATCCAAAATTGAATAAAGATAACATTATTTACTACTACATAACTTACTATAAGAGTCCATCTAAGTACTCTCTATGTTCATATATGTATTTCTTAGACATATTTACAAATGTCTTATATTTGGTATAGAATTATATATTTTTGGAGCCAAAATGGTAGCAAACCTTTGGTTAGCATCATATCTTCTAAAAGGTACAAAGCTCATATGACTGATTTAAGAAGTTTTTTGTTTTAAGTTTATAATAAAAGATATTTAAAATATTTTCATTATATATAGAGCCTATCATTAAAAAAAATTATCCGCAAAATATAATTCTGTGTGACATTTAATTGGTTTAGGGCATTGTCATATAGCCCACTCCTCAATCTTGAGTATCTCAAGAGTGACTCCACTAAAGACTTATAAATTTGCAGAAGCAGTTTTTGAGGTAAAATTCTGCGAATGATATAAAATTTATGTATCAAACTCCTAATTTTGTTCGTTAAATCTTGAATATGTTCAGTCCACTTTAAATTTTTTTCAACTTTAATGCCCCATGGTGTTAGTTTTAGAAAATAATATCAGTCATTTATTTTGACAAAATTAAATTTTGGTCTGTTTGAAAAATGTCATTGAAAAATATATTCTTTGAAATGTAGATTCATAAGTGCCATATTTAGACCAATAAATAAATATTATCGGTACTTACTGTTTCTGGAGGAATTTTCTATGAAATTTCCTGTTCTTTAAGAATATTTTGAATATTTCAAATAGTTTCTGAGATAGTCGCAAAAAACGACCAAAATTTTCTACTTAAACTTTTTTAGATGCCATTTCGTATCGAAATTATAATTTTCATGGCTCTGTAGCAGAATAGCGTCTGTCAAAATAGCGTCAGTCAAAATAGCACAGCACAAAAATAACGCAAAACAAAAACAGCGGCAGAGAAAATAGCTTTTCCTTCCCCTTCTCGAAAAAACATCAAAAAATTCGTATTCCACATGAAGTTTTCCAAAAAGAAGAAGGGAATGAGCTATTTTGTCTGCCGCTGTTTTTGTTCTGCGTTATTTTTGTGCTGCGCTATTTTAACCTAGCGCTATTTTGTCCAGCGCTATTTTGACTGACGCTATTCTGCTACAGAGCTAATTTTCACTGGTCCGGATTCGGTTTGGAATGGCAGTTAAGGAAATGTCATTGGCATAAACATAACCAGAACTGTACACTGAAAATCAACAAGAATTTTTCAACCCTCTTCCTAGCACCTTTTTTTTGTTATAGATTTTCCATATTTGATATAATTATTGGATTCACCTCCTTCGTTGGAAGTCTTGTATCGGCACCACTGTTATACGCAACTAGTTACCAAATGATTTTTATTATAGGAACAATTCTACAAACAATCAGTTTTCTTTATACATTGCTGTTTATACCAGAATCTGTAAAGAAAGAAAATTCTAATAAAGTGAGTAAAATTGAAAATATTCAAAAGAAAATCTTACAAATGGAACACGAATACCTTAAAAATTTAGTAAATATGGATATGTTTTATAGATTAACCAATTGCTACAATTCAATCCACATATTTGTTTTTTCTCCTTGTATGCACTTGTCATCGTATAAAACAATTTGTATATATGTGCCTATGCCTATTTGGCATCTAAAAGATCTATTGCTGTTCCCTTTTTTCTACTCAGAAGAAAGACTCAGAGTTTAGTACTTTCTTTAGTCCTAATTCCTGTAGGAATTTTTGGATATCCTCATGCTTCAGTTGACATTTTCCAGGTTCCTAGAGTTGGAGATTTGTTGAACAATATTGGCCTTGTGGGTATAGTAAAAGAGGTATTCAGAAAACGTGAAAACAATGGAAGAGCATACCTCATAGCAATCATAGTTGTACAATTAATATTGGGATTCCCTGGCGGAGAAATGTCAGTAGCTTCTCTATTTTTGAGAAATAAACTTCATTGGACTTTGACCAAAATGAACACCGTTCACAGTTTCACGAGTGTTTTAAGTCTTGTAGGTACCCTTCTAGGAACATTCGTTTTGTACAAAACTTTTCATTTCAAAGAACTACATTTGGCTTTGTTTGCTACTATAACTGCAACAATTGGAAATTTACTTTGGGGCATAGCTACGAATGATTATTATATTTATGCAAGTAAGTACTCAAACAGTTCTTAATCTTCACCCTTCCCTAACCTACAATTGCTTCTAATTGATTTTATACTGAGGGAGAAGCATTGGAGCGAAAAAAGTAGGGTTAGGATATTGAGCAGTGACAATAGGTAGATCTAAAATGAACTGGCTGGAGCAAAACATAAAATTTCATAAAGCAGCTCAACTTTAAGTCGGAATAACTAATATATTTTTAATTGTTTTCCAGCTTACGCTATTAATATTTTTCGTGGTCTCTCTGGATTAATGTGGAAGACTTTGATATCGTATATGGTAGCGCCTGATGAAATAGGCAAGCTATATGCTATTCAGAGTATTTTCAGCAGTTTAAATGGTTTATTAGCTAATCTTGTTTATACAAACATCTACAACGCTACTATTAATATCGATAGTGGTATTTTCAACTTCGTTTCATTTGGTTTTCACATTGTGGTAATTATAATTATACTGTAAGTATTTATTTTAATTATATAAAGTTACACTTCGAAGACAAAAAGATTTCTTAAATAGAAATATCTTTTTAATCAATTGATTAATTTTTTTCAGATTTATGTTGAAGCTGAAAATTCCTCGATATCAAGCACCGCCGGAAGTAAATGATGAAACTGAAACAAATTCCAAGAAAATCAGTATAAATAATAACAATAAGGAAATTGTCGATACACATCCTAGTAGTAAGAAATCAAGTTTAAACAATAACGAGAATGAAAGGGTCAGTACAAATCCAGATAGTAAGAAGTCTAGTTTGGATTTTGTTGTGGATATATCACCATATCAAATGGCCTGAAAAAATTCCCATTTTTATTAACTATATGCAGCTGAACAGGAGTCACAAAATAGTGTCTCCATTACACAGGCGTAGGTACTCTGGCTGCAAATTTTTGTGGTTCCCAGTACTGCCGCACTTATAGTATTTAAAGCTATGATCTCAGAATAACATAAAATATTACTTCCAGACATTTTTTATTGAAAATGTTCAAGTATTTCTTCATTGACTGGAGATTATTTTCTCTCTTTAACTCGTTAAAGATTAAAATTCACCAATATCTTTAGAAATTTAATATTTGACGATGGCTTAAAATGTTGACTGGTTTCTGTAATGCCAGTAAAGTGGGATCTCATTAAAATTTATTATTATATAATATTTCAATTTATTTATTTAAATTAAACAGTATATTGAAATTAAACGACTTTTTATCAACCTGAACTAATTTAATGACTTCGAAGTCAGTGAAAGTGTCATTTCGCGGCATCTCCGTCGATATCGAGCAGCTGGGAACGTGACAGAAAGACCTAGAAATGGTACATTTGGGATCGACGAAACTGAAGCCAAACAATTTTAGTTACTCTATCATCCGCCATGAACTGTGTTCTACTTTCATTTGATACCCATTACCTAAATCCGCCATTTTGTGGCGGCGGACATCATCGATTTACAATGATTCTGAATATACATAAGATAAATAAAACCGTTTAAAAATTGGTAATACCTTCAGAATCTCACTATCCTATATAATAGTTTCTAAACATTATTTCAGTGATCCTTAGTGACTGCCATTTTGCCTATTGGAAAAGTCACAACTACAGGTAAGAACTGTCATTTCCAAATAGGGTAAATAAAGTGAACAAAAGTCGTTGAATAAACACACAATAAATTTCCCTTTTTTTGTTCGCATTGGATTAGCAAATTGAAATCTACCCTGTTATAGGATTAAGTCCTCTTCGGGGTTTGAATTGAAAAATTAAAGGCGGTAGGGACAGGTGGAAGAGGGTTTGCGTTGGAAATTTCGCAACGATGATTTAGGCCATAGAGGAAGATTCCTTTTGCCTGGTGAAGTTGGGTTTCAGAGTTAGTGATAACTCTGATCAGGGAGGTTGGAGAATTGGTGGATTTGGACACGAACCTCCAGCATTTTAAGAAGTTTATTTGGAGGTCTTTGAGAAGATCAAATATTTTTTCGTTGGAGATGTTTTTGTCAACATGAGAGATGACGAAGGAGATGTTTGGAGTGCTGAAGTCTTGTTTATGGAGGCAGAAGTGTTTGGATGAAGCGGTAGGCATAACAGTTTGTTGTCTCCGATGGCATTATGAAGTCTGAGCTGAAGTTCTTTAGGGGAGATGTCCTTCGGAACTTTGAGGAGGGCAGTGCCATTAGGATTGGCTTTTAAATAGGAGATTTTACCTCTGAGAATTCCGGTTGTGTTCGGAAGGATGAAAAGTTCCTTCTGAGAGCAGAGTTTGGGTAGGAGGTTTCGGATGTTCAGAGTTTGTAGTGGAATTGTGGATGATGATGATGTATGGGAGGGAGGTTTAGAAGTAGAAGTCTGAACTGAGGCTTCTTCGTTTATTTGAGTGAGTATGGATTCTCCATGGATTGAAGAGGCTTGGAAGGAGCGTGAAGAGTGTGAAGAGGAGGCTAGAGACTTTGTCGCCTGGGCATCAGACGGAGATCTGGGTTTTTCACATAATAATTCGAGGTAGGCTATGGTTTCGAGCATTGTTTCCATAGATACTAGCTCTGAAGTGAGAGGTACTTGTATCAGGGTGTTTTTTTGATTGTTTTGGAGTGGGTCGTGGAATCGGAGATTCCATAAGTGGGAGTATTTTGGAGTTTTTGGAGCTGCTGGAGGGTGTCTCGGAAGCTTTTTTGGCAGAAGATTGAGAGGTTGAAGTTTTGGAGGCTGAAGATTTTGGTTTAAATTCGGGAATTTCAGGAATTTCCACTTGAAGGCGTGATTTGGAGTTTTTTGGGGTTTTAGAAGTAGAGGGAAGTTGAGGAAATTCCTCAAAAGTGTCGTCGTGTTTATGTTTGGACCTGGATTAAGGCATGGTTGGAAGGGAATTTAATAGGAATTGGGTTCACTAGCACTTTTTCACTGTTTAGCACCGGCGTGTGTATTTTTTGGATTTGAATATTGTTGAAGGCCTGGTCTATTTTTCAGACTGTAGCAGGTAACGGTGTGAACCAGTGACCGTTAATTTAGCTACGTGCCTGCTCGAAAAGTAATCCGGTACTGGTAAATTTCCCAAAATTCTAGCTGTTTCAGAATTAAAAAAAAATCTGATTGTTTCATTAAAAAAAATGAAGCTATTAACATTTTTGAACTTGAACTTTTCATTAATATTTTTAACAACCCTGTATACAAAAAAGAAGTTTTCGACATTTTTCCAATTACCTTGATCGTCCTACTAATCAACACAACAAGATGTTTTTCATTTGGTATTGGCGATGTTCACACAGAATTTTCAATATGAAGGTCTGCAACTGTCAATTTTTAATTAAAAAAATTAATATCTCTATAATTATAAATTTTAGATACAGGGTATTCTACACAAAGTGTCATTCAAATTTAATGTAGAAGCCGAAACGTTAATAATTTACAGGGTGCGACATATAAAATAACAAAGTTGTCAACATGCATGTCAAAATATTTTCCATAAATTCGCCATAACTTGTTCTCCATATATGCCGATTTTTATAGAAATCGTGTCGTGAAACAGAATAAATGAAAAAATCAATAAAAAATAATATTTTTATTTGTACAATTTTCTATAAAATACTTTCAATTTTTTCATCTACAACAAAAGCATTATTTTGAACTCCATTACAAGCTTGTGAAGGTTTCTCCCTTTTTCTTCTTCTAACGCTATTTTTCAGTTGAGATCTTCCAGCAAAGTGTTCACTAATTTCGTACAAAGTTTTTCCTTCTGTTTCTGGTAGAACAAAATACAGTCCAACAGTACCTAAAATTCCGACGGCTCCGTAAAACCAAAACATTGCAGGAAGTCCAAACTGAGCAACCATCGACAAAAAAGTTTTATTCGCCAAAAAACCGAAAACGTATCCAACTCCAGCCGAAAATCCCGAAGAAAACGCTCGAATTTCCACTGCAAATATTTCTCCAATAAGAATAAACGGTAATACTTTTATCCCTCCATAGGAAAAGAAGCCGAATAGTACCAGGAAAACAGCTGGTACCCAACTATGCGAATAACCCTCAGAAGTATTATTAATTGTTTTATTAATAGCATCCATATTATCGAAATGATTTATATTATTGTAATAAGCATAAGTAGCTACAACTATGCAACAAACTCCAGTCATTGACAGACAAATAAAGTTTAGTTTGCGCTTTCCTAAGAAACTAATAGAAGTGACACAAACTATAGCTCCAGCGAGCTGCAACGCTCCCACAATAATCGTGGAGTGATAAGAATCAAGAGGTACTTTCATAAGATCAAATATCTTAATAGCATACACTTGAAATGGACTGTAGCCATTAAAACTCCCCAAAACAAAAACAAACGATATAAGTAAGCAAGGATGTATGAAACTTCTTTTCATAAACATCTTCAGATTTTTAATTTTTGTTCGGAAACTAGTATCAATATCTTGGTTAATATTTATTTGTTTATACAGCTCTTGGAACTCATCTTGAATGTCTTCCACGGAGGTCCACCCTCTCAACCAAGCTATGCTTTTTTTAGCGTCTTCTGGTCTGTTCTTAGATAAAAGCCATACAGGAGTTTCCGGTACAAACGCTAATAAAACAAATGCTATTATTGGTACGCTGCAATTGATAAGTGCAACTGTGCGCCAATTTACGAAGGATCCTAGTACGAATTGGCATAACATTCCTAATGTTACTGTCATGGTACTGGTGGAAGATAAAATGCCTCGTAGATGCGGTTGGGTTATTTCAGCAACGTACGTTAATACCTGCAAAAAATTATACTAAAGTATAATATATATTTTATATTTTTTGACTTACAGGAGCTTCTAGCAGTCCACCGCTGAATCCTAATATACAAAGAGCGAAAAATATTTGCCATGGGCTTGTAGAAAAAGTAAAAATCATCCAGGCTGTGATGAATGGTATATTAATGAATTGCATAGCTCGTTTTCTACCAACTGCTTGGGTAATGGAGCCGGAAAAAATGCAGCCTATTGGAACGCATATCAAATTCACAGAACCTGTAAACAGAGTCCGATTATAATAAAGCAGCTTAACTTTAAAAGTCTTTGTTAATACAATACCTGTGAAGAACCAGATTGTAAGGCAGTTAAGCGTGGAAAGAATGAATATCTGAGCATTTGAAATGTGGTGTTAAGTTTTGGGAAAGAAGAAATGGAAGCTTTGTACCAGGGTCATTAGACCCTATCATAGGTATCATATAGTTTGGTGGTATGGTGACCAAAGACTCTGCAGGTTGGGGCAAACCTAGTAGAGGGCTACTTGACGGGGCGTGTGATAGTAGACTCTAGAGGGAGGAGATAAGAAATGGAGGCTGGAGTACCCCAGGGCTCGGTTCTGAGACCGACGCTCTGGAAATGTGTGTTTGATAAGGTTTGTGTGATAGTTTGTGAAGAGGGATGCGAGATTACGGTGTATGCGGACGATGTGTGTCTGGTATGTACGGCAAAGGGAGAGGCGGAGATAGGAAGAAAGGCGGAGAGGATCAAGACGAGGGAAGTGGGGGTGATGGTGAAAGGAAGGAGAATTCGTATGGAGGAATCTGTGAAATACCTAGGGGTGTGGTTGGATAGTCAATTATCCTTCAGAACACACATGTTAAAGGCGGCACAGAAGGGGAAAGTAAGGACAGCATGGCTGTGGAGATTGATGTGTAATGTGAAAGGGCCGGGAGAGTGGAAGAAGAGGGTAATTGGTAGGACGGTATGCTGTACGGTGCGGAGGTGTGGGGTGAAAGAGCAGGGGTGAATGCGAGGGCTGGGCCACTTCTACGGGTGCAGAGAGGGATACTCCTGAGGGTGGTACAGGGGTACAGGACAGTGGGTGGACTGGCAGCAGCGGTGCTGTCAGGGTCCTACCCATTGGACGCGATGGCTAGAGCCAAAAACAAACACTGGATGGGTGCGACCAGAGAGGAAGTACAGGAATGGATAGAGGAGGAAATGTAAAGAAGATGGGAGGAATATGAGGGAGCGCTAAAAGGAGCGATTGGGAGTAGGAGTGATTGGATGGACCGAAAATTCGGGGAGGTGAACTACTTCTTGACACAGGTGCTCACTGGACATGGGTCGAGAGTAGGGTACCTCCACAAAATTGGGAAAATAGTGTGCAAGAGGTGTGAAGTGGAGGATGTTGTGATGAATGTGTTTAGATGCTGGAAGAACGAGGAAGTGCTGAAAAAGTGGGAGAGGAAACTAGGGGAGGCCGTGTATTTGGAGATAATGTTGAGGGGGGAGGAGGAATGGATGGAGGTGAGTGGCGTAGTGGAGAGCATGATTAGGGGAGAGGACTCGATATGACATGAGAGCTAGGAGTGATAGATAGGGAAACGACGATGGTATGAGCGGAGAGTGTGCGAGGGACCACCACCCGTCTCGAAGTTTGCTAGGGTAGTGATTCCGAGGCGAGTTTGAGGTGGGTTTGGTTGGTAAGCATCCCCTTGGCGATGACTCCTACACTGTTTGGGTCCTGGATAGGACCCATTCGTACATGAGTTTCCCATCTTGACCCGGAAAAAAAGTTGGGTCGATCCAAAAGCTAAATTGCAACCAAAGGAAAGCTTAGGCAGCAACGGGAGCTAGGAGAACAGTCCCAACAGTCGCATTAGAAGTCTTGCTGAACCTACCGCCACTTCATTTCTAAATACAAGGTGAAAGCAGATCATTTATTAATAGATTGACCAGAGAGTAGGCGCCCAAAACCAGACTGTACGGTAAGATGTATAACGAGCTTTATGAAGAGATCGAACTGGTGAAAGAAAGGATAGGGTAACTAATGGAAAAAAAAATAGAGAGAATCTAGTCGTAATACTAACTTATCCACGATATTTCATCCTGTCCCATTAGAATGCGTTCTGACAGATCATGTCCGGAAACTCCAGGGATTAAAATAGTAGGAAACCCCAGACTCATCCCGTGTACAAGTAGAAGGCAATTCTTCACGCATACTGCAAGTATTTGAGGAAGACTTCTTCTGAAAGTGCTGTAAGTTGGCTTAACATCGTTAGGAGTTCTATAAAAATATCAGCTACATATAAAATATGAATTACAAATAGTTTTAAGTAAATTGTATAATTCGCAAGTGTATCTACATCTCATTAAAATTTCAAATCGGCACCTTACAGTATCTCTTTAAACAATACAAAACATATACAGGGTGTTTTCAAATGACACTTACAACGTTTGCATGTAGATAACTCTTGTAAAATTGGACAAAATGATGTAAGGATTGAGGGGTCTAGCATATTTACTTTTCGAAATACAGGGTGTTAAAGTTATGAAAAATTAAATGTTTTAATTGGATAACTTTAAAATGGTTGAATCTATTGATTTGACATTCGGCAGGTTATTTTTAAATGGTGGTGTACATTTGGAAGAATATGTCACCTTTGCCCTCCCATTTTTTACGCCTCTGGCATTTGAAGATATTTTTATTTTATTTTGTATTCCTCAATGGTGTTCACGTGAAAAACGCATAACCTTTACATATCAAAAAATTTGTAGTTTTCAAGATATTTATGAAGTCTGCAAGATCACTTAACGTGTGGGCAGGCATTCTTGGAGATTGTATAGTGGGTCCATATTTATTACCTAATAAACTCAATGGTAATATTTAAGGTAATTTTTTTAGAGAAACCCTGCTTGATTTATTAAACGACGTTGTACCATTATTATTATTAACTGTCATTAATTTTTTGACATAAAAAGCATCAGTTTTTCTAAACAAAAGATTAATCTACGTCTCGTGAAGTTTTTAAAAACAGCGGTGGAAGCAATAAGGATAATTAGGTGAAGTAAAATATCATAATATGTTAATTTTTTTGGTGCTAATAATGAAAAACCAGCAAGTATGTTACATTGTTGTATTCCAAATAGAGTGACAAGAAATTTTCAACGAAAATATACAGGGGGAGCCATTTGAAAATAGAAAGTGAGGGGTGACTGCCAAAGGAGTGTTTCTGATACGTCATTAGGAAGGAATTTTGATGCCATTCACAACAGTTTTTACAGTATTGGATTATCTTTTAAATTAAGCGAGATATTGCCTGTAAACGATAACTTGGGACACGCTGTATATAAAAGGCATACTTGAGTAAAAGGTTAAAAGAAAACTCTTTATAATATGTCGTATAACGCCTTATTTTGAATGTGTATCACGTCAAGTCAATTAATTATTATCTGTACTATTAAAAATGATTTACTAGTGTCATGATAAATACAATATGGAATTAATATTTAATTATCAATTAGCTTGGTGTTGTTTATATTTTTTCTAATATTACAAACACTATATCTAGAACGGAATTCATATTTTCCTATATGAATTTATTAAATTTTAATCTTCAATGTTTGTCAAGAATTTTACAACGATATTTTTAATTATTATTTCATTATTGTACGTTTCGTTAATTGAATTATTTGGAATGTACCGGATGGTCAAACAAATTGCATTAAAATTTCATCCCACTACTGAAAAATTGTCTTTTGGTCTTTTTATAGTATCTCATCATGATGTAAAAAAAGTGTATAATCTTAGAGATTAATGAAATTTGGTTTTTATACATTTATCTAAGTCATATAATAAGAATTAAGGAATATTTATTCAGAAACTATAAAAAATTGAGGTCAACAGATGATTATACAGAAAACATTTGTGGTAAATAACTTTTCTGTATAGTGGAATTCACATTTAGATGGCAGTACACAGGTATAGAGGATAACAGTGTTGCCAGTCATTCACTCATGAGTTTGAGGGGTTTCACCCAATTTTTTCGCAGATCTCTTTCCTCCTCCTTAACTGACAACAATTTCTCTTGATATATCTAATGGACCAGGAGGTCAATTAAGCAAATAGTCGACTTCTTCTTGGACAAAATTAGAAATGTATAAGTTGGAAAATCTTCTTTGGTAAGTCTGAGCGTCTATTAACACTATCTATTATTGTTACGAATTTTTTAAATTATTTTTTAAGAATATCTGTTGGAATATCAATTTTTATTTAGATTATTAATTTTTTTATTTATAAATTTTATTATCCGTAAATAGTGTTATTTTTCATACTTTGGTTTATCTAAATAACAAACAGTCTGTGTTTTTTATTATACAATCATTAATGTCGTTATTAATGTAAATAACACACCACTAATAGCGTCTCAATTAAGTACTTATCTAATTTGATACTGCTTTCATGAATGACTACCTCAACTCAATTAAATCATTAAAAATTTGAAAATAATCTTCTTTTACATATAGATTGCCTGGGCTTTTTAAATTTTTTAAATTAAATTAAGCTCTCTAGCGGTGGACCTAGTCTGTAAATAATTTCCAGGTTTTTCTCCAGATTGCTCTTGTTATACATGTGGAATAAAACTAGTTCAAAAATATTTAAAAATAAAGGAGTAATTTGGTTGAATGCTGAAAAAAATGGAAAAGAATATACTTAAGAATTTTAAGCAGACACCCAAATTTTTTTTAAATAGGGTCCCGATTATATGTATTAATATACAATAGTTATAGCTAGGAAATAATATAAGTATATAAAAAAAAATAGCTACGGGCAATGGAATATTTTAAAACGAAAACAATTTCGGCATACGAAAGTATTGCATTTACTGTTTGGACCCTTACTTTGTGGAAACTACTCATATTTCTATTTTAAACGTGCCAAAACAGGAACACAGCAAACTCCTAGTCAAAAAACCCTCGGAGTCGCCGACTAACGAAATATTGAAGCTCAGCAGGAGCCAGATAATGAAAGTGACGGGATTACTCAGCGGTTACTGTACCCTAAGGAATCACATGCATGCAATTGGCATATATAAGGAGGAATCTATCTCTCGGTTGGGCATGGAAGAGGAGGTAACAGCCTCTCACATTATCTTCTAATGTGAAGCACTGTCTCATTGGAGATATATACTCCTAGGTCTAGAGTATCCAAGGGAGGATTTCTCCAAGAAGGACCTAGTGAAAAGACTGTTGAGCCTGATAAGGGCTACTGGTCTCTTCACATAAACGGTATAAAGAGCACAAAAAGCCTAAAGGCTGAGGTCTCTGAGCCTCTGTCTGGTGGTGCCGAACCAATCAATCAAGTGTTTCTAATTAATTCCACTATTTATATAAACTGATGAAAATTCTAAAAAATTATTGATAATTATTTCCATACTTGCAGACTTTAAAATAGTCTTATACGAAAGTAGTAAAAGGGAATTTAATGAAGATTCTATACAAAAATAAACCATATGAAACTTAAAAATATTAACTTACTGTTCCATAGTGATGAATATTATAAATGTTCACTCTCATCAACAACTTATTATTAATGCCTACTAAACAAGTCATAAAGTTATATGTACCTAAAGTTGAAATAATCTATCTTGGAATTATTGTCCTCATTTACATTGATAACAATAATACGTCCACAATTAATTTTAACATGATTATGCCGACTGAAATAATGTTTTTGACCATTTTACTGAGAAACAATAATATATTATTACTGTAATTACTTTTTATTGATATTTTCGTGAAAATGAAATTTATATTAGAAACAAAATGCAAATGAAAATGTATAAATTATGATTGAAATTTAAAATCTTTTCAAGTAACTACACCTTATTATTATTTAATAATTAATATTGGTCTACTGAAAAGTATAAATCATCATAATCTTGTATACACTAATCTATATATTTTAACTGAAAATTGTATTGAAAGGTTTAAAAAATTTACTATTTTGTTGACAAGGTTAATGAATTCAACTAGAAGATAACAAATTTTATTTCTATTTTTGGAAATAGATATTTATTACAAAACTCTTAAGTTATTAAGTATAATGACAACATTACTTTTGATGTGATTTTCTAAGCCTCCTATGCGA
Organism: Lochmaea crataegi; assembly: GCA_947563755.1. NCBI lineage: Eukaryota > Metazoa > Arthropoda > Insecta > Coleoptera > Chrysomelidae > Lochmaea > Lochmaea crataegi. Next base: position 10,091,269 of record OX387429.1, on the reverse strand, counting down.
AAACAATTTACGGTCCGGTACCCCATGACATTTCATGGGAAAAACAAGTAGAATAAAGCATCCATAAGTTAATTGTTCTAGTTTCGTGAAAACTCTAAAAGATTTTCAATATCCCCTGTAACGTCGATTATCCAGTTTGGGCCTTGAGGAATAGCCTTATTCTACTTGTTTTTCAAATGAAACTCGATGGGGAAAACGGCTTCCATTCGAAATAAATGAATGTGTCATGGGATACCGGTCTATATTAGTATATAATTTGAAAATATGTAAGCAAAAATTGTCGTGCTGCAATTTATTATTCTTTGCTTCACACCGCCATTTTAAATGAATATTAACCAACAACATATTATAGTTACAAAACTCTTCCGTCGACTAAAACTCATTTCAATGAGCCTTAAAGCAGCGGGTCATTAATGAATGGTTTTGGGTATATTAATATAGCTAAAATGCACGGTTGTGAAAAAAAAAACAATTGGTAAATACGAGAAATAACAAAGATTATATTGTAGGCAATAAAGACTAATTGAATAATTAAAGGGAAATCAACGAAGATTTGATTGATCTGGAAAGCTGATAGCAATAAATACACTGTTAGTGTAGAGCCGCTTATTATTTCTCTGGACCCCAACTTCGATAGTTCATCGGTTTACTCGTAAATGTGAATATTACCGAAGCCCTTTCATTTGATACCAAAAAGGGCACCATTTAAAAAAAATATTCTATTAGGTAATTTATGTCCTCAACGATTACCAATAAAACACTCTGTATATTAAGATTGAGTCAATTTAACGAGATATAATTTTATTCTATTTTAGATAATTCTTATGACAATTTTAATTTATCTTAAGCCTACTTGAACAATCAAAAAATACTAACCGGACATCTTGAGATTGCATACTGTTTGAAACTGGATTTTAAACTTTATTCGCAAAGAATAGATGTTCTTCGCGAATGAGGACTTTCTCAACGAGTTTTTTAATTGGTTGAATGTTTTCTATTCTTCAAATTAATATTTATTTTGTAGTACATACTTATTCAAGGTAAATGTGTTTCTTTGTGATGTAATGTTTCTCCCCCCTTACGCCGATTTCAAAACATATCCTTCGCAGTGAGATGAGCGTTTGAATGGACTGGCTTTGTATATTCATTAAGACATTGCGACCAAAATAAACACTAATGAAATCTTTATAAAACATGTAATATTATTATTGTTTTTATACCGATAATAACCTTTATATAGGGTGCCCCGTAAATTAGAGAAATAGTAGATCATTAAGAAAAACTTCACATCAATTAATTTTGTAAAATTCTAATAAACAAGCTCGTGGTACCAGGAATTTCTTGTACCATATTCTTGAAATACCCTGTATTTGATCAAAATGGTTCAATACATTTTTGCAGGCGTTTTTCCATTCGGTTGATAATCTTTCTCAGTAAAAATCTATTGAGAAACAACCCTCTGTAAGCAGTTTCTATTCTATCTCTGAGTTCCCCCATTTTATTGACACAATATTATCTTACGCTCTTGTATTCTCAAATCTTCCTGATGTTTTTTGGTCATTGTTGATGTTTTTTTATCCATACATTAATAAAGAGGTCTTATGATTGTTTTGTAGATCCTTATTGTCGTCCTCTTACTTATTAATTCACTTTCTTAGCATTTTTTTATTGGTACGGAATGCTCTATTTGTTGCTGCTATTCTTTCTTTTATTTCAGTTTGTCTCCGTCATTAGATATTGTTATTCCCAAGTATTTTATTTTATCTACCTCTTGAAACGTATAATCTCCTATCTTAATATGCCTGTACTCACAGTTCTTTTTGAATCTCAATAGCTTGTTTTTATAAGCATTTATTTTAAGACCTCTTTGTAGCATTGCTTCCATATTTTTTTAATTTTTTGTTACTAGTGCAACATCAGCGTGTTATTAATTGCCTCCCTTTGTTCTCAAGTTTTCTTTACTTATCTTTTTTAATAGGTGATCTAAGGCCAAATTGAATAGCGTCGCTGACAATGAATCACCCTGCTGGACTCCTTTTGTTATATTCAAATTTTCTTGTTGTTCCTTTCTGGGTTTTTATCTCTGCTACTGTATTTGACAGTGTTTTAACAATCTTCTCAGCTTGTCGCATACCCCCAGTTCTTTTTAATACAGAGGTCTTATGATTGTTTTGTAGATCCTTATTGTCGTCCTCTTACTTATTAATTTACTTCTTAGCAGTTTTTTATTGGTACGGAATGCTCTATTTGTTGCTGCTATTCTTTCTTTTATTTCAGTTTGTCTCCGTCATTAGATATTGTTATTCCCAAGTATTTTATTTTATCTACCTCTTGAAACGTATAATCTCCTATCTTAATATGCCTGTACTCACAGTTCTTTTTGAATCTCAATAGCTTGTTTTTATACGCATTTATTTTAAGACCTCTTTGTAGCATTGCTTCCATAATTTTTTTATTTTTTGTTCTTTTAATGACTTCTCCGGAATGAATCGAAAGCTTGCTGGAAGTCTATAAATAGCATTTCAAAATCAATATTGTATTGGTTGGCCTTTTCTATGATCTGTATTAGTGTATGTATAGCATCTGTCCTAGACCTTCCTTTCATAAATCCACATTGATATTCTCCTGCTTTACCACCTGTCTCGTATAATCTCCTTTATAAACTGTATTAAGTCAAGCAATTCCCCTGAAATTTTTGCATATTTGTTGATCACCTTTTTTATGTATTGTTATTATTTGATCCATATTCCATTCCTCTGGCATTTCTTCATCTTCCCATATTTCACTTATTATTTGATATATTTTTCTCTGCTTCTCGTCTCTCTTATAAGTTCTATATTAATTCCACTCCACTATACCAAGATAAAATTTAAAAAAAACATAAAATTGTTGAACAGTTATTATTTAATGCTCTTTTATTATAACAATATTATTTTGGATTCAAATACAATATAAGATTGCATTAAGAATCGATCCAGTTGATTGTAATATAAGATACTTTACTATTTGTTAGTGATGCTAGTACAGCTCTTTTTTTTACCGAAGTTCCTAACCTACCGAAGGCAATTATTTCCAATGGAGAAATGTTTTCTTCACATTCTACACATTTAACTATAAAAATAGCATGATGACAAACAGGTTCTCCATTATACACTAGAAAATCTCCACCAAATTTATGTCCCTGTGTTATATAATAACCCCTATTCCACAAATCTGAATAAATATCACATTTTAAGCGACTCGTTAATTTTAAAATATCATCTACAGTAAGAATTTTTAGATTTTTATTCATATTATTAGATGTACACAAATGAATTGGCCAGATCATATTATTTTTAGTTACGGAAGGGGTCCTTTTTAGCAGATCCTCTATAATTTCTTCTTTGGTTCGAGTTTCATTTGGTTTAGACATAATTCTATCAACTATATTTTCAATTTGTGCTCTTCGTGTTTCTTGATATTCAGATATTTGAGCTGCCAATAATTGTGTTTCATATTCTTCTAATTGGTTTTTATCATCGTCGGTTTTAATTACTTCTTTAGCAGCTTCCAGCACAGTAACAATATTTTTAGATAGCAGAAAGCAAGCTTCTTCGGGAAGAAGTTTAAGAGGCAATGAAGGTATGTGTAAAGAATCTCCTACTATTTCCCCAACTATTCGATACTCTTTTCTCAAAACGGTCCAGTCGTCAACATCGTATAATAGTATTTCTCCGTTTGTCAAATATAAATTTATCATTATTAGAATGAAAATTATAACTGGGAATCGAAAATAAACACACTAAAATTTTAAATCTTCATCAGCTTCGAGTCATTTGTGTAAAAACTTCAACAGGAGCGTAATTTTTTTATTCTGTTCTTAAAATAGGCAGATTGTTAACTTCATATTTCTTAATTCTTAGAGCGTGGAAGATTTAAGACATTTAAGATTTGATAAAAATGCAAAATACATTAAAAACAAATTTAAGGTTAGATTCATAGAGAAACAAAAATAAGAGAGTTGTTAAACGTGTAGCAGTCTGTGTATGGACAAAGAAAACAACAAGAAGTGAAGCCCGGCGAAAATCCTTTGATGTTGGAGGGGCAAAAATAAATAACCTTGAAGGTGACAGCTATCTTTGGCATACACTGAGAACCATAATAAATGCTTACAGGTTTACTCGAATCACACTGAGAAAAAGTATTTTAGCATAAAGTTGTGTTTTATCAAATGTATTATATAGATATTTGTCGATATTTTCCCATCAGTAACTATTTCTGCACTTTTCGTGACAATATAAACGTGAAATAGATCATTTAAGACAATAATTTCAACCTACAAGCAAACTCTATTCTAATTTGGGTCTGTAAAGACCATAAGCAAGAGGCCTAAATGTGATCGCATGACATATGACGACTAATTTAAAACATGGCGTCTGTGAACTCGTTTTTATCCGAAGTTTCGCTTCTTGTTAGTTGGGTATTCTTTGGTATGGAGTGTAGAAGGAAGGAGCACCATCTTATATGGGTGACAAGTTGAAAAAGTGTCCTCCAGTACACAGATCACCTTGCTCCAGTAAACAGCAAATTATAATTCGAAGATTCACCGAAATGGCGCTCGTGTAGCTAATGGAAATGATGTGAATTTAGGGTTATAAACCGAGTGAAGTGTGCTGGGTTGAAAAATTTAGTATTTTTCGTGCCTTGTGTAATTGAGAAATATGCAGTATTTAAAATCTCAATTATTTACGTAGTATTTCCTTTTTTAATTTTGTATCTTACTCTAATAATTCATAGCGCTGTTTTTAAAATCTTTCCACTTGCTACTATGGCGCCACCTTAATTTGCTTCCTTTCGATGGACACTTTTTAATACATTCAGATGGTGCTCCTTCCTTCTACCCTCCATAAGTCTGTGGTATAAGGTTATTACTAGCGCCTACCTTGGCTACTGGCATAAACTATTGCTTAAGACGCGGGCTTTTTGAATTTTTAAACTTTCAGGATCCTTAGAACATCTTACTTTTCACTTATCCACATTGGCGAAGCGCATAAACAATAAAAATGACCCCGGTAAGTACCGGTAAAAATTTCGAAGTGACTAATTGTACGAATACTGGACGAATAAATTATATTTATTCGTACTAGTATTCAATTTTATTTTTCTAATTAAGATTCAATAGGATGAAATGAGTATATTCATACGGATATTATTATTTTTTTATGATTAAATTTATTACTAAGAATTTTTTTCTTAATAATTAATTTATTCTAAATAAATTGTGAGTATGATTGTTGTGTGTTCTTAGTAGATCGCACCCTTTGGAATTATGATGTGATTGGTGGGATGTATGATGTGATTGGTGAACAAAAGGAGGTAATTATATAATAATTATTATAATTTAAACACTCAATTTTTATTTTAATAATAGATATTGTAAATTATGTTAAAATAAATCAATGAAATAAATTTCAATGGAAAAGGTAAGCTATTAATTCTTTATTTTTAATTAAAAATAATTAATTTTCTAAAAAAGTTGTTTATATTTCTGTCGTAAAATATTCATATTAAAATAATTCAATTTGAATTTATTTATCTCTAGCATAAAATATCTTACAAAATGGGTAATTATTCAATTAATTAAAAATATAATATATTTATTTCTTAACATAGACTTTTTTTTATTTTTAATACTGATGATATATTCTTCAGATTCCGAAGAAGAATATGAAAACCATATCAGTGTTCTGATGAAGAAGAATACGAAAACGATATAAAGGCAAGGAGGAAGACCAAAAGGAGAAAGACGCGAATGAAGTTGTTAATTCAGATGAAGATAGCTGCTGATGAGAATGACAAAGTCTTGGATGATGGATCTCGGGGGGGCGCGGTAGGAGGGGCGTATTTTTTTTTTGGCAGCCGAAATACTTTTATGCGATCCATTTTGGGGTCTCAAATTTTCATGTCTGACCGTTTCGTAGAAAGTTATGTGTGGTCCAATAGTGTACGTTGGGGGGCGTAAAAATCGATGTCCAGTTTTTTTGTTCAAAAAAATTTTCCCTACACACCCATATATATATTGTTTGTACAATTCGAGGGATACTCAAGTTCCCCGATGACGGGAGAGACTAGCTCGAGCGTCTTTTCTTTGGAATGCGTAGTAAGGATGAAATTATAGAAGAGGGAATGTATTGTTTTTATTTTATTTTGTGATGAAGGGGAAAATAGTATGAAATGACAAAAAATATAGTGAGTTTTCGTCCAACTAGGTACTGTACGAATAATAATAAATTGTTTGTCCAGTACCCGTATTAATAATTATTAATTGTTCGAACAGTACCCGTATTAATAGACTGGGCCTAAAAATTTAGTGTTGCCGTTAGTCCTCAGTTCAATTTGTAGATCAGTCACCATCAATTGAAAATTGTATATAAATAGTGTATGTGTATAGTATGTGTATTGCACGTTCAACAACGCTCTTATGTTTATTTCTCTATGGTTAGATCTAAATTGTGACGGGCAGGTTGAACAACAGTATTTATCACCTTGGGAATTTTTGAATACGGGCATCAGGAATAAAATAAAACAATAATTACCGTTAACAACTCTTTATTGAATTTTTTTTATTATTCAAGAATTCGTTTGTGCTATCCATGGTTTTGCTCATAAAAATGGCTAATGCACTAAGAATTTTAGAAATAGGGCAAATACTTTTAATTTTATAGGTATGTTAAGTTTCAAATTAAAATAAAAGCAAATTCTAAACCAGATTTTTAAAAATACTGACCCTACTACACTGTGATTTGCATTTGCTATTTTGAAAAAGCTGCAAATATAGCATGTAATAGGAAATATCCAATTTTAAACGATATTTATTGTAATACTAGAAACTATCAATATCTTCAATTTACTTTGGCAAAAATGGTAAAAACCGCGAAAGTACACCGAAAAACCTATTTGAGAATACATAATGTACCATATAAAAAAACAGGGTATTCTACCAGTGCTACAACGTTTTTGAAACAAATCCATTGCTAACGACGTCATATTAAACAACTGTCAGCTGCCTTCTATATTCGCTTGCTTAGCTGTCATTTCACATGACGAATAACTGTGCGTGCCTTTTTATGTAGTCGTCGATATTTAGCGACATATTTTTGCTCGTCATCTGAAAACGTTGTAGCTTTTAACGACAAATGACAACTTTTCTTCCAGTTGGCGTGCATAATTGAATTGACAGTGACTGCATGAGAAGGCACCTCAAACCATCGACTGTCAACATCACAGAACTCAAAAATGTCACTCTTTTTGGATAAACAAATTTATTAGATTGCTTGTCTTTTTGTGATTGTTTTTTAAATGATACACTCTATATATTTTTACATTTTCTCAAATAACTATTCTTCGGCTGTACGGTAACGTACGGTTCTTTAAAATAGGTTAAAATTTGCAGAGTAATTCGTTAGAGATGGAAGAAAAAATATAAAAACTCTAACTTTAAAAATCTCAAAAAATACACAGTTTTAAAGAATCCATGTTGTTTGTAACGCCATTTAACAGAAACTAGGTCGGTTTTACAGAAAAAGTTTGACTGAAAGCAACGATATTCTAAATAAAACTTATATTCTAGTTTGGAAATGTAAGAAATTCAAAATTTTCAAATTTAACAACCTGTACCTCAACAATTGAGCACTACGTTTATAATTTGGAAGGTTTTATCACTTTTTCGCCGAGCAAAGTTAATAACAGAAATTTCCATTTGCGCGAACTGAAAATATTATAAATAAACAGGGGGAAACTGTCATTATAATGTCGTACACTTATTACGCTTCAGGAATGGAATTGTGTTTGTCATTATAAAGGGATTTTAGATGAAATGTTCCATTTTCTGTATTATTTAAACTAAATTTGTTTGAAAATTGTTAAATTGGAGCGAAAATTTTCTCTCTTGTACGCTGCCTAGCTCTGGATATGTGCGCTTAGTGAAGCTCTAGGAGTGATCTTAATTTTAATCGCAATACACATAACAAAGTACAGCATATACAGGGTGCGGCAGATAAAATGTCGATCAGAAAAGATCTCGGGATCTGTAAAATAAGCTTTCTAACGGCCCGTTATCCGTTTTTCTGATAGGACATCCCATATATTTTTTGATTTTTGGAATATTTTGAAGAATTTTTATTTTCATCTATCTTCCAAGAACTTGATTTAATGTTTTTATATGAAATCTACACTATGTATGGGGTGTCCCAAATTGGATGGTTTTGCAAGGTATTATCGAAAATTACTGGGATGAATATAATAATATACAGGGTGTCCCATTGAAAAAACGAAATTCTAACAGGAAGTAGAAAAAAGATGGCAATATTTTCATTAAATCGTTTATCACTAGAAAACCCACCTCTTCTTGCGGTCTTTTAAATTGACGGTTTATCTGCCCCACCCTGTATAATACAAAAAGAGACTATAAAAACGGTTATTTTCAAAACGAACAAAGGTTGAATACACATAAAATATTAAACAAAACAAAACATAAACAATTAAAAGAACATTGCAATCTTTTGCAAATATTGAATTTTACTTTTAATTATGATAGAAGTGGAAAAATGGTCTGTAGTTTATAAAAAATTGCAATGAACCATTTAAAAGAAAACTTTAAGAACCACAAATATACTTTTAATAGACATTTATTAATAATAATAAGCTGTAACAAAAATAACTTAAAACTAAATAATAAATAAATTGATAAATAAATTTATAACCTTTATTAATTTGTAAATGGTTTTTCTAATCACTGACAAAATGAGATATATCAAAATAGAAGGTGTTAACAGAAAAAGTATAAAATATTTGTTGCATTTGTGCTTTAAATAAAATACAACAAATTCTTTAATGCCTCATTTTATCAGTTTTTTTAAATGTCCTGCTTTTAAAAATGCATGACAAGTTAAATATGGATTTATAAATAAATATACAGGGTGTAACATTAATTTAAAAATCATGAAAAAATGTAGAAGAAGAATTGAAGACTGTTTATCTAAATTTTTAAATGTCCAAATGTCACAAAAAAAAGCATTTTTATACTCACACATTAAATGATAATTCAAGATGTCATATATACAAATTTAAACCGAAATACAAGTAAAAATAACAAAATAAAGGTACGTTTTATATAGAGCCTTTCAATACGGTATCTCGGTATTTTCCTATCCCAATGAAACACCCTGTATAGTACTCTGAGCTGAATTCAGTTTTTAAGAAAAATTTTAAGCGTTTTTGAAAAATACGAGATTTCGGCATTGAAATAACCTTATTTTTATTAGAGCTCTCCAATATTCCAGTTTACATTACAAAAAAGCAATAATGCTATATCACAATATCCTGTTTGTTAGATCGATGAACTTTTTTAGTTCAATTAACAAAAATTCGTAACAATTTAATAAGTTATTGCTTTTGAATTTCCCGCCACATTTTACACTGGATCCAGTATGCTTTGAAAACAGTTAACAACAGTTCAGCTGATGTATTCTTAACTGTCAGTTTGAACATGCGCAAAGCAAACAAAAAATATTTGAGTGGCCAATTCCCCCATAAACAAAAATCTAAACTTACTATATAAAATTTTGACTAGATACTTAAAGCCAACTTAAAATTCCAACCGTACCCGTATGGAACTGAGCAAGCGCAGAACCGATAGGCATCTGTCAAATACAAATATCAAAGAAGTGTTGTTTGTCATTTTTTAATCATAGCTCAGCCATAACCCTAGTTTTTTGCATATTTTTATTTGGTATATGAATTATGGAAAAAAACTCTCGACAATAGTTTTAAAAATGTATGACGTCCGTTAAAAAATGCAAAAAAAACTAAGGTTATGTCCGAGCTATGGTTAAAAAAAATAACAAACAACACTTCTATGGCATTTGTATTTGACAGATGCGTATCGGTTCTACTCTTTCTCAGTTGAGTTCTTCACTATTTAACAAGTTATTGCTTTTGAATTTCCCGCCACATTTTGCACTGCTTAGAAAACAATTAACAACAGCGCAGCTGCTGTATTCTCAACTGTCAGTTTGAACATGCGCAAAACAAACATAGGATATTTGAGTGGCCAATTCCCCCATAAACAAAAACGTGGTTGAACTTTTTGTGTTGGAACAAGCTTACTGCGCATGCTCAGAGGGGGGTTCGATACGGATAGAGACACGGTTGGAATTTTGTCTTTAAGTCTCTTATCTCAGAGAACGTATACGATTAACTAAAATAGTTCACCGATGCTACAATCAGAAACGACAATGACAGATAAAACGAAAATATTTATAACAAAAAATTATTTAATATCTCTTGGAACTTCGCTCGTATTATCACCGATATGATTTAGCACTACTTCGAAAGCGTTTAATGCAGATGTTAAAGATAACTTCAGTCCTTTACTAACCGGTATCAGCGCAAATTCGGGAATTAAAGGATCGACGTCCAGGCAGTAACTACGCAATCGTTCGCACAATTTGTGCCCGTTGCGGGTGAAATGAGAAATTATTTCTCTTTTGAACATCTCGGGAGGTGATTGTAGCATCTCTTTCATCGACTGGATCAGTTTGAGTATCACTAGTTCGTTGTAGGTGCGCGAATTTTCATAACCTATAAATAATTCATAATTTTGATTGCTGTCACAACTTCCAAAACGTCATTAAAAAGGGTTACCGGGTTATTATTTATTATTGTGACATTACCTTGTTGCGTATCCGTTTGCTTCTCATAACCAGCTTCATTATAATAAGGCTCGGAAACTAGTATTAATCCTTGAATAGACACAATCAATTGCAACAACGTACTGTTAGGTCTCCAAACTTCAGTACCTCTACCCATCCAAGTACCCAACAGCGATATACAAACTTTCCCTTCTACGTATAAATTGGGATTTAATCTTTCCGAACTATAGCTAATGTAGTGTACTAGAGGTGGTGAACGCGGATAATCTGAACTGAGCTGTATATCGAAGAGAAACAGACCGTCTTCGTAGGGGGTTTTATCCGGACCTCGAATCATTACGGAAAGTAGATCGATTCGATTGCCGTAGGAGCGCACCCATACGCCTGATGGTAGGGAGTCTTTGAGGAGTTTGTATTCTTTGTGAACGGATTTTAAAAACCTAAAAATTGAAGTAATTTCCATTATTTATAACTTTTAACTGATCGTTTTATCCTCGATGGTGCGGTAGATCGTATTGTAGTGCAATCTAGCGGCGCTTGTAGAAAGTAGGTCTTTAGTAGAAAAATAGGTAACCAGAAAGTGTTATTAGCGTGGCGCCTTCAATAATTGTTGCCATTATTACACTTATTACCTACTTTTCTACCTCACGCGCTACTAGATCGCACCACAATACGATCCTCCGCATCACGGAGGTATTGTTTACCTTTGTAAGTCTGTAGGTTCAAATTTGCTTTCGGAATAATGATGTGTAGAGGGAGCATCATCCATAAGTATGTAAGATTCGTTTTCACCGGTTTCTTTGGCTAAAAGTTTCGATTTTAACGGACTTAAAGAAGAAAATGAATCGTCGGGTGTGGTAGGAACGCTCGGTAAAGGTGTAGAGCTGGAAGGTGTCGCTACGTTTTCCGAAGCTTTCGTTAATACCGTAAATGCTTGGTTGCCACCTATGCGGCTGATTATTTCCGCATAAGCCAAGTCCATACGGACTTTGAGCATCGATAAAAGTTCAACGCAGAGATTGTCATGAGAAACGGATGAAGAAATATCGGTACTATCGGGGGTTAAAGGAGTCGAAGGCGCTGTAAACAGTAAAATAATAAAAATATGTTTGTTATTATTAACTTTAGTACTTACCAGTTGAATCTTTGCATTCCTTTTTTTCGATTTGTGCGTTAATTTTATTTTCTAATTTGATCATTTTGTTGATGTTCTCCTTTTCGGCTAATTTAATTTTCGAAATGGACGGACCGAAGTTGTCGCTGGTAAAAAGTCTACCCCTCAATTCGACTCCCGAGGATTTCGCTTTTTCCTTGGCTTGGAGCAATAACACTTGAAAATGTTTGCTTTTCAAACTAAAATATGACGTACCTAGAAGTTTATCCAAATAACTCGAATTTTCGTATATTAATAGTAGATCTTTTACAAACTGAAAAAAAAAACATTTTTTAGATAAACATTTGTACATTCGTACTCGACTTACTGTGAATGTTTCCAATATTGTGTGTTGTTTGAAGGCATCCTTTAAATAAATAATCCTATTTCTAACAAAGTCTAGTCTTGCTGCTAAATTTTGCAAAACGGTTTCATCTGACAAATCTCCAGCGTACGATTCTATACTTTCCGTTTCCCAAGATACGCACTCATCATCTTCGTCCGAACTTTCTTCATCCGAGAAATCGTAATCTGTGGTTTCGGGAATGAGTTCTATATCTTGCGGCCAACAATTTTCTTCTGTACCGTCTATCCATTGCACCTTCACATACCCCTGGAAAATACCACCCTGTATGTCGCAATAGTACACATAAATTCAAATACTAACAACTGTTGAAGCAGAATGAAGAATACATCTAAGTAATTTACCATCCTGTATTTGAAATAAGTTAATGAGTGAGTTACGTAGTTAATATATAGAATATGTCAATTTGATTGAAATAAAATTATAATTAGACAAAGTCATTATTTTATTACGAAGGGAAGTTTTTTCTAGTTAGATGATCTGATAATATTAACATGGTAGCAGAGCGTACAGTGCCTAAATGGTGATGCTAGAAGAAACAAGAAATTAAGTAAGAATAAAAATTACAAAAGATTTTGTAACTGTCATCTTCATAAAGTAATAAAACGCATTTTCAATTAAATCCAGAGTAAAATGGATCCCAGTAAGGTGCAAATTGGATTACTTGAAGGTAAAGATAGCTGGACTACATGGAAATACAAGCTTTCTATTCTTCTGAGAAGTGTGAAAGGCGCGATGGACGTCCTTGAAGGTAGATTAATTTCACCGAAGTCGTTACCCCAAGAAGCAACACAAGAAGAAAAATGCAAGTATGAACAAGATGTTACATTGTTCAATCAAACAGATAAACGGATAGTACTGTTTTGTTAGTTCTTACAATAAATATGACTCAAAGCACATTAGAAAAAGTCATGAGATTTTCGACCGCCAGGGAAGTCTGGTTGGAGCTTCATCGTTTGTATGATGGTAGTGCAACAGATAAAACCTATGATATCTGTATGCAATTTTTTAGTTATATTAGACAATCAGATGACGATATTGCTACTCATACATCAAAACTTAAGAACCTTTGGAATAATTTGCAAAACGAAATTTTAAAAGATAAAGCAGTTGCTGAAAATTACTGTAAGTGCGACTTGCCAGATATTTTGCTTATTTGTAAAATATTAGAAACTTTACCACCTGAATATTTCTCATTCAAGTCTAGTTGGATTCTGGTATCAAATAAGGACAGAACAATAGATAACTTGACAAATCAGCTATGCTCTTATGAAAAAGCATTAACAAGCAAAAATGAGAGCAAGCAAGAAGTTTTATATACAGTGAATAAGAGCAAAGCACATAAATATGGTTATTATTGCAATTACTGTAAGCAAAAAGGTCATAAAGTGAAGCAATGCGATAAATGGAAAACAGATGGAAGACCTCCTAAGCCAGAGAATTCGAAAAAACGTACAAATTCTAAAGCGAAAGAAATTCAGATGTCATTAGTTGCTGTATCATCGAATGTTTTGAATTGCGAAGCAGATTTTAAAAATTGGTATGTTGATAACGGAGCGACTAATCACATAACAAATCAACAAGATGTATTTCAATCGTATACACCATTTAACGAAGAGCAAACAATAACAACTGCTAATGGATATGCAGTTCCTGCATTAGGACAAGGTACCATCAAAATACAATCTTTTGTAAACGGAAAAAAGAAAGAGTTTTCATTGACCAACGTATGGTATGTACCCAATATCAAGAAAAATCTTTTCTCAACTTTGTCTGCTCAGGACAAACATCCAGAAAGTGAATTTATTTCCACCACTAAGTGCTGCTATTTTAAAATTTTTAACGAAACAATAATTGTTGGATCAAGATGTCAGTCTGGTGGACTATATAAATTGAAGATGCGGGCAACCAAACCTGAACATCTGAGTGTCAATATGGTTACTTCTAAAGAAAATATATTGCAACTCTACCACGAAAGGCTGGGTCATCAAAGTAAGAGACATGTTAAAAATGTAATTAAGCAAGAATTTAACATTGACGTGAAGCTGGATAGTGAATTATGTGAGGGCTGCGTCTATGGAAAGGCTTCTGTGAAAAAGTTTGGCATAAGAAAAAGAACAGAAATTAACTATTTGCTACTTACAACCCTATTTCTGCGTTCAACATAACCACCAAGCAAATTCGTCATGAATCCTACAAGCTTAGGCCACATAAAAACGTTGTTTTGACATCCCGTTCAAACGTTAGCTCGTGAAAACGTGTCAAAAATGATTAGTGAACATAATCTTTAAATATTACAATAATCCTAATAGAAAGTCATAATCTATTTTGACTATTAAGTGGTTTAAATACCATATTTTTGGAGATATTCGAATGTCTAGAGCAAGACCCCTTTTAAGCTGGGCGAATTGACCCTATGGATATAACCCAAAAAAGGAAGTGAAGAAGAAGAAGTTTAAGGTTATCAAATGTCACAGGTTGTCAAAAATTCAGCTCAAAGACGGATTGACAACCTATGACGTTTGATAACCAGTCGGTTAAGAAAACCTTTTCTTACCTCTATGCAACTGTCTATAACTTTTCCCATTTTTTCTTCTTGAACAGGTTTCGACTTGACTATACTACGTGGACGGAACGCAAATTTCGAATGTTTCTTCAAATCGTAAACACTCATTTCATTTATTGCTAATACGGTAGGTTTCTTTTCAATTTCCGAATGAGTAAACCATTTAATCTACACAAATATAATAATTTAAGAAAGTAATTAGATTGGACTAATACTTCGACTTACGCTGGCAGTTCTCTCCAAATAATTGACGCTTTGGACAACACCATAATTATCACTATCTACTTTATTGTCGTGTACTACCCACTCTCCTGGAAAGAATTCATGATCGTCCAACGAAACGGAATAATAGAGATTGGTAGAAGGAATGTCTTTCTCTTCGGTACCATCTTGCCAGACTACATCAACTTTTGATTCGACACAAATAACCTAAAAATGTAATTAACAGCAATAAAGGATATTTTTTGTAAGAAATTTAAAATTATTTTACCTCGACAGCTAAAGAATTGCCAGGTGCTAGATCTCTGTGTTTCGGTGGATAGTGCTTTTGTTTTGTTTTGGAAGTGTGACTATTTTGTGACATCTGACCTTCATCTGATTCTTCAGATTCTTCGGTCCACCATTCTTCTTCTTCATTAGCTGTTACTTCTTCAGTTGCTGGATAAACTAATGATGAACGAATTTTGGATAATCTAGAACTTCTAAAATATTTTCAATTATTAGAAAAGGAACAACATATTTGGGTTCTATGACTCACATTTTTGAGTTACAACTAACAATGTGTCTGACTTTTGGTATTTCTGGTCTGAAAATTACTGAATTTTTTTTTGTCCAGTCTTTTTTCTTCAGCAATACATCACTGGATGAGAGTTTTAACATCCTACGATCTGACAATTCCAAAAAAGTGTCAAAGGGATGTTCGATTACCTTCAATCTATACAAATACATAAATTAATAAAAATATACTCAACATATTTATAGGTACTTACTTTTTGATATCATCTTTAGATATTTCTGATATATTTGAAAACCCGGAAGTATTATTGTACCAAGCAATTTCAATCAAAACATCTTCAACATTCTGAACTGTAAATCGTTGGCGAGTTTGAATATTTTTTTTCATGGATTTAGACTTTTTAATCCAATGAGGTTGTTCAAAATTATTTGGTACACATATCTATAAACACAAAAGTCAGTAAATTGATCAAATATATATTCAAAAATGTACATACCAATTCTTGTCCAGGATAGTATGCATCTAAAGATAACCTATTTCGTTTTGACAACCAATAATCATCAAGAGAGTGGTTAATACTAGTGAGAACGTTTACTACTGAACCACACTTTGATTGCATAGATATCATTTGTTCAGCAGTCTACCAAAAAAAATGCAATAATCATACTATTTTAATTGAATTATAAAAACTTACTTCAATCCTTCCGAATTTAGTTTCCAAGCAAACTGCATCATCAACATCGTATGGTCTAACACAATGTAATCGTTCCCTGGTGACATGTTCAACAACTTTATCAGTTCCAACAATCTGTATAGTAGCCACCTGTTTGGCTTCTTTGCAGTACCCCCTTTGAGTTTCTTTTCCTTTTTCTAACCTTCGTACAATATCACCTGGTATTATACTTCTGTTAATTAATCGAACTTTACTTTGTCTCCATACCTAAGAAAAAAAAAGTGTTTTAAGAAAGTAGAAGGTACGTAGACAGTGTCGGTGTTCGTTATAACCTATTATTTCCAGCATACCTAGTAATTATAATTTTTAGGAAAACATTATGATCCCAATCATGACATTAATCCATGTACATACCTGCTCCCTAGAGTTATTATTCCACAAAACTCTAATCTGTCCTTTTTGTAAGGTATTGGTTTCATCTACATCAGAAGAGGCTTCATAACTATCAACAACAACTCCAAAAATTATTCGCTTGTGCTTATCAAATCTATAAACTACATCATTTGTGTAGAATTCTTTAACTTTTTCGGTAGTAGAATTGGACATGGCTTCACTTAATACTGTAACTTTTTTACTTGAGCAGAAATAAAACTGTTCGAAATTGCTTTTAGGTTTTTTTCTAACATATCTTTTCTTTAGTAACTTTTGACATATGACTGACGTTTTACATAAACAAAAAAAATAGCAAAAAATCAGGAATGTTCTGTATAATGTCTACAGCTCCGTTATGCGTTCCATAAAATTCATCGCTTTTAAATTTTGTTATGGCTTTAAATTTATGTGAACATACTATATTATCACAAATTTTTTGCTCAATTAGTTTTGTTAAGATTATTAAATTTGATAATAATGAAGAGTATATTATAATAATATTCAGAAGCAGCGCAGTCTTAGTCACAATTTGAAGTAGTTTTGAATATATCAATGTAGATGACCCGCAACACCTCAAAATGTAATGGTGGTTGTCACTTAGCATGTACAAAAATAAATAAAAAATATATAAAAACTTATGAATAGGAAGTTTAGAATAAAAAAAAATAATTAAAAAAATAGTGTAGTTTTTAAAATAAATAATTATAATTATTTTTCAATAAGATTATATTTTTGAAGGTCAAAGAGTTCTTAGTGATCTCTTTGGGTCCCGTTGAATATTTATCTTCCTAATATTTGGTCTGTGAAACCAAAATTACAATTTCTAATTTAGTAGAAGAAAAAAATGAAAAAATATAATAAACAAAAAATTTGTTTTAAATAATAAAAAATTCCTTCGAGCCGGATTTGAACCAGCGACCTATGGATGTCTACAATTGCAATTCCGCTACAGTCCACCGCTCTACCAACTGAGCTATCGAAGGATAATATTTTTGGATCAAAATGTAATGTAATAATCACTGCTAAGTATGAAATTAAAAGTTGTAAAATATACACTTAAATTATAATTTTAGAGCCCGCAAGGGTGAAGAAACTGAAAAAAATTAAATTTTTTCGTTAACCATTGAGGCCATTTATGGACGAGGAACCGTAAGTAGGATACTTCGTTAAATGTAGGGGGACCTCGACTAAAAGTGTTTGCCTCCTGGCCCCCAAATACCTGGGGTGGGCCAGTTTTTGGTCTGTTGTTTACAGCAAGAAATTTACAGCTTTCCATTCACGATACATTAACATATTTTTTTTCGTATGTCCTGTAGGGGAGAGTGGGCCATAGTGAAACAAAATTTCATTTTTCTGATATGAAAAATTTAGTTTTCATCTTTGAACTAATAATTTATGAGCAATATAAAATTTGGACGTTCCTTGCGTAATGTCTACCAAAATCAACCCCTAAAAGTTGAAATTAAAAAAGTTATGATTTTTCATTTTAAGTGTGTTTTTGCCCCATAGTGGCCCAACTTGTGGGGTACAGTGAGACAGTGCATTAAATCGATTATTAACTGGTAAAATAAAATTTTATTCATTAAAAAATAAAAAACATTAAGTACTCATTGGTTTTTAATAAACAAATTATTCTTTAATTTTTTTTCAAGAACTCACATTTTATCTTATATCTATTGAGTCGAAATTGATTTCAAACTCTATTAAATTTTGCTGCCTTTTGGTTTTTCCAATCAAAACTGGACCAGGAAGAATCATTCTGATCTCATTTAGTTCAACAACTGCTTCATCGGGAATAACAGGAAAAGCGAAACTGTTAGAGACCTCACTACTCCTCCTAAGATAACTAACAGATATAACTTCTCCGGATTCTATAACTCTAGCGACGTAATAAATTTTCTTTTTTTCTGAGAATTCTACGAGAACATATTCCCCCTTATTTAGGTTTCTCTCCACTGGCTCAAAGCTGAACTCTTCTGGATAGACCTCAATTTCATCATCCAGTTCGTCATCCGTTTCAAGGTTGCTGAATTCTTCCTCTTCCGATTCAGATGAATACAACTCCTTTATTTTCCCTTTCTTAGATATCATCTTCGACTTTCGTATGGACTGTCTTCTTAATTTTTCCTGTGCTCTCTCCTCTATAGCTTTTTTTCCGGAGTGTCTGTTATTATCCCACTCTTTCCTTTGGCCCGACCTTTTCTATGATTTTTCATCGCTGCAGCTGTAGGAAAGCCGCTCAATTTACCCGGGAAATTTGAAGAGATTCTATTTGTCTCATTGTGCCCCTTGTACCACTGTGGCCCACTTTCCCCTACTATAATTTGACGTTTCAAATACTTGGCTATGAGAAAATATGTTATCGGTATTATCGTTATCTAAATTTATGTTCCTCTTATAAAAAAAACCATGAGAAAGTAGCCGAATTATACAGTGTTATCATAAATCTATTTTCGAAATTTATCAACAACAACACATTGTTTGGATGTATTTAATTTTGACAACAATAATATCTCTACCTAATTCTAAATAAAAATAATATTATGTACCGGTTGTCCCACTGACAATATCTCGAAAACTGTTCGCACTGCAAGTAAATGAAATTTGGTGACTATAAACAGTCGAAAAGAAGAAGACGAAGAAGACGAAGACATTTTAGAACGATTTAATTCAGCTAACAAAAAATTACGGACATCTGTGTTCATTTGAAAAGGACCCACCCTTAATATTTCAAAAATGGGACTTATTAGAAAGAAATGCCGAAATACGTCAACTTTTAACTTGAGGGGAACACATTTTGGCGCTAATGTCATAAACGTCAGATTCACCCCCTCCCTACTGGAGATACCCCTAACATTTTTTCAAATGGCATTAGGTATCAAATCATACCTCATTTAAAAGGTCTGGTAAATCTCTATCCAATTATTTTGTTTGGTCTTTGATACCAGCCTCCCATTGTTATTTAATCGTTGTTTAAAACTGGCTCTCTTTCAAGTTTTATTGCCTGAATGTTAACGGTGGTCACTTTATATACTATTTTGAAGAGTTTTCTAACGTTCCCTAGTTGTGAAGCGGAGCGTGCGTTCTCTAAAATGTGTCCTATATAGAAAACAAATATAGGACAACAATGACAAATACAAAACTCAATTATTTATCACTTCTTTCGATTAATACTGATCTCACCAAAGACCTTAAGTGTGATAAGCAAATGAAAGAATTTGCAGCACAAAAGTGTAGAAAAGTATTTTTATAAATGTATTATTGTTATTTGTTATGTTCATTTATTAATCCTCATTCATTTAAATTGGGTTGGTTAAGAATTTATGGCTTTAATTTTTTGTTTACCTGGTACCTGGTACCTGTTTATTTTATCTACTTTGACCTAAGTTTATAATGTTTTTTCGTTGCAAATAAAAAAAAACCTTTCGTATGTTTGTTTCCCGCAAATACTTTAATTATTTCGTGGGTCCCCCGGATATCGTTAGCCCAGGGCCCCCAAAGATCGCGGTCCGGCCCTGTATTGAAGTGAAAAATTCTTTTTCTACAACTGCTATGAAAAGTGACGTATTTCTCATACCTTACTTGATTTCAAAACCAAATATTGCTCATACTGTGAGAAATAATATTTCTCACGCCATATACATTTATATGGAGAATCAAATAAAATCGACAAAAACTTAGTAGGCTACTGTCATCTTTAAATACCTCCTTAGTTGTCACAAAACTGTCAGATTATATTAGAAAATATGTTAAAAATTTTAAAAATTTGTCAAAAATTTTGAAATATGGTCAAAAATTGTCAAAAATTTGGAAAAATGGTCAATAATTGTCAAAAATTGTCAAAAATTGTCAAAAACTGTCAAAGTTTTGAAAAAATGGTTAATAATTGCCAAATATTTTCAAAAATTGTCAAAAATTTGGAAAAATGGTTAAAAGATGTCAAAACTTGTCAAAAACTGTCAAAATTTTGAAAAAATGGTCAATAATTATAGAAGACTGTCAAAAATGGTCAATAATTGTTAAAAATTGTCTAAGATTTGGAAAAATTGTCAAAAATGGTCAATAATTGTCAGAATCTGTCAAAAATTGTCAAATATTTTAAAAAATGGTCAAAAATAGTCAATAATTGTTAAAATTTTGAAAAATGATCAAAAACTGTCAACATTTTTGAAAGTTTTCAAAAATGGTCAATAATTGTCAGAAACTGTCAAAAATGGTCAATAATTGTCAAAATTTTGAAAAAATGGTCAATAATTGTCAGAATCTGTCAAAAATGGTCAAAAGGCTACTGTCATCTTTAAATACCTCCTTAGTTGTCACAAAACTGCCAGATTATATTAGAAAATATGTTAAAAATTTTAAATAATTGTCAAAAATTTTGAAATATGGTCAAAATTTGGAAAAATGGTCAATAATTGTCAAAAATTGTCAAAAACTGTCAAAGTTTTGAAAAAATGGTTAATAATTGCCAAATATTTTCAAAAATTGTCAAAAATTTGGAAAAATGGTTAAAAGATATCAAAACTTGTCAAAAACTGTCAAAATTTTGAAAAAATGGTCAATAATTATAGAAGACTGTCAAAAATGGTCAATAATTGTTAAAAATTGTCAAAGATTTGGAAAAATTGTCAAAAATGGTCAATAATTGTCAGAATCTGTCAAAAATTGTCAAATATTTTAAAAAATGGTCAAAAATAGTCAATAATTGTTAAAATTTTGAAAAATGATCAAAAACTGTCAACATTTTTGAAAGTTTTCAAAAATGGTCAATAATTGTTAGAAACTGTCAAAAATGGTCAATAATTGTTAAAATTTTGAAAAATGGTCGAAAATTGTTGAAATTTTGAAAAAATTGTCAATAATTATAAAAAATGGTCAATAATTATTGTTGAAAATTGTCAAAATTTTTGAAAAGTTGTCAAAAATGGTCAATAATTGTCAGAACCTCTCAAAAATGCTCAAAAATTGGCAAAAATGGTCAATAATTGTTAAAATTTGGAAAAATGGTCTAAAATTGTCAAAATTTTTGAAAAATTGTCAAAATTGATCAATAATTGTCAAAAATGGTCAATAATTATATAAAACTGTCAAAATGGTCAATAATTGTTAAAAATTGTTAAAAATGGTCAATAATTGTCAGAACCTGTCAAAAATGCTTAAAAATTGTCAAAAATGGTCAATAATTGTTAAAATTTGGAAAAATGGTCTAAAATGGTCAAAATTTTTGAAAAATTTTCAAAAATGATCAATAATTGTTAAAACTATCAAAATTGGTCAATAATTGTTAAAATTTGAAAAAATAGTCAAAAATTGTCAAAATTTTGAAAAATGGTCAAAAACTGTCAAAATTTTGAAAAAATGGTCAATAATTGTAAAAAACTGTCAAAAATGGTCAATAACTGTAAAAAATTGTCAAATTTTTTGAAAAATTGTCAAAAATGGTCAATAATTGTCAGAACCTGTCAAAAATGGTCAATAATTGTTAAAATTTGGAAAAATGGTCTAAAATGGTCAAAATTTTTGAAAAATTGTCAAAAATTATCAATAATTGTTAAAACTATCAAATTTGGTCAATAATTGTTAAAATTTGAAAAAATAGTCAAAAATTGTCAAAATTTTGAAAAATGGTCAAAAATTGTCAAAATTTTGAAAAAATGGTCAATAATTGTAAAAAACTGTCAAAAATGGTCAATAACTGTAACAAATTGTCAAATTTTTTGAAAAATTGTCAAAAATGGTCAATAATTGTCAGAACCTGTCAAAAATGGTCAATAATTGTTAAAATTTGGAAAAATGGTCTAAAATGGTCAAAATTTTTGAAAAATTGTCAAAAATGATCAGTAATTGTCAAAACTGTCAAAATTGGTCTATAATTGTCAAAAATGGTCAATAATTGTAAAACTTTAAAAAATAGTCAATAATTGTCAAAAATTATCAAAGTTTTTGAAAAATGGTCAAAAATTTACGAAAAATGGTCATTCTATTGTGCATAAGAAGCAAGCTTCTATCGGCGGTCCGACGACCGCTCACCTTTTCTTTTTCTTTTACTAACCATAAAAATAAATATTAAGTTACTTTACTTGTATTCTTTAAATTTGTGCAGTTGTAGAAAAAGTATAGTGTGCAACATGTGGGGAAAGTACTTTTCTCACTTGTTGCACAATATACTATTAGGCGCGTCTAACAACTTTTGTGGGTGAAGAAAAAACATGGATTTTTCGTCATCGTCACGCTTTTATGCAACACACAATACTTTTGGTTATGCAACACAATTAACAATGAAGCGTAGGTATATAGTGTTGCATAAATCATCGTCACATTTTCCATGAGCTATATGTATACTGTGTATATATTTGTACTTTTTTCTTGTAAACAATTCCATTTATTGGGCTTACGATAAAATTTTTAAAAGGGATTCATTTATTGGTATTTTCACTTCTGTCGGCAGTCTCATATGACAGGACTCTACGTTTTTTGTTTTCTCCATTCGCATAAAGGTTTTTGAGACAGACAGTATATCTACAGTGTTATAATCGGTGGTTATTTGAAACAAAGCAAATCTTTGCCCGTATAGAACACACAATAAAAAAAACTAACTCAACATTGTACATTTATAGCTCGACGAAGTTCGAAATGTCAAAGGAAGAAAACACTAAAAAAAACGTATAGAAATGCATAAAAGACGATGATGAATAGGAAAATATGCGGTCGAGGCATGTAACCAACAAGAATCGACGACACAATGAGCTCGTAAACGCGGTCGACACTTTAACCGCAGGGTTTAGTGCCGAAACATTGCCCGTTCTGTTTTGCTAATAAAAATCATTCCACAAAACCTACCACTAATTATTATTTGAACTCCATTACTCAAGACCGCGACATTTTGGTTTGATATGCTGATACGAGTATCTATTTTTATACACCGAGAAGAAATATCAGATAGTAGTTTAATACCTACTAGGCTACGAAAATTTGTAACAAAAAAAAGTTGTAATAATATTTTTTGAATATTTATCTCCCCTTATTACGAGGGTTGTCTTTTAAGTATTGCATTTAACAACATAGTTGTCGCCTGTCAACAAATATTAAATGTCAAAATGAACCGTCATGTTTAGTTGACTTATGGAGGGTAGAAGGAAGGAGCACCATCTTGTATGGGGGACAAGTTGAAAAAGTGTCCACCTGTAAACAGAAAATTATAATTAAAAAATTCACCGAAATGGCGCTCGTGTAGATAATGGAAATGATGTGAATTTAGGGTTATAAACCGAGTGAAGTATGATGGGTTGAAGAATTTAGTATTTTTCGTGACTTGTGTAGTTGAGAAATATGAAGTATTTAAAATCTGAACTATTTACGTAGTCAATTACTCTAATAATTCTTTTCACTTGCTACTATGGCGCCACCTTAATTTGCTTCCTTTCGATGGACACTTTTTAATACATTCAGATGGTGCTCCTTCCTTCTACCCTCCATATGGAAAAAGCAATCAGAAGAATAAAAAGTGATACAACTAACTAGAACTACTACAAAAGTATGGAAAATAAACATAAACGATTAAACTATGGAGGGTAGAAGGGAGGAGCACCATCTTGTATGGGTGATAAGTTAAAAAAGTGTCCACCTGTAAACAGCAAATTATAATTCGAAGATTCACCGAAATGGCGCTCGTGTAGCTAATGGAAATGATGTGAATTTGGGGTTATAAACCTAGTGAAGTGTGCTGGGTAAAAAAAATTTAGTATTTTTCGTGACTTGTGTAGTTAGGAAATATATTTCTATTGCAGCATATAATTTTTGTGAGGAAAGGAACATCCATATGTTGTTGCTTCCACCTCATACTTCCGACCATTTGCAACCTCTAGACCAAACATTTTTTGGCCCTTTGAAAAATGCTCTATACAGAGAATACGATTTATATTTATCAACTACTGGACATCAAGAGATAACGGAGAATGATATCGCTGAGTTACTAAATAAGGCTTTCATGAAAGTTGCTACGATGGAAAAAGCAGCTTCAGGATTCCGAACATGCGGAATCTTCCCACTAGATCCGGATAAATTCAATGAAAATAACTTTGCTCCTGCAAATCAAATGAGAGGTTACAGTTGAGGAAGTTCCTCCAACAACAGAAACTAGTAGAGCAGGTGGGTCTGATAAGACACCACCACCAATGCAAGATAATGAACCGTCCACATCTAACTCTTTCTTGGCTCTGGCTCCAATTCCAAAAAAACGAATGCAGAATAAGCCAGCAAGAAAACCTCGAGAAAAACAGCACTCCGAAATTTTGACAAGCACACCAATCCTGGGCAAATTGGAAGAAGCTCAAGAAAAGCGGAAATTAAGGGAAGAAAAACTAAAAAAAAAAAAGAAAATGAAAAAAATGTTAAATCTACAGTGACGAGTCACCAGAGGGAAATAAAATTAAAGGGAAAAAAAAACTGAAACGAGAACCCACACCTGATTCAACTGATTCTGAAGATGGCGATATAGTTTCAGATGTTTGCGATGATGACGAGCTGGATGATGCTAACTTGACAGTTTCTCCAGCACCTCTAGAAAAACCTACAAAACCTTACGAATTGTGTGGTATTTGTGGAGAATTTGGAAAGAGCCGTGAGTTATGGTATCGGTGTGTTTTGCGCTCAATATGGAATCACGCCGACTGCGCAGGTGTTGATAGTCAAAAGGATTATAAATGCGATTTTTGTTCAATGTAACGATTCTTAAAAATATGTAATGTTTTTTAAAAATCACTTTTTACTTTTAATTAAAAGAAATATTGTTTTAATAATAAATATTTTGTAATAATATTGCGTTTATTAACAAATGCGCACCATTTCCCAATCAAAGCGCACCATTACCCCGTGGGGTGGGGAATGGTGCGCAAATGCATCTTTGCACTTTGTTCAAAATTGTGTTTTTGTTTTTTAATTTTTCGATTTTTTTTGGTATACTGTTACTGCTTGTAGTAGTGTCAAAAATTTAATATTAACTATAACATGCACAAGGTAATAAACAATCTTGCTTAACTGCGCACCGTTCCCCCACTTTCCCTTACTTATAAACCGAAACTAGAAGCTGTTCAGCACAAATTTTTAAGATACATTACCTTTAAGATGCATGTCAACCATCGGTATGATATTTTAGAACTCTTCTTAAACATACCTACTCTAGAGATTCGCAGAAAGCAAAGAGATCTAATACAGCTTTTCAATATAATAAATTGAATATGTAATAGTCCTGAGCTTCTCTCTAAAATATATTTATTTGTTCCTCCTCGAACATTAACGCACTCGCTCTGCTCGTGCGTTAAATTATCTCGATTGTTAATGACCCTCATTAATACACTTGTTGGTTAAATAACTATTATATACACGCTCTACTTAATGTCTACTAATTTATTTACACTCGGTATAATAGTTCTAATTTATTTTCACCACTCGAATATTACACTATTTGTCTTCACTATTTTATTCACTGTCCGATTACTAAGAACTTCTGTGAACTAACTATTTACTGTCCGTTTCTCTAATTCTCTCGAACTAACTAACTGTTTACGCACTCAAAAACCCGCGTATATATAGTCTGCATCGGCTCTGGAAAACTCTAGAGCCTTCGGCGCTCGTGCTATGCACAAACAAAACCGTTGTACTCGAATGTTCTCGAAAACATGCTGGCGCAGGAAGAATCCCGGCGTAGCCACCAAAATTTACAGTCGAGGGACAGTGCCGGCTTTGAGTTGGTCGCAACACAACTTATGAAAAAAAATAACAGGTTACTACTAGTTTAAAATAAAGAAAATACAGGAAGAAGTACAGGAAGTCTGATAACTAAATGTCTAACATCTCCTCCATCCAGGAAAACAGCTTGTTTATTTTAGGAGGGACTTTTTAATAGTTTTAATAAATTGAAGTGGATGAGAAAAATCTTGTTGATGAAGCAAACTTTATAATAATAGGAACGCACTGCAGGAAGAGCCCTAGTGAATGGAACGGCACCTGGATAGGATAGTCTAGCTTGGTCGGTTTGGTGAAGAACGTGTCGGTATATCCAGATAAAAAAAGATTGATTTTGGACAAACTGTAACCGTTTTAAAAGAAAATACTGTCGTGCCTCAATATATATATATATATATATATATATATATATATATATATGCTTTTATCTTTCCGACTTATATGAAGGTGTGAACAACAATTTAATGTTAAATCAAATTATTTTACAGAGTGTCCAGATTTATTATTGCATGCAGAAAATCAACAAAATCTAAAATACTTCTACTAATAGAAAATTTTATTCATCAATTTATCTAAACCGGATTTTATATCTCTTATCCTTTCGGTTTGGGTTTTTTTTTCTGTGATATTGTCTTAAAGTTGATTAAATTTAATTAAATACATTTCTTATAACGTACCTCCTGGTTATAATATCGCTATTTTATTGATAATATCGTTCTTTTTCCTGCAGAGTGAGTCGTACTGTTTCCTGAAAGTGACTTCAGTCTTTTCAAGGACCGGAAAGAGAAATTAAATAAGCTTCCGATTATTCAATTCCTATCATTTTTACGAGATAAAATCTACAAGTTTAAAATTTTATACGGAGTGTTAAAGTGGTAAAAAGTATGCTATACTGAGGTAAAAATAATATATAATTATTATTATCTTTATTTCACAGAGTGTCCTGAAAAGATTGGTCGCAAATTATACTTACTATAAGTAAAATTGCAAACAATCCCAATTTTGGTACCATTCTGCGCCTTCCAATCAAGTAAATTACACTTTAGAAGTTTCTGATGAAGATGATCTTACCGTATCCATACCAAAAGCTAAAGATTCATTACCTGATACTGGACCAAAAGCTAACATTTCATTGCCTGATAATACGGAACCAAATGATTTGGTTGATTACGAAGATCCTCAGCCAAGTACATCCAACGAGAACTCTTATTTAGCCATGGTTCCTATACCAATAAAAAAGTTACCAAAAGAGCTAAAAGGAATAATCAAAAGAAAATATTTACAAGCACACCTGTCAATAGCCGAAGAAAAGAGAAGATTACCAGAAGAAAATCTAATAAAGAAGGAAAAAGAAAAAAGCGCTCAAAAAGAAAACTGTAAGAAAATGTTTTGATGAAGAGATACACAAGATAAAAAAAAACTTAAAGGTAAAAAAATGAAGAGAGAGGCAACACCTGAGATATCTGACGAGTCGTTAGATGATACCACCTTCTTCAAAAACACCCTCCAAACCCAACGAAATAAGTATGATATGTGGAGAAATTGGCAAAAATGGAGAATTATGGTACCGTTGTGTCTTTTGCTCTGCTTGGAACCATGCAGACTGTACAGTACAGGTGCAGACACAAAAAATGCGACTCCTGCGTACATTAAGCTTAAGTTTATTTTAGTTGTAACGAATTTTGATGTTAATATTGTTAGGAGGTCACCAACTCAAAGCCGGTCCTGTCCCTCGACTGTAAATTTTGGTGGCTGCGCTCCTTTCGAGAACATTCGCTTTGTTTGTGCATAGGGCGAGCGCGGAAGGTACTGGAATTTTCTAGTGTTGAGAAGGACTATATATACGCGGGTTTTTGAGTGCGTGAATAATTATTGAAACAGTTAGTTCGAGAGAATTAGTGAAACGGACAGTAAAGAGTTAGTTCACAGAAGTTCTCAGTAATCGGATAGTGAATGAAATAGTGAAGATAAATAGTGTAATATTCAAGTGGTGAAAATAAATTATAACTATTATACCGAGTGTAAATAAATTAGTAGATATTAAGTAAAGTGTGTACATAAATTCAGTTCAATACAGTGTGTGTTTCTTTAAATAAATCAATAGTAATTAGCCATAGAGGTGTGTATAATTTTATCCCACAAGTAAAAACTATTTAAATAAATACCAAAAATAATAAATATTTTTTTATAACGAAGATTTATTGGGCACCATCACCCAACCCGTGCGCATCATTGCCCGACGGGGCGGGCAATCATGCGCAAATGCAATTTTTAACCTCTTTAAATGTCACGCCTGTGTAGTAATTCTTTCTGTCATAGCCTCGCCACAAAACAAATTCTTCTTAAGTGCGCATCATTCCCCAACTCTCCTTTACCTCTCATAATTAGAAGAAGAATGTGGTTCATGCATGACGGTGCTCCTCCACATTTTGCAGTAGGTAATCGTACACGGGAGTCACCTGAACACAATCCTCTGGATTTTTGTTTGGGGATATTTAATGTTATTCGCAATACTCCTGGCTTTTTCGAACGTCTTCGGTAATCCATTGGGGGTCTAGCGGATGCTTGTATTTTAGCTGGAGGTGAAAATTTTAAACATTTGCTCTGAAATGTACTACTTCTATGTTTATCAAAATTTTATTGATACTATTAAAATAATAAAAACATCTAAGACGAAATTTAAGAAGGTCATAAATCACCAACCACTTGAGTTATCAGCAGGCGGTCGCTTCTACGCAGAGCTGGACCTGCCCTAGCCATTAAATTTTGTTTTAGAGGTAGGTATAATTGGGTTGAGATAATTATTAAGAAAAATCGCTTAAATATAATTGAGATTGCTTAGAATTAAGTTAAATATACACACTTGTGAAGTTGTTGTTGTTTGCATATAAGTATATATTTGTATTGTATTGACAGATGATGAAGTTTTTTGTCAATTATTTAAAAAATAGTCTAATTCATATTGTTAAGGCATGTCAAATTTAGGATAAACCAATTGAAAAATTTAAATTTGAAAAGAAGGGTTATCTAAAAGGTTGAGAGATAAATAAGGTTGTTGATATTTTAAATTTTTGGGGAGAAGTCAGAAAAATTATTTAAAAACAAAAAAAATCAATTACATAAATGAAAATTATAAGTAAGAATATGGAATATATTTCTTTTTCCGTAGGAGCAAAGTTCCTCATCATTTATTTAAAAGTATTATAACTATAGGGTGAGTCTTTCTTTTTTTTCTATGTGGAATAAAATGATAAAACAGGTCGGTTTTATCAAAATTAAATCGACACGTCCTGTATCGCCTCAAATACAATAGGGTCGTAAAATTCGGCACAATGGTTAATGATTCATTAATATGATAAGCCGGTGGCCATTGTCGTCAGTTTAAGGGTTTTGCCGAGTAGGGATGGGTCTTACATTTTCAGTAACGGATTATAGAAGGTATAAAAATGTAACGCCAATGGTTTATTGCCACTTTATGGCTATCGACCCTTTCTATGTTAAATACCCGGTCAGACTTTAAAATTTTTTTGTCAGAATAAAAAATCATTTGACAAGAAATTTCATGGTAGGAAGAGTTAAAATCTTAGAGAGAGGAAGAAAAAACAAGGAAGGTAAATTTTAATTAATCGAAATTTCAAATTAATTTCCAATTATTCGATTCCGGAACAATTCATATTAAGATATTACAGAATTATAAATTCTCAGAAATTAATAATATTTTGGACATTTTTAAAAATTAAAATAATAACTCTTGTGGGGAATATAAAGTCATAAGAATAATAATTATTATTATATTTAAACAATAATAATTTTTCATAATTTTAAGTAGATCATTTATAGATATATCTAAAGACTATGTAATGCAATTCTTTTATTGTATCATTATAATTCAATATAAAAAAAATTTCTGGACAATTTCGTTTTTTTCTTTCTGTTCCTTTCTTTTTAAAATAGGGCTATTTACTATTTTAAACACTGTGGAATAGGGTGTTTTTGTTACAGAAGCATTTTCTTGCACATTCCACGTACCAGAAAGGAGAGTATTAACATTTAATACAATTTGTTTCTAAATCAACCTTAGGAGACTTTTTATTATCAAATAAATTTAAATACAAAACCGTCAACAAAAGCCAAAAATAATGGAGAGCCTACTATTATCAAAATGCCAAACTGCTTCATGAGGAATTTTTTAAGGGAGACACACTTTTATTGCTTATCTATATTTCGAACAATAGATAATAATGAGGGTCGTGGGCTAATATTGATTTATGACTTTCTTAGATTTCTGGTTTTACTTTACCTGTTTTCTAAATTTTTTGTTCATTTAATGGTTTTTTTTTGAGTTGTTACGTATCTAAGGAAAATTTTATTTATTAGCAAGCATTGTACATTAAAAAAATAAATATAAATATAATGAAATTATTTAAATAATCCTGCACTACCTCCTGCTATAAAGATACGTAAATAAAGTAGAAAATAAACAATTGTAAGTAGGTATAGGAAAGTTTATCAAAGACTGAAATCCCGCCCAAAATCCCGCCTTCTTCCGGAAAGGACACTTCACTTTAAGTTGAAAATCCTTTCTCACACCATTGAAAACAACAGTGCTCCTTATGCGCTCCTTTTATACGAGTGAAAATATAAACGAACTTCTTCGCGCGTGCGTTTGTATCTTTCTTTGTTTAAATGTTTCGTTGATTTACACACTAACCATCACAGTATATCGACAGAAACCGCGTTTCGACGTTGTATTTTTGAACGTTTCGGCGCGAGTTTTGCCGACGGGAAAAACTTTTTATGTGCGGTTAGGTGGTGCGCAAATAAGGGCCAACAAGATGCACCCTACAGCACGTGCATCTTTCAAATAGCACGCGACAAGAAGTCTCCTACGACACTTATGTACCGTAAGTGTTTTTATATTATTTTATTTATTTATTTTTATTGTTACTACTACGTATATACCAGTGAATCATCGTTTCAACAGCATGTGAAAGTCGGGCGATGCGTGCTGGTGTCTAACCGGAAAGGACTGAAATTTTTTTAAACAATTTGTTTGCCAAATTTAGTTTTTTTCTAAGAATTAACTCGCGGGTTTGGCATTGAAGACGTGACGTTAATGTTTTTGGTTGAAGATTCATTCATAGAAACTTTTAAATGGGAAGAACGATTTTAATTTCTAAGAAATAATAAAAACTATTTTTTTTGGGAAGTCCGTTTGTGAAATTTGAATTTTTATTACTTGTAGTGCGTACTTTTGCAGTTTATTCAATTTTACCCAGAATTGATGATGTTTATCAATTTTAGAAAGCCTGGGAAATTTGTAATAAAAAGTGTACAGGTGGGTACCTACTCTCTACAAGGTAAAGTTGGTCCATACTTATGATGAAGGGACTAATCAAACGAGGAAATAATATTTACACCTGGTATTCGTGGTTTAAAAGTATAGATTGTACGTCCGGATACGGGGTGAAGCTACCTGTCTGAAACAGAAATAATAAAAAAATATTTTAATATTACTTGTATTGGTTTTGCAAAGGTCACGAAGATTTATTACTCTGCCACATTTATGAATAAAACGCTTAAGGCGGTTTTCCACTAAACGAACAAAACTCAAACTCGTGCCGAATAAAAGGAAACTGTAACTTTTTGAAGACTTGCGTGTTTTGCGTCAGTTGGAGTTAGGTTTTTCGGGGTCTTATCAAAAGCTGTTCTTATTGGACCACCCGGTACATACTTATATTTAATTTAAAAAAAATTTGTTTAACATTGTATATTCTTAGATATTCTGTTAAATGATGTATTTGAGCAACATGAAGTTGCAAAATCTGAAACTGACTAATAAAAGGAATATTTTAAAAATATAATTCCAGTATTGGTTAATTTTCCCGAGACTCCCTTTTAATTTATTCTTCATTTCTTATGCATTTATTACAAAATCTTTGTTTTTAAATAAATCTTATGATTTATACGCAAACGAAGGACATTACAACCCATTATTTTTTCTTACACCTCCACAAAACCACTAAGGAACTAAAAATAAATATTTATTGTGTCTTCAAACTAAGTTAATTACATATTTTTATATCGCTTAAATAAAGATGGGTAATAATAAAATTAAGCATTTCTTCCCTAAATCTGCCAACCATAAATACATCCTTAAAATAATGTTAGTTCTTCACATAAAAGTTTTTCATGAGAGTCTTAGTTACTGAGTTATAGGACTCTAAATTGCAAGTAGAAATAACGAAAATACCACAAGGAACATACAGAAGATTACAAAAATTTATAGTTTGTATATTACGTGAAATAAGGAAAAAGTCACTCTGTTTACGTTTCATTTACTCCGCATCAATACAATAGCTCCATTTGCGTTTGTTTTAAGCTAGTGCTCCACCAAACTGGGTAGTGCCACCGGCTTTTTACCGCTGAATGTTTTTATATAAAAATATCTGTCTAGGCCGCCGGTACATGCCACAAGCAAACGTTTATATGGAAACTCTTTTTATTATCGATAATGATTTTTATATACACCAATCGAATGTAATCGTCTTCAAGAATTCTCGATAAAATCCAATCAGAAACGAATTTTATGCCGGTAACAAGGCTGCTTGTGCCGCCGGTCTATCCCAGTTAGGTGAAGCCCCGCCTTTGGAATGAAATAAAAATAGTACCACTAGGATTGTAAATTATTCATCTTAGTTAGTCTGGTTAATAATAGTAGTGTGAATGGGAAATTGCAGTGTCATCAACGATGTAAACAGATGGTTAAAAAAATATTATCCATCCTTGTACTAAATGCAGAGAGGTTTGGCTAAACCACATACCGCATGTTTACTTTCGAAGTGCTGAAGGCTACTGAAAACTTTTACATTTCGAACTTTTGACGCTCTAAATTCTAAAAATAAAAACCGATATAGACAATAAATTTTCAACAATACTCTGAAACGATATACCTTTCATGTTACCGATAACAATTTTAATGGACTCATTGAAAATTCAGTGACGTCAATAGTATTCTAGAAATTGTGAAAATCTAGGATCTACAGAATCAAGAAAAATGTGACTACGTAGACTCGTAATAACCCTAAGAATTCGACGTAAATCGCATAATTTCTTCCTTAGAGAGAACTAACAGGTTTGGACCAAGTACTATCCACCATTTACACCGACTTAGTGACTTACTGTGATTGGGTTACTTTAGTTCTTCTTTTGACTTAGCAGCCATTGAATTTTGTAGAATACATATTATAATACTTTGGAAATTTTCTATTTATCATATAATTTAATTATATTTAAATATTTATAGAAAGTAAGGTGTGCTCGTAAAAAAAGGGCTGCCCAAGATTTTTACTGAGTCATTTTTAGCAATAATATAAATTACCACAGTGTAATGCAATAATTATTAAAAATAGGTTGATTATTCCACCAAAATTCCACACTCGATCCATAAGAAAGAATGTATGTATGTTTGTATATTGGGGTGACATTTACTTAGACCTAAAAGATATATCGTGTCTCCTTACTATTCCTAGTCTTAGGAATCTGGAATAAATTTCACAGTACCAGCTTACTTGTAACTATCTAAGGACCGAAATAATCTATTATTTTGAATAATTTATTCAGAGACTAGTAGCTCCTTTAGTCCTATTTCCCGGAAGAATTTTAGGATATCTGCAGGATTTAACTTAGGTAAATGTCCCTCTTCTATCCAGTTATCTCCAAGGTGTTGTGCTCTAGGATTCTGAATTGCTGTGCAATTCGCAAGTATGTGGATGGAGGTTTCTTCTTCCATACCACAGAATCTACATTCTTTTTCCTCCACTATTTTGTGCTTTTTCAGGTGCCCATTCAGGCGACAATGTCCAGTTAGAGCAGTTTTACTTTTACTTATGCAGTCATTTGATCTCAACAGGTTGTAGTCACCCAGAAGAATCTTTGATTGCCTAAGTCCTACTAGATCTTTCCAATGGTCAAATCTTCTCTTTTCTTTGGCTTTGCCTCTTTCTTCCAATATTACATTGGAGCTGATACCGCAAAAGGGTTCCGGCCCCCAAAAGGGTGTTTCAGTCCCCCTCTTTGCTAGTTCATCTGCTATTTCGTTTCCTTCTATTCCAATGTGTCCTGGAATCCACAGTATTGTTCTTGCCTAGCTCACTGAGTTTGCCTAGGCATTCCCACACCATTTTGGAACTGATAACACAAGAGCTCAGTGTTTTAATGGCTGCTTGACTATCCGATATTATGATAATCCTTTGCCTTCTATATCCTTTATCAATATTGAACTGGGCACACTTTCTTATGGCGTGAATTTCCGCTTGAAAGATACTCGAGGTATTTTCCAAGTTTTGTTTTTGGTTCCTGGACCGTACACTCCTATAACAATTCCTTCTATTGCTTTTGAGCCGTCTGTGTACCATTGAATGGCATTCTTTCCATGTCTGGTAATGGTATTTGGACCCCATTCCTTCTTCCTTCTCGTTGCTTAATTCCGTAACGAGTTATACTTTTTCATCATACTATCTTGTGGGCATCTTGATCTTTCCACCACCATATGTTATGGTGTGAGGTTAAGAATCACTTCCATGGCTGCCGTTGGGCATGTTCTCATTGCTCCAGTAATGCATATTCAGGCGAGTCTTTGAATTCTGGAGAGGTTGTCTCTCGTCGTCAATACCACTCCACGCAATGGTTCCATAAGTGATAATTGGTCTCCCTATGGCAGTGTACATCCAGCTCAGGATTTTTGGGTCACAACCCCAGTTTCTTCCTGCCAGATTCCTGCTCACCATTAGAGCCATTTTTGCTTTGTATATAATCTCCTTTCCGTGTTTGTACCACAGGAGTTTACTGTCCAGAGTCAAACCTAGATACTTGACTTCTTATCTCCATTCAACCTCGCTCCCATCAAGTTTAATGGTTTTGAGGTTTAGTTTTCTCTTCTTAGTGAAGGGTATTAATAAGAAAGATTAAAAAAATAGCAAACAATCCTTGATAAAGATATTTGATATACTTTAATTAGGTAACTTTAGTTCTTCTTTTGGTTCAGCATAGACATTTTGCGTCCAGTTATTTCAAGAATGATAAATATTTTTTCTGTTTTTCAACATTATTTCGTTTGTTACAGATCCTACGTTCTTTCGTTTCTGAACACGTCTCCGAAAACTCGACTAGGTGATGCATCTGCCAGTCTCGGTGCAAACCTGCAACGTTTCCGAAGAAGCGTGGCCGAAATCGACCATGGCTGAACCACCTTCAGTCTACCAAAACCCGGATTTCTACTGGTTCGAACACCGAGTACACGAAGTTCAATCCGAACACCCGGGTGAACTGGTTAGAACTGGCAGTCCGTATATTTTGTGCACCCAGTTGCCAACTCATTGGCGTTCAAATAAAACTCTACCAATAGCGTTCAAGGTGGTGGCGGTTGGAGATATCGGAGACGGTACTGTTGTTACGGTGAGGGCGGGAAACGATGAAAACTGTTGCGCTGAACTTAGGAATTGTACGGCTGTCATGAAAAATCAAGTGGCTAAGTTTAATGATTTGAGGTTCGTTGGAAGAAGCGGAAGAGGTGAGTATCTTTACTACAACACTTTTATTAACTGCTATTAACGATCCCATTTCTATTGTAGAATGGACATTATTTATAAAAATTTTTGTTGATACCTAACTTAAATTGATTTAATACAAAACTGTCCTCACTGCCAGTGATGGCACTACTGTAACCGAGGCCCCAATTCTCGATTTGACTCCTATGGGAAATATGGCGGCTTACCCATGAGAATCAGATTTCGGTATTCTCCAGCAAAAGCATTGGAACCTATTCACATGGTCCTAAATCAGTCACCAAAGCGCATGCGTCATAATATATTGTGTGTTCACCTGCTGCATTCATTTGCTTTTAGGTTATTTCTTTCTTGTGTACGCTTTATGTGAAAAAAATAATCTTAATTAAAGGTATAAAATATTGTAACCATGGATGAAGTCGTTCTTTTCAATCAATTGGAACATGTCGAGGAGTTAGAGACAGATTCTCTATTGGTCAAAATGACTCAAAGGCGTTTTGATCTCATAAGTGATCGTCAATTTGTAAAACTGCTCAGGCTATCCAAACAACTTGTTATACATTTAATTGAGGTGCTAAATAATTATTACCAAAGAGGTTATGTTACAATACATAAACACGAACAATCTCAATTTTCAGAGCTGCCAATACCGCAATACAACATTCAACTGGCATAGAACACCTAAAAGGAATTAGCAAATATGAGAGTCTATCTCAGACATACCGTCCTATAGGAAAGTAAATTCCCATGGCAGTCGATAATAGTGTTTTGTATGCCTATACGAAGATTAGTATAGGGCACAATTCATTTAGGAATATTTTCTCATGAAGTGGAGAATAGAGGCCCTGGAGTAGTTCAGATATACCAACTTTACATTCTACCATAGGCAAAGAAATCATTACTATTAAGTCCTGGTCTGACTCGAACGGGCTTTGTGTTAACAGTAAGATCTTCAAATTCGATTGAGTTTCTTGGTCACCATATTGACGGTGCTCTTGGCCTGTACATGTAGACACTATAGCGAAAAAAATATCCTCTGCTTGTTTTGCCATTAAATCTGTTTCTTAACAGCTTGATTCTTCTACTGCTTTAACAAACTTACTACTTACTCTTTGTTCGAATCACACCTTCGCTATGGTTTGCCTTTCTGGAGGTCTTGTAGTTTGCACCTCTTCCAATCTATATTCAAACTTTTTTGGGCGAAGAAAATACATCGTCACGCTTTTATGCAACACACAATACTTTTGGTTACGCAACACAATTAACAATGAAGCATATATAGTGTTGCATAAATCATCGTCATGCTTTCCATGAGCTATATGTATACTGTGTATATATGTGTACTTTTTTTTGTAAAAAATTCCATTTACGATGGGCTTACGATAAAATTTTTAAAAGGGATTCATTTGTTGGTGTTTTCACTTCTGTCGGCACTCCCATGACTGGACTGGACGTTTTTTTTATATTTTGTAGTGAATTTTTATTTTTATATTTTATCTATTTTAAAATTATGTTTCTCCATAAAATTGTAAACTTTTTCATGACAATAAAGCTTATCTCTCACTTTCTCTATCTTGGGCCGGTGCCCCCACAGTCCGGGGTCCAAGGCATTTTGCACACTCTGCCACCCTACTGTTACGTCACTGGGAATTTAAAGCAATTCTTTCGACAAAAGTTATGGTTATGGTAAAAATAGATTTTTGTGTTTTTAATTGTTATGGTCTGGTGGTGACTCACAAGATGTTGGGTGTTAGAAGGACATTCCGAGCGATTAGGTCAATATGGAACGTGTGAATGACCATGGAATATACATTTTTTCAATCAAAATCAAGCTATTAAAATGATACATCATCGTTTAAAATTTCCGATAGATTTAGTACCAAGCTACTAGTCGAAAACGGTGCACAATAGCGAAATCATACAAGAGCGCATTTTTTTGGAAAATACGTTTTTGAATTTATTGTAAAATTTGTTAAAAAAGTTATACAAATTTTATTTCGTTGAAAAGGAATGAAAATATTCAAATTTATTGAGTATTTCCGCACATTCGTGACGAAAATGGTTTCTATTTTTAATAAATAAATATTTTAATTTGGATTTTCTTATATTTCGTAATTTCCCATTTGAATTTGTCAACTTCCCGTTAAGTGAATTTAATATTCTTAAAAAATAAGACATTTTTGCATCTGAATTATATTATCTAAAAGTGATAATCCTATCTGTCATAAATTTAAAATGTATCAATATTTTGCGGTGGTTCGTGTAAACGTAGTTTACCAACAACCTGCGGATGTGGCCGGAGTTAACATAAAAATTCCACTAGTTTTATGATTGTTAATTTCGAAATAACAATTCTAATGTTTACAAAAATAACCAAGAAATTAAAAATAATAATAAAATTCAGGTTGAAGTTTACAATAATAATGGAAAATATTTATCTTTGGTGCGAAGGGTTCCAAAATATATAATAAGAAATAAAATAAAGTAGAAATATACAGGGTGATTAAGGGTGGCGACCGACTGTATCTCGGAAACTGTACGTCCTAGAATTTGAAGAAAAAATTGTAATGTGAAAATCGGCCCTAAAAAAACGATTAAAAATATTTTTGAGTCCATAGTTTTTCGTTAGGTAGCGCAATTTATCACTTACAAAATATAATTGGATTTGGTAAAAAATATCAACTTCAAAAACTGTTGTTCTTATTCTTCAACTATTTTTTGTTAAAGTCATTTTTTTGTATCACCTATTCTGAAGTGGTGGGGAAAGTGTTCTTTCGTTGACATAAAAAAGACTGTAACTGTAACTTCCATATATCTGAACCAATTTTCAAAAATATTTACTCCATATATAGATCATTAAAAGTAGATTCCAGAAACAAATAACAGCAACACTTTTTTCTAAGAAATTTCAGATGAAATGCTATGACTCTAACCAGATTACAAAAAAACAAATAAGATGACTTATTAACCTGTCAAAACCGCGTACTGATGACTCTTGTCATTCCAAAGATATTGGCATTTTATGTTGAGTGTTGATGATTGTTGTTGGCTCACCCAGTAAGTTGTATGAGAAATTATGTTTCAGATGAAATGCTATAAGTCTAACCAGATTACAAAAAGACAAATAAGATGACTTATTAACCTGTCAAAACCGCGAAATGATGTCTCTTGTCATTCAAAAGATATTGGCATTTTTTGGTGAGTGTTGACGATTGTTGGCTCACCCAGTAAGTTGTATGAGAAATTATGTTTCAGATGAAATGCTATAACTCTAACCAGATTACAAGAAGACAAATAAGATGACTTATTAACCTGTCAAAACCGCGAACTGATGACTCTTCATGACTCATTCCAAAGATATTGGCATTTGTTGGTGAGTGTTGATGATTGTTGGCTCACCCAGTAAGTTGAATGAGAAATTATGTTTCAGATGAAATGGTATAACTCTAACCAGATTACAAAAAGACAAATAAGATGACTTATTAACCTGTCAAAACCGCGAAATTATGTCTCTTGTAATTCCAAAGACCTTGGCATTTTTTGGTGAGTGTTGATGATTGTTGGCTCACCCAGTAAGTTGTATGAGAAATTATGTTTCATATGAAATGCTATAAATCTAACCAGATTACAAAAAGACAAATAAGATGGCTTATTAACCTGTCAAAACCGCGAACTGATGTCTCTTGTCATTCCAAAGATATTGGCATTTTTTGGTGAGTGTTGATGATTGTTGTCTCACCCAGTAAGTTGTATGAGAAATTATGTTTCATATGAAATGCTATAAATCTAACCAGATTACAAAAAGACAAATAAGATGTCTTATTAACCTGTCAAACCGCGAAATTATGTCTCTTGTCATTCCAAAGACCTTGGCATTTTTTGGTGAGTGTTGATGATTGTTGTCTCACCCAGTAAGTTGTATGAGAAATTATGTTTCTTATGAAATGCTATAAATCTAACCAGATTACAAAAAGACAAATAAGATGTCTTATTAACCTGTCAAAACCGCGAAATGATGTCTCTTGTCATTCATAAAATATTGGCATTTTTTGGTGAGTGTTGATGATTGTTGGCTCACCCAGTAAGTTGAATGAGAAATTATGTTTCAGATGAAATGGTATAACTGTAACCAGATTACAAAAAGACAAATAAGATGACTTATTAACCTGTCAAAACCGCGAACTGATGTCTCTTGTCATTCCAAAGATATTGCCATTTTTTGTTGAATGTTGATGATTGTTGGCTCACCCAGTAAGTTGTATGAGAAGCTATGTTGCTAAAATTGTTTTGAAAATAAAGTAACAACTAAAAACGCATCACAAAAACATTTATTAACATTATACAGGATGTTTCATAATCTTTAATGGCTAGGGCAGGTACAACTATACGTAGAATCGACCGCCTGTTAATAACTCAAGTGGTTGGTGATTTATGACCTTCTTATATCTCTGTTCGTACTTTACCTAATTATTTTAAATACTCGAAATGCTTGCTATCATTCGCTATGCACAAGTCTTTCTATAGTGGAGTTAACACTGGTCTCAAGCATTCCTTATTCATGTACTATTTAAATATAAAGTATGTACGATTTCATGCGTGAATAGTCGAGTAACAATAAAAAGAAATAGATCTACAGTCATTAAAAATTAAGCTGCAGTCGTTATAAGTCGCACATGGCATGAGACATGTTTAATATTTTGTGAATATTATTTCACCGCATTCATGAAAAGGAATTACAATAATTGGGAGACTCACATGTGGCATTCGCCAAACTAGTGTTTTCTTGGCAACCAGTAGTTTTTTTTCGACCCCCTTGCGTGATACTCAAACGTAAATTCATTAATATTTAGAAAGAGTTATTTTGGTTTTATTGACAGTTTTTTAGTTTAAAATGCGTATTTTTTAAAATTAATCAATTCAATTTCAAAAGATTGCAATTCATAATAATTATAAAATTATGAAAGATACGAGAACATATTAATTATCAAAAATGTTGCTGGAAGTATGCATTTTAGCGAGAAGACTTTCTGCCTCGAGCCATTCGATCCTTTCCCTTGGAAATACGAAGGACTAAAAAATTTTATATATACTTGATGTCGTAGCTCTTGAAATGATCTTAAAAATGCTTTTTGGTAGGATACGATAGCTTGAAAATTAACCAAGTTATCATAAAAAACCAATAACATTTTCTCGGAGCAAGAAAAACGTCAAAAATTCGCAACAAGGGGTTTTTTGAACGAGAAATCGACTAAAACAGTCAGTTTTTTGATAAAATCATTCTTTTGCCTTCAAATAGTGTCATGAAATTTTCGAAAATCCACTTTCTGAAAGAAAAGTAACTCATAACTCGACTAATTGGAAAGTTGTGCTTTTAGTTATACCGTTTAAGTGAAGAGACCAGTAGCCCTTATCAGACTAAACAGTCTTTTCACTAGGTCATTCTTGGAGAAGTCCTCCCTTGGATACTCTAGTCCTGGGAGTCTATATCTCCAATGAGACAGTGCTTCACATTCGAAGATATTGTTAGAGG
Source organism: Lochmaea crataegi (assembly GCA_947563755.1). NCBI lineage: Eukaryota > Metazoa > Arthropoda > Insecta > Coleoptera > Chrysomelidae > Lochmaea > Lochmaea crataegi. The sequence continues at coordinate 10,049,814 of OX387429.1, read as the reverse complement.
CTGTTTCCTCCTTTTCCATGCACAACCGACACAGATAGGTTCCTCCCTATATATGCCAATTGTATGCATGAGCTTCCTTAGGGTACAGTGACCGGTGAGTAATCCCGTCACTTTCCTTATCTGGTCCCTGCTGAGGTTTGATATTTCGTTAGTCAGCGACTCCGAGGATTTTTTGACCAGGAGTTTGCTATGTTCCTGTTTTGGCAAGTGTCTCCAGTACGTCTGATGTTTAGTTTGAATCCACAGAGATGTACAACCACGTGCAGCAGATTTTGATATTCCAAATACTCGTTCAGGACCAGTGAATGCAATTGGAAAGTTAGAACGTTCTAGTGTTCACCATTCGATTCAGGGGAAAATTTTACATATATGAGTGGATTTTTCTCATTAGCATTAAGATAAAGTGAAGAACAAGAACAAGAACAAGAACAAGAACAAGAACAAGAACAAGAACAAGAACAAGAACAAGAACAAGAACAAGAACAAGAACAAGAACAAGAACAAGAACAAGAACAAGAACAAGAACAAGAACAAGAACAAGAACAAGAACAAGAACAAGAACAAGAACAAGAACAAGAACAAGAACAAGAACAAGAACAAGAACAAGAACAAGAACAAGAACAAGAACAAGAACAAGAACAAGAACAAGAACAAGAACAAGAACAAGAACAAGAACAAGAACAAGAACAAGAACAAGAACAAGAACAAGAACAAGAACAAGAACAAGAACAAGAACAAGAACAAGAACAAGAACAAGAACAAGAACAAGAACAAGAACAAGAACAAGAACAAGAACAAGAACAAGAACAAGAACAAGAACAAGAACAAGAACAAGAACAAGAACAAGAACAAGAACAAGAACAAGAACAAGAACAAGAACAAGAACAAGAACAAGAACAAGAACAAGAACAAGAACAAGAACAAGAACAAGAACAAGAACAAGAACAAGAACAAGAACAAGAACAAGAACAAGAACAAGAACAAGAACAAGAACAAGAACAAGAACAAGAACAAGAACAAGAACAAGAACAAGAACAAGAACAAGAACAAGAACAAGAACAAGAACAAGAACAAGAACAAGAACAAGAACAAGAACAAGAACAAGAACAAGAACAAGAACAAGAACAAGAACAAGAACAAGAACAAGAACAAGAACAAGAACAAGAACAAGAACAAGAACAAGAACAAGAACAAGAACAAGAACAAGAACAAGAACAAGAACAAGAACAAGAACAAGAACAAGAATATTTTTATCAATAGAATGTTTAAAACAATATTTTCTCTCAGGGGTAGTTTTTACTAATGTCTGTTAGTAATCTGGAGCTCAATTTATGTGTACCTGTCGAAATTTGAACCGGCACGCCTATGCTGCTACTATGATTGTTTTATTACTTCCAAGGCATCCTAAATAGACTATGGTAATTTAAATTTTGCTAATTTTTATTCTAATTAAAATATCGGATAAGAAAAATAGTGAATCAGTTTACCGTAGCAATAGAAATTGGCACAGTCATCGCGGACATTTAGAAACGCAATGTTGAAATGATTGTTCCAATATACGAACGGGGTTGAATACAACGAGATTCGATGAAACGAATGGCTTCAATAAAATGTGCGGTGGTCGACAATATAATCATTTCTCCGTGTAAACCCTTTGTTATTTCAATTGACGTATTTGAAATGTATCTGGAACTCCGGATAACAAAAGAATACTCTTTCTAAAGTCAATGTGAAGAGAGACATTTTGAATCCCATTGATGACAAACGACGCCGTCTCCCCCAAATACCAAGATTCCAGCTTTACCAGTTGAGAAACCAGTCCAACGCTCCAAGAACATGTTCAGTACCTTCCTCACTCTACTGGAGTACTATTCTTCCTGAATTTCTCATAGCAACCGCCGTTCAGGCACGTCTAGTGCTGCTCTATTAATGGCCGGTACCTGAACAATTGTGTTCTGTGAGCTGATCATTATATAAATATGTGACAAAGAAATGAATATATACAGTGCGTGAGTTTTATTTGTAGTCCTGTACTTCAACTATATGCGACGTGTCTTCACATGTGATACAGTCCATAAAGTTAAAAAGGTAAATGATTACAAATTTCTTTGATCAAGCAAATTACCTACAAGTTTTGGTAAAGTGACGTTACCCTTCTTCTTACTTCTTCAGTAACTGATGCGGGCCGTTACAGTAAACGCATCGCATTTGTTGTTATGGTCCTACGAGCCGGATTAAATTGGCATCTTCAAAATAGTTATCACTTGAATATTATGGGACAAATTCGTGAATTATTTTTTGCAACATTTTCTCCTTCATTATAAATTATGCTTATGTTTGAGGTAGAGCACTGGGCACTGCGCACGCAGTTTTTCTAAGACTATATTTGATATAATCAAAAATTATTTAAAAATTTTCAATACCGACGACAAAGAACTGATTGTCGGCGCACTGTAAAGATTTTTGCGGTTGTTTTCAAAAAAAAAATAATCATTTGTCGTATTTCGAACACCGAACAATGTTTTATTAAAATATTAAAAAGCACTAAACGTCAAATAAACCTTTATATTTTAGTACCTTTCAACACATGTCATTCTTAGCGATAGCAATTATTTTCCAAACAAAATTGATTCTGACGGAAAAGATTTATCGGTATAGAGATGGAAGATTTGCTGGCTCATATGACAGCTTTTATGTCGAACAATCGAGAAATTAAATATTATGTAACGTCTTACAAGTCGAATTTTGATATATTGTTATACAAAAGTGAGTCTGGGAGGCTTTAATTATTCTGCAGCGGTGTATTACTTTCAAAGTCGTTATAGACAGATCAAAATAAAAGTGATACTTTTTGTTTAGTTTAAACAATAATTGAGTAAAAGTGAACAGATCACTTAAACTGAATCTTTGTACAATTTCCAATGTTATCTACTTCCATTCCAAAAGCTTAGTGTCTTCTATAAAGGCCACTAGTTTGACTGGAGGGATTTTCATTGTGATGGTTGTATAAATTCCTCTCCAAAGTGCTTCCATCTAAGTACTTGTAAGTTATCACAGAAGCAGAGTATGTGAGTAGGTATTTAATCACCAAGTTCAAATTTTCTGCACTTAGGTTTACTAACTTTGCCCATTTTGTGCAGATGTTTCCTCAGGGTGCAGAGTCCAGTCACTAGGTCGGTAACTGTCTCTTACCCAGTTCCAATAGCCTGGTTGAGAGTTCCTTGTCTACCTTGTTCAGTAAACTCTTTGTATGGAGGTGCACTTGTGTTGAGTTGGTGTTCCCTATCTAGCAAGTTCCCGATTTCCCCTCTTATACAATCTTTTGTGATTCCACAAAACGGTTCCGGACCTATGAAGTCTCCTTTAGAGCCTTTTTTAGCTAACTGGTCCGCCATTTCATTACCTGCAATCCCCTCATGTGCCGGCACCCATATTAGAGACACTGTCTCTTTCCAGCCTGTTAGGGATTCTTCGCAGGTTTTCATCAGTCTAGACCTAGTTCTTGGATTACTGATAGCTTTATATAATATTTGAATTTTTTGTCCGGTATATCCTCTTCTGATGTTTTCATCAATACAGGCTATAGCGGCAATCGTCTCTGCTTGAAACACAGACGTATATTGACCAAGGCTAAAGAACATTCTCTTTCTAGGTCCTTTCATACCAGCCCCAGTGCCATGATTTGTTTTGGAGCCATCAGTGCACCAGATGATTTCTCCAGAATTACCTGGGTGCATCATCTGCTCCCTAGATGGGATGATGATGTTCACTCGCTCAGTGTCATGCTATCAAAACTCATGTGAAATATGGGTTCATCTGGTATTGTCCCAGTTGCATCAGTGTGTCCTTCTCGAACATTGTTCGGGGACCATAAGTTTCCCGATTTCAGCCTAAGAGTTGCCACCATTGCTTCCGCCCTTATAAAAAGTTCCAAATAGGGGCTTCCATTGATGCCGTCTCCGTGCTGTTCATAGCCCCGGTAATACCAAGAAGGGCTTGTCTTTGGATATATTAACTGCAGATGATACTTCTGTCCTCCTCTACCAGACTATTGTTCCGTAGATGGTCGTTGGCCTTATCACAGTTGTGTAAAGCCAGTGCACCACCTTAGGTTGTATTCCCCAGGTTTTGCCCACAACTCTTCTGCATTTCCAGAAAAGCCTAGTCGCCCTGGTAGTAATTTTTTCCAGTTGTGCCTTCCAATTCAGTTTGGAATCAAGGGTCACTCCCAGATATTTAACTTCTTTGGATATTTCTAGTTCTTCTCCGAACACCAGTACTCTACCCAGCGGGAGAATTCTTCTATTCGTAGAAGCAGCTAGTTTGGATTAACTGAAAGGTCCTCTTTAATGCACCATTCCACCATAATTCGTAGTGCTTTTTGTAGGACATTCATATAAGTACACCTGGGAATTTCCCATTGGTGACAATCACTCCACAATTAGGTTCCATAAAAGTGGTGAAAGTACTCCACCTTGAGGACATCTTTTAGTTGTCCAAACGGTGTATGTTTTATCATGCACATGTGTTGATATTCTCCTATGCTCGAGCATGGATCCTATCCATTTGCATGTGGTGCTGTTAATCCCTCTTTTTTTAAGGGATCTGTTTATTGATGAGATCGATGAGTTGCCAAGAAGCACCTACGATGTCTAGAAATGCTGCAAGGGCTACTTCCTTATGATTCAGACTCCTTTCGAGACCTGAGACCAAATTATGCAGGGCAGCTCCACCTGAGCATACTTTAAATGAAATTTTGGTTATTGAAAACTAAAGGAAGGTATTTACCGGAATAAATCAATAGATGGCGTATCGTAACCTGATAATGATATGAACGGTTAAATGTTGATAAATTAATTTTTTTTGTCTGATCCTAGATTGATAAGGAGTGGTACGAATTATTTTTTAGCGTTTAGTACATTATCTACATTATTATTATCTTTATTTTCAATCAAACCCTTCAATTTTCTCACTCATTTTATTCTTATTATGGTTTTTAATTTCAGGTAAATCGTTTTCGATAACGATCACGATTTCATCGAGCCCCCCTCAAGTTGCGACCTATAATAAAGCCATAAAAGTTACCGTAGACGGACCTCGTGAACCTCGCTCAAAAACCAGTAAGTATTTTCAGTTTTTTTTTAAGTTTCAATTTTTTGTGACATTTACTTCACTACTCGCAGAGAAAATATTTCGTCATCGTTTAGCTAATTAACATTTAAAAAATAAGATAGGAATGGTTATTTTAATTAGTCAATCAAAATCGTAACAAGTCATGTATATCATTATTTTAAATGAAGAAAATCAATTGGATCGGTGTAATTATATAAATCAAACGTCATAAGTTTCACTTATTTTTAGATTACTAACCTTTCCAGTTACAAAAATTCGCTCTATATTAAGCTGTCAATTTGAAATGGAATAAAATTATTGAAAACACCAAAAAAAACATGTTCTAGAATAAAAAAAAGTTTATGAGTCGTGTAAATACCTCAATACCAGTATCATTGGTTATATCTTGCAGATATACCAGCCCCGATTACTTTAGAAGTGCAATTCAATGTCTGTCGGGGCATATAGCCCGAGAAGTAGACTCCGTTTCACATAAGAAGAAGCCACGTGAAGTTTGCCAACTGACTTGCGCAGAAACCAAAATCGGTCTTGTTTCATGCCATTGGCGTTACAAACGATGTTCCATACCGACAGCCATTTTATTATTGACATTTGAGGTTGTCTTTGAAGCAATCATTTACTGTAGGATATTTGAAGACGTTTAGCTAGTTTATCTGTGAGTGTTATGTGTTTTATTTGATCTAAAACCGTTCCTCCTAAAAAAACTTGTTGGTGTTGAAGGAAAAATTATCCACATTATTCTAATTTCGTGTTAACCTAAAAAATGTGAAAACGTTACGCTACTGATTTGAAGTCGAATGTCAATTTTACAATATGGCGCTGGTTTTGACATCAAGTTCGCGCATACGACTGCAACTTCAAGTGGATTCTTCTTAGGTGAAACGGAGTCTAGTTGTTGCTTCTTAAAAATTATTTTTCAAATTTTGTAAAGCGTTCTAATAGTATTAAACTATTATTGTTTGACGTCTCAAAACTGTGAATATTGAACTGAAATTTTAGGAGGGTACTCTAGAAATCGGTCTACTGGAAAAAAAATTTACAAGAGCATAACTTGGAGCGTTTTCGTTTTATGAACCATCAAAGTAAAATCCAATTCCGAAAAACCTCTCGTGTTCTCCAAAAATGTTCTATAATTTAGGTTCACACACAACTTATCCTTTCGTAAATATTTTATTAAACCGAAATTTCCCTGTCTTTGTAGCTATACTAAATAAAAATACGATTCCCACCGATTTTCTGAAAATGAAAGGAAAATACTTGATTGCATATGTCGATATAATTAGCCGCACATGTTTTTTTTTCTTTTGACTGATTTTTTAAATAAATACTGAATATAGCTGGTGAATAACTCATGAATTAAATTCTACCTTATCGTAGGGTTTATTTAGGCCTTCTATTGTATTTACACCCCGAAGTAAAAAATATTTTTTTCAATCGCTATAATTTTCTGCACGCAACGGAGTACGTTGTGTATAGGTTCGATATTTTTTCCGATTCGTTGGAATATTTGATACAGAGTGACACCATTACGATATTTTTCTAATTATTCGAATATTAGTTATACATTCTGTCAAGAAAGTGTCAAAATGTTGAGAATAGATCACGGAGAATCAACTTTATCAAAAAACGTGCGTGTGAATTCTACAGTGCAATAAAAGGAGGTTGAGCTGTGGCGGAAGATTTGCCTCGCTTTGGTCGGTCATCAACAACTTAAACTGAACTTATATCGCTAAAATAAAGAAAATGGTATCCTCAAAATTTCTCACTGTCCTAATACACATACCTACAAAAACTGGAGCAGATTTACGCGCAAAAATATTTAATAGGCCATAAATAATAAATATTTTCAATTCCATTTATATTTATATAGATATAAACAATACATAATAAATAATTAAAAATAATATTTTTTTCGGACAAAATTTATGTTATGTGACCGACATGACACTAAATCCTAAAACATGAATAATTTCGCGGAATTAGCCACTTTACAATTTTAATTAACGTTTGCGGTTAACTCTATAAATCGAATGACAATATATATATGTATTCGGATTTATTAAATTTAATTTAATTGAGATATTCATAACATTAATAACGCAAAATGCGAATATTTTTACTTTGATCAGCATCAGGACATACCGCAACGAATCAAATTTATTTTGCGGTCGGTGCTCTATTTTCATGTCAAATATTGAAAACTCATCCAGTGACAAAATACGCTGTCGGAAGCGTACACTGCAAAAACTCAAATAATCAGTTTTTCCATACAGGAAGTCAATTTTAAAACTTAAAATTTTTATGCTTTATTGTTGCACCCTGTATAATTATGACTTGGACCGTTGGAAAGCATTTTCTACGGGATTTCTAACGACGTATCACAAGTAGGGGGTTGAAATTTAAATTTTTGTATGTGGGGTAGGTGGGGCATAGGGGGTTGATGGGTGTGCGTTCTCTCTCATGTCATTTTAGTTCCCACTTTCTACCCTAGAAACGGTTTTGAAATTCTTTTGAAATCTCTTTTCGTTCACGAGGTATAGCGTTAAAATTGACACCCTGTATAATATTGAGCACGCATCTTACAAATTTCTTCTTCCCCTTGCAAATGTTTTATATCTCGCTACTGCTCTAAGACACCATATCCAACTTGACTTCTCTCTTCTTCTAACCACGAGTTTTTGACTTATTTTGCAAAATTTGATAGGGAAGGGAAAATGTTCATTGCATTCACCCTTCCCCTTCAAAAATTCATATGCGTACCAATCAACTTTTAAAGGGTGTTGATTTATTTATAAAAATTTCCATTTACTATAAGCGTACAATGAATTACTAAAAACGGGACAATTTGAAAATATTTCCATCCATCATGGTCGTATAATTAAATTTTTTCAAGGGATCAATAATTAATTTCTAAAAAATTTTATATTATGATGATGATGATATTTTTAAAAGAGATTCATATTTTTAAGTGGAAATTTCCATTTACCATGGGCGCACGACACATTTTTTGTCAAGGGTTGATTTATTTGTAAAAATTTCTACGTACCATGGGAGTACGATATAATTTAGATGGAAGGTTAATTTATTTGTAAAAATTTCTACGTACCATGGGAGTACGAAATAATTTAGATGGAAGGTTAATTGTTTTGTAAAAATTGTCTTCTATCATAGACGTACGATAAAAAATTTCTAGATTATATGCGTACGCTAAATTTTTTTGAGGATTAATTGATTTGTGTTTTTAGTACTCCATGACTGCCTATTCCTTTTTAACTTCCCGCTAAGAAAATCAATGATTCTTCCCTATGATTTTCGAAAAATCGGGAAGTTATTGTTTTTACCCCGTTTTACAGAAATCGAGGTTTCAACAAATCTGGACGTTTTGAAGCCCTAAGAAGCTTTCCTGACTATTTTTACGATGATGTCCGTAAGTCTGTATGAGTGTAAACCTCTTATAACTTCTGAACGGCTTGACCGATTTGATCGCAGTTGGTGTCATTCGAAAGGGCTTCACCAAACTTAGATTTTCTGTAAGTTGGAACCAATTCGGACTGGTAGATTTCGAGAAATTGCAAAAAAAGTGAAAAAAAAGTTGTTTTTTTTTCATTTTTTCAAAATATCTTCGAATTGGCTAAACCGATCGACCTCAAAAACTAATCAGCTCTTAACCTTGAAAACCCGCATCGATCGCCACCAAGTGAGTCAGAAACGGTTGATGCGTTTGTGAGATATCGTTGTCGAAGAAAATCGAAAAAAAGTTTTTTTTTGTAATAACTTCGAAATGTTTTATCAGATCAATTTTTTTGTTCTAAATTTTTTATAGAGCTCAAAAAACTACATCGATCGCCGCCAACCGCGTGAAAATCGGTTAATCCATTCAAGACTTTTGAACTCAAAGAGCTCGAAAGCATGGAATAGCTTTATCTTTGAGCTTGGAGAGCTCAAAATAACACAAAAATTAAATTCGCAACTAGCGACAAAATCGCATGCGTTTGAAAATTGAATTTAGCGGGAAGTTGCAGGGATGGCCTTTAGGGTCAACCGATTTCCAAATTTTTTGATTATATATTGGTGTTTATTGTTTTACTGTATTTAATGGTGGCGACAAAACAGGGTATTTCTCCTTTTTTTTTAACCGATTTTTGTACCAAGTTCTATATCAATTCTATTCTATTTCAGTATTAATCTTTGTATATAGCATTATAATGAATATTATCCTTTCTATATATGAGGGTGTCTTAATTATTGAAAAAATACAAATTTTTTTCGAAAATCATATAAAAGAGAACGTCTTTTTGTTCACATGTACTTGTTATAACTTTAACCCTCTTCTCCCTATGGTCACCCCTCCCATTTTTTGAACATTCTGCATTTTTTTATTTTCCTCTAAAAAATATGGACCCAAAAATAATTTGAAATTCCATTTTATCGTTGTATGGAAACTAATAGAAATCAATTTCAACCCCTTATAAATTAATTTATTATTATTTTTCTAATTTATTTTTATTAGTGAATTATTACTTTTCACTTTAAGTTATAAGATATCTCATTTTAGAAGAAAACCGTTTCGTTGGTGCTACAATTCACTCCACGTCACACGTGTTTCACATATATACATATATACGACATAAAAAACTTGTGTCCTTAGGTTTTTGTATATTATAATTTCAATTTTATTTTAATGAAAGTTTTAATTGGCTAATCATTTTTTTCCTAAATTGCAGCTAAGAAAAGGTTACTTTCTGTTTAATTGTAAATATTTTCCAATCACTTTCTGTCTGTTATTATTAACGTGCTAGAACTATTTTAGCCTAGCGTACGTACAACGAACATATGTGTCTACAGATCTCCTTTCAGAGTGGATCCTTCACTGCACGTAGTAAGACATTAACAATAATCCAATACATAACCGAAAAATACGAAGTGACGCTAATAAAACCAAATGTGTTGACCAAATGCAAAAGGATATAATCCGAAGAACGATATTTATGCAGATACCCTGTATAGTACAAAATGTTTTCAAAATCTGGCCATTATTGAACTGCATCTTTTTTATTTGAAATTTTTTTTGATAACGTTCGCCAATTAGATGAAATAAATCAAAGCGTATACTGTGAGCCACCCTGTATGTTTCAACAGTTTAATTTGTTCAATTTCAATTAATAAATAAAAAATAAGATTATTTTTAAAAATATACCGACTACGGATCTGTTACTGTTTACTATACAATAAGGGATTTATGAACTTTTAAATCCTGTCAACGAAATAGTGTGAAACGTTCTTTAATAGTTGACGAATCCTTTTTGCTGCACTATTTTTGTCAACGAGTTGACAACAAATTTCATTGACACATAAAATCGTCACAATATTATCGCATAATAATATTTCAAGAATGGTAATATAATGGCGCTACCGAAGGGCTAAATACCATATAAAGGGACGTTGTGTCGTTGAATAGTGGCAGAACAGTGCCTCCGCACTAGGTGTTGTGGCATGAGTTAATTAGGACAAATCATTAACAGATGTCGGGCCATCAGTAAACGGAAAATTCTACAAATAATTTAGTATTAATGGCGTGGGTACGGGGGAGTGGAAGTGGCGATCGGAGGGAGGAAATGATGCATGGAGGGCTTAATAACTTCCGTAAATAGGTACACAGGATGATAATGTTAGTTATGGAAAATGACGTTGTCTCAATGGAATTTATGCGGGTAATTGACAAATAATCAGGTTGAGAGGGACACATGCATTTGTAGCTGATTTGGATTTTTTTAAATTTATACGAGGGTTGTCTTTTATATTTTGCATATACAACTAGAAAAAAACAGTAAATAACTTTTTAACACTATTGTTTTTCAAAGTTTTCTCTGATAAAGCAGGAAACTACCTATCTCAGTCGGATTCGTTAGTTGTGTTTGGAGTCGACGCTCTACGCGCTCTTATTAATTATCTCCAAAATGGCTGTTCAATAATAGACAAGTTGTTGAATTAAACGAAGAAATATCATATTTTTTAATTGAGAAACAAAATCTAACACAGTGGCAAATTATGTATGATGTATTACCATCCCTTCCACACTTGAAGAATAGTAAAATAATTGAAGTGTTTACAAAAAACAATGGTTATCATATAAGTACCAAATAAATGATGAAAATTGTGTACTCACTGAGCATGCGTATATGTAAAAATAAAAGAGAGTTTATTAAGGGAACTACAAAACGAACGTTGCAATAACTCTCTATTATCATGAAATTTACTTTTGTTAAAAAGAAACTATTCTTAAAAACGTCAAGATTTTTCAATAACTATCTCCTATAACGAACTCATTTCTTTTGTATGTTCCTAAAAACCCTTCTATATATCTATATCGTCACGTACACTATGCCATATTAGCGCTTCTTGTATTATGGAAATATCTAAGAAAGATAATAATCTCAAATTTACTATGCTTTCATGGAATTTCCATTCATAATCCATGTAATTCAAGTTTTTCGTTTCCATTACCCGATGTCTGGTACTTCTTCCCATCCGAATCAATAAAAAAAATCTATTAGTCCGAAGAAAAAAATAATTAAAGCCAACTCGAAAGAAACATTGACAGGACCGGCATGATAATAAATTTTGACGTTGAAATTGAAAGATTGCAATATGAGCGCCTTTCGGCAATTAACTCCGAAATGGAGTGGAGCACAAGTAGATTTTTCGTTACATTTGTTACCAAACTGTCAAACGATGGACATCTATCAAACGTCAAATTCAAACAAATGTCATTCGGAGTATAATTTTGTGGTTATTTTTTAGTATTTTTATAAAATATGAATAATTATTACTTCGCAATTGTAAACTATGTAACCTTAAGTGCATAAGAATTTAATTTTTTGGCCAGTAATCGAAATGAGCATATTCACTCCTAAAACCCTACCTCGCCGAGGTGGTGTACAATTGGAGCAACTCTTTTCGCACCACTCCACAGTAAACGAACGATTTAAAGACTGCTCCTTTTACTCGTTCTGTAATAACCGAACGGTTTAAAGAAGGGAGGAGTGTTCGGAGTCAATGGAGTAACATTGCCGAACGGCCCTATGGAATACCTCACGAAACTGTAATCTTTATTTGGAAACCTTTAAATCATTTTCGTCCTTTCCTCAATATTTCGATTAAAGAGTATCCAAACGTCTCAAATTGCACGTACGCAAAAAGTAGTATCTGTCTCGACACAGATACATGTATAGGGTCGCCATTATACGTCCAAAAATATTTCAAATGAGAGGTTCATATATGTCTATTTCTATGGTTTCGGCCATAGAACTACTAGTGTTTAGTTCTGTGGTTTTTCTAAAAACAAACACAACTGCTATGACACTTGACAGTTATTATGAACAAAAGTTAGGGATTTAGGGGTAGCCAACATTAACTGCTTTTTTGCTGTCCTATTTTGGTCATGTAGTTCACAGAAAATCTACTGTCAAATATGTTCGTTTTTTATTTAGAATGAGAGTTTAAAGAGGTTTTTTCTGACTATTTTCGATGTTTCATAAAATGCAGCTGTACATTTTGAAACAATTGTTCCTAAATTTCCAACTTATTTTTTACGATTGAAATCACATGATTGTTGCATAATTCTTCGACGACTGGTATTCACCTACGCATTAACACCGGTCCTGATTGTTAAAGAAAAAAAGGCATAGAAGGTTCGAACAAATTGATATCACAGGTAATTTGTGAACACTTGTAAATTGGATTTCAGCGTTCGTGATCCGAATTGGACTTTGATTATAACAGATCAAGATCAGGAGCGGTACGTATTCTATTACTGATTATTTACGAATACGTAAAAGAAGATCTTACAACAGTAGCGCTACCAGATATTTTAATATTTCAAATTTAATGTCTAATTTATCTTAAATAATGGAAATATGACGACAAATCTACGAATAAATATTTATTTTTAATTGGGGGACAGCCTGTATACATTAGAGATGACGAAGCAGTAGTTAGAGAATACTCTTCTATGCATTCTTAAGGTGGTCCAGATCCGTTAGAGGACCTTAAACGAAATGGAGAATTTGGCAACGCCATAAATAAGTTTTTTGCGCTTCTTGACGCTGTCAAATTTTAAGGTTATTTTTCATTTTCTATACATTTAATTTATAACCTCAATCCTCATCGATTTCTCAAATACAAATACAATTTCAAAGTATTTTCGCTAAAATAGCATTTACCTATAAAAGCCCTGACATTTATGACGTACCAAAACCGCATAACGAATTATAAACACTTAACGCCTCTTTCACACTACACGGTTTTGATCGTGCGGTTAAAGACCGTCCGAGCTTTTGCCGCGAACATTGTTGTTTTCTCATTGGCACGGATTTTTACCGCAATATTTTCTTTTCATTTGTTTACTAAGACAATATGAATGGAAAAAAACTTTGTTCTTTGTGGTTGCTTCATCGTCGCCGAAAAAGAATAGCACGAGATCGCATTTTCTAGGTGCACCCCATTAATCAGAGGAGAGAGGAAGGTCTTGCTTCGACCGTATAATGTGGAAGACCCCATGTTTTTCCCCATTTCAACAGCCGTACGGTTTTTAACCGCACGAACAAAAACCGAGTATTGTGAAAGAGGCTTAGGCATCATATACACGTAAACATATTAACTCGACGTAAACCCAATACGTTCATTTCATATCATCTTAAAACGAGTTGAGGCAATTGAGACCGGGTTTGTCGTTTGTTTACATTTTAATCCATTGAGAGTTCACCTAAAACAACTTTAATGAGTTATTTCTATTTGGTATTTTCTTTATTTTGTGCTTGAGTTTTTATTTTTTTGCTAATTCGGCTCAATAAATCCTACGTTTACGGTATACGCAAGTTTCCTTTAAACGTATCTAAATACGTCCGCGAAGTACTTACTGCGCACGCGTTCTTGTCAAATGCTGCGTTTACGTTTACGTATCAATAGACACTTTTAGCTTGTCATAAGTTTTTACACGTATCCTTATCCGTATTGGAGTTACGTTGACGTAGAGAAATTGGCAAGAAAACCTTTTTAGCAAAAAACGTATCGTTTCGTTCTGTTTTCAATTTTTAATTGTATAATCCTCAATTCCTTTTTAGTTTGCCTTTTTATATTTTTGTAAAAACGAAATATGGGGCGACATTAAATAATCCATTGCTGCTAGACGAGGACGATGATGATTTGGACGACCTATTTTTGATGCATATTTTACAAAATATGTTGGGTTATAATTAAACCAAACCAATATGAAAGAAGAAGAAGACCTGTAAAATAGCACTAATAGCACAGAATACTGATTTTGGTCGGGATACGGATACGTTTACGTATACGGAGTAGGGGACGTAACAATACGTTCAACGCATCGTATCGGCGGAGACGTAACGGATCTACACATGCGCAGTTCGTTACGGATACGGATACGTGAGAAATTTATGACAAGCTAAAAGTCTCTAATAATTGCCTTGAGTTTCTACTATCAAGCGCAAGCGCAAAACATAGAGCGCTCAAAAATAGTATTTTTAAGGACAGCGAATAACCTTCAGTGTTGCAAACGGTCAAGAATTGGGCTCCTGAATCTTTGCGATCTTAATCCTTGATACTATCAAAAACATAGGTTCTATCTTCTTCTAACAATAGGAGACACACGAAACAAAATGCAATAGGGATAACAATATAATTTACACGTGAATAGCTGAGTGTCACTAGTACATTTTGAGGTTATTTGTATATTAATGAATATTCCTTATTGTAACGCCACTGTTAAGGTAAGTTAAAGAGCAGACAATCTTTTGAGGAGAGAATCCATCCAGTAGTGATTGCCCAGCGGCTTTTATGGCTAATTTACGAACCCACCTTGTTGCTACCGTATATTTTGGTTTCTTCTATTATTTACTTGTTGATGATGATTTTTTTATACCATATTTGAAAATCTTATTAAAGAAAGGAAATCGTAAAAGCAATAGATTTCGTTAAATTATACGTTGGCGATAAATTTATGTTTGCCAATTAAATTTAAACTCAGATGGAATCGCTCAAGCATTAAAAGTATATATTAATGTTAATCAGTATTTGAAATTACAAAAAAAAACGGTTTTGTTGCTTTTGATTAACGTGGTCTACGCATGGTCTACAATTGTTTGATGCGGCACTGAGACTGTTTAGAATTTTTCGGCAATATTTGTTTCATTGAGATGTTTTGCCATTTTGGTTGTCAAATTTTTAATTAGCACTTCATCACCTAAAGATTTTTTCGCTTTGACAATTTCCAACAACAATACTGCATTTGTTATAAGAGTGTTGGAATCATTGAAACATCGAGGTTATAGCAGCAAAATAAACATGTAAGTTGACCAAAACCCAAATATCCACAGTAAAAGTCATTATCAATAAGCCAATACATAAACGAAAAATACGAAGTGACGCTAATAAAACCAAATGTGTTGACCAAATGCAAAATGTCATATACCAAGAACCCTAGATTGTATTAAAAAAATGGTTAATTAAAGACCTTCCAGTCGCGTCACACGTTTTTATTATTTGTCTTTTATCGTCAATGCCAAATTTTGACAATAACTTCAAGTGGGTTCTTCTTAACAAAATATTCAATATATTTTGTGACAATGAAACTGAAGGATGATACAATAGCAGGTAACTGAAAATTCAATACGACTAATAAGATGCTAAAAATATATTGGGTGTTAATAATAATTACTTTCTGTGATAACAAAACTATCAAAAATGGTTGAAAATTGTCAATTATTGTTAAAAACTGTTAAAAATGGACAATTATTGTTAAAAACTGTTAAAAATGGACAATTATTGTTAAAAATTGTCAAAATTTTGAAAAATGTACAATTATTGTAAAAATTGTCAAAATTTTGAAAAATAGTTGATAATTGTCAAAAATTGTTAGTTTTTGAAAAATTGTCAAAAATTTTGAAATATGCTCAAAAATGGTCAGTAATGGTCAAAAATTTGGAAAAATGGTCAATAATTGTCAAAAAATTTCAAAAATGGTCAATAATTATCAAAAAATATCAAAAATGGACAATTATTGTCAAAATTGGTCAATAATTGTTAAAATTTTGAAAAATGGTCGATAATTGTCAAAAACTATCAAAAATGGTCAAGAATTTTGAAAAATTGTTAAAATTTTTGAAAATTTGTCAAAAATCGCCAATAATTGTCAAAAACTATCAAAAATGGTCAAAAAGGACAATTATTTTGGAAAATTGTCAAAATTTTGAAAAATAGTTAATTGTCAAAAATTGTTAGTCTTTGAAAAATTGTCAAAAATTTTGAAATATGATCAATAATTGTCAAAAATGGTCAAAAATTGGGAAAAATGGTCCATAATTGTCAATAATTATCAAAAATGGTCTAAAATTTTGAAAAATTGTCAAAAACTATCAAAAATGGTTAAAAATTGTCATCATTTTGAAAAATGTTCAAAAAATTATCAAAAATTTGGAAAAATGGTCAGTTATTTCGAAAAACAGTCAAAATGGTCAATAATTGTTAAAATTTTGAAAAATGGTCAATAATTGTCAAAAGTTGTCAAAATTTAAAATTTAAACTCAGATGGAATCGCTCAAGCATTAAAAGTATATATTAATGTTAATCAGTATTTGAAATTACAAAAAAAAACAGTTTTGTTGCTTTTGATTAACGTGGTCTACGCATGGTCTACAATTGTTTGATGCGGCACTGAGACTGTTTAGAATTTTTCGGCAATATTTGTTTCATTGAGATGTTTTGCCATTTTGGTTGTCAAATTTTCAATTAGCACTTCATCACCAAAAGAGTTCTTCGCTTTGACAATAATTTCCAACAGCAATACTGCATTTGTTATAAGAGTGTTGGAATCATTGAAACATCGAGGTTAAAAGAAACATGTAAGTTGACCAAAACCCAAATATCCACAGTAAAAGTCATTATCAACATAAACGAAAAATACGAAGTGACGCTAATAAAACCAAATGTGTTGACCAAATGCAAAATGTCATATACCAAGAACCCTAGATTGTATAAAAAAAAAGGTTAATTAAAGACCTTCCAGTCGCGTCACACGTTTTTATTATTTGTCTTTTATCGTCAATGCCAAATTTTGACAATAACTTCAAGTGGGTTCTTCTTAACAAAATATTCAATATATTTTGTGACAATGAAACTGAAGGAGGATACAATAGCAGGTAACTGAAAATTCAATACGACTAATAAGATGCTAAAAATATATTGGGTGTTAATAATAATTACTTCCTGTGATAACAAAACTGTGATTACTTACGGTAATTAATAGACCATTGTAAACAAACGTAGGTTAACGGTCTTATTTGTAAATGTATTCCCGTGAATTAATTAAAAAGCAACTGTTTACCCAGTTACCCAAAAAAAAAAAACTTAACGGTGCATAAGCAATTCTTCATCATCCTAATAGTTTTTTTTATTATTAAATAAATTAATTTGAATAGTACAATGTAGAAGAGGTTGTTGCCTGAAGCATTCAATACAATACGGCTTGGAAATACTTTGTTATTAATAATACGGGTTGACCGAAAAGTATCTTTAAAATTGAAAGCCGAATGGCTGGAATGCAATGGGAATTGACACTAAGGGACCAACACCCATAGTCATTCCAGAATCGCAGATGTTATCACAAACTCGCTTCTTGATATGAGCAGTGATAATATATGTTGACTACAATTAACGACAACCAATCATACCATATCCACCTAAACTGGGATGGGTTGGAAGCATGCAGTCTGGAAGGAACGTTGGTGTGGTCCGCAGATCTAAAACTGATATAGCAACAGGAGCTGGAATCCATGGTGCCAGACCCAGATGCAATGTCCACGCATCGTTGGAGAAGTTTGCATCTGCATTCCAGGCAGAAATCTACGCTATCGACACGTGTTTGCAAATGAACATCGGAATGGGGTATAGAGTCCAAAAGATCCTCATACTCTCAGATAGTTAGGCAGCACTGGAATCTTCAGCATGTCCCCAGATCAGATCAAGACTGGTCCGGGACTGCCTACAAAAACTTTTAACCCTGTCAAACCATAATAGAGTAACTCTTAAGTGGGCCCCCCGGGGCACAAGAGGGTAGTGTAGACAATGAAAAGGCAGACATTCATTGGTCCTAAACTAGTATTTGGAATATCAAAATCTGCTGCACGTGGTTGTACATCTCGGTGGATTCAAACTAAACATCAGACGTATTGGAGACACTTGCCAAAATTGGTCAATAATTGTCAAAGATTGTAAAAATTTTGAAAAATAATCAATAATTTTGAAAAATGGTCAAAAATTCGGAAAAATGATCCATTATTGTCAATAATTATCAAGAATGGTCAATAATTTTGAAGAATGGTCAAAAACTATCAAAAATTGTCAAAAATGTCAATTATTGTCAAAATTGGTCAATAATTGTAAAAAATTGTTAAAATTTTGAAAAATGGTCAATAATTTTGAAAAATAGTCAAAAATTCGGAAAAATGATCCATTATTGTCAATAATTATCAAAAATGGTCAATAATTTTGAAAAATGGTCTAAAATTTTGAAAAGTTGTCAAAAATGGTCAAAAACTGATCAAAATTGACAATTACTGTCAAAAACTATCAAAAATGGTCAAAAATTGTCAAAAATGGACAATTATTGTTAAAAATTGTCAACATTTTGAAAAATAGTTGATAATTGTCAAAAATTGTTAAAGTTTTTGAAAAATTGTCAAAAATTGTTAAAGTTTTTGAAAAATTGTCAAAAATTTTGAAATATGGTCAAAAATGGTCAAAAATGGTCAATAATTGTCAAAAATGGTCAAAAACTATCAAAAATGGTTAAAAATTGTCAATTATTGTTAAAAACTGTTAAAAATGGACAATTATTGTTAAAAATTGTCAAAATTTTGAAAAATGTACAATTAATGTTGAAAATTGTCAAAATTTTGAAAAATAGTTGATAATTGTCAAAAATTGTTAAAGTTTTTGAAAAATTGTCAAAATTTTTGAAATATGGTCAAAAATGGTCAAAATTTTGGAAAAATAGTTGATAATTGTCAAAAATTGTTAAAGTTTTTGAAAAATTGTCAAAAATTTTGAAATATGGTCAATAATTGTCAAAAATGGTCAAAAATTCGGTAAAATGGTCCATAATAATTGTCAACAATTGCCAATAATTATCGAAAATGATCAATAATTTTGAAAAATAGTCTAAAATTTTGAATAATTGTCAAAAATGGTCAAAAACTATCAAAAATGGTTAAAAATTGTCAATTATTGTTAAAAACTGTTAAAAATGGACAATTATTGTTAAAAATTGTCAAAATTTTGAAAAATGTACAATTATTGTTAAAAATTGTCAAAATTTTGAAAAATAGTTGATAATTGTCAAAAATTGTTAAAGTTTTTGAAAAATTGTCAAAAATTTTGAAATATGGTCAAAAATGGTCAAAAATTTGGAAAAATGGTCAATAATTGTCAAAAAATTTCAAAAATGGTCAATAATTATCAAAAGATATCAAAAACCGTCAAAAATGGACAATTATTGTCAAAATTGGTCAATAATTGTTAAAATTTTGAAAAATTGTCGATAATTGTCAAAAACTATAAAAAATGTTCAAAAATTTTGAAAAATTGTTAAAATTTTTGAAAATTTGTCGAAAATTTTGAAAAATTGTCAAAAATCACCAATAATTGTCAAAAACTATCAAAAATTGTCAAAAAGGGCAATTATTGTTAAAAATTGTCAAAATTTTGAAAAATAGTTGATAATTGTCGAAAATTGTTAGTCTTCGAAAAGTTGTCAAAAATTTTGAAATATGGTCAATAATTGTCAAAAATGGTCAAAAATTTGGAAAAATGGTCAATAATTTTGAAAAATGGCCCAAAATCTTAAAAAATGGTCTAAAATTTTGAAAAATTGTCAAAAATGGTCAAAAACTATCAAAAATGGTTAAAAATTGTCATCATTTTGAAAAATGTTCAAAAATTATCAAAAATTTGGAAAAATGGTCAGTTATTTCGAAAAACAGTCAAAATGGTCAATAATTGTTAAAATTTTGAAAAATGGTCAATAATTGTCAAAAGTGGTAAAAATTTTGAAAAATAGTCAATAAATAATACGAGCCGTTTTCGAAAATCGATTTAAACACGTAATTCAAAAAAACGATTTACTAAAAATTGATTAATATTGCTATAAAAATCGATTATAAGAAAATAATAATCGATTTATATAAAAATCGATTATTTTTTAACGTCCCTACTCTAAGCCTCTGGCTGGTGGTACCGAACTAATCAATCTTTAAACTTTTAAGGAATTAAAATTTACCGATATTTACGTCCTATTTATTTGAATTCTGCCGATCACATAATAAGCCCCTTTTACTCCTAGTGATATAATATACTATTTATAGCTTGATATATGATTAAAGCTATAGACATACCTATAGATATTTTTTTTGAAAATATATAAATATAGAATTTCTAAATCGGAATTTAAAATTACGCCTTCAATCAACATCGAAATTCATTCAAAAACCGTTTTATAACCATAAATCACCATTTTAGATAATTTATTTATATTTGTCGGGTAATTTGTTACAGGAAACACGTAGGACACAAATTACAAATCTATAAAACATCAATTGGTTCAATTAGTAGTCTCATATATTATTAACCCGTGTACTGACTAAAACAAGTGTTAGCTTTACAAAACTCATCATATATTGGTGAATGTTCTACTACTGAATGACAAAATTCCCTGAGGCCTTCTAGAATACGTTACAGGTCACAATACAAGATATTCTATAAAATCGCAATCGTATATAAATAGACAAAAATTTGATACATTGTCTTAAATTTGAAAAAAAAATGATGATAAGGGGATCGAACTCCATGTATTCCAATGATAGAGGGCGCCACTTAAAATCTTGCACCAAAACATCTGACGGCAGAACAATAACAGCCAATCATAAAACTCGAGTTGATGATGTTTTATTGGTTGCCAGCTTCTTTGACAGTTCGCGGTTTGCGTGTGTGGTGAGTGAGGTTAGGTCATATAAATGGAAAATATTGTGAATAGGAAATCCGTTTTTTGTCCTCGTTTTCAAAAATATCGAAAATTGTGATCCTTGTATTTGTACTTTATCATCAAAAACAACATGTCATACAAATCCAAATGATACTAAGGGCTGATAAGCGAGGATTAAAAATTGACAATTGTTTTAGTTTCGTGATAATTGTAAGATTTTCAATGTCCATTGTAGCATCGATTATCCAGTTTTGACCTTGGGAAATAGCCTTATACTATTTAATTTTCACATGAAACTCGATGATGAAAACGGCTTCCATTCCAAGATTTTGAAATTTGAGGTATTGCTGGAAAGGTGTTTTTCAACTCTATATATGTAAGGTTATACATTCTTTCCAGAACAGTAACCGCCAATATTTGGCTCTTAGACCCTTTTGTTTTTATAGAGAGTCAATCCACATTGCTTGCATTTGAAGTTTGTCATTTTTCTTTGCCATTTCAATGATTTTCCTCCATTCGTTCCTGTCCTGGGTCTTTTGCCTCCAGTTTTTAATTTCCATTTTTTCTAGGTCTCTCTCTATTTGGTCTATCCATCTAACTTTTGGTCTACCTTTTGGTCTATTTGTAATGGCTGTCCACTCTGTTATTCTCTTTACATTACTACCTTCTTTCATTCTTTTGATATGTCCAAGCCATCTCATTCTGGATGCTTTTATTATTCTTCCTATGTTCTCAGTTTCCAGTATTTTTCCTATTTCCAAGTTTGTCAATCTTTCATACTGTCCCTCATTTAATTTATTTGGTCCATAAATTTGCCTAATAATTTTCCTTTCGAATATTTTTAACGTTTCTTCCTCTCCACTTGTCGTTGCTGTAGTTTCGGCTGCATAAGAGACTGCTGTTCTTATTGCTGTCTTGTATATTCTCATTTTTGTGGTTCTCTTCATTGTTTAGTTCTGCTGCCTGTATACGTTGTGCGATTTCATCTTTTTTGTCATTCCGATTGTTAATTTTTGTGCCCAGAGTTTTTAACTACTTCAAATTCATATTCCCCAATTTTTATTGATTGATTGTCTTTGTTGTCTCTGTTTCTTTGTACTTCCATGTATTTTGTTTTTTCCTCATTGATTTCCAGTCCCCTTCTTCTGGATTCTGTTACTATCGTTTGCAGCGTTTCTTGTAAACTTCTCTGGTCTCTCGCAATTATGGCTACATCGTCTGCATATGCCACTATTTGTACCGATTTAAAGATGACTGTTTCAGGTAAATTACATTTACTGATTATTCCGTCCATTACTACATTAAAAATTGCTGTTGAAAGCCCATTTCCTTGCCTCACTCCTGAGTTAATTAGGAACTCTTTCGATATACCTCCATTCGTTAGAACCGCTGCTTTGGAGTTTATCATCGTCATTTCCACTAACCTTATAATTTTCTTGAGTAAGTCTGCTTTAATCTCTTTTCGAATTAGGCTATCAAATGCTTGCTTAAAATCAATAAATAATATATGCATCTTGATGTCCCGTTCATAACATTTTTCTACCGTTTGACTTAAAATCTGGATGGCATCGATAGGTGTCGAAATCCAAATTCAAATTATTACCTCTAGATTTGTAATAATTCACAATACCATAACATAGTTCAATGGAACAAATGAAGATTTGGCATATTTTTTAAGCAGCAATTTTGAATAAATCACTAGTGTGATAAAAAATTTCCAAAAGAGGCATCAGAAACTAGATTCCAACTTTCTGATGCCTCCACTATACGATTATCCATGATGGACGGTGCATTCGCCTGCATTCATTCATTCGTTTGGGGTGAGTTTATTTAATAATTTTGTGAATCTCATTGGCATTTGGTATTCTTGACAATTCGCAAGACCAGCAACCATGCGTGTTTTATGCCGAGAGGTATTTGTTGTTCATAAACGCCTTGGTATTCGTTTTATATAATTTATAGGTTATATTTTGGTTTCTAATCATAAAAATTAATGATTTGCATTATATTGCAAACTTAGAAAACCTTGAGGATTACCCAATTAATCAAGATGTTTTTTCATGAATTCCAATAATATTTGTTTTTGTTCCATGGACCCATAAGTAATTCTTCCTTTTTTGATGAGGAGATTCATCTGCTAAGCTAAGTTAACATCAAACTATCCATTATTCGATAAAACGTAACACAAAAATTGCGATGTTGCCAAATTAATGTGAAAATGTTCACACATCTCTACGAAGAGAGGTCAAAAATATCATTTTTGGAAAGTGTTCGCAAATTGACCATTCGTAACCATGCGCATTCGTACAATTGCCAAGGATGTCAAGAATAGCTGCCCAGCCACTTGAACTAAATCTTTGTATCATTTCCCATATTTTCTACTTCTTTTCCAGAAGCTTCGTGTCTTCTATGTAGGAGGGCACTAGTTTGGTTTGGTTGTATTATTTCCTAACCAAAGTGCTTCTGTCTGAGTTCTTGTGAGTTCTCACAGAAGCAGAGTATGTGAGTAGGTGTGTTTCATCTCTGAGCTCACATTTTCTGACTGACTTTTCCCATTTTCGGAATATGTTTCGTCGGGGTGTCCAGTGATCAGGTCGGTAACTGTTTTCAAATGTCTTCCTTGTTTAGTAAACTTTTTGTGTGGAGGTGACCTCCATTTGAATTGGTGTTCTCTAGCCAGTTCCAGATTTCCCCTTTCCTTTCCTTTGTGATACCAAAGAACGGTTCCAGGTCCATAAAGTCACCTTTAGAGCCTTCTTTAGCTAACTTTTCCGCCAATTCACTACCCACAATCTCCTCATGTCCCGGCACTCAAACTAGAGATACTATATTGTCTCTTACCAGCCTATTAAGGAATTCTTTGCAGTTTTTTACTAGTATAGACCTAGTGGTTGGTTTGCTGATAGCTTTAAACAAATCCTGGCTGTCAGTAGATATTTTACGACAATGTGTATTGTCTACTTCGGCTTCAACAACCACCAATCTGAGTTGCCGAAACTCCCAATTTATCTATTTATGTTTATGAAAATGAAATATAATAAAAAATAATTTTAATCGATGAAACATCGAAGTGAACCCGTGACGTTTCCCCAATGTCCTTATTCTAGGATTACATTTGAAATGTAACTGAAATACGGGAGAATTTCAGTTGCACACACAGACACGCATATAGAAACCAATCACTGACAAATGCGTCAGATTAGCAATTTACAAATCTGCTATTGCTGCAATTACTGGCTCATTATTCTGTAAGTAATTACCCCATTTGCCTGGATAGAACTAGTGTAGCACTGGCTCTGGTGCTTGACCGGAGCTCATTATTATCTCCCGATGCAAGAGTGCTCCAAAACTGATGGAAATTTCGTTACATTCTATACGAATTCACTTCGATTAGTTAAATGTTTCCAACTTTAATAATTCAAATTTAAGAAATCGCAAAGTTAAATTTTTGTTTGTAATAACAATATTCTATCAATTTCATTATTTTAAAGATATGGCAGCTACAAACTGATTAAGAAACTGTCAGGATTCGACGTATCTTTGCTAAGAGTAGCAGACTCCGTTTCACATAAAAAGAAGCCACTTGAAGTTTGCCAACTGACTTGCGCAGAAACCAAAATCGGTCTTGTTTATCTATGTCGCCTCGTAACGACCGTTTCATGCCATTGGCGTTACAAACGATTTTCATGCCGACAGCCATTTTATTATTGACTTTTAAGGTTGTGTTTGAAGCAATCATTTACTGTCGAATATTTTTGATTTTTGAATATTTTAAGACGTTTAGATAGTTTATCTGCGAGTCTTGATCTAAAACCACGCCTCCTAAAAAACTTGTTGGTGTCAAAGGAAAAATTATCCACAGTCAAGACCGACAGATTCTTAAAAACGTTGAAACTTTCATCGAGACGGAAAATGTGAAAACGATACGCTACTGATTTGAAGTCGAATGTCAATTTTACAATATGGCGCTGGTTTTGACGCGCATATGACTGCAACTTCAAGTGGGTTTTTCTTACGTGAAACGGAGTCTAAAAAAAGAAATTCACAGGACGAAAGTATAAAATCCACAAAACACACCGATGGCGGAGGAAAAAGTCACATTATTATACATCCAGGTAGAAAGCACGGTTTTGTTGATGGAGCGAATTTAACATTTTAAAAAACAACCCTGTTTCGATGACATCGACTGAATAGTACGACTGTACTCCTCTTCCAATATTAAACCCGAAAATTTGTCTTTGATCTTAAAATAGGCAGTTGTTGCATTAAATGATCTAAAAGTTCAATTTACATATTAAAACGAAATTTTTCCAACTCATCTTTAATTCATTCTATTTATGTGGAAGCTATCTAATAATAGTACCAGACAATGAAAGTACCAAGAAACAACTAAAAGGGGAAAACCCGAAGCCTTGGGACCGATCTAACACAAACTTAATTTTCATTTACACAGCTGATTTCACTTTTCATACTTATGTTTGTTGATTGCCATGGCACTCTCTTAATAGAAAAATAATATGACTAAATCGACAGTTAGCAGTGCTAGGAAATAAAATTACATATAGGAAGTAAAATTTTTATTTGTTAAAATAACTTTGACATTGAGGTGTGAGTCCACTCCTTGCTATTTGTATTACTAGCCATTAAACTATGTTTTCTTCTTGATGTAACAGTGGTTTTATAATACAGGGTGTGCCGCTGAAATTAATCCACCTCCATTTTTAATCCAAAGGAGACATATTTTTACGTCTGTTATACGTCAAATCATCTTGTGCAAAAAAAATTTATCATTATGCTACAACTATTGAATTAGATGCTTAAAATGGTTTCCATCAATAATCTTGCAATAGAGTACACGCATATTTCATATTTTGCTTAGATATTAATTTGTAATAGTAAAGTTGATATCAAAAATAACTAATAGGAAATAAACCAGTTTCCATTGGAAATTTTAAAATAAAATTCAAATTTTAATGCACTTTCCGACCACCACCTGAGGATTTCCGAACGCTACCGATGATACGTGTGATGTCATACCATTTGTTTACTTTTGTCAATATGGCCGGTATTGCATTAGGTTCTGTGTAGTTTTGTGTTTATATTGTATTTTAATTAACTATTAATTGCTTTAGCGACGTAAAAATATCATTTATATGTTTGTTTGAGACCATTACGTGTTTGTGTGTGCTTTTTTTTATTTCTAAAAGTCAACGTAAAGTGGAAAGTGGACATAAATATTCGATATTTCCGAGGAGATTTTAAAACATTTAGAAGAAATATTTTATTTACTAGTTCAGTGTTCAGTGACGATTCTTTCATATTTTGTGAGTAAATATATGGCTAGCGAAGGTTTTGTAAAAGCACAAACTGATAACTTGCCCAAAGTAGACTCATTTATGCTTCTTGAATTTATGAAGTCAAACAGCTGCTTTAATGCAGAGGAAATAAGAGGAGTTAAAGCATTATCGTAAGTACGATTTAAACTATATATATAATACATACCAACCATATTTCGATGCCATGTTGGCCTGAGTTGGTAAGAAAATAATGTTTTTATGGTTGATTCCTAGACATATAGGTACATAACCTCAAACTATTTAAGAAGAAAAATTACCAACATAGAAGTAGGTTCTTACATTAAAATGGTCTTCACAAACAATAGCAGTAGTATTTGTCGAAATATCGTCTTTGTTTCGACGCATAGCTTGCAACCACAATGCCCTTCTCTTAAGTGCATTTTTGCTTGTGCCACCAGGTAAAGTAACAAATATTTTGTCTGGAGTTTCAATAGACGTTGATTTACACTCTGGAACAATGCAATACTTGGAATACAAAGTTTTTTTTTCGGCTTTATCAATTTTTAAAGCTTTCAGAAACAAATTAGGTCACAAAAACTCAGAGCGTGATACACGAATAAGAACGTAAACAAATGGAGTGACGTCAACGGATGGGGCAGCCATCTTTATGACGTAAAGCGCGTTTTGGCCGACTTTCAAATTTTATGATTTTTAAAGTCGTTTTAAAAGTAAAGTTTATATTTTTTTGAAAAAATAGGCATGCAAGGTGTTAGGAGACCTGATAAAGCGTCAATTCCCACCAATAGCAAAATTTATGCTTGTACCCTATTGTTCACCTCATAGTTTTCATCAATCCTGTATACAGGGCGTCCAGAAACTGCCAAATGCAAACTACAGATACTAGATGTTATTTTTTGTCCATCTAACCTTTTTTTAACTTTATCCAAAAGTTCTTCTTAAAGGAGACTGGCTTATACAGTGTGACCCACTTAAGATCGCAACACCCAGTTACAGCTTTTAATTGACATTTGATGAACTTCAGTAGCGAACATTTTTAGGAGGCTTCTAAAAAGTCGACTTAAAAAAATATTAGCGATTTTTTTATTGGACTATTGGTAAATTTTGAGTAATGTAACTTCACTGGTGTCAAAAATTGTTTTTTTGATTTTTGAACGTTCCTTATGAATATTGGGTTTGTGTCAGTAGCGTACGTCTTTAGGGGACTTCAAAAATCCGTGCTTTTAAAATAGTAATTGCAATGTTTCCTTCAATGTCAATGAAGGTAAATCAAATTATTATGACATTTGCATAAACTGACATTTTCACAGGAACTGGAATCAAAGCCTGCTTTTTAATTTCGTTTAATTTACCTAATAAAAAATAAGAACGTAAAGGTAAAGGAATTGGAATTTTGCTTATTAGGCGTAGCAATCATTGTCAACTAATTGTCTTTTACTGGCCACCAAAATTTGGAATTAATAAAACGTCAATTAGCTTGTATACAGGGACATTAAAAAATTTAAAAAAATTTGACATTGTACATCTCAGACACCGGTGAAGTTACATTACTCAAAATTTACTTTTAGGTGTTTGAAGGGATACTCTTTACAGTGTGGTAACCAAAAGTCCAATAAAAACATCGCTAATATTTTTTTTAAATCGACGTTATGAAGCCTTCTAAAAATGTACGCTACTGACATATATCAAATGTTGATAAGTAAAAATAGTCCCCTTTGCCAACCTTTTTAAACCACCAAAATTTGAAGTCCATCAAATGTCAATTAAAAGCTATAAATGGGTGTTGCTATCTTAAGTGGGTCATGCTTTTTAATTTTTTAAGTTAATAGTGAGCTTTTTGTGAATTTCATTAAACTGTTTCCAATCCATAAGGCCAGACTATTCTTATTTCAGGATCTGTGGAAAATCTTGGGGCTTGGGACCCAAACAAATCCATTGGATATATGTGTTTTTGTTAGACCAATGATCACAAATGGAGCTATTGCTTGGTGGTCAAAGCTTTACAGCGAACGGCCCAAGCAAAGCTCTCTGGTAAAAAGAGACAGGCTTGTCCGGCAATTACTGGTGCCATCAGTACCACACCGGCAGCAGCCATGGAAATCTTTCTAGACCTACCTCCTCTCCATATATTTCTGGAAAGGGACAACATACAGAATTGCGCATATTTCCAAATGCACAAAACAGGCTTATACAGAGGAAAGCAGAATGCTAGTGGACATTGAAAATCACAGTATTCTGACATAAATGCCTCCAACAGTAAACTACGACCTGCCTTATACCGTCCTAATTCCAAATAGAGACGAATGGGTCCTCCGTAAGGATGATTTATTAAGAGCAGACAGCTGTTGGTACACAGATGGATCAAAAACACCCTCAGGCTCTGGTGCAGGTGTATACGAGTGCAGACCTAGGACAGAAATTTCAACCTCTCTAGGATCCCATGCAACCGTATATCAGGCGAAAATTTACGTCATTGCTTCATGTGTGGAGAGATTGGAGCAAACCAATCTCACACATAAATCAATAAAAAATTTC
The DNA here is from genome assembly GCA_947563755.1 of Lochmaea crataegi. Taxonomy (NCBI): domain Eukaryota; kingdom Metazoa; phylum Arthropoda; class Insecta; order Coleoptera; family Chrysomelidae; genus Lochmaea; species Lochmaea crataegi. Next base: position 10,020,777 of record OX387429.1, on the reverse strand, counting down.
TCGGACAGCCAAGCGGCTTTGAAAGTACTTAGCTCTTACCGTGTAACGTCGAAATTGGTATTAGACTTCCCAAAAAGACTCTCCTTAATAGGAGAACTCAATAGAGTATCGCTGGTCTGGATCCCTGGCCATTCTGGCATGGATGGCAATGAGAAAGCGGACTCTCTTGCAAGGAAGGGTGCGTTTTTATCGGACCAGAACCTACAATTGGCATCGCAATAAGCTTTTCCAAATAAACACTAAATACCTGGACAGCAAGAAGAGCTTTAGACTTCTGGCATTATATACCAGGATTGGTTCATTCAAAGGCTCTTCGAAGGATGTCTCCAAACAAATGTTAGACTATAGCAGGTATGAACTACGTTGTCTAACAGGCCACTGCCATCTGAATCATCATATGCTAAGACTTGGACTGTCGGAAGATCCGACTTGTGAATCAGCAAAGCATATAATTTGTGCCTACCCCGCCGCGGCTCGAATCAGGTATCTGATGTTTAGCAGGGTTTCTCTCTCTCCCCCTCGGTCCTGAAATATCATTCACCAAACAATCTAATCGGCTTTGTTAAGAAGCTGAATTTGTGTGGTGAAATCTGAATGGGTATGAGTTACAATAGACTCTTCCAAGTCGCAGTGGAGGTCCTTATAGACCTACTCACCACAAACCTAACCTAACCTAAAAAAATTTAATTCCTTTGGAAAACTAAGTCCTCCTTTAAACTTTTCATTCCAAGAGACCCTATTTAACAAATTTTCAATTTTTTCCTGGGTAAAATGTCACCCTCGGTGTAGAAAATTTCGCGATTGTAGACATGTTACGTAAAAATGGGTACAAAACTACCAAATTCATCGCGTTGACAATAATATGGTGCACTAAACCCGGTAAAATATTTGAAAATCGACCAAACGTTGTTTCGCCTAATAAATAATTAAATTTTTAATTCGAAATACTATTAAATCTGCAAAATTTGTAATATACCATTCAGTTAAAATCCACCATTGCTCATTTAGTTTTGTTTCCATAACAATTCGTAACTAATCTTTTTTCCGCAAAATACTATAACGGTGGATTAAAAATTAAATATTGATACGCATATCGGATAAATCTAATGAAGATTTATCATTTCATTGACGTTGTTTAAACGCGATACACGAGATTATTTATAAAATGTATTTTATAAAATTTGGTGTGCAGATGTTTATTACAGAATAATTCAAATCGTTAAACAGTCTAAGCAAATGTTTGATGTTTAAAAAACATACTTACTCGGATTTTTGGTTACTAAAAACTATTTGCTGCGATAAAACTTTGTATTCATAGCTAACGTCTCTTTGTCGTACTTATTTTTAATAATTTGAAACAAGGGAATATATACAATAGCTTGACACCCCATGTGGGGTTACGCCGCGTATGCTTTCTAGATCCGCTCAATTGGGGTGGATCAGTCCACGTTGTACGTTTAAATTCTTTCACTTATGTCCCTCCATAATTTCCTATTTTTTGCTTTTTCTTTCCAGTTTGCTTCTCCTGCTCCATTGAGGTCTGCCTCTTCCTCATTCTGCCACTTTGACCTGGGTCTACAGCGTCTCCTCCTTCCTCCTGGGTTCCACTGCAAGATATTGTAGGTTACTGATTTAGCTCCTTCTCTCCATACTTGTCCTAGCCATTTAACTCGTTGTACTTTTATTATTTTTACAATGTCTTCTCCTTTCTGTTCGTCCAAAATTTCACGATTCGTTCTAATTCTATATTCATTCTCATTTATTTTTACTGGCCCCAATATTGTTCTCATGATCTTCCTCTCAGTTATTCTTAATTTTTCCTCTTCCTTCTTCGTTAACGTCATTGTTTCTGCTGAGTACATCATTATTGACCTTATTATCGTTTCATATATATTTAATTTTGTTTGTTTTGTTAACATTTTGCTTTTAAGTAGTTTCTTATTAGCGTGGTAGGCTCTATTTGTAGCGATTAACTTTTCTTCAATTTCAGTGCTTCTATCTGCTGTGCTGCTAATCATGACCCCCAAATATTTATATTGTTTAACTTCTTCAAATTCATAAGCGTTGATCCAGTGGTCATTACTTTTGTTTTCTGTATGTTTGTTTTTAAGTTTTTCCTCTTTAGTTCGTTTTCCCATATCTTTAGATTTTTCTGAAATTCTTCTTCGTTGGGTGCACAAATCTGCAAAAGCACACTCAGTCAGGGTGATTGGTTTCAACCTGTTGTAGCCTATATGTATCTTTTTAGTGTACGTTTTCGTTGCCTTAATGATGTCGTCCATTACAATTATAAACAATAGAGGACTTATCCATCCATCTTTGACTCTGAATGTATCGGATTCAAGGTTATTTCTCCTGATGTAACTGTAATTGTGGTTGTACAGGCTTCTTATTCGTGTGGTTAGATGATCTTTGTTCAAGGCTACTCCAAACTGTTTTTTGTGCTACATCATCGAAAGCTTTTTTAAGGTCCAAGAAAGCCATATAAATTTCTTTTGTTTTTGTTGTTTCCATCATTTGTTTTATCGTGAAAATGTGATCTTGAGTACTGTGCCCTTTCCTAAATCCGCTTTGTGAACCATCCACATCTATTGAGGATCTCAATCTGTTTTCCAATATGCTTTCATATAATTTGGAAACTACGCTCAATAATGTAATACCTCGATATTTAGAACATTCTGTCGAGTCACCTTTTTTATGTATAGGCATTATTACTCCTATGTTCCAGTCTTTGGACACCTGAGCGTTTCTCCAAGCCTTATTGAGCATTTTTAATAGTCTTCCTTGTTTTCCTGAGTAAATGATCATTTAATTGTCCTTATTTTTGACTTGTTTTAGTTCTAATGTTTTATTCTTTCTCAAGTTTTTCAATACTTTATAGAACAACTTTTGGTTTCCATGGTGGTCATCTACCATTTTTTTCCAAAATCTTCCCAGGTCTATAAGTTAATTGGATTTGTATGCCATGTTGTATTTGGATGAAAAGTAGTACCCAAGGAATGCATCCAAGTAACAGCATCCATAAGTTAATTGTTCTAGTTTCGTGAAAATTCTAAGATTCTCAATGTCCACTGTAGCGTCTATCATCCAGTTTGGGCATTGGGGAATATCCTCATTCTACTTGTTTTCACATGAAAATCGATGGTGAAAACGGCTTCCATTCGAAATAATGAAGCCTAGATGTATTATGGGCTACCGGTTTATAATACAATACATCACCTCAGCATACATCCAAGATCGATTTGTCTCCAAAGCTGGGGCTTCTAAGTTCGTGGAGTATCTGTGGGGTTGGTTCGTTGGAATTTAAGGTTGGTCTCAAGCATGCTCGATTGAGGTCGGGTGATCGAGGGGATACTATGGAAATCCAAATCGTTTTCCACTACTAAGTCACCCACATCAAAATTAAACTGCTTTTTACCAGCTTCTAAATGATTTATACAGTTATAGTTTTATTTTCATAAATAAAAATGAAATTTGTTCTTCTAGCTGCACTAATTTCATTTGTTTACAAAATAACGCAAGTTGAACGTTTGTACATCATTGAAGGCCTCTTCCATGTCAAATGATATAAAAATGTGTGTTTTCCGGAGGCTTCCACGAGAGGAGGTTCTCGTCTAAGGAAACGTAAATTTCAAGTATCTCTACTGTGAAGTACTCTTCCATTTCCACTTCAGCTCCTGTGATTCTTGATCTTTAATGACCCCGTCAAAGGATGTTTCTAGGTTTAGAGTTGCTTTTGCATTTTTTTCTGGCTTGATCATAGTCTCCAATGGAATGCTTGCCTTCGCATTTTTTTAAGCTTTCTTTGCTTGGTTTTTGGATCCTGTACCAAGAAGGCAAACGAGAATTAGTTCCCAAAAATCTGTAGCTCTTAAAACAGTTTTGTTTGAGTGGCTGATTCAGCTCAGGACAACTTGACGATTGTGAAATGGAAGAAGGATTTTTTTAAATATAGAAAGAGCAGGAAGTTGAAAAAAGGAGATAATAAAAATGCTCTGGACCAGACGTCACAGCAGGAATTCATATAAAACCTAACCAAAAAAAAATCATCATCATACTTTCAGTACATTTTTGACTCATCGTTATCTACCCAATTAAGAGAAAAATACACATTGATTGTTATTTTTCTTTTATTTCAGGTATACAACATCAATCTTATAGGACCGTAGGCTTAGGACAAAGGCCGTTTTTGGAAACGACGTCGTTTTCGCACTTAAGAGATTTGGAAATGTACAAAAACAAAAGTGTGCGACTGTCACAGACTGCTGATGGACCATTGAATTCGTATAAACAGGAATCATCAGGTTAGAATCAATTTTTTCAATTTTATAATTTAGCAAACAGCAATGGCAAAGAAAACTGCCGTTCAAAATAATTTTTTTTCTTTTTCCTTTTTGAAAAATATTCAATTATTTTTATTCCAACATTCCATCTGTTATTAGTGTCAAACCATTTGTCATTAGTGCCAAACCATCAGTCATTAGTGTCAAACCATCTGTCATTAGTGTCAAACCATCTGTCATTAGTGTCAAACCATCTGTCATTAGTGTCAAACCATCTGTCATTAGTGTCAAACCAACTGTTATTAGCGTCAAACTTTCTGTCGTTACTGTCAAACCATCTGTCAGTTTTTTTGTAACTCTTAGATGATTTTTCAACGATATCCAAATTCCTGTTTATATAAAATATGGTCATCAAAAAATAATTCTTTATATTATTCTTATTTTCTTTCAATTGACAATCGAACTGCGAACCTCTCGCCCGGTACTGTTTCTTTGGGTACCAATAAATGCTAATAATGCATCAGATACATGTCCATCTTTCCGCTTGATTACGCACAGGTGTAATTTTTATCGAATTGAAACACCTGAGACGTAACGTATTATAAACATCTAAAAAGAAAGAAAAAATTTAAAAAAAACTGATTTGGCCAACTTCCTCTCTAATTTATATTGAGCCGTACAGAAAGGAAGGTCGAACTTTAAGGTTTCTTGTATATACATGATATCGTCTTACAAAATCATTTTCTCCCTTCGTGAAATTCTCATGAAATTCAACCCTTCGCGTCTACAGTCCAATTCTTAACACTGAAAACAGAAGAAGACTCTATTTCAGTACAAACACACTCCCGTGTGTGCGTTATTTACATAATTATATCCCAATTTTAATCTTCAATAATTTTTTTCACGACCATTCATTTGCCTGGTTTCAAATGCCCAGTACTCTATTGTTTGTTAAGTATTGATTTAATTCGTTTATTTCAACCATCTGTCATTAGTGTCAAACCATCCATCGTTAGTGTCAAAATATCTGTCATTAGTGTCACACCATCTGTCATCAGTGTCAAACTATCTGTCATTTGTGTTAAATCATATGTCATCAGTGTCAAATCATCTGTCATTAGTGTCAAAACTTTTCATTAGTGTCAAATATATCCGCATATTAATCTGAAAATGTGTATAGAAATTAGTCAGAGTGTTTATGGTTACGTATAGTGGAACCAAAGTCAGTGTAACGACAATAAAATTAAGCAATGTTGTCAGATATATTTTCTAGAATCGTTAGGCTCACTGTACAAAAATGTTCTCCTTACTTCAGTAAACTGTTAGTCCGTGATTTTCTTAGAAAGCTAGTTTGGAAATATTTAAAAAAATATACATTAGTAAGCAATAAAATAAGTCCCTTGAAATTGCTGGAAAAAGAATAATTAATTAAACACAACTTTATGTAGATTACTATATTTAAGAAAATTTTTAATAGCTGGCAACATAGCAGCCCTGCAATGAAAAGCTAATACATCCAGTCCAGTATTTGGTATAATATAACGAAGTAACCGGACAGTTTTAACTCGGCCAACTGGGACATAAAAATGTTGAACATCTGGCCTGACCTGGGTTAGAACGTCCAGGGGTGTGCGTGAATTGTGTTGTAGGGAGATATTTCCGGAAATTTTTTCGAGCTCATGAATATTTTGAAAATTATACCATAGTCTCTAGACAACCTTTGACAGTTTGTTGAAGGAGATGTCAAAATTAAACTGTACAAAAATGTTCTCCTTACTTCAGTAAACTGTTAGTCCGTGATGTTCTTAGAAAGCTAGTTCGGAAATATTTACAAAATATACATAATATAAATTTATTACTAAGCAATAAAATAAGTCCCTTAAAATTGCTGGAAAAAGAATAATTAATTAAACACAACTTTATGTAGATTACTATATTTAAGAAAATTTTTAATAGCTGGCAACATAGCAGCCCTGCAATGAAAAGCTAATACATCCAGTCCAGTATTTGGTATAATATAACGAAGTAACCGGACAGTTTTAACTCGGCCAACTGGGACATAAAAAATGTTGAACATCTGGCCTGACTTGGGTTAGAACGTCCAGGGGTGTGCGTGAATTGTGTTGTAGAGAGATATTTCCGGAAATTTTTTCGAGCTCATGAATATTTTGAAAATTATACCATAGTCTCTAGACAACCTTTGACAGTTTGTTGAAGGAGATGTCAAAATTAAACTGTACAAAAATGTTCTCCTTACTTCAGTAAACTGTTAGTCCGTGATGTTCTTAGAAAGCTAGTTCGGAAATATTTAAAAAATATACATAATATAAATTTATTACTAAGCAATAAAATAAGTCCCTTGAAATTGCTGGAAAAAGAATAATTAATTAAACACAACTTTATGTAGATTACTATATTTAAGAAAATTTTTAATAGCTGGCAACATAGCAGCCCTGCAATGAAAAGCTAATACATCCAGTCCAGTATTTGGTATAATATAACGAAGTAACCGGACAGTTTTAACTCGGCCAACTGGGACATAAAAAATGTTGAACATCTGGCCTGACTTGGGTTAGAACGTCCAGGGGTGTGCGTGAATTGTGTTGTAGAGAGATATTTCCGGAAATTTTTTCGAGCTCATGAATATTTTGAAAATTATACCATAGTCTCTAGACAACCTTTGACAGTTTGTTGAAGGAGATGTCAAAATTAAACTGTACAAAAATGTTCTCCTTACTTCAGTAAACTGTTAGTCCGTGATGTTCTTAGAAAGCTAGTTCGGAAATATTTAAAAAATATACATAATATAAATTTATTACTAAGCAATAAAATAAGTCCCTTGAAATTGCTGGAAAAAGAATAATTAATTAAACACAACTTTATGTAGATTACTATATTTAAGAAAATATTTAATAGCTGGCAACATAGCAGCCCTGCAATGAAAAGCTAATACATCCAGTCCAGTATTTGGTATAATATAACGAAGTAACCGGACAGTTTTAACTCGGCCAACTGGGACATAAAAATGTTGAACATCTGGCCTGACTTGGGTTAGAACGTCCAGGGGTGTGCGTGAATTGTGTTGTAGAGAGATATTTCCGGAAATTTTTTCGAGCTCATGAATATTTTGAAAATTATACCATAGTCTCTAGACAACCTTTGACAGTTTGTTGAAGGAGATGTCAAAATTAAACTGTACAAAAATGTTCTCCTTACTTCAGTAAACTGTTAGTCCGTGATGTTCTTAGAAAGCTAGTTCGGAAATATTTAAAAAATATACATAATATAAATTTATTACTAAGCAATAAAATAAGTCCCTTGAAATTGCTGGAAAAAGAATAATTAATTAAACACAACTTTATGTAGATTACTATATTTAAGAAAATTTTTAATAGCTGGCAACATAGCAGCCCTGCAATGAAAAGCTAATACATCCAGTCCAGTATTTGGTATAATATAACGAAGTAACCGGACAGTTTTAACTCGGCCAACTGGGACATAAAAAATGTTGAACATCTGGCCTGACTTGGGTTAGAACGTCCAGGGGTGTGCGTGAATTGTGTTGTAGAGAGATATTTCCGGAAATTTTTTCGAGCTCATGAATATTTTGAAAATTATACCATAGTCTCTAGACAACCTTTGACAGTTTGTTGAAGGAGATGTCAAAATTAAACTGTACAAAAATGTTCTCCTTACTTCAGTAAACTGTTAGTCCGTGATGTTCTTAGAAAGCTAGTTCGGAAATATTTAAAAAATATACATAATATAAATTTATTACTAAGCAATAAAATAAGTCCCTTGAAATTGCTGGAAAAAGAATAATTAATTAAACACAACTTTATGTAGATTACTATATTTAAGAAAATATTTAATAGCTGGCAACATAGCAGCCCTGCAATGAAAAGCTAATACATCCAGTCGAGTATTTGGTATAATATAACGAAGTAACCGGACAGTTTTAACTCGGCCAACTGGGACATAAAAAATGTTGAACATCTGGCCTGACTTGGGTTAGAACGTCCAGGGGTGTGCGTGAATTGTGTTGTAGAGAGATATTTCCGGAAATTTTTTCGAGCTCATGAATATTTTGAAAATTATACCATAGTCTCTAGACAACCTTTGACAGTTTGTTGAAGGAGATGTCAAAATTAAACTGTACAAAAATGTTCTCCTTACTTCAGTAAACTGTTAGTCCGTGATGTTCTTAGAAAGCTAGTTCGGAAATATTTAAAAAATATACATAATATAAATTTATTACTAAGCAATAAAATAAGTCCCTTAAAATTGCTGGAAAAAGAATAATTAATTAAACACAACTTTATGTAGATTACTATATTTAAGAAAATTTTTAATAGCTGGCAACATAGCAGCCCTGCAATGAAAAGCTAATACATCCAGTCCAGTATTTGGTATAATATAACGAAGTAACCGGACAGTTTTAACTCGGCCAACTGGGACATAAAAAATGCTGAACATCTGGCCTGACTTGGGTTAGAACGTCCAGGGGTGTGCGTGAATTGTGTTGTAGAGAGATATTTCCGGAAATTTTTTCGAGCTCATGAATATTTTGAAAATTATACCATAGTCTCTGGACAACCTTTGACAGTTTGTTGAAGGAGATGTCAAAATTAAACTGTACAAAAATGTTCTCCTTACTTCAGTAAACTGTTAGTCCGTGATGTTCTTAGAAAGCTAGTTCGGAAATATTTAAAAAATATACATAATATAAATTTATTACTAAGCAATAAAATAAGTCCCTTAAAATTGCTGGAAAAAGAATAATTAATTAAACACAACTTTATGTAGATTACTATATTTAAGAAAATTTTTAATAGCTGGCAACATAGCAGCCCTGCAATGAAAAGCTAATACATCCAGTCCAGTATTTGGCATAATATAACGAAGTAACCGGACAGTTTTAACTCGGCCAACTGGGACATAAAAATGCTGAACATCTGGCCTGACCTGGGTTAGAACGTCCAGGGGTGTGCGTGAATTGTGTTGTAGAGAGATATTTCCGGAAATTTTTTCGAGCTCATGAATATTTTGAAAATTATACCATAGTCTCTGGACAACCTTTGACAGTTTGTTGAAGCAGATGTCAAAATTAAACTGTCCTACACCATTTGGTACTATAAAAATATATTTCATTCACATTTTTTTAAAATTAAACCTAAAAAATAGTGAGTCAATTATGTTGACATTTAACTTCTGTAATTGAAGTGAAGTGAAATGTTTGCGTTAAAAATACGAGTTGAAATGAAAGTGTCTTCTTATTTCGATGAAGTACGTATGGCTAACGCTAATTAACCTATACTCTGTATGAATAAAAAGTGGAAGATGAGTCACATTAATACTCGTATCTTCGTTTTGGTATACAATGTAGTGTATACGTGTGAAATGTCAGGCCGAAATGCAAGACATAATATATTAATATTGATATGATACGAAAATACGATACGTATCGTCTGTAAGAGGATACGAAATTAATTGTACAAATACCATACTAGAATTGTAATGATTTTCGAACATTAATTATATCTAAAGATAAAAATTTTATTCCAACTAGATTTGAACTTATCGTAAGAATAATTACAGTTTCACCTTGTTGATGACTAGCTTGATAAAAACGATTTGTTAATATTAACTAGACCGGAAAACAACCTTATCAATTTCTTTTTAATCAGCAGATCGAAAAATGAAAAACGATATTATTGATACAATATTTAGACAGTCCGTAACTATTATCCACTTTTGTGACCGTTATTCCAAAAAGAGACAGCCAGTACAGTAGAGGTAGCCTCATCAGTACAAGGTAGATGTCATCCGTCCAGAAGCACTGAGACTGGAGATAAGCAGATACGCCGAAACCGGTCTACAAGTGATGTTGTCTCTTCTAATTACAAACCAGAATGGTTGGTTATATCTTGCAGATATACCAGCCACGTTGAACTTAGAGGTGTAATTCAATGTCTGAAGTAGTTGTTGATTCTCTGTTCTTTGAAAAATATTGTTCAAAAACTTTGTAAGGCGTTATAATAGTTTTAAACTATTATTTTTGACATCTATTGATAACAAGCTTTACTAAAATATGTCAATTTTAACAGGAAACTGTAATTAAGTAAGAGCCAGTATAGTAATATTGTCTTTAGAGCGATTTCAAATAAATCCTCTATAAAATCAATAGCCAACCTTCCAGTAGAACAGCAACAGCTTCTAGATAAAAATCTTCTTTCTAAAGTCAATGAGAAGATTGATATATTTAATCTCATTGCTGGCAAACGACAATTAGGTACTGCTTTTAATATCTCGTTACGTAAAAGAGAAGAAGTAGAAATCGTCACATAACCTACAAATTATAAACAAATCCATCATCGAAAACTTTGGACCGTGCTTTGATTGGCACCGCATTTTTCAATTTAGTTTCAATATTATACAATAATTATATTCTTAATTAATATTTAAAAAACCCGTTCCAATTTTCGCCCTTAAAATAATCTCAATCATTCCAACAGTTCAATACTTGAACACTTAGGTGTTGTTTTAATAAGACATCGTTGACACTTTATTAAACAGTTTTCATTTTTAGTACACGATCTGATAAAATTGGAGTTCGGAGTTAAACAACACTACGGGAGAGTGTATATATTTTTTAATAGAGAGCTGTTGTTGGGAAGACTAGAACATTTTGCAATATTCGATAGTTATCACCAACTGCTCTACTTTTGACTTATTATTGTGAACTACACCCTTAAGCGGTGGAGTAGGAAACTTGAAAATAATTTCCAGCAGTTTCTCGTATGCGAGTTTGTAATAAAGATTTTTTTCTCTTTGCTGTACGATAAATAGTTTCTGAGATACAGCGGGTTACCTCTCTTAATCAGACACCCGTTACTTCCCTTCCATCAATAATGTTAATAGTAGCAGTTACTTGCAACAAATAGGTGATTACCAGCCACATAATGCTTTCCTTAGACTAGGAGAACAAAAAAGTCTGAGTGATAATCGCATTTTTCTGAGGAAAAGACGCATTTTTTTTCTTCCCTTCAACCATAAATTTCCTAGTCCGCCTTGGCACCAAGATCAAACTTATCCACTATTGCTTCTTTTTCAATAACTACATCTCTTTCTGGCTTAAATTTCTCAATAAATCCCTTATTCTTCAAGGTAACTGGGCCATAAAACGTCGAATGAGTCGGCCGTTTGCACTGATTTGGTCCCGTGCGCGTTTTTCTTCTTCGGAAACATAAAAAATAAATTGCGTTGGTTGGGAAATACTTTCAAGGATTGAGCAAGCGAGAAAAATCTTCATGAGTATGAAATCATTTTTTACAAGACTGGACCTTAGTTTGGAACTCAGAACTCGAACTAAATCTTCTCTGTCCTAATCTATGGATGTGAAAGCTGGACACTAAATTCACAGATTGAAAAGAAAATGGAAGCCTTCGAAACGTATGTGTATAGACGGATGCTGCGAATTTCATGGGTACAAAGGATCACCAACGATGAAGAACTAAGAAAAGAACTACTGAATACCATCAAGGAAAGAAAAATGCAATACCTGGGTCGTACGATGAGAGGTGATAGATACGATATATTACGCCTCATAATTGCCTTTTGGATCGCCAACCTTCGGCAGGAGAGCGTGATAAGAAGAAGAAGGTCTCTATTGATCATCATCATTAAGTCGTTCAATCCTTGCGGATCCATTATTTGAAGTGGATCAGTTCTACTTTTCTATTGTCAGTCCTCCCTAGTCTTACCTAATTCCACTTTCTGTTATCCTCACATATAACTTTCCACTTCCTACTCATTTTTGTCGGTTTTCGTCTCATAATGTGTCCTACCCATACCCTACTCTGTGTCTTTATCTATCCTATTATATTTTCTTCTTCACACACCTCCTCTATTTCTTTATTTTCCTTCTTCGTACCTCTTTATCTTGTGTTATATTTGGTCCTGTATCATTATTACCATCTTTCTCTCCGTTACTTTTAAATTGTTCTCCTTTTTTATGATATTGTAATTGTGTCCATCATCATCATCAGAGTTTTGTTTGTCCACTAAAAAATTAGCTGATTCAAACTTAGGCTCCTGGTTTGATAGGTGGTCTTGTCTTGACGCTTTTGCTCCTGCTGCTATCTCTATACATTTTGTTTTTTATTTGTTAATCTTCAACCCGAATATTTGTGCCTCCTTGCTTAGTCAGTCAATAGCTTTTATCAGTTGTTGTTTAGTAGTTTCTATTTATTTTTCTTGGCTTATTATGACTTTTAAGACCAATGGTCGATAGCATCTTGTTTGGTATCCATATTTGTGTAATCAGAAGACATTTTGGCTCATATAGGGGTCTTAATAGTTCTGCTTCTATTTCTTCTTCTCCAGCAGCCTCAGTGTTTTTAAGTTTTTCTATTTCTTCCAATATTTCGCTTTCTTCTGAGCTTCTATTTTTTCTTCTACTTCCTCCATTGGCCATTCTTCTACTTCTTGTGTTCGGTCCTGTTCATTCTCAGATAATATTATTTTACTGTGGGCTTCCCATATATTTTCCCTTAGTAAAGGTGTAATGTGAGTTCTGGGACATGGCGGAGGCACTAACATGGGAATCTCCATAAGGAAATCGCGAAAAAGGTTAAGGTCCATTCTGGCAAAATTGGTTCAAAAAGTGGTGGGGGTAAATCGCGCGCATGCGTCATTGGATAGGTAGGTGCTTTGAAGTGTTTTGAAGACTTTTTAAGGAGTGACAAAACGTGACAGCGACATTCTTCAAAACCCTTCAAAAGTCTTCAAAACACTTCAAAACACCTACCTATCCAATGACACATGCTCGCGATTTACCCCCACCGCTTTTTGAACCAATTTTGCCAGAATGGACCTTAGCTTTTTTCGCGATTTTCTTATGGATATTCCCATGTTAGCGCCTCCGCCATGTTCCAGAACTCACATAGCACCTTTACTTTCCTTATTTTGGGGCGAGTTCTATCCTGCCGGGTGTGTTCTCCATTCCCCCTTTTGGTAGTTATTTAGTTTCCTAGTTCCCCCTTGTTATATTACATAAATATAAACAAAGAAATATTAAAATTAAATTTAAAAAACATAAATAGGATCAGATCCGTGATCATGGAATGAACAAGGAGTTTTGGCTGGGAAAAGAGGACTTGTCACATCTCTCCCCCATTTACGGGGTAATTACGGTAGTGTCAGCAGCACTCCCTCAGAGACTGTGGTCAAATGTCTCTCGTACGCCTCACCCGTGCAACTTTAGCTCGAACTTAACATTGCAATTAATAAGCCTTCTGTCCTTGTCAAAGATCACATAACGAAACTTATTGTATTTCGGAAGGAACTTTAAGAGGATTTACTTCGTACAGAAAGTTTTGTTGATTTATAAGGCAAAACCTGCTTAGGAGTGAATTACTGAATTTAGTTCAAGTCGAGTTCTATTTGTTACAAATTAAAATTTATAAAACAAACTTGAAGAATCATGAGTTTTAATACGTCTGACAATATTTTGTGGAAATTCAAGACAGGATATATATATATACAGATATAGATATACAATATTCCATTTAGAAAAATTCTTAGATGCAGAATCTTCAAAATTGAAAATTATATTCGCTCTGACTTTGAATAATAAGGTTCAGAAAATGTCGAATAAGATACTAAAATCGTCCATTGTTACTCCATCTGTCAATTTACAGCATCTCTTAAGGCTATTCGTTCCACAAATGACCTTGAAATGTCAGATTTCGAGGGTAGCTGTCAAGATTGGCAACAAGTACAGATGCTACAATAAAATGCGGTTGCCCCCGTCAGTGGGTAAATAGGTATAAAAAATGAAGTGTGTGCACCTATAATATGAAAAAGTTTAAAAATAAAAATAAATTATTCACAACAGTAGAATGCTCTGTTAGTTTTCTTTTGAAGCAGGTACCTAGACAAAAGGACAATAAAATAGACCCTTCTTCATCACTCTGTAATCATGGTCATAAATCTAAGTTTGCGGTTACTTATTTTAAGAGGTTGTAAATTATAAACTGCAGATACATATTTAATTCAGAATTAATGCGATCACATAACTCCGCCATTTTAATTCGGATCGAGTTCTGATTTCGCTCATTATTATTTATTTTACTTTATCTTTAAATCGTTTGTTACAAAAGTACATATTTATCTATAGATCCGGCTAAACTGAAAAGAAATGTTTTTTCGAAAATTTTCCCAAAATATGATACGTACAATACATTAAGTAGACTCTAAAGATTTTGAATAATTATCAACTTTGTTGATAGCTCTACTCAAGTTCGTGATATTTGAACGCACATTTGTATTGAATTCTCCATAAGCGACTACCCTTAAGAAACCTAAGATATTCTAGAATTGGACAAACATCTTCTCTCGCACATTCCAGAACTTCTAAAAATCATCGTTGGACGAGATATTTTTAATATTATCCAGCACCAGATATTCTTACTCTTAAAAATGTGCCTATCAAAATTTCGTGGGCATTTTTTATCGATTAAAGTGGGGCAGATAAAAATTAATCAATTACGAAACTAATTTGGTACCCTACACCTAATTGGTGTCAACCACGACACGATATCTTGAATTATTTCCGAGATATTTACCGATAACAATTCAGTTGAAAGTTGTTTGCGTTTTTTTATTTGCCACTCTGCGGTGTTTGATTATTTTGATTCGATAGATAGGCTGCTGATAGCAAATATATCCTAAAAAAAGAAGCTGTGAACTGAAAGAAGACTTGTTTTTAAATCCATTGGCATTCTTGGTGAAAATTACTGGTTAATATTGAACAGGATTCAATAATAACCAAGATAAATGAGGTAGAGAAAACAAAAACTAGGCATCGAAGAAGATTTGTTGGAGATGAGAAATCAGATAAGGAAAAGGATGTAAAAGATAAATTCATTGTAGATGTCGAAGAATAAAAATATATTATTCTAACGCTTTGACAAAGTTTTGAAAAATAATTTTTCCAAAAACAGTGTCCGTTCAACGAAGAAGAAACAACTACTTCCCGGGCTACATGCCCCGACAGACATTGAATTACACTTCTAAGTCAAACGGGGTTGGTAAATCTACAAGATTTAAACCAACCATTCTGGTTTGCAACTAGAAGGGATAACATAACTTGTAGACCGGTTTCGGCGTATTGCGCCTCATCAGTATAAGGTATATTATGTTATCGTCCGAGAGTTAATCCCGGACTGAAATGTGACTATAATCAACAACGGTACATATTGTCCAGTTACGGAAATATTTTGGTTGCGAAAATAGCGACATCTCACCTCTAAGTCACAAACCAAAATTCGAATGAGACAACAAACCACGTGGGCTTGAAACAAAAATGAATTATTACAGTTTCCTGTAAAATTTCATTTATAAATTCATTGGTTGGTGGGTGGAGAATGATGAAAATTGTGAGTTTAAATAAAAGAATTCGATGTCTAAAGAATGTAGAAGGAGACAAGAATGCTATGCTATAGAGTAATGTTTTTTTTTGAATTCTCCAATCATCTGTTTTCTAAGCTTCACTAAGCTTCTAATTTGTAGCTATCATGTTTTACGTACCGCCTTTCCATACTTTATAAAGTTTTAACCGCGGAGCTTTTTCTAAAACAGTCGCTCGTAGGATTTCACTTTTAGCATTACGTGCAGCTCGTGATGAATTAAACTGTACTTTCTAGCATTTTAGCGGTGGTATCGCGAATTGTTTTAACTATCGCTTCTTTGTAGTCCTATATTTTCGCATATTAAATGCCAAATATTGCAATATTACATTCAATTTCTCGATAGAAGTATTTGGCTCAAATTTATATTCTTTCCCATCGCAAAAAGTAGAAAATTGTCGCCAGATTAATTATTGCGTCGCAACATATTAAGGCCGGGTCACACATAACCGCACCGTGTCCGATCCGAGTGATGTGGAAGAGCAAGTGCTCGGTCGTGGTTATTAAATATCGGGCTTTATTCTTCTCCGAATGATGATCAACCCTCGGATCGGGCGCGGTGCGGTTGTGTGTGTGTCGAGCTTTAGCAGGCACACAGCTATTATCATTTTGACTAATTTCGTCGTTCGTAGACTCACCGAATATCAAACGTTTTAAAAAATGAAATGAAAATGAACAATAAAAATTAATTTTTCACATATAATCGGAAAAAACTATGCTTAGAAATTTAAGAAAACACTGTCGGTATGTCAAAAAAGCCTTATTGTTTTACAAGTTGTAGTGTAAGTTAATAATTTTGCAAAATTTCTTGAGTACGCCACAGGTAACCATCATATTGTTTTCCTACCAAGAACTGAAGCCCGTGAGTCGCTTGTATCGTTGTAATAACAGGTCTGTTATAATGACAGGGCCAATACTGAACTTCCGGTAACAATCAAACCTTTTGAAAGGTACCGATATACAATTTTCAAATCCTCAAAGTATCAAATAAAAATACACACAATAGAAAGACGATCAAATTGGTGCGAGAAAATCAGTAATCTGTGTAAAATTAAAGTTGATTTTGTAAAAAAAAATGATGAACCGTCTCACATTCTTTATGTCGAGAGTTTTTGTGTTATATCAAAGGTGAACAGCGCGAAGAACCCGTAACAGATTGAAATTCGTTTCAAGTAATGTTTTGCTATTATATTATTTCTCACAACAATCCTAAATTGAAAATTTATTTGTACGGCACTAACGTTTATATATATAAACACGTTTTATGTACGAGGCTGGACGAAAATATTGTCCTTTTATCTGATCATACTGTAAATACAGTTACAGTCTCATTATTTCGGTTTTAAACTACCTATCAGTGGTTGTCAAATATGAGTGAATTTTGAGTCGATATTTTTGACAGAAATCGCGAAATATTTCCATACCTGCCCCTTTGGGGTTTTTGGGACGAGAAATTGACTGGCATATGAAATTTGCGACATATAAATAAATGTAAATACCTCAAAACTTTTAATTTTGAACTGAAATTTTAAGAGTGTATTCTCAAAAGACTAGTCTACTTGGAAAAAAATGTACAAGAGCATAACCTAAAGCATTTCCGTGATATGAACAGCCCCGGATCTACGGTTTTTTCGAATCTGGGCAAAAACTTGATAGTTTCGCCCCCTCCTTTCAGTGTTTCAGGAAAACTGTTAAAACTGACAAATGAGTAGCCCAAGAAAATTCCTTGCGCAGGAATTGTTTTTATATGAAAAAAACACTCGGTAAAAATAGCCAACGGATTCACGCACCTTTTTTCAATTTAAAAAATTGCAACTTTAGGGGTGTTTACCCCCTCAGAAGTGTTGGCCTTTTTTTTCTGAGCTCAAAATTGATTTAACTGTCGATTTATTTTTATTTCTTTATGCGCTAGGAATTTTTTTGGGACTTACCTGGGGTACCCGAAATGCCCAGGCCAACATACATACACCTACTTATACAGATTGCGAAAAATCTTATCTCGACATACGATTTACACAAGTACGACAAGGATAATATGAACAACACTACTCGAAAGAGAGAGAAGAATTGTTCGCACACGCCCATCCCACGCCCATCGACTAGATGACAATACTAGACATTTTGGTAAAGGGTCATAAAATGTTTCATAATAATTTTGTTGTGGGTTTTTCCCAACTATAAAATGCAAGACCTGCAAGACTCTTGCAGCAAGACCAAGACCGGACTATGCAAGACCAAGACCACATATGAAGCTGCAAGACCATGCATGCAAGACCAAGACCAAAACTAAGCCGGTCTTGGTCTTGGTCTTGCTTTGCTCATCACTAGTTGTAGCAAAGCATTACTTTTTCTCAATTCTAGTAAGTCTTTGTACTTTTTATGTGGGTTTGCAGTTTTTGATGTGCTAGCCACAGAGGGGCGCCTTCTATTATGCCAATTAGTGTCTGTAGTTAACTCCTAAAATTTAATGTTACAACAAAAAGCTTGATACCAATCCAATAAAATGAGCAACAACAAAAAGATATGATTCATTAAAGTATTACCTTATGTTCAGAGGAATCAGGTGTTCAGCCTATTTGATGTCCAAACGTCAATCAATAACATTTTCATAATTTTCTCTTCCACCAACCAAAATTTTGCTCTCTAATCCTGACAGATGCCTAAAATAAACATTTTATATTAGAATTAATAACATCCTATTTAATGTGATGACTTCTCTTACTTCAATTCCATATAATGTTGAAGGAATCAACTTGAGATTAACTGGATTTTTTTAAATCTTGTGGTTTTATCTTTCCCCAGTCAACAAAACCAAACTTAGTCACTTACTCCACCATCACTGGATCCTTCATAAACAATTTCCAGTTTGCGTTCAGCTGTTGAGAGCCCAGTTTCAAAATCGTCATCAAATTGATTTACAAAAACAAGAACGGTTTTTTCATTAATAATAGTCAGGGTGTCTACTAAAGGGTCATTATTTGTTACGTGTTGCCCTCCACCAGTTTGCTTCAAGTGCTTCTTTTCAGCAGCTTCCACTTTTCTCGACTCTCTTTTTTTGAGATTTAGTTGAGTCCTGAAGTTTGCAAAAAGGCTTTGAATGTTTAATTCTTTTTCAATTTGTTTCCAGGCTTCTATAATTCCTTTATATTTTCTAACTGAATTTAGACATGTAAGTTCTTAGATATTCTAAGTGCAAGTGAGCAAGTAGTATTTATACTGGTATTGCCAAACGAAATGATGACAGTCTAATAAATAAAAAATGAACATCCCTATGCCATTCAAGTGAAGACATACGATATTGTACGTAAGCGTGGCTTTACTAAGCAAAACATGGTGCAATGAAAGATTGGAATTATTATTAAGCACAACACAACATCCAAATGGATGTCGGAACTGCTCACCACTAGAGTAGCAGAGACGAGGACGAGCAAAGACATTGTCTCCATCTGTACAACCAGAGGATGTCCACAGGGAGGAGTAGCATCCCCATTAATGTGGAGCCTGATGGTTGACGAACTCCTGTGTGGTTTGACTGACCTCGGAATATCCTGCCAAGGATATGCTGATGATATTGTCATAACAGCCAGGGGAAAATTCGAAAATACCCTTTGTGACATCGTACAAAAGGGTCTGAACTATACAAATAGCTGGTGTAGGCAAGTGGGACTCAACATCAACCCCACCAAAACCATCTTAATAGCCTTCACTAAGAAAAGAAAGCTCAACCTCAAAACCATTAAACTTAATGGGAGCGAGGTTGAATGGAGACAGGAAGTCAAGTATCTAGGTTTGACTCTAGACAGTAAACTCCTGTGGAACAAACACGAAAAGGAGATTATATACAAAGCAAAAATGGCTCTAATGGTGTGCAGGAATCTGGCAGGGAGAAATTGGAGTTGTTACCCAAAAATATTGAGCTGGATGTACACTGCCATAGTGAGACCAATTATCACTTATGGAGCCATTGCGTGGAGTAGTAGAACTAGCCTATTGACAACGAGAGAAAACCTCTCAAAAATTCAAAGACTAGCCTGTATGTGCATTACAGGAGCAATGAGAACATGCCCAACGGCAGCCATGGAAGTTATTCTCAACCTCACACCACTACATATGGTGGTGGAAAGTGTTGCAGAAAGAACAAGATACAGACTAAGTAGAGAGGGAATCATTAAAAAAAACCACCTGTGCCACAAGATGGTATGATGAAAAAGTATAACTTTTCAAAGAAATTCGTTACGGAATTAAGCAACAAGAAGGAATGGGATCCAAATACCATTACCAGACTTGGAAAGAATGCCATTCAATGGTACACGGATGGCTCAAAAGCAATAGAAGGAACTGGGATAGGAGTGTACAGACCAGGAACCAAACACTCTGAAAGCTTGGGAAATACCCCGAGTATCTTTCAAGCGGAAATTCACGCCATAAGAAAGTGTGCCCAGTTCAATATTGATAAAGGATATAGAAGGCAAAGGATTATCATAATGTCGGATAGTCAAGCAGCCATTAAAGCACTGAGCTCTTGTGTTATCAGTTCCAAAATGGTGTGGGAATGCCTAGGCAAACTAAATGAACTAGGCGAGAACAATATAGTCACCTCACTGTGGATTCCAGGATACACAGGGATAGAAGGAAATGAAATAGCAGGTGAACTAGCAAAGAGGGGGACTGGAACACCCTTTTGGGGGCCGGAACCCTTTTGCGGTATCAGCTCCAATGTAATATTGGAAGAAATAGGCAAAGCCGAAGAAAAGAGAAGATCTGACCATTGGAAAGATCTAGTAGGATTTAGACAATCAAAGACTCTTCTGGGTGACTACAACCTGTTGAGATCAAATGAATGCATAAGTCAAAGTAAAACTGCACTAAGAGTTTTAACAGGCATCCTTACGGGACATTGTCGCCTGAATGGGCACCTGAAAAAGCTCAAAATAGTGGAGGAAGAAGAATGTAGATTCTGTGGTATGGAAGAAGAAACCTCCATCCACATACTTGCGAACTGCACAGCAATTCAGAATCCTAGGGCACAACACCTTGGAGATAACTGGATAGAAGAGGGACATTTACCTAAGTTAAAGCCCGCAGATATCCTAAAATTCCTCCGGGAAATAGGTCTGAAGGTGCTACTAGTCTCTGAGACTTTCCTCAGGAACTAAGTAGAAGTAAGGGGGCACAATAGATCTTTTAGGTCTCAGTGAATGTCACCCCAATTTACATACATACATACAAGCTGCACTTTGTTAAGCCTTACATTTAAGCTAAACTGGTGCAATCGGGCATAAGAGTTTAGCGACTTTTAAACCAGGACTTAGCTGTGTTTCTGTTTTGGCACGTGTCTCCAGTACGTCCGATGTTTAGTTATGGATAATAGTAAAAAAGGATAAATGGACATAAAATCACATCTAGTATCTGTACAGAAATTTATTTATTTTTACCAATAACAGCTAGAACTATTTATTTTTTATGATATTTGCAATAAAAAATCATTTAAATCTTCTAAGAATCTTTTATTCATCTTCCTACTCCAAGCTATACCTATATATCTTTTTTAATCTTGTGAGGTATCTGAATTCCGCCAAATCGTTATTTTTCGGTGTGCGATTTGTGTGTTCCTAGTGACAGAGTGTGTATGTGTGTGGCTTGACTAACCAATCTAATGGTTTATCACATAATACCATGACATTAAAGAAATTAGTCATCTGGCATAGGTAGTCCCATAAATCTTTCGTTATAAGAAATTCTTTTGACAATTTCACCTCCAAAAAAAGGGCAGTAACAATGTAGATGTTTTAATTTTTGAATTTGGATGCTCTAATCAACGAAAAGTTTATGATGAAAAATATATAAGTTTATTAATTTTCATTAAAAGAAGTGATAGAAAGTTTAATAGATCTACAAAAAAATCATTCCTTCACTTTGTATATTTCGTTTTTAAATAATAGAACACAAATTTAATCGATTTCATACCCTCTCTTTAGGAACCGACGCACAAATTTATTTTTTTCTTCTATCATTTTAGAGAAACCACTTGACGTACTGAAACGTAAACGATCACCTGTTTTGTATTTTAATTGAATTTCTGTGTTTCAGTAACTCTAAAACGAACCAAAAATCCATTACAGAAAATGATAATCGAACTCTCAACGATTTCTCGAACTGAATGAAACAAATTACGGACCATGAATATCGAAAGTTCAAATCTGTGAAGCATTTAATGTTTTTTCTCTCGTTTCCGTCCCAACACAGGACCGTAATTTACTCAAATATTTCAATTACCAAATAGATTCATCTTTTGTTCAATCAATTCAGAACTTTAAGAAGCACTTAATTGACTCGCTTGTTGCACCGCTGCAGTTTAATCATCACTTAGTAAAGAACCACTTAACGCATTGCATACTTGGCAACACTGGGAAAATCTAGTAACTTATTAGTGACTTTTCAGATATGGCATGTATCGAGTGACAGTTAGCTTTCGCTTGTGTCAAATATGAACGGTTAACCTATAAATACAAAGAAAAGAACAAACTTCAGACGTCAGCCATGGTTATCAAATGCCCAGTGCAGGCATAAAACCGAAGTTCTGCTAGGAACTGATTCATGGGAGACACGCTGCTGTTTCTATAATAATAGTTGATCATTTGGTCTCTTAGGTTTCCTTATTAGGTAATATTTTACTTAAAAATAATTTCTAAATTTCAGAGCTTCCTCTATCAATCCTAAAACCCATGATCAGCATTGCTTGGTCGCTCAAAATCTTGGATAATATGCAAATTCCGTTTTGGCAGATTGAACTTCGTAAACGTCATTCATAAAGAAAAGTCAGCTGTCAACCGCGATTTCACACTAAGTCGAACTTAAGTCGACCCAATCGGGAACTTAATATTAAGTCCTCCTTACATAGTTTAAGGAATGCTTAGAAAGCGGTGCAACGCAAACTAGTCTTTTTAAGATTACTTTATTTTATAATTGTCTTAAAGTAAACGGTGCAAACGGGCATAAGACCCCCATGCTAAACAAAAAACTCCCGTAATGCTCCTGTAACAGATAATCGAAATTTTCTTGTCCTCCATCACTTTGTACACCACCCTTTTCACTCATCTATAAAATAAAAGATCTATTAATGTTAGATCCGGTGATAATGCTGACTATATTAAATTCAAACCCATGCTGCCGACGATGTACGTATATTGGGGTGACATTCACTGAGAGATCTATTGTGCCCCCTTTCTTCTATTTGCTTCCTGAGGAAAGTTTCAGAAACTAGTAGTTCTATTAGACCTATTTCCCGAAGGAATTTTAGAATATCCGCATGCCTTGGGTGTTGTGCCCTAGGATTCAGTATTGCTGTACGTAACCGATCCTGGAATAATGTTGGCAGCATTTGACAAAATTGCATCAAAACGAACTTCAGGGTCCGTCTAAAGAGACGTGGAAATACAATTTATATGACAATGTTCACATTTAGACAGATCCGAGAAAAAGAACAGGGTTCTTTGGTCGGACGTTTTGACACAAAGAGGTTAACTGTTAAAAACCAGGGAAGAAATTTAAAAAACCTTGCTAAAGCACCGGTCTGTCATTTTCAAGGTCGCAACCTACGACTTGACGTCGCTAAGGGGTGGTGCAAAAAGTCACTCTCTTTCTAAGAAAATACGGCATTTTTTTCAATAAAATAGCATCAAAAAAAGGCTATGACGGTCCTGTATTTGTCTTATTAATCTCTACAGAAATAACAAAAAAAGTAATCGTTGCTCTTTTTAACTGTAACTGATAAGCCTATTCGATTGTATCGTGTGACGAATCAGGTTGTCCCTTTTTCGACTTACCGAATGTATTTTTTGAAAACAGCCACTATTTATGGACAGTTCTTGGGCTGAACTTGACACCACTCTTTTCACTCATCTATAAAAGAAAAGATCTATTAGTGTTAGATCCGGTGATAATGCTGACTACCAGTGTGGCCACATGTTCAACCGCCTAAAGCGCCAACTCGACCAGCAAATGTCGCCAAAAATCGCCACATGTTCCAGCGTTGCCATGTCGCCCAAAAATCGCCAACTGTCCAACTAAGTCATGAAATTAAACACAAATTTGGAAAACACGATTTTTATTAAATACATGAACATAACATGTAGTTTTAAAAAAAAATAACTTCATTGAACTACTCAAATATATTACCACAAAGCTCTATGACGTCATTTTCACCATTTTCATCCAAATTTAATTCATCTTTGCGATTTTGGTTTGGATTTGGGTACATAATTTTTGAATTAAATCTTGATAGCATTTCATTTGTAGGATTGAAATTTACAAAAAAATGATATCTTATAATCATTATTGAATTTAACAAAGAAAGCATCATTTGATTTCTAATTTTACATTTTACTATGTTCATTATCGAGAACGATCTTTCGACCACTGCATTTGAAGAGGACAAGGAAAGCATTGTAAATGCAAATTTTGCCAAGTCCTTAAACATGTAATCCCCAACGGCATTTTTTAAAGTAATTACTTTTTTTCCAAAAACTTATTGTATCTTCTGGGATAATTTCCCCTGCAAATGCTTATTTCCAGTCGACATTTAAAATGTTTCGATATTGGATCTCTATGTCTGTTATTTTTGATGGATTTGCAAATACTAGTGGTAGTTCTGAAAATTTTGGTCTAATGGGATTAAGAATAATTTTAGGACTAAAATGTTTTACTTGGCTAAATACTTCTAAATGATTTGGCATACGTTTTATAAGTTCCTGTTAAAGAGTTTTAATAAAAAGGAAACATTTTTGTTTAACCTCAAAGATCTTATGAGGCAATAAATAACTTTTTTCATAAACTGTTTATTTTCTTCGATATTTCCGTTAGTATTTCAATAATTTGTCAAAACTGTCACGTCATTTGTCATTGCTCTGTGAACCAGTGAACGTCATCGTTAACCATAGAGTCGTTAACTCAAATAGGCAAATTCTTTATGCGGTTCAGACCTGTCCGACAAAATTTTTCATGAACTAAATTGCTTGCCATTTTTCTCGAATGAGATGTAGCCAAAAAAGTAGCCCAAAAAAATAAAATATCGCCCAAAAATCGCCTCGCTATTTTTGTTAAAATGTTGTCGCAAAAAATTGTTCAAAGTAGCCCAAATGGCGACAAATCGTCCAATCTGGCCACACTGCTGTCTACACTAAATTCAAACCCAAGCTGCCGACGATGTACGTATATTGCGGTGAGACCTAAAAAATCTCTTTGTTCCCCCTTTTTTCAACTTACTTCCTGAGGAAACTAGTAGTTCCATTAGACCTATTTCCCGAAGGAATTTCAGGATATCCGCATGTTCTAGGTGTTGTGCCCTAGAATTCGGTATTGCTATGCTTAACCTAGCCTGGAATAATGTTGGCAGCATTTTCAAGGTCGTAGGCTACTAGGCATTTTTTTCAATAAAATACCATCAAAAAAGGGCTATGACGGTCCTGTATTTGTCTTATTAATCTCTACAGAAATAACAAAAAAAGTAATCGCTGCTCTTTTTAACTGTAACTGATAAGCCTACTCGATTGTATCGTGTGACGAATCAGGTTGTTCCTTTTTCGACTTGTATTTTTTGAAAACAGCCATTATTTATCGACAGTTTCGGGCTGTACTTGACGCTACGTGTGTCATGTTAGTATCAAAACTGTGATTTTTGTAAAACAGTTTAATTTTTAATTTTGCTTGAAGTAATTTTTTTGCCCTTTTCTCTGAACCGCTTTTTTACGATCTTTGAAAGTGATTTTTTTGGCTATCTGTCACCAATTCTTCCTGTCAGTTGTCTTCCCATCCTCTGCCTGTGGACTGACATAAACAGTTTGTTTCTATTATTACGAATTTTTAAATTTTTTGATATAACCTCGTATTAAAAATTCAGACCAAATAAGCAATAATTTTTTTTTCAAAAATGCTGCAAAATTGTGTCTGGCGATAATTTAAAAATGTGTTTTTACAATAAAACTACAGTTGATTCGGCACTCTTGCGTCTGTTATGATTCTATAATTGGATAAATATAGTGTAATCGTATAAAAAGTCTATAATAGATTTTTGGTTTGCGGCTGTGAGATCCTAATTTATTGTAAAATCACAAAACCAAAAAGTTTAACAATCGATGAATGAACTAAAATTGAAAAAAAAATGAAATTACTGTTAGTAACCGACAGGTAAGTAAGTAGTACGTAGATGCGCCACTGACTGTGAGAAAATAAAGGCGATCTCATTCATTCACAAATTCTTTAACGGATCTGGTACTTTTTATTACACCTTCCTGTCTTGGTAAAAAGCAAATTGATATTGTGCAGTATTACTGATATTATTTGCCCAGTAACGTTTATCTTTTGTAGGATTTCGATTCGATCGAGCAGATTTATTTTGTTGAAATCGTCTCACGGTTGTTGTTTTTTTCTTGTTTTATTCGATTTATGCGAATCAATTTTTGCGTCTGGGTAAACTTTTTTTTTTTTAAATTAATTATTTGTATAATAAATAAGTAAAAAAAAATGTTTTCTACGTCTATTCAAATAAGGTCCACCAGCTTTTTGTTGTGTATCACTCTCACAATCGTCTGGAAATGCTAGACTTTTTCTACCAGGTACACAAAATACTATCTGGGACATTTTTTATCCTTCTGTAACTTCGTTATGGATGAAGCTAGAAGCCTGAATTTTTTGTTACCAAGAGGGCACAACACAGTAAATATAATAAATCGCAATTTCAACAATGCACAGTATACTAAACAAATCTCCTGGTAAAGTACGACCAGAGATCTAAGAAGGCCATAAATCAAAATAAACCAACGACCCACATTATTACCTATTGTTCGAAATATAGATAAGCAATAAAAGTGTGTGTCCCTTAAAAGATTCCCAGGTCCGGATTAAAATAATTATCCATTATTTTTGGCATTTGTTGACAGTTGTAAAATCTCCTAAGATTGATTTAGAACCCTTGGTAATAGGTGTAAATAATAAAATTTACTTACCTTACCAGACTTTCAGTACTAATGGGCTATTAACGAGATTATAGCGATAATGGTCTATTTACCGTTACAAAATAAATTAAGTACCAGATTTGGAAAAAAAGAAGGAATAAAAACTTTCTGAACTATAATCGCATTAATGATCGTGATATTTATAAATGTTTTTGTGTTATCATATATTATATATACCTTATCTTAACCCAATATCATTATACCTACCTATAAAACAAAATTTAATGGCTAGGGCAGGTACAACTCTGCCTAGACTCGACCGCCTGCTGATCGCTCAAGTGCTGGGTGATTTATAAACTTCTTAGATCTAGGGTGGTACTTTATATTTTAATAAAGGAAAAAAGAAGAACTCATCCTTACTTCACTTACTACATCATGACATTGAATACTGATCTGAAGCTGAACATCAATTACTAAAATAAAAAGTAGCCGTTTGCCAAAAGTTACTTACATTTTTTTTTCGTTCTTGTTAAGTTCATGGAGGTAAAAGGTGAAAATAAAGAAATTGACCAACCTTCATTAAAAAAAATTGAAAGTCATGACGCATAATTTCGATATAATAATCGAGGCGGATTTACCATCAATTTAATATTCAAAAAACGTTTTCATGATATGACATTGTATGTTAAGCGTGGCTCACATATGATTCTTCGAAAATCTGAATACTAAACAAAGGCGAAAATAATAAACAGCCCACATAAAAGAAAATTTTTATTGGTCGTTATTGTTTTTTATATATTTTTTTGAAAGCTACATGGTGTAATCACAAGAACTGGTAGGTGCTAAATTATTATTTATACACAAAGCTTTCCTAAAATTGTCACATATTTTCTAACAAAAAACGTATAATACATTTTTCTGCAAATTTAATACATTACAAACAATGTGGCAACGGCGCTTGTGTCATATACGTCTCCGGTAGCGAATGTTGGATAAATTTGACAACATACAGCAGCGACGTCTGTCGACAAATTTTCGCGGATAGTAATCATAGTTATGCAAAAAGATGATGGGACGAAGAACATCGTGAAAGAGTTATTTTAGATCTTTCCCGAAGACGAATTAATCTCCGCTTCTTTTTTCACTATTCACGATTTTAAAAAGAAGACGACAGAATAGTAGACCTTTTTCAACCCTTATTCAGCTAACGTCTTATTCAAATAGGGTGCTTTAAGTATGAAAAAACTCGAAGGACACTGTAATTTTTTTCTATAAATTGTATTATCTGCTAATAGCTCTCGGTGGTTTGCGCAGGATTTTTCTGCGTAGAAATAATAACATAAATAACCAAAGAAGAAGAAAAAAACCAAGAAATATAAACATAGCGTTCCATTATCGAGAAATACTACAGATACAAGATTCATTCACAATGGGCATTCGAATGTCGTCTATTGAGATAAAAATGGTGGTTTTCTACTTGCAACTGATTGAAAGTCAGTGAAGCAGTAAATTTATCTTACATTACACAGTAACGGATAGCAGTAGAGTATGGATTGAATTTCGGTTGCAACTTTACACATCAGCGACTCGTTAAATAAGATGAACTCGGCATTCTGATTATATAAAATATATTATACTTGCTAGCAAATCGAGTAAGAAAATAATATCAACGACCGAACGACAGTTCGCATTCCTTCAAGTACTTTTACGGAATATAAAGCATTAATGTGGAAATTGATATCATGTTTACAATAGAATTATCAATAAATTCATATTTATACATATACAAAGTGTTTAGTTTGAAACCAATCATCCACGATATCTTTAATAGTTATATTTTTATTCTTAAAATGCAGCTGCATACTTCTTTTTTGCGCTGATCTCATTTTCTTGTAATTAAAGGTTAGGTCCTACGTACCTTCCTTCCTTTTGTAATTCCCTTCCAGCTACCCTTAACACATCCTCTTTCATTACATGATCAATTTGAAGCATTTTACAAAGATTTAGAACCCAATTCCACGATATCTTTATTGGCAATCTTTTTCTTCTTCAAATGCAGCTGAAGCTTCCATTTTGGTCTCTGAGCTATATCCTCCTTTTGCTTCTTCTTTTCTTGTAGTTAATGGTTAGGTCCTTCGTACCTTCCTTGCTTTTGTAATTCCTTTCCAGCTACTCTTAACATATCCTCATTCGCTACATGAACAATTTAAAGCATTTTACGAATATTTAGAACCCAGCTCCACGATATCTTTATTGGCAATCTTTTTCTTCTTCTAATGCAGCTGAAGATTCCATTTTGGTCTCAGAGCTATGAGTGCAGTATCCACCTTTTGCTTCTTCTTTTCTTGTAGTTCAAGGTTACGTCCTATACGTACCTTCCTTCCTTTTGTAATTCCCTTCAAGCTACCCTTGACACATCCTCTTTCATTACATGATCAATTTGAAGCATTTTACAAAGATTTAGAACCCAATTCCACGATATCTTTATTGGCAATCTTTTTCTTCTTCAAATGCAGCTGAAGCTTCCATTTTGGTCTCTGAGCTATATCCTCCTTTTGCTTCTTCTTTTCTTGTAGTTAATGGTTAGGTCCTTCGTACCTTCCTTGCTTTTGTAATTCCTTTCCAGCTACTCTTAACATATCCTCATTCGTTACATGAACAATTTAAAGCATTTTAAGAATATTTAGAACCTAACTCCACGATATCCTTATTGGCAATATTTTTCTTCTTCAAATGCAGCTGAAGCTTCCATTTTGGTCTCTGAGCTATGAGTGCTGTATCCACCTTTTGCTTCTTCATTTCTTGTAGTTTAAGGTTAGGTCCTACGTACCTTCCTTCCTTTTGTAATTCCTTTCCAACTACCCTCAACACATCCTCATTCGTTACATGAACAATTTAAAGCATTTTATGAATATTTAGAACCCAATTCCACGATATTTTTATTGGCAATCTTTTTCTTATTCAAATGCAGCTGAAGCTTCCATTTTGGTCTCTGATCTATGAGTGCTGTATCCTCCTTTTGCTCCTTCTTTTCTTGTAGTTTAAGGTTATATCCTACGCACCTTCCTTCCTTTTCTAATTCCCTTCCAGCTACCCTAAACACAACCCCATTCGTTACATGAACAATTTAAAGCATTTTACAACTATTTAGAACAACCTCCACGATATCTTTATTGGCAATCTTTTTCTTCTTCAAATGCAGCTGAAGCTTCCATTTTGGTCTCTGAGCTATGAGTGATGAATCCTCCTTTTTGCTTCTTCTTTTCTTGTAGTTGAAGGTTACGTACCTTCCTTGCTTTTGTAATTCCTTTCCAGCTACTCTTAACACATCCTCGTTCGTTACATCAACAATTTAAAGCATTTTACGAATATTTAGAACCCAACTCCACGATATCTTTATTGACATTCTTTTTCTTCTTCAAATGCAGCTGAAGCTTCCATTTCGGTCTCTGAGTTATGAGTGCTGTATTCTCCTTTTGCTTCTTCTTTTCTTGTAGTTTAAGGTTAGGTCCTACGTACCTTCCTTCCTTTGGTAATTCCTTTCCAACTACCCTCAACACATCCTCATGAACAATTTAAAGCATTTTATGAATATTTAGAACCCAACTCCACGATATTTTTATTGGCAATCTTTTTCTTATTCAAATGCAACTGTAGCTTCCCTTTTGGTCTCTGAGCTATGAGTGCTGTATCCTCCTTTTGCTTCTTCTTTTCTTGTGGTTAAAGGTTAGGTCCTACGTACCTTCTTCCCTTTTGTAATTCCCTTCCAGCTACCCTTGACACATCCTCTTCCATTACATGAACAATTTAAAGAATTTTACGAATATTTAGAACCCAGCTCCACGATATCTTCATTAGCAATCTTTTTCTTCTTCAAATGTAGCTGCAGCTTCAATTTGTTCTCTGAGCTATGAGTGCTGTATCCTCCTTTGGCTTCTTCTTCTTTTGTTTTGAAGTTAAGGGTCCTTCCTTTTGTAATTCCTTTCCAGCTATCCTTAACACATCCTCTTTCGTTACATTATCAATTTATAGCATTTTACAAAGATTTAGAACCCAACTCCACGATATCTTTATTGGCAATCTTTTTCTTCTTCAAATGCAGCTGAAGCTTCCATTTTGGTCTCTGAGCTATGAGTGCTGTATCCTTCATTTGCTTCTTCTTGTCTTGTAGTTAAAGGTTAGGTCCTACGTACCTTTCTTCCTTTTGTAATTCCCTTCCAGCTACCCTTAACACATCCTCATTCGTTACAACCGAACTTACGTTTCAGCGTTTTTCATAAGGAGAGAACAAATGTCCATATTTATAAAGAAGACTTAAGGCTGAGCACGACCTTGAACATTTGTTTTTGACACTTCTTCTATGTAAAATGTGTCAAAAACTAATTCCCATACTCAATATTGTTTACAAAGAGGTAATTAAATGTGGGTCAAGGAGAAAAAGGAGGAAGAAAAAGTGATCAAACTCTTTGGAATTTATGGTTTGGTGGGTATCAAATGCTTGAACAGCTAAAAGATCTAACTATGCTTACCACAGCAATTGATTAAAAATGATGAAGATAATGATCGGTATAGATCTGGTCTCTGAGAGGGATGGTAGCCAAAAGGGGAGCGTTTGGCGTTAGCGTGGCGAAACTGGGAAGGCCATTGACAGTTGACAATTGTCCTGAGGTGAGGGTTGAACTGGAAGTAACTAATGAGGCGTCAAACGGGAATTAAAGAGTAAACATGTCGATAGAAATATTACAAACATTTCACATTTCAGCCTTCTCGTTGTTGAACGAATTTTTTTATATGAAAGTTAAATTATTAAGGTAATTTGTTCACCTTGGAACTATTCTATGTACTGGGTGTTTAATTGAGAGAGGTGAGCGGCTGTAAAGCAAAACGTATTTACGGGAAAAAATTTCTATTTACAATTTTTTGTTCAAGTCAGTTTAACCGATATAATTTATTTGTTTTATATAATGAAGTTTCTATCTCATTAGAAACATTACGTATATATATGTAACGAAGAGAAAGGCGAGTTCAGTTTAATCATTTCACTGGAAAATTTGAGCCAAAAGGAAGGATTTGTGGTTTGATCAATTTGATTTATTTATTATTTCGAATAATTATCTACCGTGATCTTAATAGAATCCCGGCTAGAAAACGTATTTACTTGTGGTTAATATTATTTTATAGGCAAAATCATATAAAAAAATTTCGTATTTGCATACTTACCGGCTATTGCGAAACCATTTTTCATTTTTATCGGATTTTTATATACAAGTTGTCTTACGACAAGATCAGATACCTAATTAGGTAACAATTTTTGACAAAGTTGTTGGATATAATGCTCTCATAGATGAATAAATTAACTGATTTCATGGAATAGGTATAGTTAACCTGATCAGCTCTAAATATGTTTAATATAATTGAAATTAATATAGGTTGAGTGCTTTTTTAATCAATGGAAAATTGGTACTCATTTCAGCATAACGCTGCTTAAAATACAACTTCCGTAGCAGAACACAAAGTACGCGATACTGACCTGAATCAGAATACCGGGTGTTCGTGCGGAACATTACACAAAGATTTCTGTTGATTTTTTTTTGTTTAATAACAATAATTACAAAATTGTTTCGGTGTAAATCTCAAATCGATGTTTCTATTGTTGCGATTAAGAAGTATGACATTTATATTATAATCATTATTGTGATAATTTATTCAAAAGTATGGAAATAATTTTAATAATAGGTTCATTGTTAAGAAAATGCTTGAAATAAGTTATTATTATTATTATTATTAAAAAAAGGTACTGTTCTGTTTGCTATTATTATAAGGGATAGTTGTAGGGGACAGTACATCTTCCTCTTTACAAAGGCAGGTTTTATGATAATACATAATCTTTTAAATCTGCGGGACGTCTAGGAATTATTTTGGAAAGGGAAGGTAACGTACGAGGAACTGTCCCAGGAAGTTTGTAGGGAATCGGTTTGTGAGAAAGAGGAAAATGGGACAGTCCTTCGTACAGAAACGGAACCTTTTCTTTCCTAAATAATTCCTAGACGTCCCGCATATTTAACAGATTATGTATTATCATAAAACCTGCCTTTGTAGAGATGGAGATGTACTGTCAGCTGGACAATTGCCAGATAGTGTGATAATGCAATCCGCTGACAGTACATCTCCCTCTTTGCAAAGGCAGGTTTTATGATAATACATAATGCTTTAAATATGCGGGACGTCTAGGAATTCTTTTGGAAAGGGAAGGTTTCGTTTCTGTACAAGGAACTGTCCCAGGAAGTTTGTAGGGAATCGGTTTTGTGAGAAAGAGGAAAATGGGACAGTCCTTCGTACAGAAATGGAACCTTCTCTTTCCAAAAGAATTCCTAGACGTCCCGCATATTTAACAGATTATGTATTATCATAAAACCTGCCTTTGTAGAGATGGAGAAGTACTGTCAACTGGACAATTGCCAGATAGTGTGATAATGCAATCCGCTGACAGTAAATCTCCCTCTTTGCAAAGGC
This sequence comes from Lochmaea crataegi, assembly GCA_947563755.1. Lineage (NCBI taxonomy): Eukaryota > Metazoa > Arthropoda > Insecta > Coleoptera > Chrysomelidae > Lochmaea > Lochmaea crataegi. The sequence goes on along the minus strand of OX387429.1, from coordinate 9,987,558 downwards.
AGGTTTTATGATAATACATAATGCTTTAAATATGTGGGACGTCTAGGAATTCTTTTGGAAAGGGAAGGTTCCGTTTCTGTACGAGAGACTGTCCCAGGAAGTTTGTAGGGAATCGGTTTGTGAGTAAGAGGAAAATGGGACAGTCCTTCGTACATAAACGGAACCTTCTCTTTCCAAAAGAATTCCTAGACGTCGCGCATATTTAAAAGATTGTGTATTATCATAAAACCTGTATTTAAAACCTGCCTTTGTAGAGATGGAGATGAACTGTCAGCTGGACAATTGCCAGATAGTGTGATAATGCAATCCGCTGACAGTACATCTCCCTCTTTACAAAGGCAGGTTTTATGATAATACATAATCTTTCAAATATGCGGGACGTCTAAGAATTCTTTTGGGAAGAGAAGGTTCCGTTTCTGTACGAGGGACTGTCCCAGGAAGGTTGTAGGGTATCGGTTTGTGAGAAAGAGGAGAATGGGACATTCCTTCGTACAGAAACGGAACCTTCTCTTTCCAAAAGAATTCCTAGACGTCCCGCATATTTGAAAGATTATGTATTATCATAAAACCTGTATATAAAACCTGCCTTTGTAGAGATGGAGATGTACTGTCAGCTGGACAATTGCCAGATAGTGTGATAATGCAATCCGCTGACAGTACATCTCCCTCTTTGCAAAGGCAGGTTTTATGATAATACATAATGCTTTAAATATGCGTGACGTCTAGGAATTCTTTTGGAAAGGGAAGATTCCGTTTCTGTACGAGGAACTGTCCCAGGAAGTTTGTAAGGAATCGGTTTGTGAGAAAGAGGAAAATGGGACAGTCCTTCGTACAGAAACGGAACCTTCTCTTTCCTAAAGAATTCCTAGACGTCCCGCATATTTAAGAGATTACGTATTATCATAAAACATGTCTTTAAAACCTGCCAGATAGTGTGATAATGCAATCAGCTGAAAGTACATTTCCCTCTTTACAAAGGCAGGTTTTGAACACGGGTTTATGATAATACATAATATTTTAAATATGCGGGACGTCTAGGAATTCTTTGGGAAAGAGAAGGTTCCGTTTCTGTATGAAGGACTGTCCCATTCTCCTCTTTCTCACAAACCGATTCCCTACAACCTTCTTGGGACAGTCCCTCGTACAGAAACGGAACCTTCTCTTTCCCAAATAATTCCTAGACGTCCCGCATATTTAAAAGATTATGTATTATCATAAAACCTGCCTTTGCAAAGAGGGAGATGTACTGTCAGCGGATTGCATTATCACACTATCTGGCAATTGTCCAGCTGACTGTACATCTCCATCTCTACAAAGGCAGGTTTTAAATACAGGTTTTACGATAATACATAATCTTTTAAATATGCGGGACGTCTAGGAATTCTTTTGGAAGGAGAAGGTTCCATTTCTCTACGGGGGACTGCCCCAGGAAGTTAGTAGGGAATAGGTTTGTGAGAAAGAGGAAAATGGGACAGTCCTTCGTACAGAAACGGAACCTTCTCTTTCCAAAAGAATTCCTAGACGTCCCGCATATTTAAAAGATTATGTATTATCATAAACCCGTGTTTAAAACCTTTGTGAAGAGGGAGATGTGCAGTCAGCTGGACAATTGCCAGATAGTGTGATAATGCAATCCGCTGACAGTACAGGCACTATAAAACGTGTGACTTAATCTGTTCCCATTTCCAGCTCTATCAACGTTTTTCGAAGCCTGAAGATGTCGTTAATACAGTGGCAACGAATATTTTGAAAGACACCACTAAAATAGGCTTAGATTTAGTGTTATTCCAAAAATTAAAAGCAATTTCAGTACAAATTGTAAATTTAAACAGTAAAATAATAATTCATAGCTTAGAATAAGTAATTAACAATTTACAGATTGAAAAATAATAGAATTATTTTTATAGGTTGATGTAATAATGTTCAACAACATATTGGGTAATAAAAAAACTTACAAGGAAACTAATTTGAAATATTTACTGCACTTTTCTTAAGAACAATGTATTACATTTAGCTATAAAAAAAACACATATTATGTATAAATGTATATATTTTAATTTTTTTTTACAGTGAAAAATATAAATTGGTTTATCAAAATTCTACGTACATTATAAGAAAAAAGCTTGAACGAATTGGCAGAAAAATTAGCGCGAGTCCAAAATGTCCTAGATCCTCTACTGCTTAAATTAATAACCCTTGTTCGTACCTACAATAAAAATCAAGCAAACATTATACAAAAAAATGTATCTACATGAAAATTCCTTTTCCATGTCACAGATTTCTTTTCACTTTATCTGCTGATGACACTAGTGTAACCTGGAGTACCTAGTTCAGATATGCTTTACATTCTACCATATGCAAAGATCTCATTACTATTAAGTATTGGTCTGCCTCAAACGAGTTTTAACACAGAGAAAACTATAGTTTTATCTTACAGAGGAACGTTGCAGCATCTTAAACTTGCAGTTAGTTATTCGTCAACGTGTACTTTTACTTGGGCGCTAGAGTGGCCACCCGAGAAAGATGTTCTACTCCAAGTTAGTGCTGCACCAGGTATGCCAGACTATAAGAAGCTTTAGGGCGCCACTACTTTTTAGACGTCGACGAAAGAACAAAAATGAATTTGAATAAGAAGAAAACTAAGGTGAAAAAGGTAGAAACACCTTGTAGAATTTAATTGAGATATTTATTTATTAAAAACTTACGTTTACCGGACACGATCCACTACAGTTCTTATAGCCGGATGGATTCAAAATTAAAAAAAAAATTAAATATTAATTTTATTCTGCTTTGGATCGGAAAAAATGTTAAGCGGCCTGTACTTTTTAAGGTACTTATCTTGAAATGGGAAACTTGGCCTGGAGGTATCCCATTGGTGGGTCGTCTGTCAATTGAGAGATTCTGTATCCTAGGGTATCTTAACGGTATCTTTGAGATATTGAAGGTACCCTAGCAGCTGTGCTTACCACAGCAATTTAGGTAAAAAGATAAGAAAAGATAAAAAGGTAAGTCTTGCATCGAAGCAGCTTTTCTCGTGGGGGTCGGAAGAAGTTCGCTGGATAAATGGAGGCAGATGTCACTTGTCTTATGGTCAGGGTTGGGGATTGGAAGTGGCTAATGAGACGACGAGCGGGAATTAGAGAAGGATTTGCGATATAAATTTAAAAGTCGGAACAGGTCGATAGACATGTTACAAACTGAACAATAATTTAGTAGAATCTACTAATCTTTAGAGGACCAAAAAAGCTAGATACTGAGGATGTGGACGACTTCTTCAAAAAATTATATATTATTATTATAGATTAGTCTGATATATTTTTCGCTTTATACATTTTTTATGTCAATTTAAAATTATTATTGATAGAAGCATATTTTTTTATCCTTTTATAACTTAAAAATTTATTTTTACCAAAATTTCTATCATCAAGACAAATTTAAATCTGGTAATTTCCGAATTAAAGAATATAATGAAGCGGACGTTTTAAAAATTCCTATTGGTAGGAATAAATGGTTATTTACAATTATTACAAATTAATTTTCCACAATATACGACAACCAAACGAGTTAATGCCTTTTTACAAATTCACAAGCTACATTATTATAATTTGAATTAAAAAAAAAATAGTTTTTACAGCTACTAATTTTTAAGAGAAAAAAAATCTAATTATGCTGCTGTTAGAAGACTATAAGCACGTAGAACTTCTGAATGAAACGGAGAAATTCAAATCCGAAAAAGAATTAAACAGATAATAATACACCCAATGTAGTGAACATGTAATTCGAGTCGTAGGTAACGATTAAGGTTAAATTGACTCAATCGAAAGACCTGTTTTATTCAGAGCCGAATTTAACCAAGAAAAAAGTCACTTGAACCTATTTTATCCTCTATTAGATGCTGGAGCAAATCCTGAACGAATTAAAAAGATTTTGAGGTTATTGAAGCTTTTTTTAATATACTATTATTCCTTTTACTTTCTTTATTTCTATAACCACCGTATACTAACTAACGACAAATAAATTCACTTGCGTCGGAACGTTTGAAATTTTTGGCGCCGTACTCCCCGTTATCGCCGCGCTACCCCTGTACTCAACACTTTCTCGATTTAAATCACCAGAACTCAGCAGACGATAGGCGGGGTAAGGAAATTTTCCGCTGAATCGACGAAGTGAATTTACTTGTCGTTAGTTGATGTACGGGGCTATAACTTTTAACTTTTACAACACAATACTATGAATATACACGTCTTACTTTCATATCACAGAACTCAACTCTCTTAAACTAACTAATGTCAATTGTCCCGCCTTTTATACTTTTCACCTGTTCCAGACAGCTCTCGACTTTTCGATGACGGTTCTAGATGTATGTCTTCTTCTTTTTCTTTATGGACCTCTACATATCCTCAGTACAGGTCCGACGTAACAATACCATTCCAGAAGGGCATCGAGAAGGACAAGGAAAATGATTGAAATTTATCGATAAGGGCAGGGAAAATGATTGAAGAGAGTATACAGTTTTGGAAAAATGGCCGCGTAAGCCATATTCTTCTTTTGCGGAACTAGACCTACAATCTGTCCATCCAAGCAACGGAGTGTTCCAAAACTGTATCATGCATCGTGCACGTGATCTCTCCGACTCTGTACAATGAATTCTGCCGGCCGATTGCAGTTGAATCCGATTGGCCAGCGCATGGAGGCATATTTATTTTAGCCAATAGATGCAAAGGCGCATGGTGATCATACTTCGATCACGCATCTATAGTTGTTTGGGTCGCTCTGTTTGTTCGATGATATACTTTAGGGCTTAAGACGCAGGTAGGTTTTTGCGGAATTCGGCACAGAACCACAGAACTAACTAACTAACCAACCTTCGATAAAATGTCGAGAGCACACACGCCAAGTTATAAGTTGCATTTTTGATAACTTTAAGAACTAATTGTTAGTTAAAGTCTAACTATTTTCCGTTGTTTAGCTGTAAACCATGGAAACAATGAAAACTAAATAGAATGTGTGCCCACCAGCACAATATGGCTGACCTGTCAGTGACGTCATTCCGAAATGGTCTATCACAGAAATTGGGCGCGTTCAACCACGCTAGCGCTGAGTAAGCGGAGGGCGGATTTGACCACTAAGTGACAGCGCTAGCTCTAGCGGTCGCAATTTTTTCCAGCGAATTTATTTACCGCTAAGTTGGTCAACGGTTCGTTATGTCAGCGAACAACAATTCTATCCTCTAAGTTAAAATTTTTGTGTTATTTAGTTTCTATTAGTGAATTACTTCCTCGAAATAATTCAAATCTTCTGCTTCTCCTAATGCAAATTCTTCTTGTCTTTCAATTATAGGTGGAATCAATTCCACAATATTATTTTCATCCGCAAGTTCTTCCAAGATTAAGGGTGTTCCATTGAAGTCGCTTTATATTTAGGAAATAAATTTAAAGGTTATGTGATGTGTTTATCTATTGGCCACAGAGCATCAAACCATAGACGTCCAGCCACCTTCAAGCGCTTTCTCAGAGCACCGCTGCTAGCGCTAACTTTGCGCTTGCGTTGCTGAACGCGTCCATTATTAAGATAGTAGTCGCTGTTATATCTGTCAGTGGAATCGGAAACTACTTTAAAAGAGTTGAAAACGTCAATTTATTCATGGGAATAAAAAAGATTGAGGTTATAAGACAGTCAGTGGCGCCCCAGATATGACGATTATATGTGTAGCTCCGTCCGGTCTGGGCAAAAGATCAAAGTCGACGAATTAATAAAAAATAGTGAAATACAGTGAGTGGTACATTCTCTTCAGCTCTTGTATTGTACTTAAAAGGACAATATACAATCTTCTGTAAAACCCAACATTTCTTCCTTAAAATATATGCAGCGTTGCCAATCTACAGGTACCCAATAAACTTGTTCTTTGTGAATGAGATACCCCAATTCACATGATGATTCACTTCAAGGATATGGTAATGCTACTGAGTCCTGTACTGGTTGGGTGGCTGTTGATAGTCGGATGAAACAAGGCCAGTGGCAAGGTAACTTTTTTATGGAGGATATCGTGATAGACAATTTTATTCGTTGTCTGACGATAAAACTGAATCTTTTAAATAAAAAACCGTGAAAAGTTTCATTTCATTTCGTTGGATATAGTTAGAAATGGAGAAATATGAAAATAATTAGAAATAGAACAAAGAAAATTAATCTGGTGAGTGGTGGGGGCACATGTAAAGAAGGCTCAACTGAAAAGAGCACGGGAAACTAAAAGGAAAAAAGAAAGACAAAATCAAGTAAAATATTCAGAAAATAAAATTAAAACATGGACTGAAGCCAAAGGCATAGACAAGATAGGAAAGATTTGTGAAGAGATGAATTGTAATTCATATCCCACCCAATAGGTGAAAAGGAAATGTCATTGATTACGGCTCCGTTGGATATGAGGATCTCATTAGGGAAGGGGATTCTGTAAATTGGAAAAGAAAAATACCATCAAATGCTTTCATATATATTTTCTCATAATTTTGAAATACATAGTTATTTAAGTAGATGAAATAGTTTGAATACATTTTTCTTTTATTATAACAAAATGAATTCAATTAGAACTTATTTTCAACAGATTTTATTGAAGGCTTTCTATTTACGCAATTGACAATTTCACACCATTTAAATAGTTGTTCCAATTTCAAGATTTTTTTAAATATTTGTAAGATTTTCGTAAGATTAGCAAGCCAGGGTCAATTGAAATAAATTAACGAGTATGGGGATGCGGAGGTATAAAAATATATACTTAATTTCGGTTTCCTGTATAATTGTCGTATTTAGAAAAGCGTATTACCAAGATATATCGATGACAATGGATTTAATACTATTATAAGTTTTTCAAAAAACAATGACCGTTCAACTAAGAAGAAACAACTACTTCTCGGACTACATGCCCCGACAGACATTGAATTACACTTCTAAGTTAAAAGTGGTAGGTATACCTACAAGATATAACCAACCATTCTGGTTTGCAATTAGAAAGGGACAACAGACCGGTTTCGGCGTATTTGCGCCTCATACGTACAAGGTAGATATTCTCCGTCCTGGACTAAAAATAACACTGTAATTACATAAAATATATCTTTATAATGTGTTTACTACATCTTCACACATAATAACAAATTCGTGTTCAAGTCCGCTACAAAGCAATATTGAACAAATTACATTATTCACCCATTAATATTAATATATATTTTTTCATTTGTTTCAGATGACAACCCGAGTAGTACGACTCATTGTCCTTCAGGTTCTTGGCCTGAATATACAAATTCATATGCCCCGTATAGTCCACAAACAAATTATTATGACCCGCATCAAGATTCAACACACGGCACTCCTATACACCTCCCGACAGGTAAATAAACTCGAATCGTATTTATTGTTCGATTTAATTTTAATTACACTCCAAATAATTTTATTCGTTTGTTATTTAAACATTTTACGTCGGTTATAAACATTTTGTTTCCATTGAAAACATGGACTACTAGTGCTCAGTCATTTTGAAGAAACAAAGATCTGAAATATCTTCAAACAAACTTAGGTTATTTTATACTTTTATTAACATGACATTTAGCATAAATTAATGACAGTTGATCCATCATTGATCGGTAGCAAAGTACCGCCACGCTGTGCTTAACGCGACCAATGTTCAAACTACAATGTATTTGTCATTCTTGTCATGTCAGTAGCAGTGCTTAATTAACAGTATTATGTTTTCAAGTTCTTCCAGATTCGAGTTCGAACGAATACATTACAACTTCCTTGACGTCACCGCCTCCGATATTCAACAGTGCCAAATCAGATTTAGACATGATCAGCACGAGGTATCCCGACAACAACTCCTACTGTCCCAACAACTGGCCGGCGAATCCTTCGGCGTACAACAACAATTACTACAACCATTCCTACAACCAACAACAGTATTTGAACCCACCAACGATGGTAGTCTATCCCTCTTTATATTCGACTGTGAATCAAAGCCAAATACACTTTCACCTCCACGCACCCAGTGATAAATTCGATCCGTACAAAAACGAGCCCTATATTAAGGGCGAGCAGTATTTGACGGACAGTAATAATCTTACGAACCCTCAAAGGGTTGAAACTGTGCAAAATAGTGATGTAGTGCACGCACACGTGGATCCTTTAAGGATCGAGGACTCGGAACGAACCGCACAATCTCAAAATGATCCTTCAGTGTGGAGGCCGTACTGATACGTTTTAAGTTTATTTATTATTGTAATATACGTTTAAGATTTTTATTGTTTTTTATTTACCTTTGTGCTCTTCCATCTCATAAATGGGAAGTACTATTGGTTCCCATGCTAGTTACAAGCAAAGCTTAGTTATACTTGAAAGTACTTTGCTTTATCGAATCTCACCACATGAAGACAGTTCCATCTGATTTTTTGCTTAGTCCTAGTACGGACGACTTTGTCACCTTGTTTATGACGTTCAGATGACCAGTCTAGAGATGGTCGTTTTCACAATGACGATTTAGACATCCGATATTGTTATTGTAAAAACTACCATCTCTACTACGTAGGATATTAAGTTTGAGTGAGTATTTAAGACAGTAGGTATGCCGACTATGTCGTCTGTACGTACGCAAACTTCACGCGTCCAATCGAACACGAAACCACTCGACGCAAGTGACTCGAAACTGTCAATCGAACCAGTGCTACCAATCGAAGACACAACAACTGTCACTGTCTCTGATGCTCAACAAGTTGAGCCAGTCTGAACGCGTCCAATGTTGTTTTCATTGACATATGTCAAAAACTATTTTCAATTATCGACAAAATAAATATACTTAGTAGAAAATTGTAGTAAAATGGATAAAGAAGACGAAGAATCGTCAATAATAAAAGAAGCCTTTTCAATTTCGGGTATTATAACAAGTCCTTCGTTTCAACGATGCAGATTCTTAGCCGTAAAACTTTTTAGAAGTTTTCCGAAATTTTACGAACAACCGGACATTAAAGCAATGTTGAATGTAGAATGGGAAGAATATTTAACAAAGGTACGTACCAACACTTGTACGGATGGTACTTCAACTTATTTCCCATTTATATTGTACAACATGTATTGTTGCAAACTTATTTTCTAGATGAAACGTACATACGGAGACGGAATCTGGGCGTTAAGAAAACCGGTTACGGTTTTTGCAAATGACGTTTATTTAGGAGACGATATAGATTTCGTTAACCATCTCCTACAGAAATATCATTTTTCCCTGAATTTAGATCTACACAAAATAGGAAGATGCCATCTAGTGGAAATGTTGAAAAATATCATGGGTAAATATGTAAGTAAATACTGAAGTTATCTGTTATTAGCAAACACAGGCCGTCACTAGACGGAGCTAAATAAATCAACATGGGGCGCGTTCAGCAAAGTGTGGATAAACGTCTATGCTTTGATGCTCTGTGACAAACAGATAAACACATCACATAACAAAATAGATGTCGAAGAACAAATATATTATTCTAACGCTTTACAACAAAGTTTTGAAAAATATTTTCCAAAAACAGTGACCGTTCAACTAAGAATCAACAACTACTTCCCGGGCTATATGCCCCGACAGACATTGAATTACACTTCTAGCTCAAACGGGGTCGGTATGATCTACAAGATTTAACCAACCATTCTTAGAAGGGACAACATAACTTGCAGGCATATTTTTGCGCCTCATCAGTACAAGGTATCCCTCTTCGTTATTATTGCAGGTTATTTGAAGCATATTTTTACGCATTTTTGCTATTTCAGAGGCAAATAGCATACATAACGATAGCAATTAATAATCAAGCTATAGGATCGATGATGTTTGAGGTAAGTTGATTATTCTTTTTGATACACGCTCTTTTGATCCATTTTCTTCGCCCCTGAAACGGCTAAAATAGGAGTCAGGATCCTGGCAATAACAATTTGTATGACACAATGTATATATTTCAGCTATACAACGATTTGGTTCCTTTGGCTTGTGAAAATTTCCTCCAAAGATGTAAAGATCCTGAAGATGGTTATACAGGAACACCTATTCATAGGTAATGAAATACTATTATTCTTTCCTTACCGATTTTTTTGCCAAGTACACGAATTGACCTTTTCCAAGTACGTCATCGTGACGAATTTCTGTCACCGGACAACCTCCACACTAAATTATAATATAACCTCAAACCGAATAATACAACACGATAAAACTCATAAAAATTGCTTTTTTACACTTAAATTATTATAGTATCCAACTAGTAGACACTAGTACACAAATTTACCAAAACCAATAAACTTTTGTTCTCGATTTATATTTAAATCATTAAAAAATGCTATTTCCATCCATCTTTCTGAAGGTTGCCGTGATCAGCTGACAACATGGCGCAGGATGACGTCACTTGGAAGCGCTCTATAGTTTGAGTCCGCTCTACGCCATAGAACTAGGTTTCATAGAGCAAAAATCTTAATATGACATACGTCAAAAGTCAAAACAGGTTATCTTGGCCTACATTATTTGTGCTGCCATCTAGAAGAGTGTAGCCGAATCTAATCTTGAGCTTGTCTGAATTCTAGAATAGTACAAGGCTGTTGGATTCAGTGTGGAGGCTGGAAATTAACTAACAAAATAATGCCATGTGAGAATTATGTAATTCCACATGATAGAAGAGGTGTTTTATGTACAACAAACACTGGTAGACACAAAGAAAATTCCACGCAATTCTTCATCACGTTATCTCCAACGCCTTGGATGGACACCAGATATGTCGCGTTTGGGTAAATAATTAAGTAATCTTTATATCGGATTTAACTTTATAGCGACATATTATAGGCAGCTCCTTCACGGAGAAGAAGTATTAAAAGCTATCGAAAACGTTCCTACTTATTACGAATCCCCCAAATACCCTATCGATATAATAATGAGCGGCGAAGTAACTTTAGACGGTATACCAGATTATTTCACGTCAACAGATCGACATGAATTCAACAGTATCTTACCATCGCTTCTTCTCGACGAGACTAACTATAAAGAAGACTACAATTTAATACCGACAACTTCTATATTTTCGATGACGAAGTTTAGAAAAGGATTGTACAGTTTGGATACTGATATGAGGAATTATGTAGCTTTTTCACATTTGCCAGATTATCTGATGCCGAGAGATACTAAAACTGGATCGGAAGGAAGTAAGTACCAATAGTCGATTTTTAGCGAGTTACTGGTTATAATAAATCATTTTCAAATTTTTGCCCCAAACGGTAACTACTAAAATGATAAAGTAATAACTTCAGTTACCCTGGTCAAAAAGTGGGTAACTGGCAGTGGATTTAGTACCCCGTTCTTGTTTTAAAACAGATGTGAGGTTATGTTGATTTAAGTGCAGTCGTCGTGGCGAACTGCCATTTGATTCTCTTAAGTTTTCGGTTTTATATGTGTAGATATAATAATGGCGTTAGAGATAATACAAATGGTGAATATATGCATAAATTATAAAGGATCAGATGTTTTTCTTGAGGTGGATGAGGATATTTACAACCGATTATCGTAACCGTTTCATTTTAGCGAGTGAACTAGCTAAAAATCGCTTAGCGCTGTGTCACACGGTCAAATTAGCAGCAAACTGAGTTTAATCAAATCATCAAACTGGTGAAGTCATTGTCAATTTTGAGGTTAAACATTTATTGATTTTCGAGTTTGTTTGATTTGTTAATGCAATGAAAATGGAAGGTAGAGAGAAAGTTGTGTTTTCATTATCAATCGCAGCCTTAGGCAAAGTTTTACACCAAAAAATTATTGAAGCTAAACAAGAGACTAAAGAAGAGTAGAAGAGAATATGGTGTAGGGGATGGATCAAGAAAAGAAACCATCAACTAACCAATGTTGCTAGTGGAGCTAATAACATAGCGCTGTGTCACACGGTCAAATTAGCAGCAAACTGAGTTTGATCAAACCGTCAAACTGGTGACGTCATTGCGAATTTGTTGCCCGACTCTATTTTCATCAGTTTGACTTTTGACTGTAATTGTCAATTTTTTATTTTCGTGCTTGTTTGATTTGTTAATATAATGAAACTGGAAGGTAGAGAAGAAGTTGTGTTTTCATTATCAATAGCAGCCTTAGGCATGGTTTTATACCAAAAAATAATTAATGCTAAACAAGAGACTAAAAAAATCAGAAGAGAATATGGTCTAGGGGAAGAATCAAGAAAAGAAACCAACTAACCAATGTTGCTAATGAAACTAATAATATTATAGATTTGATAATAGGAACTTGCCCCCCAGAAAATCCTTATGATTTTAAAAAGTATAAGCAAATGGATGCAACAACATTTAGTTTGAATGACAAATCACGTTTGAATCATTAGTTGACTTCTTCATCTCTGATCTGTGGTTTGAAATGTTTGAATTTCCGATAGTGAGTAGTTGTTTATTTGGACGCATTTTCTGGAGAGGACTGCAAAGTGACCAATGAAAACGCTAGTTTCATCAATCTGGTTTGATACGAAGCGCTCCTAAATCCATCAAACTAGTTTGTTGTACTTTGACCCCTCAGATTGGCCCAATTTCAAATTGATGACGTCATTTTACAGTTTGATCAAACTGAAGCTAACTTGATCGTGTGAAACAGCACTTATAGTATTAAATTTATTTTTCAATAATATGACTTCTTTGTATTTTCTTTTCAGGTAGTACTTCAACACTTGACATATCTCAGTTGGTCCAAACGGATCTAGATCCTTTTGCGTTACAGACTTCGGTAACAGACTTTTCAAAGACTCAAGATATTCTAAAAGATTGCAGAATGCCGACACTTAGTAATACTACATTGTGAATGTATTGCTGTATCTACCTACCTACAAATTGTATAAATACGTTGGAACGAGTTTTATTATTTTGAAAATCGATAAATGTGAACATATATTTTTTAAAGGAATTAATTAATAGATTTATAAAATTATTAAAATTGTTTCTGCCTTCTTTCCCTATTGAAACATATAAAAAACTTTTTTTGGGTATTTTATAGGTTAAAGTTATGCAGCTCAGCATACGATCTTAAACTTAGACCAATGCATATTACCCCAAACAAATTCAGCTTCTTAGCTGATTGGTAGATTTTGTGATTGGTGGATGATTTTTCAGATCTGAGGACGAGAGTGAAATCTGATTTGGTACAGGCACAAAGTATATGATCTGCTGTTTCATCATTTTCCAGACAAAGGATCTTCCGACAGTCCCAGTCTTATTATATTTGGAGAATTCAAGTAGGTTTTTGTACCAAACGTTTTCCATCTAGCTCCCGTAACAACTAGAATAAATCTCTAAAATAGAGCCTCGCTTGTCTCCTCTGAGGAGCCGACACTGAACAAAAAATGGGCAGAAAATGAGCTTTAGCAGCCAGAGACTATTAGATGCACGAGCGAGCGTAGCGAAGCGAGGGAAGTTGAAGGTTAAGGGCTGCTAGAGCGTTGATATTGCTGTCCTAGGCTTACATCCGTATACAACTGCTCCAGAGCCTGAAGGTGTTTTGGGCTGTCTGCTCATAGTAGTTCCATCTTTCAGAGGACTAAGTCACCTCTATTTCGTATATATTACTGTTGGAAACATTATGATTACTGTGACTTCCAGTGTCCGTACAATCTTGGTTTGTGCATTTGAAAATATGCATCATGGAAAGGTTAATTGCAGTACTACCACAAAGTACTCACTGGTCACTGTACCCTAAGGAAGCACATCCATACAATTGGCATATATAGGGAGGAACCTATCTGTCGGTTGTGCATGGAAGAGGAGGAAACAGCCTCACACATTATCTTCGAATATGAAGCACTGTCGCGTTCGAGATATAGACTCCTAGGACTAGAGTACCCAAGGGAGGATCGCTCCAAGAAGGACCTATAGAGAAAAGACTGTTGAGCCTGATAATGGCTACTGGTCTCTTGACATAAACGGTACAATCAAGAGCACAAAAATCTTAAAGGCTGAGGTGCCGAGGTCTCGAAGCCTCTGAATGTTGGTGCCGAACCAGGAATCACCACAAAGACGTTGTAGTCGTAAAATTGATATCAAAACTATTTTTACTTCAATTATAAGGTACGATAAAACTAGAGTATTAAACAAACAAATTTTTATTGAATACATGTTAATCTAAAGACAAATAACCAGTTTTTATAGTAACATGTGGATACATCTGTCGCCAGAGGTAAACCTAGAAAAAATATGAAATTGATACAATAATATACATCCTATGAGTGTACATACCTCTTCCTCTGTTACAGAATCACAATAATATAAATCTAATAACTGAAGATTTGGTAAAAGCATTAACGCCCTCTCGCAAGTTTGACTAGAAATATTTTTAATACCTAAAAAATCTAATTGTGTCAGTTCCTTACACGACAATATAATCGGTGCTACTAAACTGTCAGTTAATTCCCTCCATTCGGATAAAATTAGCCTACAAAAAAAATCTTTATTTCAAGTTTGAATGGAAATGTATTCAGTAAGTAGGTACCTTTTTAATTTCGGACATCCTTCGGCGATATAATTCAAAGAATTTCCTGGATCCTTGTTAACAAAACACCAACCAAGATCTAATTCTTTTAAATTATGACAGTTGCTTAATCTCTTTACACCATCGGCGGTTAAAGAAAAAGTTTTCCAGGAGCTCCATGTTGACAATTTTTTATTGTATTCTACCACCGTATCTACGACCTGATCTAGTTGTTGAAGATTTTCACATAAGTCTAAGAATAAAATTAGTGTGTACTCTAAAGTTTTAATGCTTAAACTAGCTACGAACTCGAGTTTTCTTTAATTATCCTTCGTTTTATGAAGAAACAAAATTCATCCAAATCAAAAGAGGTCGATTCCTACAATACTTTCAAGTTAAACTTACCTAAAATTATGACTGATAAATGCGGATTTGACTTGAGTATGGTTATAACGTCGCAATCTTGAATGTCAGTGGACGTAAGATCCAAACAAACCAATTTATTCAAACTGCTTAACAATGGGTATTTTATAGTTAAGTTGGATTTAACGTTTTTCAATCTTAAATCTGCAATTACAAGATTGAAATTTATATAAAGGATTTTGAATACATCATATTCTTTAAACAAGCCTTAAACTAAAAGTGAATTCATGCAAGTAAAAATTAATACTTAAATGAATATAAAACTAAAACCATGTAATTTAATGTAGATGTTCATGCAAGAAACTAAGAAATTAAGATTTAAATTAAAACTAAGAAAGATGGCCAACTTTAAACTTTCCATGAATTCGAAACAACGCTTGCGTGAAGTCCCGGCCACAGATCACACTACTACTTGCCGAACAGCCACCACTTGTGTTAAGTTATTGTTTACATGAGCTTGTGTTAAATGTTCAAAACTTTTTATAATTTACAACTTTATTTTTAGTGAGCAAGTTGGTTTACGTTTAATATTTATCTTCAGTTATCTGACCGCTCGATTACTATTGGAAGTTTTGACAAATAATTGAAAAAAGTGCGCATATCCCGTTGGCTTTAATTTCTTAATTAATGTAGCATGAACAGTTTAATTTTCTTAGTTTAAATTTAATTTTAATATCAAATTAGTTCTTTTAGTTGATGTTGCATTAATCCACCTTAATAAACTCAAGAGACAGAATAATTCATTCTTAAATCTGATCCAACATTATTTGAAATTAAGTAAGTAATGAGTGTGAGAGAAGACTTAACCATAGTTCCTGATCGGCAACAATAGGGTGTTCAGCTAAAAATAGATTCTTTTGTTTATTTTGTTTTTATCCCTATTAAAAAAATTTCTTAAAATCCGCCTTTTAGATTTTGACGGCATTTTGAATTTAGTCACATATTTTGACGTGGAACAAAATAATCATAAGAGAGGGTGTCACCCAAATTGAAGAAGAAAAGAAGCTTGGGTAAGAGTGTCAGTGAGTTGTTTGCATTCACATGTAGTTTCATATTGGTTTAAATTTTTGATTAGTTCGAGTTTAAGCTTTATAGCTTTTATTAATAAAATGCTTCAAATTCAAATTGAACAAGATAAACAAGTGATAAATGTCAGATGTCAACATTTTTGTCCCGAATAAGCTCAAACATCCCAATAAAGGAGAAAGAAAAAGAAGCTGAAACATGGAACAGCAAAGGAAGACTATCGACAACTTCACATTTAAACTAGTGACGAATCTGCATTATAAGTTGTATAGTTTCAGTGAATTTTTGTTTTAACTTAAAATAACTTTATTTTTGAATATCCTATTTGTCAATTATTAATATTACCTAATAAAACAAAATTTGAAGCTGAACACCCTAAAGTAATTTGTGATTTTTTGTCACCAGTAGCGTGCTGTTTTGAAGAGATCTTTACACAATACTATTATTTTTATTTTACAGTGTAGGGGGCTAAAGATGCTGGATTGGGTTTTATGGAAGATCCTGAGCAAAAAAGTCATTTGGCTGCAGTGTTATTGGACGAATAAAACCATGCTCCCATACCAAACATATTTCCAATACCTGTATGTGCAGCCAAAACTGTCAAAAATTAACGTGAAGGGAAAGATTCAGCATACAAGATAACACTTTATATTTAAAAATATGCGAGTTATAAGAATATGATATCTGAATAAATGCTAAATAAGAATATATGTTACCTACTAGCTCTTGACATGTTGACATTTCCAACATAATTTTACAGTGTAAAAAATTACAGTTTGCTAATGACAAATGGGTGAGATATTTCTTGTTTGTTCCTATAAATCTGAAAATAAATCAAAATATCTGTTTGTGTGTTTGTAAGGTGGATTTAGAATGTTGTTTTTTTTGTTATAGAGAAAATATAAAACTTTTTAATCTAAAGTGAATATTAAAATGAAATGAAAATACTTACATTGCAACTAGTTGATCGAAGCCCTCAGTATCATTACCACACCACGATAAATCCAATTTTTTCAAAGTCTTTGATTTATCCATAAAATATTTGATTGTATCACAGTTAACGAGATGCCAATATGGCTGAAAACGATTTCAAATTGTTAAATTTGTTTATAAATATTACAGGTGCAAAAATAATCTTACCTTTAGGTTTAAATTTTGGTAAAGTATACCATCAGAACTTACCAAATTCCATCGTTTATTAACTCTTGCGCACCTACTTAATGACTTCAAATCCAAGTATTGAAAAATATGTAAAATAACTTCATTCTACAATTTCAATGAGATACTTTTATATAATAGTAGGGAGAAGCAAGATAGTTTGTCATTATTTTTCAAAAAGAAAAAGTTTTAGCTGAAATTTAGTACTTCCTTACTTACAGGTAATAATAAAAAACAATCCACTTTAGTTTCCAATTCATCCATACATGCATTATTTATTTTTTGATCAACTTCTGCTATTTGAACACTAGTTATACCTCTAGACATTATAACTCTTTCAATTTGTGAAGCAGGTTTATAACCTCCCAAAAGAATAGCTTCTATAGAATAATGATAATCCAGGTGGCTTTGGTTGAATTCCAAACGGATTGTACTAAAATAATAATTTTTGTACATAGTTACGCTAGAAACAATTAATCATATATATACTTGATTAAATAATTAACTTCTTTAATTTTTGGATGGAATTTTCTAGCATTATGAGGAAGTTTTTTAGGTGTTCCTTCCCATAATAATATCCATTGTATCTCTGTTCGAAATAATAATTTTCCCCAAATTCTTATTACGGCTCCTGGATTATATACCTCGTATACACATATATCTTTTGGAAGAACCGCATTTTCAAATCTGTAATAAATGTCACGAGTAGGATACATTTAGAAATAAGGCGATCAAATAAAAGTATCTTACTGAACAATAATATAATCTTCAGCACCTAATGGATCAAAGTCTTGGGGTCTATAATTTGGTTGACTCATCTGACTATTTTTTAACCAATTACCATAATGTCTCTAAAAATAGCTTTATTTAATTGAATTATGGGAGTTCTAATAAGGTGAAAAAAGTTTCTGAGCTTTTGTTCTAAATATATATACATTATTATGTATTACTTACTAAGCAATATGCTTCGGGAAAATCTCCATAAGCAGGATATTGTTCATATTTGCCGATTACATTATTAGGGGAATAGTAACAACTATTGGAATAATTATATCTTGAAGTGTAGTCTACAACCTTTTGTACATAATACTCAAATCTCCCCATCTCCGAATACACGTATGTTCATTTCAAACTTTTGATTAATTTGTTATGAAATTTTTATTCTAAATATTTTTTTGTTACCACCAAGGCACCAAAACCAAATGAAATAACTGTCAAAATCATATGATTGATTGTCAAGTGTCAAAATTCAAACTGTCAAAATGGTGTGCTATGTTTGCTGCTCCAGCTCAGTTCTGAACCATAGAACTAGAATACATACGACTCACCAAACAAATCTTAACTCTACACAAATAAAAGCCATTTTCCACCAAAAAATAAAAATGTAACACGTTTATTATTTTTTCTTAAACCGTGCGATTTGAATAAATAAATCTTTGTTAATTATTAAGTGGATGCACTGCGGTAGTCTAACGCAATATAGAGTAATATTATTCAATTACACATACACAGTGTTATCGAAACAAACAGATAAAAACAAAAAGAACAGTTGTTTTTAAATCTAAAATTATCATTGTGCCATTCCATGTTTTTCTATAATTTAAATTATATATTAAGATGAAACTTTGTATTCCATTATTTGTTTTTATACTTTTTAATATTTGTTTGACTAGCAGTGAACGTAATTACAAATTAAGTAAATTATGGGGCCCCGGTCTATCTCCGGAAAAGATCGTTATGCCAGCGAGATATTTTTTTGTAAATATTTTAAACAACAATGGGTAAATATTTATAAGCATCTATATTTTCGTGTTTCAAACACGTACTTATTCATAAATGCAAGTATTTTTTAGGACTGCGGTGGATGATAGTACACAGCTACAGGTGGTTGTTGATGGTGCTACAAAAACTAAAAAACCATGTCGAATATGGACAAACGTCCTTAATAGAAACGATGGTAGCTACATTGTTCGATATAAGTTGTATGAAACATGTTCATATTTAAAAATTACAGTCACTTTTAATGATGAACATTTAGGAAAATCTCCCTATATAATAAACACTCCAGTTAAATCGGATGATTGTGTATGTCCCACACATAACATTATAGATTTGATAAATGTGTGGGAGTGTGGACCCGTACCAGAGTTTATACACAATAAATTAGGTGTATTTGATAAGATAGATTGGACCACGCAGAGGAAAGAAGTAAATAATAACAAATATGATAAAATAGTGGAAGTTTTTAATTTGTACTTTTATTTTTAGATAATAGAAAAATTTGATAAACCTCATTCTGTAAGTCTCTGTCATTACATTGTAAAGAATAATAAAATCTACAGAAAATGTTACGGAAAATATGTTGGTTTTAATATGTTTGTAGATAACATATTGTTGTCGCTAACTAGAAAGGTTGTTTTACCAGATGTAGAATTTTTTTCAAACCTAGGCGATTGGCCTCTATCCACTTTTAATATTAATAAGAAATATCCAATATTTTCTTGGTGTGGCAGTACAGCAAGTTATGATATTATAATGCCTACTTACGACATAACTGAATCTACTTTGGAAAATTTAGGAAGGTAATTTCACAATTTAAATATATCTCTAGCTGACAATTTTATATAATTCCTCTTAATATTGCATTCAATTCGTAATTACTAAACTTTTTTCAGGGTAACACTGGATATCCTTTCAGTACAAGGAAACACCGATGGTCCTTGGGAGAGTCGAATTCCCAAACTATTTTGGAGAGGTAGAGACTCGAATCAATACAGATTAAAATTAATAAAACTCTCAAAGGACCATCCTGATTTATTGAATGCATCTTTAACAAATTTCTTCTTTTATAGAGATCAGGAACATATTTATGGGCCAAAGACTGAACATATTTCTTTTTTCAAATTCTTCGATGTAAGTTATAAAACGTTCACTTAATTACAGTTACCTGTAAAAAATTATCATATTTTAGTAAAGCGTGATCAATAGACGTCAAAAAATAATTGTTTAATACTATTATAACACTACAAAGCTTGAAAAATTATTTTCAAAGAAGCAACTACTACTTCTCGGGCTATATGCCCCGACAGACATTGAATTACACTTCTAAAGTAAACGGGGTTGGTATATCTGCAAGATAGAACCAAAAATTATTTTTCAAATTTTGTAAAACGTTATAATAGTATTAAACCATTATTTTTTGACATCTATAAAACATTTGATTTTTTTGTTTGTCATTAACATTACTTTTTCAGTACAAATATCAGTTGGCAATTGATGGAACCGTAGCTTCCTATAGAATGCCATACTTGTTAGCAGGAGGTTCCTTAGTTTTCAAACCAGAATCTAAGTATTTTGAACATTATTACCAAGATTTACAACCTAATGTGCACTATATACCTGTTAAAAATGATATTGACGATCTCATAGAAAAAATAAAGTGGGCTATTGATAACGATGAAGAAGCTAAAGATATAGCATCAAATGCCCAAAAATTCGCTAATGAATATTTGTTACCAAAAAACATTTTTTGTTACTATTTTCATCTATTTAATGAATTTAGTAAAATTATTACTAGTAAAATTGAAATTTTTGAAGATATGGAGAGCGTTGAGCAAAAGAAGGTTGAAAAGTGTGATTGCATCAACAATAAAGATGAATTATAAGCTATTGTGATATTTTATTCTATTCCACTCAACATAAATGATCGATTATTATTTAATATAAATAAAATAAATTTACAAATACAGTTCTTGAAAATCTTTCAAGTTTATTTAAAAACCTTTACTATATCCCGTTTTATCAACGTTCGTTAATATTAGTTCTAATTCATGAAGGAGTTCTCTTTTAACAGCATCTGGTACCATAGACCTTGCTTTAGGTGTAATTTGAGCAATTAGTTCATCAACTGTTGGAACACGATTTTCTCCATTATCTAGAATTGCTTTACGACATGCTAATTTAACTTGATCTCTCCAACCACTTTCAATAAGACGAGTCTGAACCAATTCTGTAACTCTAAAATAATGTTTTTTCTTAATTAAATTCAACTTACTCTAGTTATTGAATATTTAACAAACCTATCTAAACCATGATTTATATCCAAGTGCAAACTAATTTTTGAATCGTAATCTTGAGGCATTGTTTTCAACTAACAGAGACAACCAAAGACAATCTTTATCTATGGAGACAACTCTGTACTGCAACTAATAATAAAATATTTTCAATTTAACTTCTGTATGTATCTGACAGGTCAGTGACAGAATAAGGTTTGTTCCTCGTAGCTGAACTGGTCGAGTGACTTATTCAAAAAGGCTACACTGAGTTCCTCTAGCGAAGTCGGTTATCTATGGTGGTACTTTAGGCTTGCGCTTGCGCTTTTTAACACCTACCTCGTGCTATACTTTTGACAACTAACCTAACTTTCTATATTTGAGTAGGAATGGGATTGGATTTATAAAACACTTTAAAATGCAGGTTTCTGATCCCAATAATGTTAAAATTTATAACTTGAGTGCTGGAAAGTCCTTACCAGAGGTAACTTATTTTATTTTAAGCATTATAACATTTCTTTAACAAACCTATTCTAGTGGCTGTCTGAAAGAAAAAGGAGGGCGTTACTAAAGAAAAATGTTGATATTCGAAGACGGATCGAACTCATTCAAGATTTTGATATGCCCGGGCTTAGCTCAGCAGTCAAAGTTTCTAAAGATGGGCAATACATACTTGCAACTGGTATTTACAAACCTAGAATAAAATGCTTTGATGTAAACAATTTATCGTTAAAGTTTGAGCGGTGCTTTGATTCAGAAGCTGTAACTTTTCAAATACTTAGCGACGACTATAGCAAGGTACTTTATTGCTAAACTAATAATTTATTTCATTAAACATGAACTTTGTTTTAGCTAGTTTTTCTTCAATGTGATAGATATATAGAATTCCATGCAGCTTTTGGTCGATATTATAGACTTCGAATACCAAAATTTGGTAGGGATATGCAGTATGATTATCCTAGCTGTGATTTGTTCGTTGTTGGAGCCTCTTCTGACATTTACCGATTAAATTTAGAAAGGGGACAGTTCATGACACCCTATACTAGCACTGCTTCATCTATAAATAAGTGTTCAATTAATCCCGAACATCAGTTATTTATTTGTGGCACACAAGAGGGTAAAGTAGAAGCTTGGGACCAAAGAAGTAAATCTATAGTTGGCACTTTGGACTGTGCTTTTACATGTTTTAATGAAAACAAACAGTAAGAAATATATATTTGTTTGAATTATTTTTTTTACATTATTTGATTTTTAGATTAGAAAATTTTCCTTCAATCACAGCTTTAAAATTTAATGGTTCGTTACAATTAGGAGTTGGAACTGCTAGTGGACAAGTTCTGTTGTATGATCTTAGGTCAAATAAACCATTTTATACTAAGGACCATATGAATGATTTACCTATAAAAGATGTAGAATTCCATTACCAGCAGGACTTGATATTTTCACTAGATAGTTCAGTACTTAAAATTTGGGAAAAGAATAATGTAAGTAACAATTTCATTTATGTTAAATATTTTGAATGTTTTCATTTCATATCCTACATACTTTGTTTTCTATTTAGGGTCAGTTATATACATCAATAGATGCTTCAACTGAGTTCAATAACCTTTGTACTGTTCCAAATACAGGATTATTTTTTCTTGCTAATGAAAATCCAAAAATTCAAACGTATTACATTCCTAGCATGGGTCCAGCTCCAAAATGGGCAAGCTTTTTAGATTCCCTTACTGAGGAATTAGAAGAAAGCAACACTGAAAATGTATATGATGATTATAAATTTGTTACTAAAGCTGAGCTAGAAAATTTGGGACTTGATCATCTTGTAGGAACTAAATTATTAAGGGCTTATATGCATGGGTAAGTGGTTGTTTAAGAGAGATCAATGCTTTTGTTTAAACTGAAATTATTTTAGTTACTTTATGGACATTCGCCTTTACAAAAAAGCCAGATCAGTGGCCAATCCGTTCGAATTTGAAGAGTATAGAAAGAAGAAGATAAGAGAAACCATCGAAAAAGATAGAGAAAATAGAGTTCAAGTTAAAAAACTTCCTGCAGTTAACAAAGACTTGGCCTTAAAATTAATGAACGATGAACAAAACAGTAAGAAGAACAAAGTAAATGCAGCAAATCTACTTGGAGATGATAGATTTAAGGCATTGTTTGAAAATCCCGATTTTGAGGTGGACAAAAATACAGATGAATATCGATTGTTGAATCCTGTATTATCCCGACTGGATAACGCGAAGGCAAAGAAATTAAAGAAAACGTTGGTATCTCAAGACTTTGAACCGGTTGAGGTAAATATATTCAATAACAGCTTTTTACTTTTCTTTCTTTAAAAATGTTTGATTCTAGGAGGAAATGGAAGGTAAAAATAGTTCAGAAGAAGAATCAGAGTCAGATGGAGATGAAGAAAGTTCAGATGATGAACATACTTGGTCGAAAGAAGTTAAAAAACAGCATAAAATAATTAATCAAGAACACAGGCAGAGAGAATTAAGAAAAGCCGAAGAAGAAATGAGGAATTTAGAAGAAGAGATGAAAAAACAACCAACTTTATATGAATTGAGACAGGGAGATGAGTTCAAAGGGCTTAGTACTATTAAAAAGAAGGTTAACAGGTTCGTTGATGTAAAATTTCTAGTTAAACTTCAACTGATTTGTTATAAAATGTTTTAGGGCTACTCTTAGCGAAAGGTTAAAAGAAGAAGATACGTCAGTTAAACTTTTGGGTTCCGTGGGTAATCGTGAAATGACGTTTTCCACTAGGAAAAAGAAGAATTTTTCATTAGAAGAGAAGAATAGGAGGCACCGTGAAGAAAGAAAACGTTTGGTACGACCTGCGTTTGGTATTAAATCGAAATATAATTCAAAGTTCTCCGGTAAAAAACGGCGTTAATATTTTTATTATAAATTGTTTTTATATCCTCGTTTTGTTAAGATTAAAATATTGTATGTATATAGTGTATTTTTCAATAAACTGGATAAATATGTTGGAGATGTTTGTTTTCTTTTCTAGAAGAAAAAAGTATTTATAAAAGAATAGGATCAAAATACGCCATCTGAATAAATATTCTCGGTCACTATTCATTTTTCATTCAATTTTCCCCGTAAAATGAATCTCAAAAATTCATTTTAAACTAATAAACTACCAGTCGGGTCTTAAGGTTGTACTTACGATATTACAAGAGTCTAATGTGTGATCTGACTTGTTTAACAACCGTAGTAAGTATATCCGACAACGCCGTGTAAAAGCAAAAGCGATAGATGTATGTTAAAATTATTAACCCGAGGCTCACACAGAAGAGCACATTTCGACATTTCCATAAGAAATGATTGTATGTATGTATGCTTATTGGGTGACATTCACTGAGACCTAAAAAGATCTATTAATCGTGTCCCCTTACATCTACTTAGTTCCTGAGGAAAGTCTCAGATACTAGTAGCTCCTTTAGTCCTATTTCCCGGAGGAATTTTAGGATATCTGCAGGCTTTAACTTGGATTAATGTCCCAGTTCTATCCAGTAATCTCCTAGGTGATGTGCCCTCTAGGATTCTGAATTGCTGTGCAATTCGCAAGTATGTGGATGGAGGTTTCTTCTTCCATACCACAGAATCTACATTC
The DNA here is from genome assembly GCA_947563755.1 of Lochmaea crataegi. NCBI lineage: Eukaryota > Metazoa > Arthropoda > Insecta > Coleoptera > Chrysomelidae > Lochmaea > Lochmaea crataegi. The sequence continues at coordinate 9,962,765 of OX387429.1, read as the reverse complement.
TTCTTCCTCCACTATTTTAAGCTCTTTCAGGTGTCCATTCAGGCGACAATGTCCCATTATAGGATCCCTGTTAAACTCAGTGCAGTTTTACTTTGACTCATGCATTCATTTGATATGAACAGGTTGTAGTTACCCAGAAGAATATTTGATTGTCTAAGTCCACTAGATCTTTCCAATGGTAAGATGTTCTCTTTTTTTCGGCCTTGTCTATCTCTTCCAATATTACATTGGAGCTGATACCGCAAAAAAGGTTCCGGCCCTTAAAAGGGTGTTTCAGCCCCCCTCTTAGCTAGTTCATCTGCTATTTCATTTCCTTATTCTATTCCAGTGTGTCCTGGAATCCACAGTAAGGTGACTATATTGTTCTCGCCTAGTTCAATGAGTTTTCCCATGCATTCCCACACCATTTTGGAACTGATTACACATCAAGAGCTCAGTGCTTTAATGGCAGCTTGACTATCCGACATTATGATAATCCTTTGCCTTCCAATACCGTTTATCAATATTGAACTGGGCACACTTTCTTTTATGTCGTGAATTTGCGCTTGAAAGAGACTTGGGGTATTTCCCAAGCTTTTAGTGTGTTTGGTTTCTGGCCCATATACCCTCCTATCCCAGTTCCTTCTATTGCTTTTGAGCCGTCTGTGTACCATTGAATGGCATTCTTCCCAAGTCTGGTAATGGTATTTGGATCCCATTCCTTCTTGTTGCTTAATTCCGTAACGAATTTCTTTGAAAACTTATACTTTTTCATCATACCATCTTGTGGCATGTCCCAGGTTTTCTGATTTCTAAGAAGTGAGGAGGTGTTTTTCTTAATGATTCCCTCTCTACTTCCCAGATAGCACAAACATTCTCAGAATATTCCCATAAGGTGCGAAGTTGTCATCTTGTAGAATATTCTTTGGAATATTCATGGAATGTTCTTGGAATGTTGCGAACATTCATGGATTGTTCCGTGGATATATTCTAATAATATTCATTTATTACATTCTTAGAAGTTCCTGAGATAAAATATTTCAGAATGTTCCTGAAATAATATTTTCAGAATGTTGCGAACATTCATAGATTGTTTCATGTGAATATTTTAATAATATTCTGGAATAAATTTCAAAGGAGGTCCTGAGATTAAATATTCTGGAATGTTCATGAAATACTGTAATGTCAATTGTCGGCTGTCATTTTGTCGAAGTAATTCGCATATGTGACACGGACACGTTTATTGTAGACTGTTCTCGTTCTTTTTGGCATTTTTATATTGTATATTGTATGATTTGTGAGCAAGAAAATTGAAAAAGTGTGTGATAAAGTGAGTTATTTTTTGCAGGTATATATATAATAGGTATTTATTTTTTATTAAAAAACCTAATGCAATGTTATTTAAACAACATCTAGCGAAATACCTAACCTAACTTTTTTCAAAGTAGCTATTCATTTCTCATACGTTGGTGTAAAATTGTTTGCCTTTCTAGTTATCCTTTGTACAGAGCAGTAGCTACTATTTTCTCTTTGCATAGTCTAGAAAATTGCCATCATGAAACGAAAGTATTCCTCAAATTTTTATAAAAAAGTGAAAACCCAAACGGATAATATGAGCCTCAGTTACTCAAACACCCCAATCACTGCTTCCTGTTCAATGGAAGTTGAGAACGGGATTCCCAAAAATGATGAAATGTGGTTAATCAAACATAATGATTTTGGTTCCAATAAGGAAAATATTTTGGAAGTAATCGAGAAGGATTACACTTCAGATGATTATTCAATTAAATTCTCAAAATCTTTTGAAATTGAAAAAACTGGGATTGATAAAAAAACTGAATTTGATATTAAGTCAAATTTGAAATTGTGGTCAATTAAATATAACATAAGTCATGTTGCTCTCAATGAACTGTTGAATATATTGAAAAGCTCAAATAGTAAATTTGATAAACTTCCTAATGATGCACATACAATTTTATCAACTAAGAGAAATGTTAATATCAGAAATATTGATCCAGGCTTTTATTGTCATATTGGTATAACAGAGGCGGTTAATTACCTCTGTGGAAATGTAATTTTTGATAACATAGAATTACTCATTAATATTGATGGCTTGCCACTTAGCAAAAGCTCTGGTAGTCAAATATACCCAATTCTTTGTTCACTATATGATAAACCAGAAAACGTTGCAGTTGTTGGTATATATCACGGTTATGAGAAACCTTCAAATGCCAATGATTTTTTAGGAGATTTTGTAAAAGATGCAGTGGAACTATCAAATAATGGTATTTTTGTGAATGGTATGTGTTTACCTTTCAAAATAAAAGGGTTTATTGCTGATGCCCCAGCCAAATCATTCATTTCCTACACCAAGGGTCACACAGGTTTTTTTTCATGCACAAAATGTATTCAAAAAGGAGTGTTTGTGAGAAATCGTACATGTTTTCCCCAATTGAATTCCAAGAAAAGAACCGATAAAGATTTCAGAAGAAAAATTAATATTCAACATCATACTGGAACCTCAGCCTTTGAAAATATACCTAACTTCAACATGATAACCGACATTCCATTGGAGTATATGCATTTGATTTGTCTAGGTGTCATGAAAAAGCTCCTTGTGAATATATGGATATATGGGAAACCTTCTTTCAAATTAGGAGCAGTAGCAGTTAGCGAGATGTCCAGTTTGTTAATATCTTTTCGAAATCACATTCCAAGAGAATTTGCTAGAAAGCCTCGTTCTCTTGATGATGTTAAAAGATGGAAAGCTACGGAGTTTAGATTTTTCCTTTTATATTCTGGACCAGTAGTGTTGAAAAACATTATTCCTGAAGAGCAATATCAAAACTTTATATGCCTACACATTGCAATCAGAATATTATGCAATGACACACATATTCCTAATAAGGAATATTTTGAACTTGCTGAATCTCTTTTGATATATTTTGTACAAACTTTTGGGAATCTTTATGGTCCAGAATTTGTATCTCATAATATTCATGGATTAATTCATGTTATAGATAATGTGAAAATTTTTGGTAGGCTTGATCGCTATAGTGCATTCCAATTCGAAAATTTTATGCAGATCCTAAAAAATATGGTGAGAAAGCCTGATAAACCTCTTCCCCAAATTATTAAACGTTTGTCTGAAATGATGAATGTTCCCCATAAACAAAAAGTTAACTCAGGATTTCCGAAATGTGAACAGTCTCATAATGATGGTCCGACTCTGGAAGGATACTCTACACAATTTGAGTTGGTCAGATTTGAGTGTTTCACACTGAATGTGAAGAAATCAGGTGATACGTTTTGCTTACTGGAAAATGGGGACATTATGAAAGCATTCAATTTCATAGCTAAGAAGGAAAAGGTATATGTATATGGTAAAAAATTCACTGAAACCAGTGATTACTTTTCTCGTCCATCTAGTCCTTGTGAGTCATCAGATATCCATGTATATTTTGTGAGCAAAGAAAGCGAATTAGTAGCATTGCCTTTGGATAATATTTTGAGAAAAATGGTAGCGTTACCCTACAATCATGGATATATTGTATTTCCATTTTTACATGATTGCTGATAATCATCAAATAGATATCAATTTTAAAGAATATCTACTTTTTTATATATATTTTTCACAATGTTCTTGAATTATTTTTATGTTGTTCTGAATGAATTATTTTTTGAAATGGAAATAATTAAAACTTTTGTATTGGAAATACATATTTGGTGATTGAAAATGTATCATTTTCTATTTTTTTGTGGAAGTTTTCTACCCAATTTTGTTAATGCTTTCTGTCTTTCTGTTGATCACATGTCAATTTCACAATGTCTGCATGGAGAGTGGTCAATTTTCTGGATGAAGACACAGTGGAGGCTGTACCTATCTCCTGGATAATGGCCCCCAACCAATGTCTTTGGCCTCCCTTCAGTGGGTTGAAGCTTAAAACAGCCATTAGTAAATGCATGCCACCGGCTTCTGATTGGGATGTACATAAAGCCCGAATAATTGGAGAAATATATGGTTGGTAAACTAAATCCCCAACCTAGTGTCAGTAGTTTTTGAATTGAATGTGAAATTTTTGTATATTTCAGAAGACTTATCTGTTGCTCGAATAAAAGCTGTTGAAGCTGAGAACTCTTCTGATTTAAATTCTGATACAGGCTTATTAGGATTAGGACATAGAAAAATTCGATTGAACCAGAAATATCAGATGGATTCCGACTCGGAGCAAGAAAAAGATGATACCCCATCACCAGAAGTATCTGAAATTGTAATGCCTGTTCTAAAACAGGGAGAGAAAAAAAGATCTGGTAAGATATAAGTGAATGATATTTTTTTTCGCAAATGAGGTGGTTATTTATGAATGTAATTTTGTTTTATGCAGTGCAAACATCATATGATTTGGGAATTGGTATAACCTCAGTCTCTGGAAAGTCAGGTGAGGAACTATAAAACTATTTATAAATACACATTGCAGAGTGGGACACCAAAGATATAACATTACTCTTTGATCACATGTTATGTGTTTCTCAATTAGGACTAATTGTTATCACGAATAATTTTTTTGTGATATCAATAATAGAAAAGTTTCCTTCACACACATATATATTTATATATAAATGTTTTGCAATTGTAGATGAAATGAACTCTTTGGAAACTAACCCAACCAAGAATATTGAACCAGCCAATGGAATCATACTAACCAAAGAGACTCATGATGAAGTGGTGTGCTCAAATAATAACATGAGAGGTATATCTATTTATTTCTATTTCTTCTGTGTATTTGTGGTAATGAGAAATTTCATGCGATATTTCTTTATTAGATGAACAGTTCAAACGTCAAGTCCTCAGAAACCTGTCCATACTACATTTCAAAATGGATCAGTTGGCTGAAGACATAGCTCAGATTAACTTGAAAAAACCCGAAGTACCCACCTCTCCTTCGATATTCTTGAAATTCAATTTTCCATTATCATCTGAGGAAGATCTTCAAACCTTTGAAGATTTCTTAGCAGATAAAGATAATTACAAGCAAGTGGTGAGTATTAAATTTCTTTAAACACTTCCTCGTATTTGTTTGCAAAATTATAAACAGGAATAAATTTTAGAAAACTTGAGTTGTTTCTCGTTTTTCAGCAATTGGAATTATCAAGAATTGGAGGAAACAACACCAAAATTATGGTTAAAAGAATAATGGACAAACTTTTGAGCAGTAAACTTGGCATGGCATATAGTTGGGTTGGATTCAAAAAAAAGAAAAATTTTTCAATGCTGCTTACAGCAAAAGTTTTGTTAGGTAAGTTTTCCTTTTTTAAGAATATTATTTCAGATTTCAATACAGTTCCAACGCAATAAAGCATTTACTATGAGAAAAATTACATACAATTATTACAAATTTATGATTGTTGCATTTGATAAAAAAAGTTCATATATTTGCCTTCTGAAATATTCAGTTATAATTTAAAAAAATGTGAAGTGGCTCATGAAGCAATGATACTGAACTAGAAAAAATTATTGCAATTGTTGCAAAATAAGAATTGTGTTGAATCAAATATACTGTTGGATTTAATTCACAACTGTGAGACAAATCAAGTCTCGTTATCTTTTTTGTTTCATTATGAAAGTTGACAATAAAGGAGATATTTTTTGTAGATGCTGTAATGACTATTCATGTAACATCCAATGCAGCAGAAGTGGAAGGATCTGTTAAACAGTGGCTGGTGAAGAGCAAGGAAAGACATGAAAAAGAAGCTGATAATCAGCTTTAATTATTAATTTCAAACTACAATTTTTTAGTTTTTGTATTTTTTTTGCCAAAGTTCGTGTTCGTGTATCTGTTGTTTAAATAAATCTAATACAAAGGTACATTTTCTCATTTCCCTCAACTTTTTTATTTCCAGAGATATCCAGGGATGCTCCTTCTCAAAAAACCAACCAGTAGACTTCCCCACATTCTCAAAATATTTGGTGGATGTTCTCAGAAAATTTTCAGTATATTATGTGAACGTTCATTGGATGATCATAGAATGTGCCTAGGATATGAAAGAAATTTTCTGAAAACATTCTATCAAGCTGCTAAGAATATTTTGATAATATTCTTAGAAAATTCTTCAGGATGTTCGGAAAACGTTTATAGAATGTGCCTAGGATGTGAAAGAAATATTCTGGAAACACTCTATTGAGCTGCTAAGAATATTCCTCAGAATGTTCCGAGAACGTTTGTAGAATGTGAAACTCAGTCCACTTTGGATGTCCATACAATGTGCATAGAATATATGGATTGTGTTGTGGAAATATTCTGAGAACATTCAAACATTCCATCATGTGCTTCTATGAATATTCTTTGAATGTACTTGTGCTATCTGGGTTATATAGTCTGTATCTTGTTCTTTCTTCAACACTTTTCACCAACATATGTAGTGGTGTGAGGTTGAGAATCACTTCCATTGCTGCGGTTGGGCATGCTTTCATTGCTCCTGTAATGCATATACCAGGCTATAGTCTTTGAATTTTGGAGAGCTTTTCTCTCGTAGTCAATAGGCTAGTTCTACACTACTCCACGCAATGGCTCCATAAGTGATAATTGGTCTCACTATGGCAGTGTACATCATACAGCTCAATATTTTTGGGATACAGCTCCAATTTCTCCCTGTCAGATTCCTGCACACTAGAGCCATTTTTGCTTTGTATATAATCTCCTTTTCGTGTTTGTTCCGCAGGAGTTTACTGTCTAGAGTCAAACCTAGTTGCTTGACTTCTTGTCTCCATTTAACCTCGCCCCCATCAAGTTTAATGGTTTTGAGGTTGAGTTTTCGATTCTTAGTGAACGCTATTAAGATGGTTTTGGTGGGGTTGATGTTAAGTCCCACTTGCCTACACCAGCTATTTGTATACCCTTTTGCCTTTTGTACAAAATGCATTGTTGCTTAGGCAAGCGATTTCGATTTGACATTGATAACAGTATCGCGGCACCTTATCTTTGGTGGAGGTAGACCCAGTTTGGCATTACCTGAAGAAGACTAAATTAACTCAAAGAATAGGAAAAAACAGTTTACATAATAATACCTATATTAAGATACTGCAAATAGTGGTAAAACAAAAAAGTTTTCAACTATTAACATAGGCATGCGGTAGGGGTATAATAAAAATCATAGTTTTGGATTATCATTATTAATTTGAAAGTGAAAATTTTATATACCTACTTCAATATGTAATATCATTTGAATTCGATATAATGGAAACTAATAAATTTTATAATCGAATTAGTGAAATAGTGTTGACTCGTGGGATATAAGCAATAAATTTAAATATTTTAAACATTCCAATTAAACGCAAATAACTTTAAATCCACTTTACTCTATCGCGCATATAAATAAAGACGATGATTTTTACGTAGATAATAACGGAGGATAAAGAAAAAATACTAAAATTATTTTTAAAACAGTGGCGTAGATTATTACCACGCCAGTGGTAATAGAGGAAAACTATATTTTATCGCTATTTAACATATTCTAATATGTTAGCAAAGTAGGAACAAAAAATATTAGAAGGTGTAAAAACAAAAATATTTTAAGTAAAATCTTCATATTTTCTCCAATGTGGACAATTCTTAATATGAAACAACTTGTATATTTGATCGATTAATAGGAGCATTACCCGAATTATTATATCAATTATTTAACACCAAAATAATGTGGAAATCAACGTGCAGGGATAATATTACACGATTTATATATAGAGATTTATTAATGTCCGATAAATGAAGGTTATCATTAATGCGCGTTCAAAAATTTCTTTCATTACAAATTGGAGTTTTATAAAAACAGCATGGATTAAGTACTTGTTTTTAGTTGGTTGTTTGTTGATTTAGGCATTATAGGTGAGTTTATTGGCATATTATTATATCTGATTGTTTATTATTCTAGTGTAAAATATAACATGGATATTTTCTAAGAGTGCAAATAATAAGACATTTTGTAACTTAAATCATGGCTTCAGGAGAAGAAATTACAAATTGGTCCTCCAGCATGGAGGTATGTTTGTTAATCTAATCGTTATTATACAGGGTAGAAGAAAAATTCAAAGTGATTATTATTTATATCACTTTATTTTTTAAATACAAAAACTGTTTCAACATTCAATCCTATTCGATAATGAAATGTAGCATGTTGTAATTTCACATACGTGTACCTTAACTCGTATACGAATGTTATTGCGTATAGCTGTCAATTGTCACAGATAATTGTCAAACGTAACGTCACTCGCGACAAAAATAGAGATGGGACGTCATTTAAAAAATCACTGAATCACATTATTATTCCAATTTACTTAATACATTTTTTTAGGACACCGAAATTGTTAATATGGTAGTACCTGATAGTTCGACTCACCTAACCGTCACAGTAGTCTTGAATTACTGCAAGAGTAAAATATTAATACCGTATCTAAGGTATTTAAGCTTCATAGGATTTCGTCCACTTTTAAGCGATCAGCAAGGTTCATGTTTTTGGGGTAAACTGGTAAATCTACTATATACCTTTTTAGTACTAGGTGTGATGATTGTTGGATATATTTTGCACTACATGTCATGTTTCAGGTGAATGGTTTATTTTATGGGTAAATATGTAGAACCAGGGCTGCAGCTTAAATTTAAAATGCATGACACTTTTTATTACTCAATAACGTTATTGAATGGTATATCCACCATTGAGGTCTACCAAACGTAATTAAAAATTATGGCAAACGCCATGGAAACCTAACCTAACCATGGACTCATCGTATGTACTGAGATATCTGCATTATTTGTCATGGTAAGTGGAGGAACAAAAAATTGGCCCCTGCTCGTGTTCTTCGACGTCGGGAATGCGTTCAACAGTGTCAGCAAACGAGCGGTGTTGAGCGCGTTGCTGAGGCTTGTAGTGGGGGAGGGGTTGGTTAACTCTTGAAGGAGGAGGTATGAGTCGGAGGCTGGAGTGCCCCAGGTTTTTGGGACCGACGCTCTGGAAGCATGTGTTTGATAAGGTTTGTGGGATAGTATGTGAAGAGAGATGTGAAGAGAGATGTGAAGGAGAGGCGGAGATAGAAAGAAGGCGAACAGGATGTGTAGGAAGATTGCGGTGCGGACTAGAAGAAGTGGCGAAAGATAAGACGGTGGGGTAGCTAGTGAAGGGTAAGAAGGCAAGACGAGGGAAGTGGAAGTGATGGTGAAGGGAAGGAGAATTCGTATGGAGAAGTCTGTGAAATACCTAGGGGTGTAGTTGGATAGTCAATTATCCTTTAGAACGCACAAGTTAAAGGCGGCAGAGAAGGGGTAAGTAAGGGCAGCATGGCTGGATAGACGGTAGAGCAGAGTATGCTGTACGGCGCGGAGGTGTGGGGTGAAAGAGCGGGGGTGAATGCGAGGGTTAGGCCACTCCTGGGTGGACTGGCAGCAGCGGTGCTGACAAGGTCCTACCCATTGAACGTGATGGCTAGAGCCAAAAATAAACGCTGGAGGGGTGCGACGAGAGGAAGTACAGGAATGGATGGAGGAGGAAATGGGGAGAAGGTGGAAGGATTATGAGGGCGCTAAAAGGAGCGATTGGGAGTAGGAGAGATTGGATATGGACCGGAAATTTGGGGAGGTGAACTACTTCTTAACACAGGTGCTCACTGGACATGGGTCGAGAGCAGGGTATCTCCACAAGATTGGGAAAAGGGAGACTGGAGTGTGCGAGAGGTGTGAAGTGGAGGATGATGTGGGATATGTGTTTAGATGCTGGAGGAACGAGGAAGTGTTGAAGAAGTTGGAGAGGAAACTGGGGGAGGCGGTGTATTGGGAGAACATGGTGGAGATAATGTTGAGGGGGAGGAGGAATGGATGGAGGTAAGTGGCGTAGTGGAGAGCATGATTAGGGGAAGAGAAGGACTCGATATGGCATGAAAGGTAGGAGTGAAAGGAGAGAGAAGACGATGGTGTGAGCGGAGAGTGTGCGAGGGACCGCCGCCCGTCTCGAAGTATGCTAGGGTAGTGATTCCGAGGCGGGGGTAGCGGCGAGTTTGAGGAGGTGGGCTTGGTTGATAGGCATCCCCTTGGGGAAGAGTTCAACACTGTTTGGGTCCTGGATAGGACCCATTCGAACAGGAGTTTTCCATCTCGACCCGAAAAAAAAGTTCTTTTATTACTTTTATGAAGATCTTTGGTGTCCCTCCAGCCTAATATTGCTTGTAATAACATTATTGAGTAATAAATTCCAATCATTTTCAGGTACAGCCTTTTGGCTCTAGATAAATACTGTTTTAAATTTAAGAAAGAATTGGTGAATAATTCATCATTGTTTTAGCTAAATTATATTTTTTAGGAGAGAAAGAGGATTCTATTACGTTTTCTCGAGTTCAAACCGTACTTTAAATGCAACCTACAATGCCATTTTCACTGAAACCTGTGATGGACCAATCACGTTTAGTTTTGTTATACCAAGTTTGTTACATTTTTTAGCATATTTACATATGCTTAGTGTTTTTAGAAGTACGGATGATGAACAGCTTCCCGTTCTAATGGAACGAGTACGTAAATGAACAGTTTGTAAATTAATTTCATTGAATTATATGAATTATTGCAGGTGTTTCTTGCATCTACGAATCTTTCTGATGGTTTTATAAGTCAGAGAAAATTAGTAAAAATACTTTGGTTGTTCGTAGCGTGCAGTGTTATTTGGATGAGTATATCATTTACAATTTCTATTCTTATGTTAGTCAACGGAGAAGTCACTTTTAGATGGGTGGAAAGTAGGTAAGTATTAACATTCCTATTTAATCAAACTTATTTTCTTGTTCCCTCATTTTTATGTCGAATTCATTTTTTAGAAATTATAAACACAAAACAGACGATAAAATATGAGATTTTTTATCACAAATAATATGAATGTCTCAATATATGAATTAGTTTTATCAAGTTTAATATTCTGAGCTTTTAAATATGGCCATGCCCTCCTAGTGCGCAATGGGCAGCGGCTGAAATCATTAGCTGTTAGAGATATATCGACGAGTAAAGATCGCAGAGTACAGTAAATAAAGTGGTTCAATGTACAGGGTTTCTCATTATATTTCGACCCCCACTTATTTTCATTAATTTCGGGATTACAAAAAAAAAGTTTCAATTAAAAGTTGTGTTATTTTATCTGTACCGACCAAAAATGTAGCAACAGACTGAATTTTGTATAAAGGGAGTGCCCAATAAAATGCATCTTCAATATTTTAAATGGGACACCCTGTATTTTTTTATAGTTTTGGGTAGCCCTGCATTTCCTGATTACAAATATATAACATTGTGTAGCATTAGTTTTGTTCTATAATGAAGTAATGCAACTGACATTTAAAAATAAAACAATTATTAATTCATTATAAGCTGTCATTCTTTATACCAAAATGTGTTATCTACTATTTTCTTGCAATGACAAATGCGAAATTTAGCATATTGAAATGCAAAAAGAAGTGGAATTAAGTATATCACCCGTGGAGATTTTCAATATTCGTAATTTTATATTTTTACTAATTTGAATACCGAGTTGTGACTTATGTTTTTTTATATCATTATTTTTAGTTGGTTCTACGAACTGTTACTTAAAATTTTATTTATTTTATGTACGCTATGGCAAGATTTAGTACAATCCGCAATAATATCAAATTACTGTCTTCAAGCACAACTTTTAGCTTCCTATGTGAGATTTATGAGAGACAAACTGTTACAATTTCCCGTACAGCCTCTAGAATGGATGAGGGTAGGTTTTTGACGTTCTGGAAGTGAGTAGATATAGTGAAAATAATGTGAGACTGTTAAATATCGTTTTCTTACTACCCCGGTCGAAAGTACGTGGTTTCGGCTCCGATTATACGAAAGAAAGTTTAACTTGTATGCATTGATCAAGCTATATGCGCGCTCCGCGTTGCGTTCCTTTCAACAACGTACTTTGCGCACCTTCGAGATTATTTATGTCGAGATTAATTCGAAAGTTTGCTTCACTTTTTTTAATTTTGACATACATCATTATATACAATATTTTGGTTGGCAAATTATTATTTCTTCATAGCCCAACGGTATAGGCATTATGAATTGTTGTCGTAAAGTTCGAATCCTGGAAACGGTGATAATTTTTAAAAATTTTATATTGTGACATTTGTATATGAATAACCTTCAATATAGTTCCTACCTTCGGTTTTTCATTACATATTGCTTTAATTATACTATTCTGCAGAACTATGATAATTGGTGTTAAATCATTAAAAAACAAAACTTAATAAAACGTACAGTATTGTCGGTAGGACTTGAACCGACGACCCTCACTGTGGAAGGCACGCGCTTACCCATCGCACCAATAAGTTCAACGATAACGCTCTGCTAGTCACTCATATACCCTCAAAATGTGTTTACAAATAGCCAATGCTAATGTTGGTTAATTGTTTTCGTACTTTTGACCGAGGTAGTAAAAAAAATAGTGTACACTACATGGTCATAAAGTTGAGATTCCTGCACTTTGCGCCATGATCGCGCAGTGCAGGAATCTCAATTCTCTGCCTGCCGTTGTAGTGTAATATACTATATAAAATATTTAAAGAGAATAAGAAAAAGCTGTCAAATTTTTTTACTAATTGGCAAGCAAAAAATTAAGTAATTCAAAACTACTAAAATTATTTTCACTTAAGCTCAATTCCGCTAGTACTTTATGATATCAACTAGTATATTTTTTTAAGGACATAGAAGATTTTAAGAAACTATTAAATCATTTTAACAAGAAAATTTCGCCATCCGTATGCCTACTGATAGTTATCGATGTTGCGTTTGCTTTATCCGGGACATTGTGGTTGTTCAAATTGCATATTCAGCAAATATCGTTACCCTCATATGGACTTAGTACAATAAACATTTTAAACGTTTTCTTTTGGGCTGTCATTGCAATAGCGCCATTTCTACAGGTAACCATAACCAAATTAAAAGTATTCAAACTTACTAGATCGATGGTTGAGGATATACATTTCTGTGTCGGGGTAAAAGAGATCGATGGTTTAGAGCAGTAGGTACTTCCCAAACTGATCTAAAGTGCATCACTCAACTGCCGTCACCTACCATCTGTTCTACTCGAAACTAGTAGTACTTCCAATATTTATAATAAAAATTAATACATGATTTAACAGAAATTTAACTTATTTATTAATATAATAAAATACTTTTTTAGGCTGCTAGACTATCGAATTCCTGTGAAATGTTGAAAACTGTTGGTCAAGAAGTCAGAGCTCGTCCATATGTCCATCAGGATACACCAATACAGGAATTGGATTCTGTTCTACTATATACAACTAGTTTGAAGATAAATGCCAAGTTATTTTACATACATGTTACAGGAAGAACGCTTATTTTTTGTATAACTTTATTATCTGTTATTGTATTAGTTTTAGGTCAATGCCATTATTTTTTTATAACGTAATATCAGTGTTATAACGTGTCGTTTTAATAAAATTTTTAATTCTATAAGTTGTGTTTGTCGCTACAACCAGATCTCCTGTTACTACGGAGTGTTACTACAGTCGATTTTCCGGTCCAAAAAATCCCCCTTTACGAATTTTAAGCATTTTTTATTTTTTTTTGTCGAAAATTTAGAATACAGGGGTAGGTATGGAAATATTTTGCGAATCAAATTGCTTTTTTCTAACTCCCAGAATCCTTGGAAATATGTACTCAAAATTCACTAAAATATGTAAAATTGTCCCCTCTATCGATTGGTGAAGACTAGAACGTTCTATCTTTCCTATTTGTCGAGTTATGAGTATTTTTTGTTTTGAAAAGTGGATTTTCGAAAATTTCATGACTCTATTTGAAGGCGAAATAATTATTTTATCACAAAACTGATTGAGCCAGTCGAATTTTTGGCAAAAAAAAACCCTCTTTACGAATTTTTGGCATTTTTTATAATTTTTTTGTCGAAAATTTAGAACAAAGGGGTAGCTATGGAAATATTTTGCGGATCAAATTGCTTTTTTCTAACTCCCTTAATCCTTGGCAATATCGACTCAAAATTAGGGCTGGGCGATTATCAAAAAACATAATCGATTATTTTCGATTAATCGAAAAAAATCGATTAATCGAAAAAAATCGGTTAATCGATTAATCGAAAATAATCGATTAATCTAAAATAATCGATTAATCTGAAATAATCGATTAATCGAAAAAAATCGATTAATCGAAAAAAATCGATTAATCGAAAAAATCGGTTAATCGAAAAAAATCGATTAATCGAAAATAATCGATTAATCTAAAATAATCGATTAATCGAAAAAATCGATTAATCGAAAATAATCGATTAATCGAAAATAATCAATTTTCGATGATTCGAAAATTTATTATTTTTCATTATTCTTGATAACGGCAGCTGGACCGCTACCGAAACTTTAAAAATAGAGTTTCAACAAACATCGTGATCAAGAACTAATTTTTTCCCTAACTCACGCCTTTAAAAAGATTGACAATTTGGAACTTACGAAAGTTTAAGACTTAAAAAAATTGTCAAGATTTGCCAGTCGATTTTCCGGTCCAAAAAACCCCTCTTTACGAATTTTTAGCATTTTTTAAAATTTTTTGTCGAAAATTTAGAACAAAGGGGTAGGTATGGAAATATTTTGCGAATCAAATTGCTTTTTTCTAACTCCCTTAATCCTTGGCAATATCGACTCAAAATTCACTTAAATATGTAAAATTGTCCCCTCTATCGATTGGTGAAGACTAGAACGTTCTATCCTTCCTATTTGTTGAGTTATGAGTATTTTTTGTTTTGAAAAGTGGATTTTCGAAAATTTCATGACTCTATTTGAAGGCGAAATAATGATTTTATCACAAAACTGATTGTGCCAGTCGATTTTTTGGCCAAAAAAACCCCTCTTTACGAATTTTAGGCATTTTTTATTTTGTTTTGTCGAAAATTTAGAGCAAAGGGGTAGGTATGGAAATATTATGCGAAACAAATTGCTTTTTTCTAACTCCCTTAATCCTTGGCAATATCGACTCAAAATTCACTCAAATATGTAAAATTGTCCCCTCTATCGATTGGTGAAGACTAGAACGTTCTATCTTTCCTATTTGTCGAGTTATGAGTATTTTTTGTTTTGAAAAGTGGATTTTCGAAAATTTAATGACTCTATTTGAAGGCGAAATAATGATTTTATCTCAAAACTGATTGTGCCAGTCAATTTTTTGGCCAAAAAAACCCCTCTTTACGAATTTTAGCATTTTTTATAATTTTTTTGTCGAAAATTTAGAACAAAGGGGGTAGCTATGGAAATATTTTGCGACACAAATTGATTTTTTCTAACTCCCATAATCCTTGGAAATATGGACTCAAAATTCACTAAAATATGTAAAATTGTCCCCTCTATCGATTGGTGAAGACTAGAACGTTCTATCTTTCCTATTTGTCGAGTTATGAGTATTTTTTGTTTTGAAAAGTGGATTTTCGAAAATTTAATGACTCTATTTGAAGGCGAAATAATGATTTTATCTCAAAACTGATTGTGCCAGTCAATTTTTTGGCCAAAAAAACCCCTCTTTACGAATTTTAGCATTTTTTATAATTTTTTTGTCGAAAATTTAGAACAAAGGGGGTAGCTATGGAAATATTTTGCGATACAAATGGCTTTTTTCTAACTCCCTTAATCCTTGGAAATATCGACTCAAAATTCACTAAAATATGTAAAATTGTCCCCTCTATCGATTGGTGAAGACTAGAACGTTCTATCTTTCCTATTTGTCGAGTTATGAGTATTTTTTGTTTTGAAAAAAGGATTTTCGAAAATTTCATGACTCTATTTGAAGGCGAAATAATGATTTTATCACAAAACTGATTGTGCCAGTTGATTTTTTGGCCAAAAAAACCCCTCTTTACGAATTTTTAGCATTTTTTATAATTTTTTTGTCGAAAATTTAGAACAAAGGGGGTAGCTATGGAAATATTTTGAGGAACAAATTGCTTTTTTCTAACTCCCTTAATCCTTGGCAATATCGACTCAAAATTCACTCAAATATATAAAATTGTCCCCTCTATCGATTGGTGAAGACTAGAACGTTCTAGCTTTCCCATTTGTCGAGTTAGGAGTATTTTTTTTTTGAAAAGTGGATTTTCGAAAATTTCATGACTCTATTTGAAGGCGAAATAATGATTTTATCACAAAACTGATTGTGCCAGTCGATTTTTTGGCCAAAAAAACCTCTCTTTACGAATTTTAGCATTTTTTCTAATTTTTTTGTCGAAAATTCAGAACAAAGGGGGTAGCTATGGAAATATTTTGCGATACAAATTGCTTTTTTCTAACTCCCTTAATCCTTGGCAATATCGACTCAAAATTCACTCAAATATATAAAATTGTCCCCTCTATCGATTGGTAAAGACTAGAACGTTCTATCTTTCCTATTTGTCGAGTCATGAGTATTTTTTGTTTTGAAAAGTGGATTTTCGAAAATTTAATGACTCTATTTGAAGGCGAAATAATGATTTTATCACAAAACTGATTGTGCCAGTCGATTTTTTGGCCAAAAAAACCTCTCTTTACGAATTTTAGCATTTTTTATAATTTTTTTGTCGAAAATTTAGAACAAAGGGGGTAGCTATGGAAATATTTTGCGATACAAATTGATTTTTTCTAACTCCCATAATCCTTGGAAATAGGGACTCAAAAGTCACCTAAACATGTAAAATTGTCCCCTCTATCGATTGGTGAAGACTAGAACGTTCTATCTTTTCTATTTGTCGAGTTATGAGTATTTTTTGTTTTGAAAAGTGGATTTTCGAAAATTTCATGACTCCATTTGAAGGCGAAATAATGATTTTATCACAAAACTGATTGTGCCAGTCAATTTTTTGGCCAAAAAAACCCCTCTTTACGAATTTTAGCATTTTTTATAATTTTTTTGTCGAAAATTTAGAACAAAGGGGGTAGCTATGGAAATATTTTGCGATACAAATGGCTTTTTTCTAACTCCCTTAATCCTTGGAAATATCGACTCAAAATTCACTAAAATATGTAAAATTGTCCCCTCTATCGATTGGTGAAGACTAGAACGTTCTATCTTTCCTATTAGTCGAGTTATGAGTATTTTTTGTTTTGAAAAGTGGATTTTCCAAAATTTCATGACTCTATTTGAAGGTGAAATAATGATTTTATCAAAAAACTGATTGTGCCAGTCGATTTTTTGGCCAAATAAACCCCTCTTCACGAATTTTAGCATTTTTTATAATTTTTTTGTCGAAAATTTAGAACAAAGGGGGTAGCTATGGAAATATTTTGCGATACAAATTGATTTTTTCTAACTCCCATAATCCTCGGAAATATGGACCCAAAATCCACTAAAATATGTAAAATTGTCCCCTCTATCGATTGGTGAAGACTAGAGCGTTCTATCTTTCCTATTTGTCGAGTTATGAGTATTTTTTGTTTTGAAAAGTGGATTTTCGAAAATTTCATGACTCTATTTGAAGGCGAAATAATGATTTTATCACAAAACTGATTGTGCCAGTCGATTTTTTGGCCAAAAAAACCCCTCTTTACGAATTTAAGGCATTTTTTATTTTTTTTTGTCGAAAATTTAGAGCAAAGGGGTAGGTATGGAAATATTATGCGAAACAAATTGCTTTTTTCTAACTCCCTTAATCCTTGGCAATATCGACTCAAAGCTCACTCAAATATGTAAAATTGTCCCCTCTATCGATTGGTGAAGACTAGAACGTTCTATCTTTCCTATTTGTCGAGTTATGAGTATTTTTTGTTTTGAAAAGTGGATTTTCGAAAATTTCATGACTCTATTTGAAGGCGAAATAATGATTTTATCACAAAACTGATTGTGCCAGTCGATTTTTTGGCCAAAAAAACCCCTCTTTACGGATTTTTAGCATTTTTTATAATTTTTTTGTCGAAAATTTAGAACAAAGGGGGTAGCTATGGAAATATTTTGAGGAACAAATTGCTTTTTTCTAACTCCCTTAATCCTTGGCAATATCGACTCAAAATTCACTCAAATATGTAAAATTGTCCCCTCTATCGATTGGTGAAGACTAGAACGTTCTATCTTTCCTATTTGTCGAGTTATGAGTATTTTTTGTTTTGAAAAGTGGATTTTCGAAAATTTAATGACTCTATTTGAAGGCGAAATAATGATTTTATCTCAAAACTGATTGTGCCAGTCAATTTTTTGGCCAAAAAAACCCCTCTTTACGAATTTTAGCATTTTCTATAATTTTTTTGTCGAAAATTTAGAACAAAGGGGGTAGCTATGGAAATATTTTGCGATACAAATTGATTTTTTCTAACTCCCATAATCCTTGGAAATATGGACTCAAAATTCACTAAAATATGTAAAATTGTCCCCTCTATCGATTGGTGAAGACTAGAACGTTCTATCTTTCCTATTTGTCGAGTTATGAGTATTTTTTGTTTTGAAAAGTGGATTTTCGAAAATTTCATGACTCTATTTGAAGGCGAAATAATGATTTTATCACAAAACTGATTGTGCCAGTCAATTTTTTGGCCAAAAAAACCCCTCTTTACGAATTTTAGCATTTTTTATAATTTTTTTGTCGAAAATTTAGAACAAAGGGGGTAGCTATGGAAATATTTTGCGATACAAATTGATTTTTCCTAACTCCCATAATCCTTGGAAATATGGACTCAAAATTCACTAAAATATGTAAAATTGTCCCCTCTATCGATTGGTGAAGACTAGAACGTTCTATCTTTCCTATTTGTCGAGTTATGAGTAATTTTTGTTCCGAAAAGTGGATTTTCGAAAATTTCATGACTCCATTTGAAGGCGAAATAATGATTTTATCACAAAACTGATTGTGCCAGTCAATTTTTTGGCCAAAAAAACCCCTCTTTACGAATTTTAGCATTTTTTATAATTTTTTTGTCGAAAATTTAGAACAAAGGGGGTAGCTATGGAAATATTTTGCGATACAAATGGCTTTTTTCTAACTCCCTTAATCCTTGGAAATATCGACTCAAAATTCACTAAAATATGTAAAATTGTCCCCTCTATCGATTGGTGAAGACTAGAACGTTCTATCTTTCCTATTAGTCGAGTTATGAGTATTTTTTGTTTTGAAAAGTGGATTTTCCAAAATTTCATGACTCTATTTGAAGGTGAAATAATGATTTTATCAAAAAACTGATTGTGCCAGTCGATTTTTTGGCCAAATAAACCCCTCTTCACGAATTTTAGCATTTTTTATAATTTTTTTGTCGAAAATTTAGAACAAAGGGGGTAGCTATGGAAATATTTTGCGATACAAATTGATTTTTTCTAACTCCCATAATCCTCGGAAATATGGACCCAAAATCCACTAAAATATGTAAAATTGTCCCCTCTATCGATTGGTGAAGACTAGAGCGTTCTATCTTTCCTATTTGTCGAGTTATGAGTATTTTTTGTTTTGAAAAGTGGATTTTCGAAAATTTCATGACTCTATTTGAAGGCGAAATAATGATTTTATCACAAAACTGATTGTGCCAGTCGATTTTTTGGCCAAAAAAACCCCTCTTTACGAATTTAAGGCATTTTTTATTTTTTTTTGTCGAAAATTTAGAGCAAAGGGGTAGGTATGGAAATATTATGCGAAACAAATTGCTTTTTTCTAACTCCCTTAATCCTTGGCAATATCGACTCAAAGCTCACTCAAATATGTAAAATTGTCCCCTCTATCGATTGGTGAAGACTAGAACGTTCTATCTTTCCTATTTGTCGAGTTATGAGTATTTTTTGTTTTGAAAAGTGGATTTTCGAAAATTTCATGACTCTATTTGAAGGCGAAATAATGATTTTATCACAAAACTGATTGTGCCAGTCGATTTTTTGGCCAAAAAAACCCCTCTTTACGGATTTTTAGCATTTTTTATAATTTTTTTGTCGAAAATTTAGCTATGGAAATATTTTGAGGAACAAATTGCTTTTTTCTAACTCCCTTAATCCTTGGCAATATCGACTCAAAATTCACTCAAATATGTAAAATTGTCCCCTCTATCGATTGGTGAAGACTAGAACGTTCTATCTTTCCTATTTGTCGAGTTATGAGTAATTTTTGTTCCGAAAAGTGGATTTTCGAAAATTTCATGACTCCATTTGAAGGCGAAATAATGATTTTATCACAAAACTGATTGTGCCAGTCAATTTTTTGGCCAAAAAAACCCCTCTTTACGAATTTTAGCATTTTTTATAATTTTTTTGTCGAAAATTTAGAACAAAGGGGGTAGCTATGGAAATATTTTGCGATACAAATGGCTTTTTTCTAACTCCCTTAATCCTTGGAAATATCGACTCAAAATTCACTAAAATATGTAAAATTGTCCCCTCTATCGATTGGTGAAGACTAGAACGTTCTATCTTTCCTATTAGTCGAGTTATGAGTATTTTTTGTTTTGAAAAGTGGATTTTCCAAAATTTCATGACTCTATTTGAAGGTGAAATAATGATTTTATCAAAAAACTGATTGTGCCAGTCGATTTTTTGGCCAAATAAACCCCTCTTCACGAATTTTAGCATTTTTTATAATTTTTTTGTCGAAAATTTAGAACAAAGGGGGTAGCTATGGAAATATTTTGCGATACAAATTGATTTTTTCTAACTCCCATAATCCTCGGAAATATGGACCCAAAATCCACTAAAATATGTAAAATTGTCCCCTCTATCGATTGGTGAAGACTAGAGCGTTCTATCTTTCCTATTTGTCGAGTTATGAGTATTTTTTGTTTTGAAAAGTGGATTTTCGAAAATTTCATGACTCTATTTGAAGGCGAAATAATGATTTTATCACAAAACTGATTGTGCCAGTCGATTTTTTGGCCAAAAAAACCCCTCTTTACGAATTTAAGGCATTTTTTATTTTTTTTTGTCGAAAATTTAGAGCAAAGGGGTAGGTATGGAAATATTATGCGAAACAAATTGCTTTTTTCTAACTCCCTTAATCCTTGGCAATATCGACTCAAAGCTCACTCAAATATGTAAAATTGTCCCCTCTATCGATTGGTGAAGACTAGAACGTTCTATCTTTCCTATTTGTCGAGTTATGAGTATTTTTTGTTTTGAAAAGTGGATTTTCGAAAATTTCATGACTCTATTTGAAGGCGAAATAATGATTTTATCACAAAACTGATTGTGCCAGTCGATTTTTTGGCCAAAAAAACCCCTCTTTACGGATTTTTAGCATTTTTTATAATTTTTTTGTCGAAAATTTAGAACAAAGGGGGTAGCTATGGAAATATTTTGAGGAACAAATTGCTTTTTTCTAACTCCCTTAATCTTTGGCAATATCGACTCAAAATTCACTCAAATATGTAAAATTGTCCCCTCTATCGATTGGTGAAGACTAGAACGTTCTATCTTTCCTATTTGTCGAGTTATGAGTATTTTTTGTTTTGAAAAGTGGATTTTCGAAAATTTAATGACTCTATTTGAAGGCAAAATAATGATTTTATCTCAAAACTGATTGTGCCAGTCAATTTTTTGGCCAAAAAAACCCCTCTTTACGAATTTTAGCATTTTCTATAATTTTTTTGTCGAAAATTTAGAACAAAGGAAATATTTTGCGATACAAATTGATTTTTTCTAACTCCCATAATCCTTGGAAATATGGACTCAAAATTCACTAAAATATGTAAAATTGTCCCCTCTATCGATTGGTGAAGACTAGAACGTTCTATCTTTCCTATTTGTCGAGTTATGAGTAATTTTTGTTCCGAAAAGTGGATTTTCGAAAATTTCATGACTCTATTTGAAGGCGAAATAATGATTTTATCAAAAAACTGATTGTGCCAGTCGATTTTCCGGCCCAAAAAACCCCTCTTTGCGAATTTTTAGCATTTTTTATCATTTTTTTGGCGAAAATTTAGAACAAATGGGGTAGCTATGGAAATATTTTGAGGAACAAATTGCTTTTTTCTAACTCCCTTAATCCTTGGCAATATCGACTCAAAATTCACTCAAATATGTAAAATTGTCCCCTCTATCGATTGGTAAAGACTAGAACGTTCTATCTTCCCTATTTGTCGAGTTATGAGGATTTTTTGTTTTGAAAAGTGGATTTTCGAAAATTTCATGACTCTATTTGAAGGCGAAATAATGATTTTATCACAAAACTGATTGTGCCAGTCGATTCTTTGGCCAAAAAAACCCCTCTTTACGGATTTTTAGCATTTTTTATAATTTTTTTGTCGAAAATTTAGTACAAAGGGGGTAGCTATGGAAATATTTTGGGATACAAATTGCTTTTTTCTAACTCCCATAATCCTTAGAAATATAGACTCAAAATTCACTTAAATATGAAAAATTGTCCCTTCTATCGATTGGTGAAGACTAGAACGTTCTATCTTTCCTATTTGTCGAGATATGAGTATTTTTTGTTTTGAAAAGTGGATTTTCGAAAATTTCATGACTCTATTTGAAGGCGAAATAATGATTTTATCACAAAACTGATTGTGCCAGTCGATTTTTTGGCCAAAAAAACCCCTCTTTACGAATTTTAGCATTTTTTATAATTTTTTTGTCGAAAATTAAGAACAAAGGGGCAATATTTTGCGATACAAATTGATTTTTTCTAACTCCCATAATCCTTGGAAATATGGACTCAAAATTCACTAAAATATGTAAAATTGTCCCCTCTATCGATTGGTGAAGACTAGAACGTTCTATCTTTCCTATTTGTCGAGTTATGAGTATTTTTTGTTTTGAAAAAAGGATTTTCGAAAATTTCATGACTCTATTTGAAGGCGAAATAATGATTTTATCACAAAACTGATTGTGCCAGTTGATTTTTTGGCCAAAAAAACCCCTCTTCACGAATTTTTAGCATTTTTTATAATTTTTTTGTCGAAAATTTAGAACAAAGGGGGTAGCTATGGAAATATTTTGAGGAACAAATTGCTTTTTTCTAACTCCCTTAATCCTTGGCAATATCGACTCAAAATTCACTCAAATATGTAAAATTGTCCCCTCTATCGATTGGTGAAGACTAGAACGTTCTAGCTTTCCCATTTGTCGAGTTAGGAGTATTTTTTTTTTGAAAAGTGGATTTTCGAAAATTTCATGACTCTATTTGAAGGCGAAATAATGATTTTATCACAAAACTGATTGTGCCAGTCGATTTTTTGGCCAAAAAAACCTCTCTTTACGAATTTTAGCATTTTTTATAATTTTTTTGTCGAAAATTCAGAACAAAGGGGGTAGCTATGGAAATATTTTGCGATACAAATTGCTTTTTTCTAACTCCCTTAATCCTTGGCAATATCGACTCAAATATGTAAAATTGTCCCCTCTATCGATTGGTGAAGACTAGAACGTTCTATCTTTCCTATTTGTCGAGTCATGAGTATTTTTTGTTTTGAAAAGTGGATTTTCGAAAATTTTATGACTCTATTTGAAGGCGAAATAATGATTTTATCACAAAACTGATTGTGCCAGTCGATTTTTTGGCCAAAAAAACCCCTCTTTACGAATTTTAGCATTTTTTATAATTTTTTTGTCGAAAATTTAGAACAAAGGGGGTAGCTATGGAAATATTTTGCGATACAAATTGATTTTTTCTAACTCCCATAATCCTTGGAAATAGGGACTCAAAAGTCACCTAAACATGTAAAATTGTCCCATCTATCGATTGGTGAAGACTAGAACGTTCTATCTTTCCTATTTGTCGAGTTATGAGTATTTTTTGTTTTGAAAAGTGGATTTTCGAAAATTTCATGACTCCATTTGAAGGCGAAATAATGATTTTATCACAAAACTGATTGTGCCAGTCAATTTTTTGGCCAAAAAAACCCCTCTTTACGATCTTTAAGCATTTTTTATAATTTTTTTATCGAAAATTTAGAACAAAGGGGGTAGCTATGGAAATATTTTGCGATACAAATGGCTTTTTTCTAACTCCCCTAATCCTTGGAAATATCGACTCAAAATTCACTAAAATATGTAAAATTGTCCCCTCTATCGATTGGTGAAGACTAGAACGTTCTATCTTTCCTATTTGTCGAGTTATGAGTATTTTTTGTTTTGAAAAGTGGATTTTCGAAAATTTCATGACTCTATTTGAAGGCGAAATAATGATTTTATCACAAAACTGATTGTGCCAGTCGATTTTTTGGCCAAAAAAACCCCTCTTTATGGATTTTTAGCATTTTTTATAATTTTTTTGTCGAAAATTTAGAACAAAGGGGGTAGCCATGGAAATATTTTGCGATACAAATTGAATTTTTCTAACTCCCATAATCCTCGGAAATATGGACTCAAAATTCACTAAAATATGTAAAATTATCCCCTCTATCGATTGGTGAAGACTAGAACGTTCTATCTTTCCTATTTGTCGAGTTATGAGTATTTTTTGTTTTGAAAAGTGGATTTTCGAAAATTTCATGACTCTATTTGAAGGCGAAATAATGATTTTATCACAAAACTGATTGTGCCAGTTGATTTTTTGGCCAAAAAACCCCTCTTTACGAATTTTTAGCATTTTTTATAATTTTTTTGTCGAAAATTTAGAACAAAGGGGGTAGCTATGGAAATATTTTGCGATACAAATTGAATTTTTCTAACTCCCATAATCCTTGGAAATATAGACTCAAAATTCACTAAAATATGAAAAATTGTCCCCTCTATCGATTGGTGAAGACTAGAACGTTCTATCTTTCCTATTTGTCGAGATATGAGTATTTTTTGTTTTGAAAAGTGGATTTTCGAAAATTTCATGACTCTATTTGAAGGCGAAATAATGATTTTATCACAAAACTGATTGTGCCAGTCGATTTTTTGGCCAAAAAAACCCCTCTTTACGAATTTTAGCATTTTTTATAATTTTTTTGTCGAAAATTTAGAACAAAGGGGCAATATTTTGCGATAGAAATTGATTTTTTCTAACTCCCATAATCCTTGGAAATATGGACTCAAAATTCACTAAAATATGTAAAATTGTCCCCTCTATTGATTGGTGAAGACTAGAACGTTCTATCTTTCCTATTTGTCGAGTTATGAGTATTTTTTGTTTTGAAAAGTGGATTTACGAAAATTTAATGACTATTTGAAGGCGAAATAATGATTTTATCACACAACTGATTGTGCCAGTCGATTCTTTGGCCAAAAAAACCCCTCTTTACGGATTTTAGCATTTTTTATAATTTTTTTGTCGAAAATTTAGAACAAAGGGGGTAGCTATGGAAATATTTTGCGATACAAATTGAATTTTTCTAACTCCCATAATCCTCGGAAATATGGACTCAAAATTCACTAAAATATGTAAAATTGTCCCCTCTATCGATTGGTGAAGACTAGAACGTTCTATCTTTCCTATTTGTCGAGTTATGAGTATTTTTTGTTTTGAAAAGTGGATTTTCGAAAATTTCATGACTCTATTTGAAGGCGAAATAATGATTTTATCACAAAACTGATTGTGCCAGTTGATTTTTTGGCCAAAAAACCCCTCTTTACGAATTTTTAGCATTTTTTATAATTTTTTTGTCGAAAATTTAGAACAAAGGGGGTAGCTATGGAAATATTTTGCGATACAAATAGAATTTTTCTAACTCCCATAATCCTTGGAAATATAGACTCAAAATTCACTAAAATATGTAAAATTGTCCCCTCTATCGATTGGTGAAGACTAGAACGTTCTATCTTTCCTATTTGTCGAGTTATGAGGATTTTTTGTTTTGAAAAGTGGATTTTCGAAAATTTCATGACTCTATTTGAAGGCGAAATAATGATTTTATCACAAAACTGATTGTGCCAGTCGATTTTTTGGCCAAAAAAACCCCTCTTTACGAATTTTAGCATTTTTTATAATTTTTTTGTCGAAAATTTAGAACAAAGGGGCAATATTTTGCGATAGAAATTGATTTTTTCTAACTCCCATAATCCTTGGAAATATGGACTCAAAATTCACTGAAATATGTAAAATTGTCCCCTCTATCGATTGGTGAAGACTAGAACGTTCTATCTTTCCTATTTGTCGAGTTATGAGTATTTTTTGTTTTTAAAAGTGGATTTTCGAAAATTTCATGACTCTATTTGAAGGCGAAATAATGATTTTATCAAAAAACTGATTGTGCCAGTCGATTTTCCGGCCCAAAAAACCCCTCTTTGCGAATTTTTAGCGTTTTTTATCATTTTTTTGGCGAAAATTTAGAACAAATGGGGTAGCTATGGAAATATTTTGAGGAACAAATTGCTTTTTTCTAACTCCCTTAATCATTGGCAATATCGACTCAAAATTCACTCAAATATGTAAAATTGTCCCCTCTATCGATTGGTAAAGACTAGAACGTTCTATCTTTCCTATTTGTCGAGTTATGAGGATTTTTTGTTTTGAAAAGTGGATTTTCGAAAATTTCATGACTCTATTTGAAGGCGAAATAATGATTTTATCACAAAACTGATTGTGCCAGTCGATTTTTTGGCCAAAAAAACCCCTCTTTACGGATTTTTAGCATTTTTTATAATTTTTTTGTCGAAAATTTAGAACAAAGGGGGTAGCTATGGAAATATTTTGGGATACAAATTGAATTTTTCTAACTCCCATAATCCTCGGAAATATGGACTCAAAATTCACTAAAGTATGTAAAATTGTCCCCTCTATCGATTGGTGAAGACTAGAACGTTCTATCTTTCCTATTTGTCGAGTTATGAGTATTTTTTTTTTGAAAAGTGGATTTTCGAAAATTTCATGACTCTATTTGAAGGCGAAATAATGATTTTATCACAAAACTGATTGTGCCAGTTGATTTTTTGGCCAAAAAAACCCCTCTTTACGAATTTTTAGCATTTTTTATAATTTTTTTGTCGAAAATTTAGAACAAAGGGGGTAGCTATGGAAATATTTTGAGGAACAAATTGCTTTTTTCTAACTCCCTTAATCCTTGGCAATATCGACTCAAAATTCACTCAGATATGTAAAATTGTCCCCTCTATCGATTGGTGAAGACTAGAACGTTCTATCTTTCCTATTTGTCGAGTTATGAGTAATTATTGTTTTGAAAAGTGGATTTACGAAAATTTAATGACTATTTGAAGGCGAAATAATGATTTTATCACAAAACTGATTGTGCCAGTCGATTTTTTGGCCAAAAAAACCCCTCTTTACGGATTTTAGCATTTTTTATAATTTTTTTGTCGAAAATTTAGAACAAAGGGGGTAGCTATGGAAATATTTTGCGATACAAATTGAATTTTTCTAACTCCCATAATCCTCGGAAATATGGACTCAAAATTCACTAAAATATGTAAAATTGTCCCCTCTATCGATTGGTGAAGACTAGAACGTTCTATCTTTCCTATTTGTCGAGTTATGAGTATTTTTTGTTTTGAAAAGTGGATTTTCGAAAATTTCATGACTCTATTTGAAGGCGAAATAATGATTTTATCACAAAACTGATTGTGCCAGTTGATTTTTTGGCCAAAAATCCCCTCTTTACGAATTTTTAGCATTTTTTATAATTTTTCTGTCGAAAATTTAGAACAAAGGGGGTAGCTATGGAAATATTTTGCGATACAAATTGAATTTTTCTAACTCCCATAATCCTTGGAAATATAGACTCAAAATTCACTAAAATATGAAAAATTGTCCCCTCTATCGATTGGTGAAGACTAGAACGTTCTATCTTTCCTATTTGTCGAGATATGAGTATTTTTTGTTTTGAAAAGTGGATTTTCGAAAATTTCATGACTCTATTTGAAGGCGAAATAATGATTTTATCAAAAAACTGATTGTGCCAGTCGATTTTTTGGCCAAAAAACCCCTCTTTACGAATTTTAGCATTTTTTATAATTTTTTTGTCGAAAATTTAGAACAAAGGGGCAATATTTTGCGAAACAAATTGATTTTTTCTAACTCCCATAATCCTTGGAAATATGGACTCAAAATTCACTAAAATATGTAAAATTGTCCCCTCTATCGATTGGTGAAGACTAGAACGTTCTATCTTTCCTATTTGTCGAGTTATGAGTATTTTTTGATTTGAAAAGTGGATTTTCGAAAATTTCATGACTCTATTTGAAGGCGAAATAATGATTTTATCACAAAACTGATTGTGCCAGTCGATTTTTTGGCCAAAAAAACCCCTCATTACGAATTTTTAGCATTTTTTATGATTTTTTTGTCGAAAATTTAGAACAAAGGGGGTAGCTTTGGAAATATTTTGCGATACAAATTGGTTTTTTCTAACTCCCATAATCCTTGGAAATATGGACTCAAAATCCACTAAAATATGAAAAATTGTCCCCTCTATCGATTGGTGAAGACTAGAACGTTCTATCTTTCCTATTTGTCGAGTTATGAGTATTTTTTGTTTTGAAAAGTGGATTTTCGAAAATTTCATGACTCTATTTGAAGGCGAAATAATGATTTTATCACAAAACTGATTGTGCCAGTCGATTTTTTGGCCAAAAAAACCCCTCTTTACGGATTTTTAGCATTCTTTATAATTTTTTTGTCGAAAATTTAGAACAAAGGGGGTAGCTATGGAAATATTTTGGGATACAAATTGAATTTTTCTAACTCCCATAATCCTCGGGAATATGGACTCAAAATTCACTAAAGTATGTAAAATTGTCCCCTCTATCGATTGGTGAAGACTAGAACGTTCTATCTTTCCTATTTGTCGAGTTATGAGTATTTTTTGTTTTGAAAAGTGGATTTTCGAAAATTTCATGACTCTATTTGAAGGCGAAATAATGATTTTATCACAAAACTGATTGTGCCAGTTGATTTTTTGGCCAAAAAAACCCCTCTTTACGAATTTTTAGCATTTTTTATAATTTTTTTGTCGAAAATTTAGAACAAAGGGGGTAGCTTTGGAAATATTTTGCGATACAAATTGGTTTTTTCTAACTCCCATAATCCTTGGAAATATAGACTCAAAATTCACTAAAATATGAAAAATTGTCCCCTCTATCGATTGGTGAAGACTAGAACGTTCTATCTTTCCTATTTGTCGAGTTATGAGTATTTTTTGTTTTGAAAAGTGGATTTTCGAAAATTTCATGACTCTATTTGAAGGCGAAATAATGATTTTATCACAAAACTGATTGTGCCAGTTGATTTTTTGGCCGAAAAAACCCCTCTTTACGAATTTTTAGCATTTTTTATAATTTTTTTGGCGAAAATTTAGAACAAAGGGGGTAGCTATGGAAATATTTTGCGATACAAATAGAATTTTTCTAACTCCCATAATCCTCGGAAATATGGACTCAAAATTCACTAAAATATGTAAAATTGTCCCCTCTATCGATTGGTGAAGACTAGAACGTTCTATCTTTCCTATTTGTCGAGTTATGAGTATTTTTTGTTTTGAAAAGTGGATTTTCGAAAATTTCATGACTCTATTTGAAGGCGAAATAATGATTTTATCACAAAACTGATTGTGCCAGAACTCCCTTAATCCTTGGCAATATCGACTCAAAATTCACTCAAATATGTAAAATTGTCGCCTCTATCGATTGGTGAAGACTGGAACGTTCTATCTTTCCTATTGGTCGAGTTATGAGTATTTTTTGTTTTGAAAAGTGGATTTTCGAAAATTTCATGACTCTATTTGAAGGCGAAATAATGATTTTATCACAAAACTGATTGTGCCAGTCGATTTTTTGGCCAAAAAAACCCCTCTTTACGAATTTTCAGCATTTTTTATAATTTTTTTGTCGAAAATTTAGAACAAAGGGGGTAGCTATGGAAATATTTTGCGATACAAATTGAATTTTTCTAACTCCCATAATCCTCGGAAATATGGACTCAAAATTCACTAAAATATGTAAAATTGTCCCCTCTATCGATTGGTGAAGACTAGAACGTTCTATCTTTCCTATTTGTCGAGTTATGAGTATTTTTTGTTTTGAAAAGTGAATTTTCGAAAATTTCATGACTCTATTTGAAGGCGAAATGATGATTTTATCACAAAACTGATTGTGCCAGTTGATTTTTTGGCGAAAAAACCCCTCTTTACAAATTTTTAGCATTTTTTATAATTTTTTTGTCGAAAATTTAGAACAAAGGGGGTAGCTATGGAAATATTTTGCGATACAAATTGAATTTTTCTAACTCCCATAATCCTTGGAAATATAGACTCAAAATTCACTAAAATATGAAAAATTGTCCCCTCTATCGATTGGTGAAAACTAGAACGTTCTATCTTTCCTATTTGTCGAGATATGAGTATTTTTTGTTTTGAAAAGTGGATTTTCGAAAATTTCATGACTCTATTTGAAGGCGAAATAATGATTTTATCGAAAAACTGATTGTGCCAGTCGATTTTCCGGCCCAAAAAACCCCTCTTTGCAAATTTTTAGCATTTTTTATCATTTTTTGGCGAAAATTTAGAACAAATGGGGTAGCTATGGAAATATTTTGCGATACAAATTGGTTTTTTCTAACTCCCTTAATCCTTGGCAATATCGACTCAAAATTCACTCAAATATGTAAAATTGTCCCCTCTATCGATTGGTGAAGACTAGAACGTTCTATCTGTCCTATTTGTCGAGTTATGAGGATTTTTTGTTTTGAAAAGTGGATTTTCGAAAATTTCATGACTCTATTTGAAGGCGAAATAATGATTTTATCACAAAACTGATTGTGCCAGTCGATTTTTTGGCCAAAAAAACCCCTCTTTACGAATTTTTAGCATTTTTTATAATTTTTTTGTCGAAAATTTAGAACAAAGGGGGTAGCTTTGGAAATATTTTGCGATACAAATTGGTTTTTTCTAACTCCCATAATCCTTGGAAATATAGACTCAAAATTCACTAAAATACGAAAAATGGTCCCCTCTATCGATTGGTGAAGACTAGAACGTTCTATCTTTCCTATTTGTCGAGTTATGAGTATTTTTTGTTTTGAAAAGTGGATTTTCGAAAATTTCATGACTCTATTTGAAGGCGAAATAATGATTATATCACAAAACTGATTGTGCCTGTTGATTTTTTGGCCAAAAAACCCCTCTCTACGAATTTTTAGCATTTTTTATAATTTTTTTGTCGAAAATTTAGAACAAAGGGGGTAGCTATGGAAATATTTTGAGAAACAAATTGCTTTTTTCTAACTCCCTTAATCCTTGGAAATATAGACTCAAAATTCACTAAAATATGAAAAATGGTCCCCTCTATCGATTGGTGAGGACTAGAACGTTCTATCTTTCCTATTTGTCGAGTTATGAGTATTTTTTGTTTTGAAAAGTGGATTTTCGAAAATTTCATGACTCTATTTGAAGGCGAAATAATGATTATATCACAAAACTGATTGTGCCTGTTGATTTTTTGGCCAAAAAACCCCTCTTTACGAATTTTTAGCATTTTTTATAATTTTTTTGGCGAAAATTTAGAACAAAGGGGGTAGCTATGGAAATATTTTGCGATACAAATTGAATTTTTCTAACTCCCATAATCCTCGGGAATATGGACTCAAAATTCACTAAAATATGTAAAATTGTCCCCTTTATCGATTGGTGAAGACTAGAACGTTCTATCTTTCCTATTTGTCGAGTTATGAGTATTTTTTGTTTTGAAAAGTGGATTTTCGAAAATTTCATGACTCTATTTGAAGGCGAAATAATGATTTTATCACAAAACTGATTGTGCCAGTCGATTTTTTGGCCAAAAAAACTCCTCTTTACGAATTTTTAGCATTTTTTTAAAAATTTTTGTCGAAAATTTAGAACAAAGGGGGTAGCCATGGAAATATTTTGCGAATCAAATTGCATTTTTTCTAACTCCCATAATCCTTGGAAATATGGACTCAAAATTCACTAAAATATGTAAAATTGTCCCCTCTATCGATTGGTGAAGACTAGAACGTTCTATCTTTCCTATTTGTCGAGTTATGAGTATTTTTTGTTTTGAAAAGTGGATTTTAGAAAATTTCATGACTCTATTTGAAGGCCTAATAATGATTTTATCACAAAACTGATTGTGCCAGTTGATTTTTTGGCCAAAAAAACCCCTCTTTACGAATATTTAGCATTTTTTATAATTTTTTTGTCGAAAATTTAGAACAAAGGGGGTAGCTATGGAAATATTTTGAGAAACAAATTGCTTTTTTCTAACTCCCTTAATCCTTGGCAATATCGACTCAAAATTCACTCAAATATGTAAAATTGTCCCCTCTATCGATTGGTGAAGACTAGAACGTTCTATCTTTCCTATTTGTCGAGTTATGAGTAATTTTTGTTTTGAAAATTGGATTTTCGAAAATTTCATGACTCTATTTGAAGGCGAAATAATGATTTTATCACAAAACTGATTGTGCCAGTTGATTTTTTGGCCAAAAAACCCTCTTTACGAATTTTTAGCATTTTTTATAATTTTTTTGTCGAAAATTTAGAACAAAGGGGGTAGCTATGGAAATATTTTGAGAAACAAATTGCTTTTTTCTAACTCCCTTAATCCTTGGCAATATCGACTCAAAATTCACTCAGATATGTAAAATTGTCCCCTCTATCGATTGGTGAAGACTAGAACGTTCTATCTTTCCTATTTGTCGAGTTATGAGTAATTTTTGTTTTGAAAATTGGATTTTCGAAAATTTCATGACTCTATTTGAAGGCGAAATAATGATTTTATCACAAAACTGATTGTGCCAGTTGATTTTTTGGCCGAAAAAACCCCTCTTTACGAATTTTTAGCATTTTTTATAATTTTTTTGGCGAAAATTTAGAACAAAGGGGGTAGCTATGGAAATATTTTGCGATACAAATAGAATTTTTCTAACTCCCATAATCCTCGGAAATATGGACTCAAAATTCACTAAAATATGTAAAATTGTCCCCTCTATCGATTGGTGAAGACTAGAACGTTCTATCTTTCCTATTTGTCGAGTTATGAGTATTTTTTGTTTTGAAAAGTGGATTTTCGAAAATTTCATGACTCTATTTGAAGGCGAAATAATGATTTTATCACAAAACTGATTGTGCCAGTTGATTTTTTGGCCAAAAAAATCCCTCTTTACAAATTTTTAGCATTTTTTATAATTTTTTTGTCGAAAATTTAGATCAAAGGGGGTAGCTATGGAAATATTTTGAGGAACAAATTGCTTTTTTCTAACTCCCTTAATCCTTGGCAATATCGACTCAAAATTCACTCAAATATGTAAAATTGTCGCCTCTATCGATTGGTGAAGACTGGAACGTTCTATCTTTCCTATTGGTCGAGTTATGAGTATTTTTTGTTTTGAAAAGTGGATTTTCGAAAATTTCATGACTCTATTTGAAGGCGAAATAATGATTTTATCACAAAACTGATTGTGCCAGTTGATTTTTTGGCCAAAAAACCCCTCTTTACAAATTTTTAGCATTTTTTATAATTTTTTTGTCGAAAATTTAGAACAAATGGGGTAGCTATGGAAATATTTTGCGATACAAATTGGTTTTTTCTAACTCCCTTAATCCTTGGCAATATCGACTCAAAATTCACTCAAATATGTAAAATTGTCCCCTCTATCGATTGGTGAAGACTAGAACGTTCTATCTGTCCTATTTGTCGAGTTATGAGGATTTTTTGTTTTGAAAAGTGGATTTTCGAAAATTTCATGACTCTATTTGAAGGCGAAATAATGATTTTATCACAAAACTGATTGTGCCAGTCGATTTTTTGGCCAAAAAAACCCCTCTTTACGAATTTTTAGCATTTTTTATAATTTTTTTGTCGAAAATTTAGAACAAAGGGGGTAGCTTTGGAAATATTTTGCGATACAAATTGGTTTTTTCTAACTCCCATAATCCTTGGAAATATAGACTCAAAATTCACTAAAATATGAAAAATGGTTCCCTCTATCGATTGGTGAAGACTAGAACGTTCTATCTTTCCTATTTGTCGAGTTATGAGTATTTTTTGTTTTGAAAAGTGGATTTTCGAAAATTTCATGACTCTATTTGAAGGCGAAATAATGATTATATCACAAAACTGATTGTGCCTGTTGATTTTTTGGCCAAAAAACCCCTCTCTACGAATTTTTAGCATTTTTTATAATTTTTTTGTCGAAAATTTAGAACAAAGGGGGTAGCTATGGAAATATTTTGAGAAACAAATTGCTTTTTTCTAACTCCCTTAATCCTTGGCAATATCGACTCAAAATTCACTTAAATATGTAAAATTGTCCCCTCTATCGATTGGTGAAGACTAGAACGTTCTATCTTTCCTATTAGTCGAGTTATGAGTATTTTTTGTTTTGAAAAGTGGATTTTCGAAAATTTCATGACTCTATTTGAAGGCGAAATAATGATTTTATCACAAAACTGATTGTGCCAGTCGATTTTTTGGCCAAAAAAACCCCTCTTTACGAATTTTTAGCATTTTTCATAATTTTTTTGGCGAAAATTTAGAACAAAGGGGGTAGCTATGGAAATATTTTGAGGAACAAATTGCTTTTTTCTAACTCCCTTAATCCTTGGCAATATCGACTCAAAATTCACTCAAATATGTAAAATTGTCCCCTCTATCGATTGGTGAAGACTAGAACGTTCTCTCTTTCCTATTTGTCGAGTTATGAGTATTTTTTGTTTTGAAAAGTGGATTTTCGAAAATTTAATGACTCTATTTGAAGGCGAAATAATGATTTTATCACAAAACTGATTGTGCCAGTCGATTTTTTGGCCAAAAAACCCCTCTTTACGAATTTTTAGCATTTTTTATAATTTTTTTGTCGAAAATTTAGAACAAAGGGGGTAGCTATGGAAATATTTTGCGATACAAATGGCTTTTTTCTAACTCCCTTAATCCATGGCAATATCGACTCAAAATTAGGGCTGGGCGATTATCAAAAAACATAATCGATTATATAAAATAATCGAATATTTTCGATTAATTGATTAATCGAAAAAAATCGATTAATCGAAAATATTCGATTAATCGAAAAAAATCGATTGATCGAAAAAAATCGATTAATCGAAAAAAATCGATTAATCGAAAAAAATTGATTAATCGAAAAAAATCGATTAATCGAAAATAATCGATTAATCGAAAATAATCAATTTTGGATGATTCGAAAATTTATTATTTTTCATTATTCTTGATAACGGCAGCTGGACCGCTACCGAAACTTTAAAAATAGAGTTTCAACAAACATCGTGATCAAGAACTAATTTTTTCCCTAACTCACGCCTTTAAAAAGATTGACAATTTGGAACTTACGAGAATATTTTGAAGTTTAAGACTTAAAAAAATTGTCAAGATTTGCCAGTCGATTTTCCGGTCCAAAAAACCCCTCTTTACGAATTTTTAGCATTTTTTTTTAAATTTTTTGTCGAAAATTTAGAACAAAGGGGGTAGCTATGGAAATATTTTGCGATACAAATTGAATTTCTCTAACTCCCATAATCCTTGGAAATATGGACTCAAAATTCACTAAAATATGTAAAATTCTATCGATTGGTGAAGACTAGAACGTTCTATCTTTCCTATTTGTCGAGTTATGAGTATTTTTTGTTTTGAAAAGTGGATTTTCGAAAATTTCATGACTCTATTTGAAGGCGAAATAATGATTTTATCACAAAACTGATTGTGCCAGTCGATTTTTTGGCCAAAAAAACCCCTCTTCACGAATTTTTAGCATTTTTCATAATTTTTTTGGCGAAAATTTAGATCAAAGGGGGTAGCTATGGAAATATTTTGAGGAACAAATTGCTTTTTTCTAACTCCCTTAATCCTTGGCAATATCGACTCAAAATTCACTCAAATATGTAAAATTGTCCCCTCTATCGATTGGTGAAGACTAGAACGTTCTCTCTTTCCTATTTGTCGAGTTATGAGTATTTTTTGTTTTGAAAAGTGGATTTTCGAAAATTTCATGACTCTATTTGAAGGCGAAATAATGATTTTATCACAAAACTGATTACGCCAGTTGATTTTTTGGCCAAAAAAACCCCTCTTTACGAATTTTCAGCATTTTTTATAATTTTTTTGTCGAAAATTTAGAACAAAGTGGGTAGCTATGGAAATATTTTGAGGAACAAATTGCTTTTTTCTAACTCCCTTAATCCTTGGCAATATCGACTCAAAATTCACTCAAATATGTAAAATTGTCCCCTCTATCGATTGGTGAAGACTAGAACGTTCTATCTTTCCTATTTGTCGAGTTATGAGTATTTTTTAATTTGAAAAGTGGATTTACGAAAATTTAATGACTATTTGAAGGCGAAATAATGATTTTATCACAAAACTGATTGTGCCAGTCGATTTTTTGGCCAAAAAAACCCCTCTTTACGAATTTTAGCATTTTTTATAATTTTTTTGTCGAAAATTTAGAACAAAGGGGGTAGCTATGGAAATATTTTGCGATACAAATTGAATTTTTCTAACTCCCATAATCCTCGGAAATATGGACTCAAAATTCACTAACATATGTAAAATTGTCCCCTCTATCGATTGGTGAAGACTAGAACGTTCTATCTTTCCTATTTGTCGAGTTATGAGTATTTTTTGTTTTGAAAAGTGGATTTTCGAAAATTTCATGACTCTATTTGAAGGCGAAATGATGATTTTATCACAAAACTGATTGTGCCAGTTGATTTTTTGGCCAAAAAACCCCTCTTTACGAATTTTTAGCATTTTTTATAATTTTTTTGTCGAAAATTTAGAACAAAAGGGGTAGCTATGGAAATATTTTGCGATACAAATTGAATTTTTCTAACTCCCATAATCCTTGGAAATATAGACTCAAAATTCACTTAAATATGAAAAATTGTCCCCTCTATCGATTGGTGAAGACTAGAACGTTCTATCTTTCCTATTTGTCGAGATATGAGTATTTTTTGTTTTGAAAAGTGGATTTTCGAAAATTTCATGACTCTATTTGAAGGCGAAATAATGATTTTATCAAAAAACTGATTGTGCCAGTCGATTTTCCGGCCCAAAAAACCCCTCTTTGCAAATTTTTAGCATTTTTTATCATTTTTTGGCGAAAATTTAGAACAAATGGGGTAGCTATGGAAATATTTTGAGGAACAAATTGCTTTTTTCTAACTCCCTTAATCCTTGGCAATATCGACTCAAAATTCACTCAAATATGTAAAATTGTCCCCTCTAGCGATTGGTGAAGACTAGAACGTTCTATCTTTCCTATTTGTCGAGTTATGAGGATTTTTTGTTTTGAAAAGTGGATTTTCGAAAATTTCATGACTCTATTTGAAGGCGAAATAATGATTTTATCACAAAACTGATTGTGCCAGTCGATTTTTTGGCCAAAAAAACCCCTCTTTACGAATTTTTAGCATTTTTTATAATTTTTTTGTCGAAAATTTAGAACAAAGGGGGTAGCTTTGGAAATATTTTGCGATACAAATTGGTTTTTTCTAACTCCCATAATCCTTGGAAATATAGACTCAAAATTCACTAAAATATGAAAAATTGTCCCCTCTATCGATTGGTGAAGACTAGAACGTTCTATCTTTGCTATTTGTCGAGTTATGAGTATTTTTTGTTTTGAAAAGTGGATTTTCGAAAATTTCATGACTCTATTTGAAGGCGAAATAATGATTTTATCACAAAACTGATTGTGCCAGTCGATTTTTTGGCCAAAAAAACCCCTCTTTACGGATTTTTAGCATTATTTATAATTTTTTTGTCGAAAATTTAGAACAAAGGGGGTAGCTATGGAAATATTTTGGGATACAAATTGAATTTTTCTAACTCCCATAATCCTCGGAAATGTGGACTCAAAATTCACTAAAATATGTAAAATTGTCCCCTCTATCGATTGGTGAAGACTAGAACGTTCTATCTTTCCTATTTGTCGAGTTATGAGTATTTTTTGTTTTGAAAAGTGGATTTTCGAAAATTTCATGACTCTATTTGAAGGCGAAATAATGATTTTATCACAAAACTGATTGTGCCAGTTGATTTTTTGGCCAAAAAAAACCCTCTTTACGAATTTTCAGCATTTTTTTATAATTTTTTTGTCGAAAATTTAGAACAAAGTGGGTAGCTATGGAAATATTTTGAGGAACAAATTGCTTTTTTCTAACTCCCTTAATCCTTGGCAATATCGACTCAAAATTCACTCAAATATGTAAAATTGTCCCCTCTATCGATTGGTGAAGACTAGAACGTTCTATCTTTCCTATTTGTCGAGTTATGAGTATTTTTTAATTTGAAAAGTGGATTTACGAAAATTTAATGACTATTTGAAGGCGAAATAATGATTTTATCACAAAACTGTTTGTGCCAGTCGATTTTTTGGCCAAAAAAACCCTCTTTACGAATTTTAGCATTTTTTATAATTTTTTTGTCGAAAATTTAGAACAAAGGGGGTAGCTATGGAAATATTTTGCGATACAATTGAATTTTTCTAACTCCCTTAATCCTTGGCAATATCGACTTAAAATTCACTCAAATATGTAAAATTGTCCCCTCTATCGATTGGTGAAGACTAGAACGTTCTATCTTTCCTATTTGTCGAGATATGAGTATTTTTTAATTTGAAAAGTGGATTTACGAAAATTTAATGACTATTTGAAGGCGAAATAATGATTTTATCACAAAACTGATTGTGCCAGTCGATTTTTTGGCCAAAAAAACCCCTCTTTACGAATTTTAGCATTTTTTATAATTTTTTTGTCGAAAATTTAGAACAAAGGGGGTAGCTATGGAAATATTTTGCGATACAAATTGAATTTTTCTAACTCCCATAATCCTTGGAAATATAGACTCAAAATTCACTAAAATATGAAAAATTGTCCCCTCTATCGATTGGTGAAGACTAGAACGTTCTATCTTTCCTATTTGTCGAGTTATGAGTATTTTTTGTTTTGAAAAGTGGATTTTCGAAAATTTCATGACTCTATTTGAAGGCGAAATGATGATTTTATCACAAAACTGATTGTGCCAGTTGATTTTCTGGCCAAAAAACCCCTCTTTACGAATTTTTAGCATTTTTTATAATTTTTTTGTCGAAAATTTAGAACAAAGGGGGTAGCTATGGAAATATTTTGCGATACAAATTGAATTTTTCTAACTCCCATAATCCTTGGAAATATAGACTCAAAATACACTTAAATATGAAAAATTGTCCCCTCTATCGATTGGTGAAGACTAGAACGTTCTATCTTTCCTATTTGTCGAGATATGAGTATTTTTTGTTTTGAAAAGTGGATTTTCGAAAATTTCATGACTCTATTTGAAGGCGAAATAATGATTTTATCAAAAAACTGATTGTGCCAGTCGATTTTCCGGCCCAAAAAACCCCTCTTTGCAAATTTTTAGCATTTTTTATCATTTTTTGGCGAAAATTTAGAACAAATGGGGTAGCTATGGAAATATTTTGAGGAACAAATTGCTTTTTTCTAACTCCCTTAATCCTTGGCAATATCGACTCAAAATTCACTCAAATATGTAAAATTGTCCCCTCTATCGATTGGTGAAGACTGGAACGTTCTATCTTTCCTATTTGTCGAGTTATGAGGATTTTTTGTTTTGAAAAGTGGATTTTCGAAAATTTCATGACTCTATTTGAAGGCGAAATAATGATTTTATCACAAAACTGATTGTGCCAGTCGATTTTTTGGCCGAAAAAACCCCTCTTTACGAATTTTTAGCATTTTTTATAATTTTTTTGTCGAAAATTTAGAACAAAGGGGGTAGCTTTGGAAATATTTTGCGATACAAATTGGTTTTTTCTAACTCCCATAATCCTTGGAAATATAGACTCAAAATTCACTAAAATATGAAAAATTGTCCCCTCTATCGATTGGTGAAGACTAGAACGTTCTATC
Source organism: Lochmaea crataegi (assembly GCA_947563755.1). NCBI lineage: Eukaryota > Metazoa > Arthropoda > Insecta > Coleoptera > Chrysomelidae > Lochmaea > Lochmaea crataegi. The sequence goes on along the minus strand of OX387429.1, from coordinate 9,923,047 downwards.
TTTCCTATTTGTCGAGTTATGAGGATTTTTTGTTTTGAAAAGTGGATTTTCGAAAATTTCATGACTCTATTTGAAGGCGAAATAATGATTTTATCACAAAACTGATTGTGCCAGTCGATTTTTTGGCCAAAAAAACCCCTCTTTACGAATTTTTAGCATTTTTATAATTTTTTTGTAGAAAATTTAGAACAAAGGGGGTAGCTTTGGAATATTTTGCGATACAAATTGGTTTTTTCTAACTCCCATAATCCTCGGAAATATAAACTCAAAATTCACTAAAATATGAAAAATTGTCCCCTCTATCGATTGGTGAAGACTAGAACGTTCTATCTTTCCTATTTGTCGAGTTATGAGTATTTTTTGTTTTGAAAAGTGGATTTTCGAAAATTTCATGACTCTATTTGAAGGCGAAATAATGATTTTATCAAAAAACTGATTGTGCCAGTTGATTTTTTGGCCAAAAAAACCCCTCTTTACGAATTTTTAGCATTTTTTATAATTTTTTTGTCGAAAATTTAGAACAAAGGGGGTAGCTATGGAAATATTTTGCGATACAAATTGAATTTTTCTAACTCCCATAATCCTTGGAAATATAGACTCAAAATTCACTAAAATATGAAAAATTGTCCCCTCTATCGATTGGTGAAGACTAGAACGTTCTATCTTTCCTATTTGTCGAGTTATGAGTATTTTTTGTTTTGAAAAGTGGATTTTCGAAAATTTCATGACTCTATTTGAAGGCGAAATGATGATTTTATCACAAAACTGATTGTGCCAGTTGATTTTTTGGCCAAAAAACCCCTCTTTACGAATTTTTAGCATTTTTTATAATTTTTTTGTCGAAAATTTAGAACAAAGGGGGTAGCTATGGAAATATTTTGCGATACAAATTGAATTTTTCTAACTCCCATAATCCTTGGAAATATAGACTCAAAATACACTTAAATATGAAAAATTGTCCCCTCTATCGATTGGTGAAGACTAGAACGTTCTATCTTTCCTATTTGTCGAGATATGAGTATTTTTTGTTTTGAAAAGTGGATTTTCGAAAATTTCATGACTCTATTTGAAGGCGAAATAATGATTTTATCAAAAAACTGATTGTGCCAGTCGATTTTCCGGCCCAAAAAACCCCTCTTTGCAAATTTTTAGCATTTTTTATCATTTTTTGGCGAAAATTTAGAACAAATGGGGTAGCTATGGAAATATTTTGAGGAACAAATTGCTTTTTTCTAACTCCCTTAATCCTTGGCAATATCGACTCAAAATTCACTCAAATATGTAAAATTGTCCCCTCTATCGATTGGTGAAGACTAGAACGTTCTATCTTTCCTATTTGTCGAGTTATGAGGATTTTTTGTTTTGAAAAGTGGATTTTCGAAAATTTCATGACTCTATTTGAAGGCGAAATAATGATTTTATCACAAAACTGATTGTGCCAGTCGATTTTTTGGCCAAAAAAACCCCTCTTTACGAATTTTTAGCATTTTTATAATTTTTTGTCGAAAATTTAGAACAAAGGGGGTAGCTTTGGAAATATTTTGCGATACAAATTGGTTTTTTCTAACTCCCATAATCCTCGGAAATATAAACTCAAAATTCACTAAAATATGAAAAATTGTCCCCTCTATCGATTGGTGAAGACTAGAACGTTCTATCTTTCCTATTTGTCGAGTTATGAGTATTTTTTGTTTTGAAAAGTGGATTTTCGAAAATTTCATGACTCTATTTGAAGGCGAAATAATGATTTTATCAAAAAACTGATTGTGCCAGTTGATTTTTTGGCCAAAAAAACCCCTCTTTACGAATTTTTAGCATTTTTTATAATTTTTTTGTCGAAAATTTAGAACAAAGGGGGTAGCTATGGAAATATTTTGCGATACAAATTGAATTTTTCTAACTTCCATAATCCTCGGAAATATGGACTCAAAATTCACTTAAATATGTAAAATTGTCCCCTCTATCGATTGGTGAAGACTAGAACGTTCTATCTTTCCTATTTGTCGAGTTATGAGTATTTTTTGTTTTGAAAAGTGGATTTTCGAAAATTTCATGACTCTATTTGAAGGCGAAATAATGATTTTATCAAAAAACTGATTGTGCCAGTCGATTTTCCGGCCCAAAAAACCCCTCTTTGCAAATTTTTAGCATTTTTTATCATTTTTTGGCGAAAATTTAGAACAAATGGGGTAGCTATGGAAATATTTTGAGGAACAAATTGCTTTTTTCTAACTCCCTTAATCCTTGGCAATATCGACTCAAAATTCACTCAAATATGTAAAATTGTCCCCTCTAGCGATTGGTGAAGACTAGAACGTTCTATCTTTCCTATTTGTCGAGTTATGAGGATTTTTTGTTTTGAAAAGTGGATTTTCGAAAATTTCATGACTCTATTTGAAGGCGAAATAATGATTTTATCAAAAAACTGATTGTGCCAGTCGATTTTTTGGCCAAAAAAACCCCTCTTTACGAATTTTTAGCATTTTTTATAATTTTTTTGTCGAAAATTTAGAACAAAGGGGGTAGCTTTGGAAATATTTTGCGATACAAATTGGTTTTTTCTAACTCCCATAATCCTTGGAAATATAGACTCAAAATTCACTAAAATATGAAAAATTGTCCCCTCTATCGATTGGTGAAGACTAGAACGTTCTATCTTTGCTATTTGTCGAGTTATGAGTATTTTTTGTTTTGAAAAGTGGATTTTCGAAAATTTCATGACTCTATTTGAAGGCGAAATAATGATTTTATCACAAAACTGATTGTGCCAGTCGATTTTTTGGCCAAAAAAACCCCTCTTTACGGATTTTTAGCATTTTTTATAATTTTTTTGTCGAAAATTTAGAACAAAGGGGGTAGCTATGGAAATATTTTGGGATACAAATTGAATTTTTCTAACTCCCATAATCCTCGGAAATGTGGACTCAAAATTCACTAAAATATGTAAAATTGTCCCCTCTATCGATTGGTGAAGACTAGAACGTTCTATCTTTCCTATTTGTCGAGTTATGAGTATTTTTTGTTTTGAAAAGTGGATTTTCGAAAATTTCATGACTCTATTTGAAGGCGAAATAATGATTTTATCAAAAAACTGATTGTGCCAGTCGATTTTCCGGCCCAAAAAACCCCTCTTTGCGAATTTTTAGCATTTTTTATCATTTTTTTGGCGAAAATTTAGAACAAATGGGGTAGCTATGGAAATATTTTGAGGAACAAATTGCTTTTTTCTAACTCCCTTAATCCTTGGCAATATCGACTCAAAATTCACTCAAACATGTAAAATTGTCCCCTCTATCGATTGGTGAAGACTAGAACGTTCTATCTTTCCTATTTGTCGAGTTATGAGGATTTTTTGTTTTGAAAAGTGGATTTTCGAAAATTTCATGACTCTATTTGAAGGCGAAATAATGATTTTATCACAAAACTGATTGTGCCAGTCGATTTTTTGGCCAAAAAAACCCCTCTTTACGAATTTTTAGCATTTTTATAATTTTTTTGTCGAAAATTTAGAACAAAGGGGGTAGCTATGGAAATATTTTGAGGAACAAATTGCTTTTTTCTAACTCCCTTAATCCTTGGCAATATCGACTCAAAATTCACTCAAATATGTAAAATTGTCCCCTCTATCGATTGGTGAAGACTAGAACTTCTTACCTATTTGTCGAGTTATGAGGATTTTTTGTTTTGAAAAGTGGATTTTCGAAAATTTCATGACTCTATTTGAAGGCGAAATAATGATTTTATCACAAAACTGATTGTGCCAGTCGATTTTTTGGCCAAAAAAACCTCTCTTTACGAATTTTTAGCATTTTTTATAGTTTTTTTGTCGAAAATTCAGAACAAAGGGTAGCTTTGGAAATATTTTGCGATACAAATTGGTTTTTTCTAACTCCCATAATCCTTGGAAATATAGACTCAAAATTTACTAAAATATGAAAAATTGTCCCCTCTATCGATTGGTGAAGACTAGAACGTTCTATCTTTCCTATTTGTCGAGTTATGAGTATTTTTTGTTTTGAAAAGTGGATTTTCGAAAATTTCATGACTCTATTTGAAGGCGAAATAATGATTTTATCACAAAACTGATTGTGCCAGTCGATTCTTTGGCCAAAAAAACCCCTCTTTACGGATTTTTAGCATTTTTTATAATTTTTTTGTCGAAAATTAGAACAAAGGGGGTAGCTATGGAAATATTTTGGGATACAAATTGAATTTTTCTAACTCCCATAATCCTCGGAAATGTGGACTCAAAATTCACTAAAATATGTAAAATTGTCCCCTCTATCGATTGGTGAAGACTAGAACGTTCTATCTTTCCTATTTGTCGAGTTATGAGTATTTTTTGTTTTGAAAAGTGGATTTTCGAAAATTTCATGACTCTATTTGAAGGCGAAATAATGATTTTATCAAAAAACTGATTGTGCCAGTCGATTTTCCGGCCCAAAAAACCCCTCTTTGCGAATTTTTAGCATTTTTTATCATTTTTTTGGCGAAAATTTAGAACAAATGGGGTAGCTATGGAAATATTTTGAGGAACAAATTGCTTTTTTCTAACTCCCTTAATCCTTGGCAATATCGACTCAAAATTCACTCAAATATGTAAAATTGTCCCCTCTATCGATTGGTGAAGACTAGAACGTTCTATCTTTCCTATTTGTCGAGATATGAGTATTTTTTGTTTTGAAAAGTGGATTTTCGAAAATTTCATGACTCTATTTGAAGGCGAAATAATGATTTTATCAAAAAACTGATTGTGCCAGTTGATTTTTTGGCCGAAAAAACCCCTCTTTACGAATTTTTAGCATTTTTTATAATTTTTTTGTCGAAAATTTAGAACAAAGGGGGTAGCTATGGAAATATTTTGCGATACAAATTGAATTTTTCTAACTTCCATAATCCTCGGAAATATGGACTCAAAATTCACTTAAATATGTAAAATTGTCCCCTCTATCGATTGGTGAAGACTAGAACGTTCTATCTTTCCTATTTGTCGAGTTATGAGTATTTTTTGTTTTGAAAAGTGGATTTTCGAAAATTTCATGACTCTATTTGAAGGCGAAATAATGATTTTATCAAAAAACTGATTGTGCCAGTTGATTTTTTGGCCAAAAAAACCCCTCTTTACGAATTTTTAGCATTTTTTATAATTTTTTTGTCGAAAATTTAGAACAAAGGGGGTAGCTATGGAAATATTTTGCGATACAAATTGAATTTTTCTAACTTCCATAATCCTCGGAAATATGGACTCAAAATTCACTTAAATATGTAAAATTGTCCCCTCTATCGATTGGTGAAGACTAGAACGTTCTATCTTTCCTATTTGTCGAGTTATGAGTATTTTTTGTTTTGAAAAGTGGATTTTCGAAAATTTCACGACTCTATTTGAAGGCGAAATAATGATTTTATCAAAAAACTGATTATGCCAGTCGATTTTCCGGCCCAAAAAACCCCTCTTTGCGAATTTTTAGCATTTTTTATCATTTTTTGGCGAAAATTTAGAACAAATGGGGTAGCTATGGAAATATTTTGAGGAACAAATTGCTTTTTTCTAACTCCCTTAATCCTTGGCAATATCGACTCAAAATTCACTCAAATATGTAAAATTGTCCCTTCTATCGATTGGTGAAGACTAGAACGTTCTATCTTCCCTATTTGTCGAGTTATGAGGATTTTTTGTTTTGAAAAGTGGATTTTCGAAAATTTCATGACTCTATTTGAAGGCGAAATAATGATTTTATCACAAAACTGATTGTGCCAGTCGATTCTTTGGCCAAAAAAACCCCTCTTTACGGATTTTTAGCATTTTTTATAATTTTTTTGTCGAAAATTTAGTACAAAGGGGGTAGCTATGGAAATATTTTGGGATACAAATTGCTTTTTTCTAACTCCCATAATCCTTGGAAATATAGACTCAAAATTCACTTAAATATGAAAAATTGTCCCCTCTATCGATTGGTGAAGACTAGAACGTTCTATCTTTCCTATTTGTCGAGATATGAGTATTTTTTGTTTTGAAAAGTGGATTTTCGAAAATTTCATGACTCTATTTGAAGGCGAAATAATGATTTTATCACAAAACTGATTGTGCCAGTCGATTTTTTGGCCAAAAAAACCCCTCTTTACGAATTTTAGCATTTTTTATAATTTTTTTGTCGAAAATTTAGAACAAAGGGGCAATATTTTGCGATACACATTGATTTTTTCTAACTCCCATAATCCTTGGAAATATAGACTCAAAATTCACTTAAATATGAAAAATTGTCCCCTCTATCGATTGGTGAAGACTAGAACGTTCTATCTTTCCTATTTGTCGAGATATGAGTATTTTTTGTTTTGAAAAGTGGATTTTCGAAAATTTCATGACTCTATTTGAAGGCGAAATAATGATTTTATCACAAAACTGATTGTGCCAGTCGATTCTTTGGCCAAAAAAACCCCTCTTTACGGATTTTTAGCATTTTTTATAATTTTTTTGTCGAAAATTTAGTACAAAGGGGGTAGCTATGGAAATATTTTGGGATACAAATTGCTTTTTTCTAACTCCCATAATCCTTGGAAATATAGACTCAAAATTCACTTAAATATGAAAAATTGTCCCCTCTATCGATTGGTGAAGACTAGAACGTTCTATCTTTCCTATTTGTCGAGTTATGAGTATTTTTTGTTTTGAAAAGTGGATTTTCGAAAATTTCATGACTCTATTTGAAGGCGAAATAATGATTTTATCACAAAACTGATTGTGCCAGTCGATTCTTTGGCCAAAAAAACCCCTCTTTACGGATTTTTAGCATTTTTTATAATTTTTTTGTCGAAAATTTAGAACAAAGGGGGTAGCTATGGAAATATTTTGGGATACAAATTGAATTTTTCTAACTCCCATAATCCTCGGAAATGTGGACTCAAAATTCACTAAAATATGTAAAATTGTCCCCTCTATCGATTGGTGAAGACTAGAACGTTCTATCTTTCCTATTTGTCGAGTTATGAGTATTTTTTGTTTTGAAAAGTGGATTTTCGAAAATTTCATGACTCTATTTGAAGGCGAAATAATGATTTTATCAAAAAACTGATTGTGCCAGTCGATTTTCCGGCCCAAAAAACCCCTCTTTGCGAATTTTTAGCATTTTTTATCATTTTTTTGGCGAAAATTTAGAACAAATGGGGTAGCTATGGAAATATTTTGAGGAACAAATTGCTTTTTTCTAACTCCCTGAATCCTTGGCAATATCGACTCAAAATTCACTCAAATATGTAAAATTGTCCCCTCTATCGATTGGTGAAGACTAGAACGTTCTATCTTCCCTATTTGTCGAGTTATGAGGATTTTTTGTTTTGAAAAGTGGATTTTCGAAAATTTCATGACTCTATTTGAAGGCGAAATAATGATTTTATCACAAAACTGATTGTGCCAGTCGATTCTTTGGCCAAAAAAACCCCTCTTTACGGATTTTTAGCATTTTTTATAATTTTTTTGTCGAAAATTTAGTACAAAGGGGGTAGCTATGGAAATATTTTGGGATACAAATTGCTTTTTTCTAACTCCCATAATCCTTAGAAATATAGACTCAAAATTCACTTAAATATGAAAAATTGTCCCTTCTATCGATTGGTGAAGACTAGAACGTTCTATCTTTCCTATTTGTCGAGTTATGAGGATTTTTTGTTTTGAAAACTGGATTTTCGAAAATTTCATGACTCTATTTGAAGGCGAAATAATGATTTTATCACAAAACTGATTGTGCCAGTCGATTTTTTGGCCAAAAAAACCCCTCTTTACGAATTTTAGCATTTTTTATAATTTTTTTGTCGAAAATTTAGAACAAAGGGGCAATATTTTGCGATACAAATTGATTTTTTCCAACTCCCATAATCCTCGGAAATATGGACTCAAAATTCACTAAAATATGTAAAATTGTCCCCTCTATCGATTGGTGAAGACTAGAACGTTCTATCTTCCCTATTTGTCGAGTTATGAGGATTTTTTGTTTTGAAAACTGGATTTTCGAAAATTTCATGACTCTATTTGAAGGCGAAATAATGATTTTATCACAAAACTGATTGTGCCAGTCGATTTTTTGGCCAAAAAAACCCCTCTTTACGAATTTTAGCATTTTTTATAATTTTTTTGTCGAAAATTTAGAACAAAGGGGCAATATTTTGCGATACAAATTGATTTTTTCCAACTCCCATAATCCTCGGAAATATGGACTCAAAATTCACTAAAATATGTAAAATTGTCCCCTCTATCGATTGGTGAAGACTAGAACGTTCTATCTTTCCTATTTGTCGAGTTATGAGTATTTTTTGTTTTGAAAAGTGGATTTTCGAAAATTTCCTGACTCTATTTGAAGGCGAAATAATGATTTTATCACAAAACTGATTGTGCCAGTCGATTTTTTGGCCAAAAAACCCCTCTTTACGAATTTTTAGCAATTTTTATAATTTTTTTGGCGAAAATTTAGAACAAAGGGGGAAATGGAAATATTTTGAGGAACAAATTGCTTTTTTCTAACTCCCTTAATCCTTGGCAATATCGACTCAAAATTCACTCAAATATGTAAAGTTGTCCCCTCTATCGATTGGTGAAGACTAGAACGTTCTATCTTTCCTATTTGTCGAGTTATGAGTATTTTTTGTTTTGAAAAGTGGATTTTCGAAAATTTAATGACTCGATTTGAAGGCGAAATAATGATTTTATCACAAATCTGATTGTGCCAGTCGATTTTTTGGCCAAAAAACCCCTCTTTACGAATTTTTAGCATTTTTTATATTTTTTTGTCGAAAATTTAGAACAAAGGGGGAAATGGAAATATTTTGAGGAACAAATTGCTTTTTTCTAACTCCCTTAATCCTTGGCAATATCGACTCAAAATTCACTCAAATATGTAAAGTTGTCCCCTCTATCGATTGGTGAAGACTAGAACGTTCTATCTTTCCTATTTGTCGAGTTATGAGTATTTTTTGTTTTGAAAAGTGGATTTTCGAAAATTTAATGACTCGATTTGAAGGCGAAATAATGATTTTATCACAAAACTGATTGTGCCAGTCGATTTTTTGGCCAAAAAACCCCTCTTTACGAATTTTTAGCATTTTTTATATTTTTTTGTCGAAAATTTAGAACAAAGGGGGTAGCTATGGAAATATTTTGCGATACAAATAGATTTTTTCTAACTCCCTTAATCCTTGGCAATATCGATTCAAAATTAGGGCTGGGCGATTATCAAAAAACATAATCGATTATTGATTATATAAAATAATCGATTATTTTCGATTAATCGATTAATTGATTAATCGAAAAAAATCGATGAATCGAAAATAATCGATTAATCTAAAATAATCGATTAATCTAAAATAATCGATTAATCTAAAATAATCGATTAATCTAAAATAATCGATTAATCTAAAATAATCGATTAATCTAAAATAATCGATTAATCTAAAATAATCGATTGATCGAAAAAAATCGATTAATCGAAAAAAATCGATTAAACGAAAAAAATCGATTAAACGAAAAAAATCGATTAATCGAAAATAATCGATTAATCGAAAATAATCAATTTTGGATGATTCGAAAATTTATTATTTTTCATTATTCTTGATAACGGCAGCTGGACCGCTACCGAAACTTTAAAAATAGAGTTTCAACAAACATCGTGATCAAGAACTAATTTTTTCCCTAACTCACGCCTTTAAAAAGATTGACAATTTGGAACTTACGAAAATATTTTGAAGTTTAAGACTTGAAAAAATTGTCAAGATTTGCCAGTCGATTTTCCGGTCCAAAAAACCGCTCTTTACAAATTTTTAGCATTTTTTAAAATTTTTTGTCGAAAATTTAGAACAAAGGGGGTGGGTATGGAAATATTTTGCGATACAAATTGAATTTTTCTAACTTCCATAATCCTCGGAAATATGGACTCAAAATTCACTAAAATATGTAAAATTGTCCCCTCTATCGATTGGTGAAGACTAGAACGTTCTATCTTTCCTATTTGTCGAGTTATGAGTAATTATTGTTTTGAAAAGTGGATTTCCGAAATTTCATGACTCTATTGAAGGCGAAATAATGATTTTATCAAAAAACTGATTGTGCCAGTCGATTTTCCGGCCAAAAAACCCCTCTTTACGAATTTTAAGCATTTTTTAATTTTTTTTGTCGAAAATTTAGAACAAAGGGGGTAGCTATGGAAATATTTTGCGATACAAATTGAATTTTTCTAACTTCCATAATCCTCGGAAATATGGACTCAAAATTCACTAAAATATGTAAAATTGTCCCCTCTATCGATTGGTGAAGACTAGAACGTTCTATCTTTCCTATTTGTCGAGTTATGAGTATTTTTTGTTTTGAAAAGTGGATTTTCGAAAATTTCATGACTCTATTTGAAGGCGAAATAATGATTTTATCAAAAAACTGATTGTGCCAGTCGATTTTCCGGCCCAAAAAACCCCTCTGCGAATTTTTAGCATTTTTTATCATTTTTTGGCGAAAATTTAGAACAAATGGGGTAGCTATGGAAATATTTTGAGGAACAAATTGCTTTTTTCTAACTCCCTTCATCCTTGGCAATATCGACTCAAAATTAACTCAAATATGTAAAATTGTCCCCTCTATCGATTGGTGAAGACTAGAACGTTCTATATTTCCTATTTGTCGAGTTATGAGGATTTTTTGTTTTGAAAAGTGGATTTTCGAAAATTTCATGACTCTATTTGAAGGCGAAATAATGATTTTATCAAAAAACTGATTGTGCCAGTCGATTTTCCGGCCCAAAAAACCCCTCTTTACGGATTTTTAGCATTTTTATAATTTTTTTGTCGAAAATTTAGATCAAAGGAGGTAGCTATGGAAATATTTTGAGGAACAAATTGCTTTTTTCTACTCCCTTAATCCTTGGCAATGTCGACTCAAAATTCACTAAAATATGTAAAATTGTCCCCTCTATCGATTGGTGAAGACTAGAACGTTCTATCTTTCCTATTTGTCGAGTTATGAGTAATTATTGTTTTGAAAAGTGGATTTCCGAAAATTTCATGACTCTATTTGAAGGCGAAATAATGATTTTATCACAAAACTGATTGTGCCAGTCGATTTTCCGGCCCAAAAAACCCCTCTTTGCGAATTTTTAGCATTTTTTATCATTTTTTGGCGAAAATTTAGAACAAATGGGGTAGCTATGGAAATATTTTGAGAACAAATTGCTTTTTTCTAACTCCCTTAATTTTTGGCAATATCGACTCAAAATTCACTTAAATATGTAAAATTGTCCCCTCTATCGATTGGTGAAGACTAGAACGTTCTATCTTTCCTATTTGTCGAGTTATGAGGATTTTTTTGTTTTGAAAAGTGGATTTTCGAAAATTTCATGACTCTATTTGAAGGCGAAATAATGATTTTATCAAAAAACTGATTGTGCCAGTCGATTTTCCGGCCCAAAAAACCCCTCTTTGCGAATTTTTAGCATTTTTTATCATTTTTTGGCGAAAATTTAGAACAAATGGGGTAGCTATGGAAATATTTTGAGGAGCAAATTGCTTTTTTCTAACTCCCTTAATTTTTGGCAATATCGACTCAAAATTCACTTAAATATGTAAAATTGTCCCCTCTATCGATTGGTGAAGACTAGAACGTTCTATCTTTCCTATTTGTCGAGTTATGAGGATTTTTTGTTTTGAAAAGTGGATTTTCGAAATTTCATGACTCTATTTGAAGGCGAAATAATGATTTTATCAAAAAACTGATTGTGCCAGTCGATTTTCCGGCCCCAAAAAACCCCTCTTTACGGATTTTTAGCATTTTTTATAATTTTTTTGTCGAAAATTTAGATCAAAGGAGGTAGCTATGGAAATATTTTGAGGAACAAATTGCTTTTTTCTAACTCCCTTAATCCTTGGCAATGTCGACTCAAAATTCACTAAAATATGTAAAATTGTCCCCTCTATCGATTGGTGAAGACTAGAACGTTCTATCTTTCCTATTTGGTCGAGTTATGAGTAATTATTGTTTTGAAAAGTGGATTTCCGAAAATTTCATGACTCTATTTGAAGGCGAAATAATGATTTTATCACAAAACTGATTGTGCCAGTCGATTTTCCGGCCCAAAAAACCCCTCTTGCGAATTTTTAGCATTTTTTATCATTTTTTGGCGAAAATTTAGAACAAATGGGGTAGCTATGGAAAATATTTTGAGGAACAATTGCTTTTTTCTAACTCCCTTAATTTTTGGCAATATCGACTCAAAATTCACTTAAATATGTAAAATTGTCCCCTCTATCGATTGGTGAAGACTAGAACGTTCTATCTTTCCTATTTGTCGAGTTATGAGGATTTTTTGTTTTGAAAAGTGGATTTTCGAAAATTTCATGACTCTATTTGAAGGCGAAATAATGATTTTATCAAAAATACTGATATGTGCCAGTCGATTTTCCGGCCCAAAAAACCCCTCTTTGCGAATTTTTAGCATTTTTTATCATTTTTTGGCGAAATTTAGAACAAATGGGGTAGCTATGGAAATATTTTGAGGAACAAATTGCTTTTTTCTAACTCCCTTAATTTTTGGCAATATCGACTCAAAATTCACTTAAATATGTAAAATTGTCCCCTCTATCGATTGGTGAAGACTAGAACGTTCTATCTTTCCTATTTGTCGAGTTATGAGGATTTTTTGTTTTGAAAAGTGGATTTTCGAAAATTTCATGACTCTATTTGAAGGCGAAATAATGATTTTATCAAAAAACTGATTGTGCCAGTCGATTTTCCGGCCCAAAAAACCCCTCTTTACGGATTTTTAGCATTTTTTATAATTTTTTTGTCGAAAATTTAGATCAAAGGAGGTAGCTATGGAAATATTTTGAGGAACAAATTGCTTTTTTCTAACTCCCTTAATCCTTGGCAATATCGACTAAAAATTCACTAAAATATGTAAAATTGTCCCCTCTATCGATTGGTGAAGACTAGAACGTTCTATCTTTCCTATTTGTCGAGTTATGAGTATTTTTTGTTTTGAAAAGTGGATTTTCGAAAATTCATGACTCTATTTGAAGGCGAAATAATGATTTTATCAAAAAACTGATTGTGCCAGTCGATTTTCCGGCCCAAAAAACCCCTCTTTGCGAATTTTTAGCATTTTTTATCATTTTTTTGGCGAAAATTTAGAACAAATGGGGTAGCTATGGAAATATTTTGAGGAACAAATTGCTTTTTTCTAACTCCCTTAATCCTTGGCAATATCGACTCAAAATTCACTCAAACATGTAAAATTGTCCCCTCTATCGATTGGTGAAGACTAGAACGTTCTATCTTTCCTATTTGTCGAGTTATGAGGATTTTTTGTTTTGAAAAGTGGATTTTCGAAAATTTCATGACTCTATTTGAAGGCGAAATAATGATTTTATCACAAAACTGATTGTGCCAGTCGATTTTTTGGCCAAAAAAAACCCCTCTTTACGGATTTTTAGCATTTTTTATAATTTTTTTGTCGAAAATTTAGAACAAAGGGGGTAGCTATGGAAATATTTTGGGATACAATTGAATTTTTCTAACTCCCATAATCCTCGGAAATATGGACTCAAAATTCACTAAAATATGTAAAAATTTTCCCCTCTATCGATTGGTGAAGACTAGAACGTTCTATCTTTCCTATTTGTCGAGTTATGAGTATTTTTTGTTTTGAAAAGTGGATTTTCGAAAATTTCATGACTCTATTTGAAGGCGAAATAATGATTTTATCAAAAAACTGATTGTGCCAGTTGATTTTTTGGCCAAAAAAACCCCTCTTTACGAATTTTTAGCATTTTTTATAATTTTTTTGTCGAAAATTTAGAACAAAGGGGGTAGCTATGGAAATATTTTGCGATACAAATTGAATTTTTCTAACTCCCATAATCCTTGGAAATATAGACTCAAAATTCACTTAAATATGAAAAATTGTCCCCTCTATCGATTGGTGAAGACTAGAACGTTCTATCTTTCCTATTTGTCGAGATATGAGTATTTTTTGTTTTGAAAAGTGGATTTTCGAAAATTTCATGACTCTATTTGAAGGCGAAATAATGATTTTATCAAAAAACTGATTGTGCCAGTCGATTTTCCGGCCCAAAAAACCCCTCTTTGCAAATTTTTAGCATTTTTTATCATTTTTTGGCGAAAATTTAGAACAAATGGGGTAGCTATGGAAATATTTTGAGGAACAAATTGCTTTTTTCTAACTCCCTTAATCCTTGGCAATATCGACTCAAAATTCACTCAAATATGTAAAATTGTCCCCTCTATCGATTGGTGAAGACTAGAACGTTCTATCTTTCCTATTTGTCGAGTTATGAGGATTTTTTGTTTTGAAAAGTGGATTTTCGAAAATTTCATGACTCTATTTGAAGGCGAAATAATGATTTTATCACAAAACTGATTGTGCCAGTCGATTTTTTGGCCGAAAAAACCCCTCTTTACGAATTTTTAGCATTTTTTATAATTTTTTTGTCGAAAATTTAGAACAAAGGGGGTAGCTTTGGAAATATTTTGCGATACAAATTGGTTTTTTCTAACTCCCATAATCCTTGGAAATATAGACTCAAAATTCACTAAAATATGAAAAATTGTCCCCTCTATCGATTGGTGAAGACTAGAACGTTCTATCTTTCCTATTTGTCGAGTTATGAGGATTTTTTGTTTTGAAAAGTGGATTTTCGAAAATTTCATGACTCTATTTGAAGGCGAAATAATGATTTTATCACAAAACTGATTGTGCCAGTCGATTTTTTGGCCAAAAAAACCCCTCTTTACGAATTTTTAGCATTTTTATAATTTTTTTGTCGAAAATTTAGAACAAAGGGGGTAGCTTTGGAAATATTTTGCGATACAAATTGGTTTTTTCTAACTCCCATAATCCTCGGAAATATAAACTCAAAATTCACTAAAATATGAAAAATTGTCCCCTCTATCGATTGGTGAAGACTAGAACGTTCTATCTTTCCTATTTGTCGAGTTATGAGTATTTTTTGTTTTGAAAAGTGGATTTTCGAAAATTTCATGACTCTATTTGAAGGCGAAATAATGATTTTATCAAAAAACTGATTGTGCCAGTTGATTTTTTGGCCAAAAAAACCCCTCTTTACGAATTTTTAGCATTTTTTATAATTTTTTTGTCGAAAATTTAGAACAAAGGGGGTAGCTATGGAAATATTTTGCGATACAAATTGAATTTTTCTAACTTCCATAATCCTCGGAAATATGGACTCAAAATTCACTTAAATATGTAAAATTGTCCCCTCTATCGATTGGTGAAGACTAGAACGTTCTATCTTTCCTATTTGTCGAGTTATGAGTATTTTTTGTTTTGAAAAGTGGATTTTCGAAAATTTCATGACTCTATTTGAAGGCGAAATAATGATTTTATCAAAAAACTGATTGTGCCAGTCGATTTTCCGGCCCAAAAAACCCCTCTTTACGAATTTTTAGCATTTTTTATAATTTTTTTGGCGAAAATTTAGAACAAATGGGGTAGCTATGGAAATATTTTGAGGAACAAATTGCTTATTTCTAACTCCCTTAATCCTTGGCAATATTGACTCAAAATTCACTCAAATATGTAAAATTGTGCCCTCTATCGATTGGTGAAGACTAGAACGTTCTATCTTTCCTATTTGTCGAGATATGAGTATTTTTTGTTTTGAAAAGTGGATTTTCGAAAATTTCATGACTCTATTTGAAGGCGAAATAATGATTTTATCACAAAACTGATTGTGCCAGTCGATTTTTTGGCCAAAAAAACCCCTCTTTACGAATTTTAGCATTTTTTATAATTTTGTTGTCGAAAATTTAGAACAAAGGGGCAATATTTTGCGATACACATTGATTTTTCTAACTCCCATAATCCTTGGAAATATGGACTCAAAATTCACTAAAATATGAAAAATTGTCCCCTCTATCGATTGGTGAAGTCTAGAACGTTCTATCTTTCCTATTTGTCGAGTTATGAGTATTTTTTGTTTTGAAAAGTGGATTTTCGAAAATTTCATGACTCTATTTGAAGGCGAAATAATGATTTTATCACAAAACTGATTGTGCCAGTCGATTCTTTGGCCAAAAAACCCCTCTTTACGGATTTTTAGCATTTTTTATAATTTTTTTGTCGAAAATTTAGAACAAAGGGGGTAGCTATGGAAATATTTTGGGATACAAATTGAATTTTTCTAACTCCCATAATCCTCGGAAATGTGGACTCAAAATTCACTAAAATATGTAAAATTGTCCCCTCTATCGATTGGTGAAGACTAGAACGTTCTATCTTTCCTATTTGTCGAGTTATGAGTATTTTTTGTTTTGAAAAGTGGATTTTCGAAAATTTCATGACTCTATTTGAAGGCGAAATAATGATTTTATCAAAAAACTGATTGTGCCAGTCGATTTTCCGGCCCAAAAAACCCCTCTTTGCGAATTTTTAGCATTTTTTATCATTTTTTTGGCGAAAATTTAGAACAAATGGGGTAGCTATGGAAATATTTTGAGGAACAAATTGCTTTTTTCTAACTCCCTTAATCCTTGGCAATATCGACTCAAAATTCACTCAAATATGTAAAATTGTCCCCTCTATCGATTGGTGAAGACTAGAACGTTCTATCTTTCCTATTTGTCGAGTTATGAGGATTTTTTGTTTTGAAAAGTGGATTTTCGAAAATTTCATGACTCTATTTGAAGGCGAAATAATGATTTTATCACAAAACTGATTGTGCCAGTCGATTTTTT